>RSCD01000014.1:0-600000 GCA_003942215.1 Saitozyma podzolica
CCCCCTAACCCCTCCCCCTAAGCGCTGGGATCCGGCTCGCTCCCGAGCAGCGATGATTACGGGCTTCATTTCGTACCGGAAGTACACGACCTGAGAGTAAGGAGCGGGTGCAGCGCACGCAGCTATACCAGAATTGAGCTACTCATGCGACCACGGTCCCATGATGCGCAAATATGGCTCGTGAAGAGCCGCTATACTCGTTCTGCGAGATTGCAATGCCATTCCTCCCTCACTATCACCTTGGTTTCCCAGGCTTCCCAGACCGCCATCCTACCCCTGGCAGCCACCGAGGATGACTCCGTGGCTGAAAGAACGGCCAAACCCGATGGGAAACACATCAACGCTGTGGCAGTCCTTAGCCTTTCTTTACGGCGAAACAGCCATGGCAATAGCAAGTCATCCGAAGGCTGTACGAACACGTGAAGCTGCATTCAACAGAACCTGCGGCACCTGCAGCGCTCTCTCAAGTCAGACGACCTAGTTCATCTATGGGACAAGCTCGACACCATCCTGAGAGAAGGGGTGGCCAGGATCCGAGGCCTCCCACGCCCCACGGATCAGCTGCAAACAACGGTTGAAACAGGGGGGTCAGCTTAGGGGGTCGGCTTGGGGGGTCACATCGTCGCTGCAAACCACGGTCGGAATAGGGGGTCAGATTAGGGGGTCGGATTGGGGGGTCGGATTGGGGGTTTGATTGGGGGGTCACATCCTCACCGCAAACAAAAATCACATTAGGGGGTTGGATCAGGGGGTTGGATTGGGGGGTCAAATCATCGCCGCCAGCGACGGTTGGAATAGGGGGTCAGATTGGGTGGGCGGATCAGGGGGTCAGATTGGGGGGTGAGCCGGTCAGAGTCAAGACCTGCGTCCATCATCACCGGGTGAGGTCCTACCTATATCCCGCGGCCGCCTATCTTTAACACTCAACCATGGCGGGATTGAAACCGGGAAGACGGTCGGGAGGAGGAGAATGCGCCAAGTGCAGCCGACAGTACGATGACCTGCTGGAACACATCCGCAAGAAGCACAAGGGTGCACGGTTCACGGAGGATGAGGTGGATGGAACGGGACTGCTGGCATGCGCATGTGGGGTGGTATCGTCCAATGCTCGTGGGCTGTCGCATCACCAGAAGCGAACGATGTGTGTGGGTTGGGAGGAGTCGAGGAGGACAAGCGCCGTGGTGCCAAGCACACCATCCCAGCCTGTACCCGACTCAGACGACATCTCAGACATCGTTGTGTTCTCTTCAAGCCATCACTCGTGGGCCACGCATGTATCCGACACACAGCCTTCCCGGGTGCTCGACACACCTCACGAGGAAAGCCAAGACACGGCGATGCTGGACTGGGATGCAGACCACGGGATGAGGGAAGATGAGGAGGAGGAGTTTGGCCCGCCAAACCAGCGCCGCAGAACCGCCGACACCAGCCAACGGGAGGTATCCCACCCTCGGACACAGAGGTCTACGACCGCAAGACTGGCCCGGAGCAGTGTGACCCACACACCGCCTACCTCATCCCTGCCCCGGCCATCACCCACCTATGTGTCTGTACCCCCACAATCCACCCCGCCGGCCCCCTCCATCCCGCCACCTGACTCTCCCTTCGACCGCTTCCTCTCCCTAGGGGACCTGCCTACGGTGCACAAGCCTCTGTCGGGGCCATCAGCTGGGGTGTTTGCTGGATGTGTGGAGCGCCTTGCTGAGGCCTTTCTGGCCGAGCCGAGTGACGACACCCTCTCCAACATCCTCGCCTTGCCCAAGGCCGGTCTTGCCCCTGGACTCAAGCAAGGACTCAAGGCTCGACTGGATCGGTACCCTCGAGTCGATTGGCCGAGGCCCGAGCCGAGTGATGGCACTGTACCCAGGACTACGACAGCTGTCAAGGATGTGGAGAAGGGACGACTGGGCAGTGCATCCAGGCGGCTTGCTGGGACGGCTGCAGTGGCCACCGTGGACAATGAGGTGGTGGCCACGCTGAGAGACAAGCACCCGGCAGGAGCAGAAGACCCCTTTGGCCCTACCGATGGCCCAAGCTCGGGCGACATCCCGTCCGAGGAGGAGATCATGGCCGCCTTCAAGACGTTCAAGCCAGACACCTCGCCGGGCCTATCGGGATGGACACACCACCTGCTGGCCACTGCACTACGGGTGCCCGCTTTCCTCAAGGCTATCCACACGCTCACAGGTCTCATCATGGCCGGCACAGCTCCCGGACAGGCGATGCTCTGTGCTAGCAGGCTCACACCACTGCGCAAGCCGGACGGTGGCCTCCGCCCCATCGCCGTTGGAGACATGATCTACAGGCTGGTAACCAAAGCCATCGTCCGGCACTCCAACCGACGCGACTTTCTGCTGCCGTACCAGTTTGGTGTTGGGAGCAAGGGTGGAGTGGAGCCGGTAGTAAGGGCAGTCGAGCGAGCTCTGGAGGGCAACCTGGACCGACCGTACACCCACCTCACCTCGCTCGACTTCAGCAACGCATTCAACACCGTCGACAGGAGGGACATCGCCGAGGGACTCCGCCAGTATGCTCCCATCCTGTATCGGGCTGGGAGATGGGCGTACGGCTGCACTTCCAGCCTTGTGCTCGGCTCACCCGAGGGGAGACACATCATCAGCTCGGCGCAAGGTGTCAGACAGGGAGACCCGATGGGACCGCTCATGTTCTCACTTGGGATACGCTCACTGCTCAGAGACCTGGCCTCAGCTCTCGGCCCAGACCGACTCATCCTGGCCTACCTTGACGACATCTACATCCTCAGCCCGGACAATTCGGCACTGGAGCAGACGCTGGCCTTCTTTGACGAGCGGCAGCCATCCATCCGACTCAATCCCGCCAAGTGCAAGTCGCTTGCCATCGAGGACATCCGCACCAACGGCCTGAGGATGCTAGGGACCTGTGTGGGAGCACGTGCCGCCAGAGAACAGTTCCTGCGGGAGAAGATCGACCACGAGGCTGCAACCGTCGCCAAGCTCATCAACCTGCCGCATCAGCACGCCCTCCTAGTCCTGAGGGTCTGTGTGCAGCAGAACCTGCGGCACCTGCAGCGGTCCCTCAAGTCAGACGACCTCGTTCACCTATGGGACAAGCTCGACACTACCCTGAGAGAAGCAGTGGCCAGGATCCGAGGCCTCCCACGCCCCACGGACCAACTGGATGCCGCAGTCATCTCCCTTCCAATCAAGATGGGTGGCATAGGCATCCTGTCCTACAAGACGGTGGCACCCCACGCCCATGCTGCAGCGTCAGAGGCTGCCGACACCACTCTAGCACGCATCCTCACCCCCGGAACCCTCCCTGCCAGCACCCAACTTACCACCCAACACCAACGCTGCCAGGAGATCTTTACCGGGAACAAGGAGGCGCTGCTTGGCTCGCTGACCCCTGAACAGGCCAAGGCGGTTGTCGAGGCATCGTCCAAGCTAGGTAGGGTATGGCTAACCACGATACCATTCCAGCCCTCCCTCCGCCTCACCGATTTTGAGGTCGCAGCAGCCCTCCAGCTACGTACTCTGGCCAGCGAGCGAGAGGCCCACTGTACCAACTGCGGGGAAACAAACTTCTTCGGTCACCCCGAGGTCTGCCTCCAGAGGAGATTCAGGAGGGTAGCCCGACATGAAGGAGCCAAGCACATCATGGGACAGGCCCTTGCCTCGACCCCTGGTACCCGAGTCCGACTTGAACCCCTCGGCCACCAGACCAGCAGACGCAACGACATCCAGGTATTCTCTCTGCTCGGGTCTCAGGCCACAGGGCTAGCCAATGCCGAGTACGATCTCACAGTTGTTTCTCTGGCAAACAAGGAGGCCCGTGCCACAAAGCTCCCGAATCAGGACACCGACCCATCCCGGCTGGCCAACAAGTACCTCGACTCTGTTGCTGACCACAAGGTCCGCCACCGCCCGACAAGCAACCTCCCATTCCACCCCATCGTCTTCTCCCTGGGCGGCATGATGAACGGCAGCACCACCAAGGTCTTTGCCTCTTGGAAACGAGTGATGACCCGCAGGACATACAACCTGATGCTCAAACGGTTGAGCCTTTGCCTTTTGCAGGCGAGGGTCCGCAGCTTTGAGCTATAAGGCTTTCATACCACCGTAGAACTCCGTAGATCAGACAGACACGCTATGCACCCCCCATGGCAGGAAAACTAGATGCCCTTGTCTCGATGTGGAGTCAAAGCACAGCGCAACGGCCAGCATGGGGGGTAGAGACGAACAGCGGGGAATTCATGGGCTCGACATCTGCAAGTGGTAAGCATGGGCGATCTTTTCGCGTTCCGCTCGGAACTGATTCGATGCGGGATCGTTGTTCAGGTCACGCCCGACCCGGTCAGGCGCTCACAGAGAATATGGACTTGTTCCCGGCGAACAATGGCTCCGCATCGTTGCTCGATCCCCCACAGTCCTCCATGAACTCGGTCTCCCCAGTCCGGCGGCATCGTTCCCCACAAACAGTCCAACAGCAGCAGCAGCCAACTTGGACCAGAGTCAGCCCGCCCCTGCCAGCTGACCCGCCGCTCCGCACAATATCTGTGTCTGGGTCCGGAAACGAGCTGGAGGAATCTGACGAAGATGATCCGCTCGAGTCTGCCGCGCTCATGCAACCTCTGCGCATGCTCACTGACCGGGAAGAAGCGGCGAGGCTTCGTGCCGAGGGACATTATGGTGACCTGCAGAGAAGAACGCAGACCCCGACCCTTGCCCCAGACCACTCCCACCGTCAGCAGCACCCTATACATGACATCGATAGCCATCGCCCACAGAAACGAGCCCGGCGAGACACCCATAGCGATCATATCAGGGAAAAGGGAGATCTGTCCCGATCGTTTAGGGATCCGGTGGCTCTAGGATATTGCGGAGAAGAGCGCGCAAGGCAATTGTTCCAGTTGTGAGTGATCTGCGGTGATCATGCTGGTCACGGGTCAACTGATCTACTCAGGTTCATGGATAAATCACACCCGTTCATGCCCGTCCTTGATGCCGAGCGGGACACGTGGGAGAGGTAGGTTCAGTGTGCAGGCTTGAGCTTACAACTGTCCAGTTTACGACGCCGATCGGCGTTTTGTATCACCGCCATTCTCGTGGCTGCCTCTCAGGCAGGTGACGGGTCGGGCCCGGCGTCCACCCTCACTCACCAATGTCGGCAGCTCGCCGAGCAGATGGGTGCGTGGCTGGGATTCATCGGACGGAGGGTGTGCCTGCTGACGATGCTAAGCAAAGGTGACTCTGTTCTCTCCGGTATCGGCATTGGAAACTGTGCAAGCCATGGGTAGGGCCGCTTGGTTGAACGCGCAGGTCGACGTTGATCGCGGCAGTAATACTGGCCAGCTGGAGCGATGTTGTTTGGCGGCCAGCATGTGGGTGATTCCGAATGTGTCATTCAGCCCGGCTGACATGCTCAGGCCACGCAATGACCCTGGCGTGAGGATCCCCGGGAGTTGGGCATTCCGAGGGCAAGCATCCCGCTGATCGTTGTGTGCTACCACAGCGTCGACATGGGCTTGCACCGATGCGTGCCCACGCTGCACAAGACGGGACTGGGGCAATCGGCCAGTGGCGTGGCCTTGGAACGAGAGCGCTCCCTGATAATAGGGGCAAGGATCTGGCTCGCGGTGAGCGGGATTTCACGTGGCGGGAAGAGGCGGCGCTGACACGTCTTCAGCTCACAAAGCTGTCTTACGAGTGATTACGAATCGCACCGACCAGAATGTCCCGCTGATCGTGTCAAGAGTCGCCTACAACAATGCCCGTCCACTGGCGTTTCAGGACGACAACATCTTCCGTCTAGGTCGCGGTATACTTCAGCATCCTCTATCAAACATTTACGACAGCCGATTCGTCATCTCCGTCGAGTTCCAAGCATGTCGGAGTGGGTGAAAACCTCTCAGCAGAACCTGACCAACTCAGGGTCCATTTTCAAGCCATTCGACCTCGTACCATTTTACGACCGGCCGGATGTCGAGGACAAGTTGCATTCGTTGAACCAAGCAATTCAAGGAATATATGAGCATTGGACCGACTATTACGGTATGTGAACCATGGGTTCGCCGCGCTCACGACGTTAGTGGATGCCGGTCTTTCAGCTGACCACTTCCTGTACAGGGAGCGTGAGTGTCATTTGAAGGGGTGGACGACGTCTGCTCATCTCCCCGTAGTGTCGAGTCAGAAGGCATACGCAACGTGAGTGTCACCGGATACCTTAGGGGATGGGTCTCATGACCACAGTCTGCGGGTCAACTCGCTGGCCCTTTCCGGTATCCGAAATAAGCACGATGTCTTCCTCCTGTCGGACCAGCGACGAGAATGCCTCAAGCGGGTCCTTAAGGCTGCAGAGTTCCTAGTGGCCTCCATCGGTGGAGGGGAACAAGCCGTCGATGGAGAATATGGTGAGTCCATCAGAGTCGCGGCTACTGACCTCGATGCGTGTCAGGAAATCACTATTTTCGTGAGTTCCACCGGCGTGTCCCTGTTCTGACCGGTGATCAGACGTCGGGATCGTGTCCACTGCCCGCTTTCTAATCCGCCTGGTCGGCCTGATGCCTGAGGCGTGTGATGCAGGCGACGTGGGACAGAACATTGAAAAGCTACTGCTCAATTTGCCTCGATGTGCGTCTCATAACCGCTCTTGGCTTAGCTTTGACTCTGACGGCCATATCCCAGTTCCGGGCTACAACTTTGCCAAGGTACTTCGAGGCGACTTGACGCGAGCTCGACGAAGAGGAGTGTTTCCCAACGTCACACCGGGTCCAGACTACGCGACGTCCGAGGTCAGCGATGGGTATAGCGCCCCTGCCTTCTCGCTTCCAATTTTCACCGACGAGCAGACTTTCCCGTGGATGATGCCGGCCCTAGTCCAGCCGCCCGCCACCGGCTCTGCGCGGGATCCCGTGGGGGCTCAGACCGTCCAGGCGGAACTTGATCCACTGTCATGGCTGAATGTAGGTGTTTCGTAATGTGCCAGGTGAGGCCCCATCCGACGCCATAGAATCTGGATCTGTCAACAAATTCCCAACCCTGGTTCGAACTACCAGAGACCACCTTCGGTGAGTACTGCTCTGGCGTATGCCACGGTGTGAGCATCTGATGAGATCCCAGATTTCGATTTCGGGGAAACGCCGGCCGAGATATACCAGGGTCAATAACGTTTACGTGAGGAATGGAGAGTTCGCCCGATTTGCAGTGCTGTAGGAATATGCAATTGCCCACATGAGCTGCTGCATGCGTGCTTTGTACGGCTCGCTCGCTTGGGCCCACACAGCCAGGGTGGAAGGGGCATGGATAGGAAGCATCCTTCGGGGCACCCCGCCGAAGTGTCGTACTAACCGTGACCGAGAAGTCGGCGGTAGCATCGGCGACATCGGTCCGAGGTTCGGACCGTCGAGTCGAATATAGGTGCACAAGGTGTCCACTGGGACAGCGGTAAGCCGAGCTTGCACATTATGACGATCGCGTTGCCTTCCAGTTGCCTTTCCGTCGTAAACAATGCCAACGGCACAGCGCTCCCCGACAAGCCTGGGGTTGCGAAGGCCAACGGGACCTCACGTACGTACACATATCTTCTGACCGGTACTGTATCGAGCCTGACGACGCAGGGCATGTCCGTGGCATCGCGATCCATGAAGATCTTCGATTCACTCTCTCGTCTACCCTAGCCGAGTACCGATTACACGTCGACGAGTCTGGTGACCTGATTCATGACCACTTCGGACCCCCGGTCGGAGACCTTCCGCCCAAATCCGACATCATCGTAAGAGCTGGATGGGGCACAGAGTTCAGCACGCGCACGCGGGAGTTTCCGGACAGCGGGCGAGGTGACTTCAGACTGCCGGCTTTCCACCTCCGACATTCAGACGGGTCAACAGTGACTCATCTCAAATATCGGGGCCACCATGCAATGGATGGAAAGCCGCCGATACCAGGCCTGCCGTCGACCTTTGGAAACCCCTCAGAAGTCTCGACATTGGTGATGCGGCTGGAGGATGACATCACCCAGATAGGCGCCGACTTGCGATACTCTGTCTTTCACAACTTCGGCGCCATTGTCCGCTCCTTCGTAATCACCAACCACGGCACTGAGACGATCGCGGTGGAGCGAGCCGCAAGCTTCAGCCTCGATGTACCGTCGGAGAATTGGGAACTGTTGCAGCTCAGTGGAGACTGGGGCAGGGAGAACAAGCGTGTGCGCCGACCCATCACGCTGGGGTCCCAAGGGTGAGTAATGTTCCAGTCTCGTGCACCGCCGCTGATGCCGGTAGATTTCACAACTCGACCGGTTTCACCTCACACTACCACAATCCGTTCTTCGGTCTTGTGGATGCCTCAACCACGGAGAACGCAGGAAGGGCCCTCGGCTTCAGCCTCGTCTACAGTGGCTCGTACGCTGTGGACGTCGAGAAGACCTCATTCGGTCGCACCCGCGCGCAGATTGGCCTCAACCCGCTACACCTGTCTCTATCCCTGGCTCCCGGCGAGTCCTTCCACAGCCCAGAATGCGTAGGGGTGTATTCAAACAGTGGTCTCGGTGGGATGAGTCGAACCTATCATCGACTGTACCGAAACCACCTGTCGATGTCGCATCATACCCATCGAGCGCGACCACCATTGATTAACTCGTGGGAAGCGTTCTACACAGACTTCGACTCGAAGCGCCTTCTCAACCTTGCCGGTTTGTCTTCTCAGCTCGGTTTCAAGCTCATGGTTCTGGACGATGGCTGGTTTGGAAACAAGTACCCGCGCACAGATGTTACCGCTGGACTTGGCGACTGGATCCCAACCTCCGAGCGGTTCCCAGAAGGCTGGGACGAGTTTATCCGACGTGTCCGATCGCTCCAAGTTGGTTCTTCAGATTCAAAGCTGAAGTTCGGACTCTGGGTTGAGCCAGAGATGGTCAACCCTCATTCCGAACTCTTCGATAAACACCCTGACTGGGTCCTTTCGGCCGGCCGACACGAGCGTTCCGTCAAACGGGACCAGCTGGTGCTGAATCTAGGCTTGGCGCCTGTCCAAGAGTACATTCTCGAATTCATGAGCGATCTACTCGCGAGCGGCGACATCGAGTACATCAAGTGGGACTGCAACAGATGCATTCACGAGGCCCCATCCCCATCCGATAGCCACGGCTACGTCCTGGGCCTCTATCGCATTGCCGAAACACTCAACTCGCGATTTCCCGAGGTCCTGTTCGAAGGATGCGCTTCGGGGGGAGGCCGCTTCGACCCGGGACTGCTGCACTACTGGCCGCAGACTTGGACATCGGACAACACCGACGCGCTTGATCGACTGTCGATCCAGTTTGGCACCACGCTCGTTTACCCCGCGTCCGCGATGGGCTGCCACGTCTCGGCGTGCCCGAACGAGCAGAGTGGGCGAGTGACGCCGTTCGAATTCCGAGCGCATGTTGCCATGATGGGTGGAAGTTTCGGGTTCGAGCTCGACCCAGCCAAGTTGGAGGAAAGGGAACGTCAGCAGATCCCCAAGTGGCTGGCGCTGAGCGAGAAGGTCAGCAAAGTCACCCTCGAGGCGGATCTATATCGCTTGGCGGATCCCGAGGAGTCCAATTACCCTGCGGCACTCTACATGAGTCACGACGGATCTCTCGGAGTGTTGTTTGCCTTCTGCCTCCGTGCTGTCAAACGGATGGATTGTGGGCCGCTCCGGCTGCAAGGCCTTGACCCGCAGGCCACGTATGACGTCGACGAAGAAAGATGGACCGGGGCGGCGCTCATGGAGGCTGGGTTGAGCCTTTGCTGGGCTTGCAAGGCCTTCCAGAGTCGACTATTGTGGGTCACAAGGATTGGGTGATTGTTCCGCACGGTTCATTGTGATGCATGGGTCATGATATGACATCGCGTTGTGACCGCAGTGCCGTCGTGGCGATTCAGTGACGCTGTCCGTATCCGCACGACGGCTACCTTGGCCAGCGTTTGGCTCTACTTGGCCGGTGGCCGCAGTGGGACGGTGCATGTCCGAGGAGCCGGTTCCAGATACAGTGTCACCCCCAGTCAGCCCTCAGTCACTTCCACACTTCCTCACGGCGTGCCAGGACGACAATTGCTTCAAGACATACCCCTCCGCGGTGGTACGCGCCAAGGTCCATTTCCAGACATGGTCGGGCTATATTCTGCACGATACGATCCTTTCTACGACGTAGGCTCAAACCGTCATATCTTCTGATCTCAGAAGATCAAAGAAATCGAATGCCGCCATTTCTAGGGAGTCCGTACCAGCCTCGCCTCGAAAACTGCTGTCGTGTTGGGCCAGGATTCGCTGACCGTTTCTAGCGAATCAGTGCAGAGGTGTGGCGACAACTCACTGGGACGACGCAAGTACTGTGTCTTGAAGGACGACTGCACACGTCGAGTCGCGAATGGTCTGCACCGATCGTTTCATGCTGGGGCCGGTGGAGGCATTCTCCGTTGCGTTAGAACAAAGCTTTCACAGCACCCCTAGGATGTCCTTACAGCACTGAGGATTTCGAGCCAGGATTCCAGCCGCGAGAGTGAATCTGAACGGGTGCGCATATCGTCGGCCTTGAGCAAAAGGATGTCAAACGTGCTATTGCGAGTCAGCAATGCAAGTAAGGACGACCCACGCGGAAACAAATGCGCAGTACATGGGCAGGTACGACATCTTGCCTCGAAAGGTGCGATGGTAGGTCGATCCAAGCTCATGCGCCGAGGCACTGTGTGTTAGACAGATGTGACCTGCGCCGGTCACTCCCTGAATGTCTCGATCACCAAGCTGGGGCCGGTAGAGGAGGATCCACGCGGCGTGGTAGAGCATCCTGAAACGGGATCAACCGGGGCCGACACATGGTTCTCACCTCACGCTGAAGACCCACGGCGGAGGGGCCGGATCGATCGTGCTCTTCATAGAGCCGGGAAACTCAGCCCAGTAGTCCTCCAGCCTGACTCGTGTTCTGGCCACGAAAGCCACACGGCAAGAGCCGTCCAGACTGCTATCGGGACCGTAGAGCTCGACAATGAGATCGTGAATGATCTGGCCCCAATCAGTGACTCGACTGATGCACCAGCACTGACCAGATCGAGCGATGCTAGTTGTCGGAACGCTGCGACTACGTTCCTCGGCTGATAAGTGTAGCCCACTAGTGACTCGGGACGGAGACCGGGGTTCGCAAAGTAGGGGACCCAAGGCTGCGTGTCCATGTCAAAGTCTGGTACGCGGGAAGGGTCCTGCCCCTTTCGAGGTGGAAATGTCGGCTCGCGTCCGACCGCTAGCGATATTGTCCTCCATATCAGCCCCGATCACCGGGCGAACCCACTTGTCCCACGTGAATGCCGCCCAGAAAAGACGGTCTCGTACGCCCTTCTCTTCGGTGGACAAGCTTGCTGATCCCGGGACATTCTCCCAAGGCAAGTGTATTCCGAGCTGAGGCAATCAGCCGAAGTGCACGCATCCAAGAGGGCACCAGACTGCCACACGCTCACATCCTGCACGAGTCTGAACGCCTGCGACGATCAGCTGATCTAGCTCACATGCCGTTGCTTACAATGCCGGCCAGGGTCCAGCCTTGCGTCGCATTTCCAACAGCAGATTCCCTTCCAGACATCAAGAGGAGGGCCTGGACGGTTGTGATCTTAGAAGCCCCTTGAAGCTCCTTTGACAACATCTCCCTTGCCAATGAGATGAACAGATCACCCTGTGCCTGTCGCTCGCTGTCTCCAAGACCATCGATCATCCTCGTGGCCACCGCGTAAATCGACATGAGCAGCAGCTCTGAAAACGATGGTCCGCCCAGTGCCATGTCTCGGAGAAACGTCGACTTTGCCACGATGCAGTAGGACGACGCTGAGTAGCAAAAAAAGCACTCAAGCAGAGCGTTGCCGATGTCTGGCGCAACTGTGATGTGTCTGGACGAAGCCATGGCCTGAAAGAACGGGGCGTAGACCGGATCGATTAGGTCGTCCGACCCGCTGGCAGCCAGTTGAGGCTGCCTCTCCCCGAGATCGGGTTCTTGTGTCAGGGATGTCAGGCCATGATAGACGATCTGGACTCATCAGGAATAGCGCGGTCCCCCGGTGTATCATCACCCACATTCCCTTGTGGATCTACGCGCAAACGGTAACGGGAGCTGCCAAACGCAACGCCTTGAGGACTGCCCAAAGGGCCTGTATCGGCCAGCATAGGGCTCGAGGGTCGTCTGTCAGTGACGAGAGGACTGCTGTCTTCGGTCAAGATGCCGAGCAAGGCTTCAACCCGACGCATGCGGGTCTCCATGTCCGAGCCGTTTCTGGTTTCCCGCTGCACAGGTGTGTTTGAAACCGTTGCCCTTCTCCTCTGGAGGCTCCTTGCCGACGGGCTCATCACGTCAGAGCCGTCTACACGGGCTCGGCTCACACATAGGTACACTTCTCGAGCAATTCATTGCAGGAAGAGCATCTCGGGCGCTTGCCATCACAGGAGATCTTCTTCTGACGACAACGCTGTACGGGGCTGGTGAGCTTCACTCAGCGGTCTTGACTCACCACACATGCCCCTCCGTACACCTGCTTCGGAGCTCTACCGAGAGAGCTGCTTGAACCCCCGGGAGACATTGTCGGTGTTCGTGTCGCTAACACCCGCCAACACCGGAACAAAGGCGGTACTCAAGAGTGGGAGCAACAGCGAGTGACTGGGCGCAGCAGACATAGGGAAACACTACTGGCGGGGTTCGGAGTTGGCCGGACCGTTGGCCGGCCGGCGCCCGGTAAAGTGAATTGCCATATATCCGAACTCCAGCCAACGCCGAGCGACTGCCGAAGTCCGAACTCTTAGACTCCATGACAAAAGCTCGGGCGTAGGATTTCCTCGACGACCAAGTCACTGGCATTCTGCAGCACTCATCATGAACGGTCCCGGCAACTCAGCCGCCAACGGCCACAGCGCAAAACCCTACCTCAAGCCCAGTACTCGTCTGCGACAACTACTGGCCCAAGATGGTTGCGTCCAAGCCCCAGGCGTATACGACGGAATCTCTGCGCGCTTAGCAATTGAAGCTGGCTTCCAGGTCATGGTGAGCTACCGTCCACTATGTCTCTTAGTCACACTGAGCATTCGCGCGCAGTACCAATCCGGTGCAATGACGACGGCTTCTCGCCTTGGCCTCCCCGATATTGCATTCGCTTCGCTGAACGACTTTGTCGACAACGGCCGCATGATCGCCAACCTGGACCCATCTGTGCCGCTCATCGCTGACGCAGACACGGGATTCGGCGGTCCCAACGCTATCGCGAGGATGGTGACAAACTACGACCGTGCGGGCATCGCAGGATTTCACATCGAGGATCAGATTCAGATGAAGCGGTGCGGCCATCTCAGGGGAAAGCAGTTGGTGGACATTGAGTAGGTCGGATCCGGATTGTCGTTGATCGTATGTTAATCCGCTGTAGAACCTGGAGAACGCGAGTCCGAGCAGCGGTTCAGGCTCGAGCCGTGGTCCCGGGTGGGAGTGACATCGTGATCATTGCTCGTACCGATGCGCTGGCCGTGGAGGGCTTCGACGCGGCGATCAATCGCGTCCGTGACCCTCGTCTGCGTTTTTGGTTGAGCTGACGGTGCTTCAACAGCTGCTGGCCGCCAAAGAATGTGGGGCAGACGTGGCGTTCCTCGAAGCGGTAAGCTCGAAGGACGAGGTGCTCAAAGCGATCGAGCTACTGTCGCCAATGCCAGTGAGTACGGGGGGTCCTCGCGGACGTCATATCTGAGGTGGGCAGTTCCTGGTCAACCTCGTCCCCAACGGCAGAACCCCCTGCTGGACCATGGGCGAATTGGCTTCCTGGGGAGTCAAGCTTGCCATCTACCCTGTCGTCGCGGGCAATCCTGCCCTGCACGCCATACGCGCGTCGTTCCAAACCCTCAAGGAAACGGGCAAGGATGAAACCCAAGCGGGGGGTTACAGCCCGCGCGACTTTTTCGACGTGATGGGGCTCAAGCACGAGGAGGAGATCGACCGGCTGGCCGGAGGTCAGGCCTTCACCTCGGGCGCATAAGGTCGGCCCGACTTTGGTCAATAATTTACTTGCTGCCGTTTGATGCATAAGAATGGCGCAGAGTGAAGCAGGAGTAGACTTTTGTGCACTATGGTGGCACCGTTGCCATCACGGAGGGGAAGAGGGGAAGGTCAATTCTGTAGAGTACTGTAGCGTTCTGCCGGTAAAGGTAACCGACGGTGCAGCTACAGCACATGACTCCGAACGCCGGGACACACATCCCAACGCCGAACCCCGGGAGGGTCTAGCCGAGTCATCGAAGCCCATGGGGCCGTGAATAGACGCTCTAGGAGCCCCCAAGGCATTCCCCGTCCGCAGACATATATATGTGCTTCTGCTAGACCAGATGTGCTCCCTCCGCCGCTCTTCGACACACTAAGCGTCCTTTCCGTAACAGCCATCGGCCAGATCATACATCAACATGGAAGACACCAAGCAGGACGTGGAACATCTCGACGAGCAGGCTCGACCTAATCAGCACACCGCGAGCGAGACGCGAAAGGTGGTCCTGAAGCTCGACGTGAGCTGGAATCTCTTCTCTGATGTGTGACCATTTGACAGATTTGGCAGGTCCTGATCCTCCCCATCACGGCCCTCATGTATGTGGCCGCATCGTGAGTGTCCTTGCGCCCCCCTCGGAACTGCCTGTCTCGCCTGACAAACCCTCGCCAGGTTGGACCGAGGGAACATCGGGAATGCGAAGCTCCAAGGCCTCCTCACCATCCTCGGCAACAACAGCGACACCCACTACAGTATTTGCCTGATGGCATTCTACATAACCTATGTGGTGGGTTCATGCAGTTATAGCACGTGCTCAATCTTGCAAAGGTCTTCAACATTCCCGGCAACCTTCTCCTCACAGTGATCTCTCCGGACAAAGCCATTGCCCTTGGCGCGCTGGTGTGGGGTATCGCGGCCACTGCCCAGGCTGGTGCACAGAATTTTGCCTCGGTCGTCGTCTGCAGGCTATTCATTGGGCTAGGTGCGTTGCGCATTGTGGCCGGTCGTGCTGACCGTGTTCAGGCGAATCGTCGTTTGGGACAGCTATTGGGCTCTATTACAGCTTCTGGTACACGCGGGACGAGATCGCAAAGCGCATCTCGCTCTACATCGGCATGGGATCCTTGGCCGGGGCGTGAGTCGTAACATCGCTGTGCCGCTGCGTCTTGCTGACTGAAGCTTATAGATTCGGCGGTCTCATCGCGTACGGCGTGCAGTACATACACTCCGACCTCGCCAACTTCCGCATTCTCTTTCTGATCGAGGGGTTACCGACGCTCCTGCTGTCGCTCGTCGTGTTCCTCTTTCTGCCTTCTTATCCCACGAAATCACGATGTGAGGCTTATACCGTACTGTCCACGATGTGACTCGGCTGTGACTCGCTGACCCTCTAGATCTGAAGGAAGCCGAGCGAGACATTGTCCAAGCCCACCTGGTGGACCCGGGATACGATAGGCGACATAGCTTCGACCGGACCGCACTTAAACGCTGCTTCACGACACGCACTACGTACCCCAATGGGGTGGTCTACCTGGCCGTCAATCTCACCCTTGGCAGCGTGTCCGGATTCCTCCCCACAATCATAGCATCGTTCGGATACACCAACGCAAAGGCTCAGCTATACACTGTGCCCCCATATGCGGTCGCTTTCGTCGGGACCATAATCGCCTCGACCTTGTCCGATCGTTGCAGGTCCCGTGGGCTCTTCGTCGTCGGCCTCTGCCTGTTCTCCGCTATCGGTTTCGCCATCCTTCTCGCGGTGCCAAGCAACCACGCCGTGCGGTACTTTGCCGTCTTCCCTGCCGTCCTCGGGTGCTTCTCCATCGGCCCACTGATGATGACGTGGGCTGCCAATACCGCTGGATCGCACTCTGCGGCAGGTGTACGGCTTGGCTTCATGAACGCGTTTGGCCAATCGTTCTCGAGTGAGCAGACTCTGTCATCGACACTCACTTGCTGACGAATGACCCAGTCCTCGCGTCGTTCTCATTCCCGGCGTCCGAGGGTCCTCATTGGTACCGAGGCTTCGGGCCTAATCTCGCCATGAATGGAGTAAGTGCAGCGGTCGCATTCCCGGCCAGGTACTGAAGGCACAGGTCGCTGCGGTGGCCGCGGGGTACCTCACGTGGTACTATCGTCGGGAAAACGCTCGTCGAGACCGTCTTGAGTCGTTGCAGGCCCAGGACAATGGCAATGCTGCCAAGGACATCCGCGCAGAGTCAGAAGGGGGCCTGCATGACCTAGCTCCAGGCTTCAGATACTTTGTCTGAAGCAGCTCAAGTGGAGTCGGCCGGTAGTCGGCATGAAGGAGGTAGCGCAATGAATCATATGTATGTTGGGTACACGCAGTCCGAAGGGGGACAGAATTTCGCGCCGGGCTTCGTGGGACGCGTTTTCGAAGGCGATCATCCCCCGATGATGACCCGCGCTTGATCTGATTGATGACCGGCCGTACTGTATATACATACTCAGGATATGTTTCTGACAGCCGCACGCCGGCACCTTGGAGACTGCGCAGCTCGATCTGAGAATAAATTCAACTTGACGGCCTTCGGGCCAGCGTGCGCCCGAGGAGGCCTGTCATGACATGCACCTAGCTGCTGTGGATTGTTCTTTCCAGGACCGGAATAACATTGTTACCATGAACACACCACGGTTTATGAAAGCTCTGAACCACATCCGCCCTCAGGTCCCGGCTCAGGGCGGTCCAGCCTATTGCATTGGCAGCATTTCCTTTTCGGGCGCGGGCGCGCGTTCGGGTTTGACTCGGTGTCGCCTGTAGGGAAGCCACCAAATGAGGCAGTCTCCGCACCCGAATCCCCGAGTGCCCCGAGTTGCCCCCCGTTATCGCGCGCTACGAATCGTCCCTCTCATCTCGCCCTCCGGCAGCCTCCGGCATCTGTCGGCATGAGTTGTTCGGGGTGAACTCAGCCCCGAAAACTAGGGAGCACATCCCTGACCTCAATCGTTCCGAGTTCCCGCGACCTCGAGGTCAAAGGTCAGCTGATAAGCTATACACCACATACATATACCGGCCCAACCATTGGGTTCGAGGCACACACACCCAGTCTGATCGACACCGCACACAGCAACGCGCTACCAGTATGGGCTTCAAGAGTGACTGGAAACAAGCGACGCCGTACCTCGGCTTCTGCGTCTTCACTTTCTGCTGGACCAACGTCATCTTCGGTCTGTGAGTGTGTTGCGTTCCATGCTGGTCCAGACGCTGATCGGCAGTGACACCTCGACATTTGGCTCGCTCCAGGCCCTGCCATCCTGGTTGAACCAGTTTGGCACAAACGGCTCTTTGACCACCCTTCAAAAGGCTCTTGCCAACTCGAGTTAGTATTCGAACCGAAACATCTCTCCCAAGGCTAAGCCACGCAGTCGTCTACGTCGGTCGATTCGCTGGGACTCTCACTTTTGAGCCCATTGCCGAGCGCTACGGCTATAAAGTACTCCTGGCCGCTATCGCGTCTGTCCAGGTCGTCTCCGTCATCAGTGAGTCCTTTTTTCGCACGGAACGATTCAGTATGCTGAGTGGCCCTTAGTCCAGCTTGCGTCTGGAAACTTTAACACGTTCATCGCCGGCCGCACCATCTCGTACGTTGCGGTAGGATGGATTGACGGCACCATCTCATCATACGCCTCTGAGATCGCTCCGGCGGCTCTGCGTGGTTTCTTTTCCGGTCTTCTCGCCCCCATGGCCAATCTCGCATCGGTATGGGGCGCGGGCATGTGCCAGCACTACGCGACGGAGACCCACAAGGTCGGGTGGATGGTTCCGATCGGCATCCAGCTCATCCCCGTGGTCATGATCGCCATCTGCTGGCCATTCACCGTCGAGTCCCCTCGATGGCTACTCTCCCACGACCGGGACGATCAGGCTCTAGCCGCCTTGAAAAAGCTGCGCCGCAAGGACGACGTCGACGCCGGCCTCTGCGAAGTCGAGCTCGAGGCTATTGCATACGCCATTCAGTACGACAAAACCCACGCCACCGCCCGATGGAGGGATCTTTTCACCAACACGGCCTACAAGCAGACCATCTATACCATCCTCTTCTTCTTCTTCTACCCTTCCACTGGTAACGCCTTCTACAACGCATACGGAACCACCTTCTTCAAGTCGCTCGGTCTCGGCAACGCCGCTTTCACCTACGCCATTCTGTGCCAGCTTCTGGGTGCCATAGGCGGAACGACCGGTCTGCTCCTCACGGACCGCGTCGGTCGTCGCCCTCTGCTCATCATCGGTTCCGCTCTTCTTGTCCTCTTCGACGGTCTCGCCGCCGGCCTTGCCTCGAAGTCTGTTCGCACGACCACCGACAACAACGTCGTCGTCGCCTGCTGGATGCTCATGCTTTGGTCGGCCAAGCTTTCCTGGGCTACTCACGCGTATATCGTCGTTCCCGAGATGGGAGGTATTCGCATGCGAAAGAAGCGTGAGTCCTTGCTCGATCCCGGCGAGACAACGCTGACCGCTCTCAGTTGTCATGGTTGGGACCACCGTCGACGTGCTCGGGAACTGGCTATGGGGCTTCGCCGCGCCTTACATCCAGCTCGCCGATGCCACCAAGGGCCCTAAGATCGGCTACCTGTTCATGGGCTTCGCCGGCATGGCTCTCATCTTCGCCATCTTCTTTGCGCCCGAGCTCAAAGGTCGTTCCCTCGAGGAGGTCGATGAGATGTTCCAAAAGTTCAGGTGGGGCTGGGAGTACAAGGGTTACAAGACGACCGGTGTTGGAGCGGCGGTTGCGCAGGCCGAGCACGGCGAGCTCGCCAATACCAAGGAGGTCGCCGATGGTGCCGAGGTCGACGAGAAGAACGTTACCGGCACCCAAGTTCAAGTGAACTTGGTTTGAGCGCTGTGCATGTCATGACGAGGAGGTGGAACGATATGGGGCGGACTGGGGGTGGGTTATGTCTGGTTGAATCTTCTTGGAGTTTGTACGGTCGTCAACGTCCGAATACGATTTGAAAGTTGTCGGGGACGTATCAACTGACTGTATGCATTGTCCAGTGCGCAAGCCGATATCAGCACGAGGTGTTCGAGTGGTCGGGTATCCGAGGCCTTTGCTAATGGTTTCTGTCTCTTGTCCGTCGCCATGCTCCCCGCCCGGGGTCGCAATCGAGGTCTCTCCCACTTCCTCGTGCACTATTCAAAGGCCCTCGTACCCCCCTTGGATGCAATGATCGGCAGGCCGGCTTTCAGACCTCTTGTGTATATTCTCTCCATCGCATTTGCATAGTGTACCAGGCGTCCTGCCTCTACATGTTGAAACGGGTGATGAGGCTCTTCGCCGTGTCCCTGAACGTCTCCTCTAGCGACCTATACGTGATTCCCAGCACCCGAACCGCCTTGGAACCGTCAACAAAGTTGGAAGTTGCCACGAGGGACTCCCTGTAGCCCGGGGTGGTATCGCCTGTGGGCACATCAGGGAGGTCGGGGAACTCTTTGTTCAGGACCTGCCCGCTATGAGCACTACATTTCGGGGTCAGGGTTCCCGAACACATTTCACTCACAACGCAGACGTCGTTACCGCTGTAAGGACCGTTTGACACGATAAACCGTTCGCCTCCAGCTTCAGGTAGAGTCATTGCCTTTACCTGAGCGAGAGCCACTGACACTCATTAGTCGTCTCTATGAGTCATCACGCACCATCCCGTACGTCCACGAAATTAGAACCGCTTTCAGGAAGATCCGACTGCTTCATCCTCCCAGCGACGTATGGGTAGATACGGTCTAGGGCCGTTAGCTCACGCTGCCCCCAATAGGAACAGACACTCACTTCCCACCGAGTGATTGAGCTTCTTGGGATCGTCACATTGATGGACAATGGGCCCATAAACCATCGGAGGATGGATCGTGGCGCCGTCAAAAGTGGGCTTCTCGTCGTCGAAGAACCGCCAGAACGCCCTCTCCGCCAGCACTTTGCTGGCTGAACGTTTAGTCAGCGATGAACTCATCCCGGGCTTCGAATGACGCACCTCGGTATTTGGAGTCTCCTGGTGCGTCTGAGCCCATCTCGGCGCACTTGGCTAGGTCGACACTGTTCCAGTCCGCCTCGGTATAGCTTGGCAATCGTCAGTCGTGGATGTCCCGGCGATCATTGGAGGACCCACCGGGTCGGAGGACCACCAGGACCATTGATACTTCCGCTTGATGCGGTGTACACGACGCGCCGGACTTGAGGACTGAGAGGCGATGAGTCGCGTCCCCGCTCGGTAACGAGGAAGACTTACGCGTTCTTCTGGATGCTCTTCAATACTCCAACCGTTCCGTTGACTGCTGGGATGGCCACATCGTCGAGGTGCTTCACAACGAAGGTGACAGGGCTGGTTGTCTCATCAACAATGTCCCAAAGAGACACGACGCAGGACATACCTCGCAACGTGAGCCACGCCATCCACGCCTTTGACGGCTTCGTCGAACGCGCCGTCCTGCGGAGCTTGAGCCGCCAGCACTACGCAACTGGCAAGTAGCGTACCTCTGCGATCTCCCTCACGATGACATATTCGAACTTCCCTTTGCTGTCCTTGAACAAGTTCGCCAGATACTCCCCCTTTCCAGTGTCGCGGACGGTGCCTCTGACATCGTAACCCTGCTCTAGATACTCTCGAACAATGTGACTGCAGTAATCAGCAACAAGAACAGGCTGGCGTCGCTCACGCCGCGATGTATCCGGACGCGCCGGTCACAAGGATTTTGGAGCCTGGTTCGACTGCTGGCATGTGGAGCTGGTGTGTTCGTGAATGGGGACAAGCGCAAGCAATATTCTGCAAGCCGCAGATAAAGAGTCATCTGGACCGAGATCAATACTGGACCCGAGTAACCCGAACACCCGTCCACCGCTCTCACGCGACCGCCTACCCGAACCGCCCCGAATGTCCCCGACCACCCCGAGCTTCCTGTAGTCATGCTTCAGTCCCTCGCGCTCGTTCTTGGCCGCTGCCATCCCCGTCCTCGTCATGCTCGTCCATGCATTGCTCGGCGTGCAAATAGGGCCCTGATTGGCGTCGGGGCACTCGGGTAACACGTCCTGCCCGATGAGCGTCGCTGATTTGACGGTGAGCGCGTTGAGATGAAATTCGGGGCCGATCGCTCATCTCCGACAATTCCTCCGCGAGAGTAGGACTGAACGCCTCCCGCATGGCCCTTCTGGGTCATAACGCTCCCCATAGTCCTTGGGACTTCGTGAGGGGCGCTCCATGACGGTGGAGAGAACATAAGTCAGCTATTCAAGCCCAACTGTTCAAGCTGTCTCAGAGCAAGTCGATGAAATGTGGACGACGCAGCCATCTTGTCCCGTCCCAGCCGGACCGCGAACTGGTTAATCACCGAACATTGCTTCGCCATTGGCCCGATGCCGGCTCGCGGAGTCCACTCTGTCAGATGCATGGCCCCGTCCAGCTAGTGTAGCCAGCCGGGCCGAAGGGTTCCCCGAGTGACCCCTCGGGGCTCGGACAACGAAGCTCGATTTATATACAACAGCCAGCAAACCCCCGGTACGGTGTTCTGTTCACTTCTCCATCCGTTCCACCAAACGAAACCAAACTGAGCAAGATGACTTACCCTACCGCACTTACCACTACCAACAGCAACCCTCGGCTGCGCCTGCTGCAGGGTCTGAAGGCTGGGACGAAGCCAGTGATGACCTTCATGGGTCTCCCTTCGGTCCGGACGGCCCAGATCGTTGCCTTGACCGGAGTCGACGTGAGTCTGGCCGCGAGCTCGCAAGAGTGTGCTAATCCACCGCAGAGCATCATTCTCGACTGCGAGCACGGCCACATCTCCGACGACTCGATGCACAATTCTGTCGCCGCGATCTCAGCCCTGAACGTTTCTCCTGTCATCCGGATCCGGGCGCCTCTCCCAGACCTCATCAAGCGGGCGTTGGATACCGGGGCGCAGTGCGTGACCCCCACACGGTGCTCGGAAACATTATCCTGACGATTTCGCAGCGGTATTATGGTCCCCCAAATCAACAACGCAGCGGAGGCGGAACTGGTAGTGCGCTACTCCAAGTTCCCCCCGCAAGGCCTCCGGGGACAAGGCTCAGCGTTCCCCGCCATCGCCCACGGTATCACCATCCCCGAGTACATGAAGTCTGCCGACGAGACCCTCATCACGTGTTTGCAAATAGAGACTAAGGAGGGGCTGGACAACGTTGAGGAGATCTGCGCTGTTCCTGGTGTCGGTACGTGCTTCTGGGTGATTGCAGCAACAGCACAGCACGGCTGACTCGAATCCAGACCTCGTCTTCATCGGCCCCAACGACCTGGCCCAGTCTATCCTGGGCTATGTCCCAGCCCGTGGCGACGAGCCAGAGTTCATCGCCGCCCTTGATAAGATCGTGGCGGCAGCCAAAAAGCACGGCAAGTGGGTCAGCAGGCTGTCGAACAGCGGTGCCCTCGCCAAGGAGCATTTGGAGGTTTACGACACTGTTGCAATGGGAGCAGACATGAAGGCGATCACCATGTGGTTCACTCAGGAGTTGGATGTCTTGAGGAAGTGATGCACTGTACAGGTACATTGTCGGGCTACTCTAAGTACCATGACGTTTCAGGACGTCATGCATTGATGACTGTCCCACTGTTTCCGGAACGGAGCCCGAAGCCAATCACCTTGGAACCAAGCAGCAGCAGCGGACAACGTTCGGGTGTTCCTGGTCACAGAGTGCCCATGAGACTGATTCCGACGACATCATGGCAGCTACTATAGTAACTCCCTGCCGTATGATTCCATACTGGGGACAAGATGCATGCCTGATGTTTTGTACGTATGAAAAGTCCTTAGATCTGAGCGATGGCCTCGATCTCAATACGAGCGTTTTCACCGCCGGGGAGCTTGCCGGCCTGGATGCAGGTTCGGGCGGGCTTGGGGCCCGCTGGAAGGAGCTACAACTGTTAGCGCCAACGTACGGACACCTCCTGCGAACCGTACTCACAGAGACGAAGGTATCGTTCATGGCCAACATGTCGTCCATGTCTTTGAGATAGATGTTGAACTTGACAACTTTCTCCAGGGACGATCCGGACAGCTCCAGAACCTCCTTGAGCGCGGTGAGCGACTGAGTCTGTCTGGTGTCAGCGTGATACCCTTCGTCCCTCCAAGACCAAATAACGCACCGTAGCCGTCGCGATGTCACCCTGGCCAACCTGTCCGGAAGCGAAGACCAGTCCCGGAACCACCACAGCGGGAGCTAGACTTCAGCGCCGGTTGGTTTGACTTGACTCACAGTTGTGGGGTTTGAGAGGGTACTTGTCGTTGCCGATGATCTGCTTGGACATTGTGACGGGGTGTTATTATCAGGCAAGAATGTGCTTGACAATGATGAAGCGAGAAGAATGTCATTGGGGAGAGAGAATGAAATAGGGTTCGCGCATATGTATCGACGCCTCGACACTCGGGGTACTCGGGGCCAAGACTCGTCGCTCGGGGAGATTGGTTAGCGGGGGTGAGAGCGTGGCCGGGTTTAGAGCGCTTCAGAAACTCCGATTGGCTCCCGATGGACAGCTCAGACAGTGCGTCGATGCATGCTAGAAACCGCTGCGAGTCTAAGAACATCCCCGAGGCACTGCCCCGAGTTCCCGGCAATGCTGGGCAGTGCTCTGGCGGGCTCTCGTCGCGGCGTATTTAACGCGGTAGGACGATCACCGTGGGCCAGCAGTTGCACCCGCTCTGTCCCGAACCCGAATACCATGACCACACCATTCAACCCCCCGCCACCGATCTTCCTGGCAAGCCCGTGGTCGAGGTATGGACTCCTCCGCCAACGAGCAAGCTTGACATCGACTGGGCCAAGCTGCGCACGATCGAGCTCTCGCTTCTCGATAGCCCGGACCCAAAGGTCGTGCAGGAGCTTGTCGATACCTGCAAGGTGGCGATCCGGGACGACGGCTTCATCTTCCTCACCAACTACGGTGTCTCCCTGGACCAGGTGACCGGGCGCATCACCATCGCGTTCAGATCACTGGTGCTGATCATCATCAGCTCCACAGGCAGTTTGACATCGCCCAATACCTTCACCGCAACATCACCGACGAGGATAAGGAGAGGCTCCATTGGAACCCTGATGAGAGCGGCACTTTTGCCGGCTGGAAGCCCAAGTACGGATGGCGCGTGAGTGCGGCATTCTTCCCGACGGCAACGCTGAGTGTTCGTAGCGCGACAAAGGGGCCAAGGACAACATCGAGCACTTCAATTACTACCAGCCACAGTTTGAATCTATGGACCGTGTACCGACGTGCATGCACCCTTTCTGGGATGAGATCGTCGACTTCTGTAACTATCTCACATACTCGGTCAACAAGAGGCTACTCAAGCTCCTCTCAAAGGTCCTCGAGATGGACGACGACTACCTCTGGGAGCACGTTCAGTCCAAGGTCGGTCCCGTCGGGCAGGGCTATTTCCGGCAGGCCCTCTACTACGCGAGCGACGAGGACGTTTCAGCCAAGAGCAACGGCACCAGGATGAACGGGTGAGCCCATGTTGTCATTCGGGTCCTACGTTGTGCTCAGATTCCAGCCACTGCGATTTCGGCACGACGACCATGCTGTTCTCAGTGCCCGTCTCGTCGCTCCAAATCTGGGGTCGCGATGGTCAGTGGCGCTACGTCCCGTACAAGGCTGGCGCCCTTGTTATCAACATTGGAGAGACTCTAGAGTGTGAGTGTCTTTCGATGTACTTTGTCCATCTGTTCGGTAGGACTGACCCATCTCAGTGGTCTCTGGAGGTCACTTCCGCGCTACCCGACACCGTGTCGTTGACCCGCCGTCCGACCAGGTGACCTTTGACCGCCTTTCCCTCGTCCTCTTCCAGGCATCCGAGGGCGACCTCCGCATGGAGCCCGCCTACGGTAAGCTCAAAATGTCGAGGTCCGACTGACGTAGCAGAGTCTCCTCTTCTGAAGCGGGAAGGCTGCTTCGATTCCCAAGGAGCCTACCGCGAGTTCAAGCGGCTTCGCGAGAAGGGCGTTCCAGTGAGTTGTAATGACGACTAGCGCTTGGTCTCGCTGACAATCTCCCGCAGGTCCCCACCAACCGCCAGTGGCGCGAGGTTCAGATCGCAGACGCCCATCACTCTACCGATGCCGCACCCAATGACAAGATTGTATACGTAAATGGCACCAAGCACCTCCAGCGAGAGTACCTGGGTGTCAACATCTTGCTTCCGGCGTGATTCCTCTGTTTGTAAATATCGTCAAGATGCATTGCGTTTGCCATTCAACATTCCACGAGCATACCATTGCCTGGTAGAGATCACCATCTTGTCAATAGATTGGTCATCTCAGACGGACGGTCGACCTCAGCTAGTCGGTACCTCGTTTCGGCAGGCGCAGAAGTTTCCTCATGACAGGTCACAGGGCTTTTTACGCCTTAGACCGGGTCGAACAGTGTGGCTTAATCTTACTCGGCGATCATGACAGACATCGTTGCCCGACCTCACCATCAGGGACTCCACATTGGGGAGTCGGGGACTCGGCATCATCGATCGCTGACCGCGCTGCGAGTGATCAAATGAGCAAGCCAACACCGTGGGAATTCAAAGCCTGAAAGCCTTCGGGAAGTCGGATTCAAGCCTCATCACGATCGAGAAACTGGAGGTGCTCCTCGAAACCTCGGTCGACGCGGAGGTGCTCCTCCCAGTCGCAATGGACTCCATGCTGAGGACTGCGAATAAACGCCGATAGAGTCTTCCAACAACCGATGAGCGGACTTGGCCGTTCACGAATTGCCCGGTTGGGAGGGGACCGGGATCCCCTGCCTCGAGCCTCTATTCAGCACATCCAGGAACTGATGCGAAGTCCCGAGGTGTGCTCGGTGAGCAGCATCCGTGGTGCTGTACGAGAACGAGTACAGCCACTTTCAGATTCGCACTAAGTTAGGTTTGTCGAGGAGGCCAGGCATGGAATTCGGAGGTTGAGGTTGGCTCACCCCGAGGACCCCGAGTGCGGTGTTATAAGTCCGGTATAGAGCACTCGGCAACTTGTCCCCAGCACCCTTGACAGACTAATCATGAGCTACCCAAACGAACAGTACGCAATCGCGGTTGCGAGCGACGACAAGGACATCAGCAACACCGTCGTCGAGTCCACGGATGATGTCGTGTGGACCGACGAAGATGACAAGCTCAACAGGAGCGCCATTCGCAAGCTCGACTGGACCCTGGTCCCGCTGTTTGGCTTCATTTTCATGATGGCCTCGTTAGGTGCGTCGTCCTTCATGATATCAGGGGCTGACGAGCAGACCGATCGAACATTGGGAACGCGAACTTGACGTGAGACCGAGTCACCTACATGCTGCTCGTGCTGACAATGTACAGTGGATTTAACGTCGACCTCGGCCTCGTAGGTAATCAGTATGGAGCGGCGACGTCTGTGGTTTACTCGACCTATGTCATCTTTGAACCGATTTGTACGTCGTTGTAAGAGGCAATGCGCTCATCAATAGACTCTGTTCTGCTCAAGATTGTCTCGGCTCGCGTAATGCGTAAGTGAGGCTACAAAAGCCGTGGCTAATCGCCAGTCACCGCATCGGTGGTCTGCTGGTCCGCCATCACCATCGGTGCCGCTTTCATCAAGAACTACGACCAGCTTCTCATGACCCGAGTGCTGCTTGGTGTCTTCGAGGCGGTCTGCTCGCCGTGCATCGCCATCTACCTGACCATGACCTATCGACGAAACGAATATGTGACCCGGCAGACAGCGATCCAGGCCATGTCTGCCTTGTCCGGGGCGTTTGGTGAGTGTCGCGTTCACGAGGGCTGCTAACATGTAGGCGGTCTCTTGGCGTACGCTCTTAACAACATCCACGCCGCCAACATGCACGGATGGCGCTGGATGTAAGTCCCGAATTTGCCTACCGAGCTCATGCCAAGGTACCTCGTCGAGGGTCTCATCTCAGCGTGCATCGTCCCTGTGATCTGGTTCGTGCTGCCAAACAATCCCTCCGAGCTTCGTTGGCTGTCGCCTGCGGAGAAGGAGATGTTTGCCAAGCGGGCCATCCTCAACCGAAAGTACTACGACGCACGCGACCAATTCCAGTGGAGCGAGGTCCGAAAGGCGTACAAGGACTGGCGCACCTACGTCCAGTGAGTTCAACGGCATACTCAGAGCACTGATTGCCAGCGCCGTCAACCATTTTGGCATCGACTGTACTTTGTACTCGTTGAGTAAGTATAAAGCGTGCTAACGCGGCTCACACACTCAGCCACGTTCATGCCGACCCTCTGCGCCGGCCTCGGTTTCACGACCACCATCGAGGCCCAACTTCTTACCGTACCAGGTGGGTCCAGCCACGAGAATTGTCGTGGCTCCACCTGACGTTGTAGTCTACGCCATCGCGGCCCTCACGTTTGTCACCGCGGGAATACTGTCGGACAAGTGGATGCGCCGGTACCCCTTCATGATGTTCGGCCTGACCTGCAACCTCATCGGGTACATCATCCTCTGCACCGCACCTCAGGTTGGTGTACGCTACGCGGGGATCTTCATCGCGTCAATGGGCCTGTACATCCCCACGGCTCTGAATAACCTGTGGGCCGCCGACAACCACGGAGGTCACTTCAAGAGGGCGACCACCTGTGGTACTATCGTCTTTGTTGGGAGTGAGTAATCCTACGGTCGATGGCATCGATGCGCAGTGTTGACGTTGCTAGATATCGCTGGCGCTGTTATCGGCTTTGTCTTCCCGTCCCAGACCTCGCCGCGGTACTTCAAGGGCATTTACTTTGTTCTCGCCTTCACCATCATGTCGATGGGCTGCACGACCATCCTCGTGAGTCTTGACGGTGACGCTTATCGCTTCAGCACTGACACGTCCGTAAAGTTCTTCGGCAATCGTTACAAGAACGCCCAGAAGGACAAGCAGATCGCGGCGGGCGCTGCGGACGACGACTCGCTCGGCGACGAGAACCCTTACTACAAGTTCACCCTTTGAGCGGAGGAAGGCGAGCCTGTTCCTACATATGTGCCGTAGACCCGTTGTGTCGCAGACCCGTTGTGAGGCCGCCACCGAGACCTGCTGAGGCTACCTCTTCTTGTTCCTATTGGTCGGTCGGAGGCAAATGGTTGTTGTTGAAGAATGAATTCATTTGGAGCGACGTGATCTGTTCCCTGACGACCGGCCCGGTCCCGACCGCGCGAAATCGTCCGTTGCTGATTTATCATTTACTAATGAAACCCAAACAAAAGTCCGAGTAATAGACAAACAGTTTCCTAATAGATGATTTAGACTTTTTGGAATTAGGGTTAATTCTTGATGGCAGATCCTTCCCCGTCCGGACCTTGCACTGACCCTGACCCTGGACCCTGAGTACTGTATCCTCATTCCTCCCCGTCCCTCATATTACAGGTTGTTCCTCTTGGGGACACTCGGGAACAGCTTCGGGGGCAAGATAGCGGGCTCGGGGTACTTGGGGTTGCTCGGGGTCACCTGGACCCACCCAGCGAGCAGATAAGCGTGGTTGACTCGACCACTCCTCGAGTCCTCGTCGCTGAGTGTTCCCAGCATTCCCACCATCTTACATCCCCAACCTGCCCCGAGCGCCGCGCTCCTTCAATTGAAATCACCCCGAGCACAACCTCTTCATGACCGTCATGGACGACGCGGCGGCCGCCAGCAACCCGCGCAAGAGGAAGACGCACAGAGCGTGCGACTATTGCCGTGACCACCGGATTCGGTGAGCAACTTCGCATCGGACCTGGCCAGCTCCTCACGAGTGTTGCAGCTGCGTGTACGAGGGCTCGGAGACGTGCAAACACTGCCTGGACTATGACATACAATGCGTCAAGGTCGCGCCGCCGCCCAAAGTACGTCGGCCAAGTGTGGAGGTAGGGAGGAACGTTCGCTCATTCGACACAGGACACAAGGCCGCGGAAGCGATTCATGATCGAGGCTGTGGAGGCCGGGGAGCATCAAGGTATGGAGCCAGTGTATCTCGGCGGGTCGAGCCTCAGTCAGCTTGCCTGGCTCTTCTGCCCGGCGAGCGTGAAGAGGAAGCTGCACGCGCTGGACCTAGAGCACGACCTCCACCGCGGGGCGATCTGTGACAGCGACGAGCAAGGACTGCTGATCGGACGAGACCCACAACAATCACGCGGCTACCGGTCGACCTCCACGTCATTGAGCTCAATTGAGACTCGGCTTGCGGAGTTGGTGGGGGCGTCGACGGTGCTGCGGGACCGTGAGTAGACTACACACCGGGAGGTTCACTGACATGCATCAGTGTACGACACGGCATCCACCAGAATCATCACCGTGTTTCCTGTGATCTCCAAGCATGAGAGGTGAGTATGCCTGTGCTGCTTCGCCGCTGAGACCTCAGCCTGCTCAACGATGAACCCGATCAAAAGTTCTGGGAACGCTTCATCGAGCTGCACCACAACTCGACACCCCCTACACCCTTGCCCGGAGTGGTCCGAATCATCCATTGCGCACTCGCCTCCATGTCCCGTGAAGTCTCCGCCGGAATCCGACAGAACGTTCTATCATCGCTGCAGAACAGCCTGGCCAGTATCGAGTTTGAAAGGCTGTGCCGGACCTCGACAATCTCCAGCATACAGGTCCTGATACTGCTAACGATGTGCGACGAGCTCAATGGGAACGGATCCGCGTCGCCATTCCTAAAGCTAGGCGCGGCGATCCGGATGGCACAGGAGCTGGTGAGTGCGCTGCCCGGAGCTCGGCCCACGACCTGTCGGCTGACCATGACAGGCGTTGCATCGAAATGTCTCGCTCGATCTAGTTCCTCTGGCGCAAAGGAATCGCCGAGCCAGGGTGTGGGGCGCGTGTGTGTGTGCAGACCGATGGTAGGTCGCAGCGCGAGAGTTCGGTCACTCACCTCAGGATGTCATTGCGGCACGGGCAGGCTTTGGCGATCGATCTCGACATGTGCGATGTCTCGCTACCGCAAGAGTATCCGGACCACGTCCGAGATTCCTCCTCTGGCAAATGGTCCCCTTCATTTCGCTTTCTCGCCGAGTTCACCAAAATGAGCATACTATTAGGCCGCGCATGTGGGTTCAGTCTGATTGGCGACGTCACGTTTAACGCTGAACTATGCAGATCGGCTGACATGTTCGCCCATCGGCCTGTCCAAAGCCGACGACGTGCCCCTGCTGGTCCTACAGACCGAGATCGACATGTGGGTCACCCAGCTGCCGAGGAGCTGGCCATATTCACCAACCCTGTTGACCCCCTCGGCGGAGGATTTGATGAACATCTTCTACGTGGCACTGGAGGTGAGCAGTTCTCGGTGGCCATACCATGCTAATACCAGTTCACCTTCCTCCGCCCATTCTTGTGGCCGACCGCCCCACTGCCACCGCACATCACGTTCCGACCCGCCCCGCAACGTTGGTCGGCGTTGGTGCTGCGCGCTCAGCAGGCCACACTCTGGGCCGAGAGCAGCGAAGGCACCTTTTTCCTGGACGTTTGGTCGAATGTCCTGTACCCGTTAGGTGAGTACTACTCCTCATCACTAAGCTGACGGTAGTTTGCTGCCTGTTCATTCACCTCAAGCTGTACGAGCAAACACAACGCGAAGATGCCAAGATCTATCTCGAGCGAACAGACAATGTCATTCAGAGCTGGGCATCTCAACACCCCGGCAGCGCCCGCCGATCCAAGATTGCGGCAATCACCGGTCTGTTGCGCCAGTCTATGGGGCCCTCGTCTCCCATGAACACGATGGACAACCTTCTCACTCCTGGTGGCTCTCTGGCGGACAACTGGCTGGAGACGATCACTGCCGCTGGTGGCGATTACGACTTTGGCTTGGTCTGAACGACATCTTGTATTTGCGCATCCACTGTACCGTAGCCATGTCTCCCAGGCCGCGCGGATGGGGAACGGCTTTGCATATGTAAGGTACATGTCTAAACTGGGAGAATGACCGTGACGCCAAGGAATTCCCTCTTGGTGAATAGCTTTCCATCGATCTCAATCCTGTCCTTGCCAACTTGGTTGTTGATGACATCGGTCACTTCGCGCCCGCCTGCGATCTGCGACTCGCGCCACTGCCTGTTGGTGGGCACGGCCATTCCGGCATCGCGGAGCTTCTTGAACTCCTTGAAGCAGCCTTGGTAGTTTACGTATCCCTCCCTCTGGATCAGTGGGGACGCTATTGCGTCAGCGGGGGTCCTGCTGTGTATAGACTCACCGGAAGCCGGCTCCATGCGAAGATCGCCGACGGAACTCTCGAAGATGACGATGGACAGCCTCTCAAATGTCCGTTGATCCTCTGGCGGCTCAAACACACGGTGTCGGGTCGCCTTGAAGTGGCCTCCGCTGATGATTTCCTGCAAGGTTTAGCCTTCTGCATCCCGCGCAAGCTGTGGGGACTTACGAGTGTCTCTCCCAGGTTCACCACCAAGGAGCCAGGACTGTATTTGACATACCTCCACTTCTCGTCGGTCCCCCAGATCTGAAGGCTGCTGACGGGGACGGAGAAGAGCAGGGTGAGCATGCCTGAGATGAGCTTGTTTCGTTATTCTGCACCCACCGAAGTCGCAGTGGCCGTGCATCCGGAGACCTTTGGACAGCGCCTTGGTTTCCTCTGCAAGTGGCTGGAACAGAGCATGGCGGAAGTAGCCTTCACCCGTTGGTCCTCCCTTCGACTGAGCATTGTCCCACAGGTAATCGTCCGGAAGCTCCAGAACACGAGACAGCAAGGTGAGCAGGCGGCGGTTGACCGAGTTGGTCATGTACTGCGAGGGTGTCAGCGGTGAGCCTCAGTCTGTGTTCTCACCTCGCAAAATCCCGTGATCTCGTCGAAGAAGGGGTGGATACAAGTTGGAGTCCTGTTGATATCGGCAAACTCGGGGCGGTAAAAGTTGAAATGCTTGATCCCGTCGAGGGCGAGTTTCTCGCGCTGGGGAGGGTCAGCGGGTCACAGAGGCATCGGCTGGGCACGCACCTTCCAGCCATATGGCCGCTTGTACCCGGAATACACCCCAGACTCGGGATCCCAGAGCAGCCTGTCCTGGTCCTCCTGCGAAATGTTGCGGTGGAGATGCTGCGCAATTGCGAATTGGCGGTGAAGCTGATCGAGTGACACGCCGTAGTTGACAACATACAAAAACCCGTCCTCCTTGATCGCAATTTTGACTATCCGGACGAGCTCTTCAACAACTGCTGGGTCTGGCGAGTCCATCAAGGCGAGGTCTATCGTGTGAAGGTCTGCGAAATCCACATTGGCCTGGGTCGCTGGTGGCGGAGACCACGACTCGATTGTAGGCTTGCCCTCAATCGAGGGCGGAGCGAAGATGGAGGCGGAGGTAGGGGCGGACATCAATGGGAGCTACGGTATGGGTTCGCGAAGCTAATGCATAACTGAATGTTATATACGGGGCTTAGGCGTGGACGCCCGACTGCCCCGACTGTCGCTATCAGAGCTCGCGCGCGCCACCACACATCCCGAGCACCCCGAGAATCCCGAGGCCCCGCCTGTGTTGACGGTGACGTTTGGCTTTCCGGTACCAGAGGCTGTTGGAGGTGCTTTGGCCAGAGTGGGACCCGGAGACCAGTGACCGGAGGAACATGATGACTCCTGTCTTCGCATGACTACTCATACGAGGCACTAGAAGACACGGCACTCGGGTCGCTCTGTCAGGCCTTCAAACTGTATCCCGTTTCGCCACACCACCGCAGTCCAGCTCTTGTCTTACGGGTCTTTGTGTGAGAGCTTTCGCTGACTAGGTGCTCTATGACATAGAAGCCGGTTGGCGATGGGGTGCAGTACTTCGTGCATAGCTAGGACTTCATAGCTTATGCGCACGCGTCTCTCTGAGGCTCTGACCCCCTGCTCTCAGATCACCCTTCCCACCCCTCCGCATCCTCGTCTCCATCTGGAGCCCCTGCCGGCTCCCCTTCCCTCCCCTCTTCCTCTCCCTCCATCCTCATCTGACCCAGCCATAGGCAGCATCCAGCCCTCAAAAACTGCAGAACGTTTTTAAAGGGTGAATCGGAAGTCCAGGCTGCTACCATAAGCTTGGAAAAACACAACTCACATGTACTCACCGCTTATTTCCAACATCAGACGTGGTGTCGAGATACTCCTTGCGTTGTTCCGCGGAGAGTGCGTCCCACTTCTTGGCTTTCTCCATGTTCCTCCATCGGTAGTAGAAGTACGTCCCGGGGTAGAGAATGACCTGAAGCGCATTGAGCGCGATTTGTAGGCTGCCATTGCCGTGCTCACCAGGTTGAAGACGATGACTCCGATGAGACCCTTGTTTGCCTTGAAGTACCGGGGCGAATCGCTCTCGACATAGATGTTGGCGCCAATCATGGCGGATGCTTGCACCATCATGTTGTACATCCTTCGCGGGTAAGCAGACCGCGTCGTCACGCGCACTCACGATGCCGAAACTGTCCTGTTCTGAACAGACCCTGAATTCGTGCTTGTCCAAGCTACCTGGATGGCGTGGACGCTAGTCGTGTCAGCGGCGCTCACAATCGCGGTGTTCTGAAGTGTGCTCGGACGATTCGACTGGGACTCACTATGGATATGCGAGAAGAACGGTGGCCAAAGCAAAGTACGACCAGGGCTGAATAGGATCCTTGAGGACGACGAGCGCGATGAAGTTTGGCAGCATCCACAAATTCTCCGCCATGGAGATGAAGGAGCGGTTGTTGACTAACTCGGACACAGCGGTGATGGCAAACAGATTGATTATGGAGAGTACCGTCGTGGGGATGTTAAGTAAGTTTGTCTGTACCACATTGAACCCAAGACTCTTGAGCGAGAGGGTCAAATAGTTGCCGACTGGATAGCCCGGAATGCCAAAGAGCAGACCGATCAGGTAGAGAGGGTACATGTCGTAGTCCCCCAAGCACTTGAAGATCATCTTGACAGTAAGAGGCTGACGGTTGTGCATTCCGGCTTTCCCTGGATCATCCCGGATCACTGAAACAGAGCGTTAGAATATTTGGAGCGACCGCATGCCCATTATCGACTCACCGCTGTTGACGATGATCTTGACCTGACGATCGGTAAAGTAGCCTTTCGGGCGGAACCATGTCTTGGTCTTGGCCGGCGCGGTTGGCATCAGGAAGAACGAAGCGATCCCTATGGCGACTGTGACGCAGTGAGTTTGGCTATGAAAACAATCCGCCTGCTGTACTCACGGGTTAGCAGTCCCTCGATGAGGAACAGCCACCGCCACCCGGCATGTCCACCAATGCCTCGCATCTTGAGAAGCCCAACAGCGAGGAAGTTCTTGATTATGCTAACTGGCCTGCGTAAGCTCTCCCACATGAACCCTACGGAGGAACCCACCAATGTCGGCGCTGATCCAGTACCAAGCTAGACGAATCGGGAGCTGCGGATCGGTTGATATGCACCTCATTCGCCTTTAGTCGTCACTCACGTGCCGGGAGGAGTAGAAGTAGCTGGTGTAGAGGATCGTATCGCTGTGGAGACTGGTCAGCGGGGAGAAGATGCAGCAGTGCCGTCCGAGCTCACGGAATGAACCCGCCCTGGAAGAGTGCTCTGCAAATGTCAGATGAACGGCGAGCCTGCATTTGAACGAGGAGAACTCACATCAGGAATCGAGTGGCTAGGAATGAGGCGCGGCCCGTGAGCCAAAACTGAGCGCCGGAAACGATGCTGAAAATGATGATTTGCAGCGGGATCCATCGATCCGGACCCAGCCTGGAGGGAGTCAGACGCTGCACTTGGGTTGCTTCATACCTCTTGGAGATGAGCTGGGAAGGCAGTTCGGCAGCAAGAAACCCGAGTTTTGCGAGAGTGTTTCCGAGGTTCTCAATGGTCAGCCTAGCTCCGGCGGAAGCTAGACTCACATAGTCGGATTGAGACAGCTTGAGGTCGTTCAGGAAGTTGTCGCTGAGCGCGTTCGACAGGTTACCGCGATCAATGTTGAGGGCAGAGAACATCACGCAGACCCAGAGCTGACAACGGTGGTCAGTCAGGACACTCCTTATTCAGGGGCGTAACTACTCACGAATATCTTCCAGTCTACCACCCTGCGAGTTGCCTTCTCCTCGCGCCAGGTCCATCGGAACTCGGGATCAAAAGCCTCGATGTTCTCCCAGTCGGACCGCACAAGGAGCTTCTTGTATTCCTCGGCATGCTCCGAGTCCCAGACGCTCGGCTGGGTGGCTACCTGCGACATCGTCAGCTGCGGTCAGGACTCAATGGTAAGCCACTGACCGCGTCCAGGTCGAGCTTCGCAGGTCCCATTCGGATACGAAGGACGCGGAGAACAGCGTCACCCAGAGCACCCTCTGGTCGCTGCATGGAGGTGTCGATCGCTGTCAGTGCAGGTGCAGCATACTTGCCTGAGGGAGTGCCGGGGGTGTCGGACGGCGTATCGGGTTCCGTGAGGTCAATACTCTTCTCCTCGTCTTTCGACTCGATGCTGTGAGCAGGGGAGGGCGACATGGCGGGGAGTCCGCAAGTACGAGTACAGCAGCGAGTGACAGTGGGGGATTCGCTCGTATGACTTCTCGCATCCTTCATAAAGCATCGAGCCGTGGTAGCCTTTCGGCGGTCTACCGATGAGTTGGCAATGTCGCGCCGGCTTTGATGGAACCATTTTGACGAGGACGTCGCGGCGATTGCGCTGGGCTTGGGTAATGTGAATTGTGGAATGCTTGGCCTGCCCGCCCCCCATGCAGACGCCAACGGACCACGTCGCCGGCATTGGTGCTTAGGTGGGGATGGGTCGACACGCTCGGCGCGCTCGCCACAGTGGAGGGGGATGCGCGCAAAGTCACACCATATCAGGGGCTGCTTCGGCAATCAAGATGCTGGAACGAATCTCGGACGTTGAATGCCAAGCCAGACCTCCACCCGAGTGATCATGTGGATCACGCAAGGTGTTAAATTACGCCATGCGCCATCTGCAGGCGTGCTGTGCGCCGTGCATAGCGACGGAACGAAACAGAACGCCTTCAATGTATCCGCGCAGACTACAGTAGTCTTCTAGCCCCAAGAAAAGCACCGTACTATTGGAAACCCCTGTGAGCTGAGCGATCGAGAGACACAAGTGGAACCAAGAAAATTGGGCCGTTCAAAACTGTCATGGTCAGCTGTCTTCCAAATACGTTCGACGCAAAGAAAAGGGTGACTCAAGGTGATACTGTTATTCAAAGCGTCGAGGGGCGAAACCGTCAGCGACCCTCATTGGAGATGCTTAAGTTATTCGATGCTGGGCCGGACTCACGTGTGAAGTAAGGGTTAGGGCAAACGGCCAGATGAGTTGGCTCCCGTAGTCGACTCGTACTGGAGAACAAGATGACTCAGGCAGGACAAGACGAAAGGATATCACGCCGGGTATCACAAGTACACGCTGGAGTGGACGCCCCAGTATATGACGATATGTAAGTCGGACTCGAACAGGCCACGGCTGACGGCCTTTTCCAGACGTCGACAACAAGGTGACTTCGGTCATCGATCTCCGCTTCGACGAGTCATTCTGGACGAGGGGCGAGTACCCGTCGTTCTACGAGAACAACACGGTACCAGAGAAGGTGGACAACCCCTGGTACAAGTCGGGAGCCAACTCGGCGCCCTTTGACCAATGTAGGTCCTCATGCATCGGAGCGCCACACGCGTTGACCACCCACTAGCATTCTACCTCATCCTCAACGTGGCCGTGGGTGGGACCAACGGGTTCTTTCCGGACAATGTCGGGGACAAGCCATGGCTCGACTCGTCGACCACAGCCATGTCCGACTTTTGGGCGGCCAAAGACCGCTGGTACGCCACCTGGCCAACGGACCTCACCAAGCGCGGTATGGCAGTTCGCTCGGTGAAGATGTGGCAGAGATGCTAGAGCGGCCCGAAGTGGGAGCCGGATGCATGCACGTGACCCCTGTACAACATGTATGTAGTTCGTGTGAGACGTGTAGCTACTGTATGACTCGTAACTCGCCCATTGGTGTGGAGCAGGGGTGGGTAAGATGCGGTGTATTCCACCGAGCTAAGACGAGCTTAAGCTTTCAGCATGGGAGTGGAGTAGCCGGCAGACCGGGGTGAGGGTGGGGGTTAATCACCATGCAAGTAGTCCGACTCGTCACCATGCATCGGTCTTCATTTCTGCTTCACACCATTCACTCGGCTCAGTGCTCATCCCGTTCCCCAGCATGAGCCCCCCCGAGCAGCTCCCCATCATGGCTCTCCTCGAGCAGCCCCTCGCACACGACCCCAAATACTGTCTCGCCAAGCAGTCAACCCTGCACCTCAAGAAGCGCATGATGTCGCTCAGCTCGGCGAGTCGGTTCGGCGGGCGAGTCCGTCGATTCGCTGACTTGCCTCAGGGAGACTACACTCTCCTGGACGACTCAAGCGAGCCACTTTTCAAGTGCACCGGCAAGGTCAACATGAAGCAGGAGAAGAGCGAGTGCATCTCCCCGGGTTCCCCAGATTCCCTGTTGACCCACCCTCTCCAGCAATCACCAACCCAGACGGTGATGTCGTTGTTACCCTCCTGACCAGAGCCATGTCCATGGTCCAGGAGACGGTCGCCAAGACACCTGCGGAGCAGGAGGTCTTCCGGGTCCGCCTGGACACCAAGACGAGTGCGTACACCTCGAGGCGATCAGGGTCAGCGTTGAACTCGCCGCAGTGAAGCACCGCGTCTCGGGCGACCTGGTCGACAGCATCGCTGGCAAGCCCGTTCACGCTACGCTCATCGTGCGGAATGGCTGGAAGTGCCATTCGATGGTGGAGATCGACGGGGAATGCGTCGGGTACGTCTACAGAGACAAGTGGACCAACATGGATGTGAGTGCAGACGGCCGCGAGCAAAAGTATACACGGTCGCAAATTGAGAACTCCAGCACAAGATCGAGCTCGCCGCAAACATGGACTACGTTTTCGTCGCGTCCCTCATCATCCTCCTCGACATCATCAGTGTGGACACCCTGCACACAGTCGTCTAAGCCGAAATTCAAATGAGTTCTGTTGGAGAGCAGAGGATCCACCCTTCGACTGTATCCATAGACAAGCTCTCCTTGACCTTACTCATGTATACAGTACTTTGACCCCGAGTCGGGTTGAGACATGCGTGCCGGGGTGCTCCGGGGCATCGATGGGGTCATCACATCCAGCATATCGACTCGCGTCTTGCCTGTGTGAGAGACCTGTGAGAATGCCTCAGAAGGCTCTCGAGAAGGAAGATGGCTCGAAACACGCTAACATGGAGGGAGACGTATCTCGGCAGACATATGTCATACCCACATACACCGTCTCCGACGCGGCCATTGGAGAACCAAACGGATGCATCAAAGTACCCAAAATGTGCAAAGCATTCGAAGGAGGGATTGTCCGATTGTCCTAGAGGCAAGAAAGGTGCGGGCGGGAGGAGCGAGGATCCGCGGGCAGGAAGAACGAAAAGGGAAAGGGCTCAAAGAAGTAGTCTGTTCAGACGGCGAGGTACATGCTAGTGTTCGAGTCGCCCTCCGCTGGAGGCTTAGAAGCCCGCGCCCGTCGACTTGAGCGCCAACAGGACACAGCTGTCGACAAGACCACCGGTGACGACGTACTCGAGCTCGGGCTTCTTGAGCGTGTCGAGACCGGTGTTCGGGTCGTTGATGATGAAGATCTTGGACTCGATATCCGTCATGCTGCAAACGGCGAGATAGTAGGGGTTCTCCTTGCTGTCGAAGGCGACATACATGCCCGGCGTGTCGCTGGCATCGTCGTAGTCTGACGGGCATCAGCACAGGTGCATGGCCAGACCTGGGGACCAGCCCGAGCCGGGGTCACTCACTGATCGGGGCCAGAGACACAATGTCCGCCTTCTTGGGGATCTTCTCGAACGTGTTGAAGCGGATGCGACTGACCCCAAGAGCGGTCCTATATGCTGGTCAGCAGTGGTTTCGGACGTACGGCCTTGGGCTTCTTCGGTGCCACTCACATCTCGTCGGGGTAGTAGAAGAACGATGCCTCATCGCCATCGCCCAGCACGACATCGTCCTCGGTAGCCCAGGTGAAGTCGCTTGCCTCGGAAGCTTCGGCCAGGTATAGGTTGCCGTTGTCGTTGCTGGCGAGCACATAGGCGCCTGAGAAGTCGAAGAGGCTGACCATCGTGAACCCGGCGGCCTCGGCGTCCGCGTCGCTGTCAGTCGAGTTGTACGCCGAGGACATGGCGGCGTTGAAGTCGTCGTCGAATCCGGTCGAGTTGGTGGCCGAGTCGATGTAATCGCCCATAGCGTCCTCGGCGCTCGTCGAGTTGCCATCGTTGGTGATTGTGGAGTTGTTCGTGTCGATGACTGTGCCGTTGGTGATGGTGGTATTGGTGATGGTGGAGTTGTTGGTGTCGATGATCGTGCCATTGATGGTGGAGTTGTCTCCTCGGATGTAGGCCAAGTGGTGGTAAAGGCCACGTCGTGACGAACCAGAGCCAGAGCCGGACTCGTTGGTGCCGGACTCATCTGTGCCGGACTCGTTGGTGCCGCTGCCGCCAGTGCCAGTGGTCTCGCCACCCGTCGCGCCTCCGGTGGTACCGGTCGTCTCACCGCCAGTCGTACCCGTCGTCTCACCACCAGTCGTGCCAGTCGTGCCACCGGTGGTGCCAGACGTCTCGCCGCCAGTCTCACCAGTGGTACCGACGGCCGTCCCAGTCGTCTCACCGCCAGTCTCACCAGTGGTGCCGCCGGTGGTGCCAGTCTCGCCAGTGGTGCCGCCCGTCGTGCCAGTGCCCTCGCCGGTGGCCCCAATCGTCGTGCCATTCGTGCCGGTCGTGCCAGTCGTGCCAGTCGTAGAGGTGAAGCTGACGCGTCAGCTTCAAGGTGACACATCCGCAACTCACTGTATGCAGTCCCCGAACAGGTTGTCCTTCTTGAAGCTAAACAGGTTGACGTTGGTCCCGAGGACGTCAAGGTCAAAGTCGTCGCGGACGCCAATGCTCCAAGCCAGGCCGTTGTTGCAGTTGGAGGTGTCGGTGGTGTCGGTGGACACCTTGACTGCGGCGGAGGCGGTGACGGTTGGGGTGTTCTTGAGACCGATCCTCTTGTCAACGGAGAGAGCTGGTAGAGTCAGCAGAGGAGGCTGCGACTCGTCTCATATGTACTCACCGGGAACCTTCAAGCCCACTCCAAGCTCAGTGGGTAGACCAAGACCGAGACTGGCATCGACCTCGCCCGACGCGTTGAACTGGGGGGTGAACTTGGGCGTGAAGCCGGAAATGGTGGATCCACTGGTGGCGAGAGGGTTAAGCTGAGCACTGAAGTTGTCGATGACCATGGAAGTGCCGATGAGAACTTGTCCCTTGGCATTGAGCTTGACGTCGACAACGGCGTCGACAGTGACGGCCACGCCGATCGTCAAGACGTTCGGGATGGAGACACCAGCGCCCTGGGAAACAGTCAGGGTCAGTGCGCACTTTTGAAGACGGTTGCATAGCACTCAGCCTTGGACTCACGGGAATGGGAACGGTGATCAGGTTCTTGGTGGTCTGCTTGCTGTAGCTCGCCTCGGCGTACATGCCCAGGTTGACACTCGCGTTGAGCGAACCGGCCACTCCGATCTCGGCCTTGGTTAGGGAAGGGTAGGGGACTTGGGCACCATTAGCTCGGCATCAAGACCCGCGCCACCTAGCCGCTCACGGATATGATAATCGAGGGCACCGTGGATCGTAGCGGTACCGTGAACACCGCAGTCAACGCAGTAAATCTGGACGGCTCCCTGAACGGCCGCTCCCTCCGACGTGCTGGCGTTGTAGACGAGGTACGAGTTGGCGGTACCAAAGACCGAGTCGACCAGGCTGCTCTTGCTGGGTCCGACGTCGATGGGGAGGGTCTTGTCAAACGACGGGTTGGAGAGAGCACTGAGACCACTCTTGACAATGTCACCCAGCGCCGAGACGCCGGACGCGGCGGCGTTGTACGCCGTGGAGGCCACATTCTTGATTGCACTGCCCGCAGCCTTGAGACCGTTGGACACAGCAGCCGCAAGCTGGACGTCAGCTTCAGCCTTGCGGGGAGATGCTCACTTTCTTGAATGGGTTGCTCCAGCCCCAGCGTTTCTGATGGTAGGATCGGCGGGCGAGTTCGGACCGGCGTCTACGGGAAGTGGGGGCCGTCGAGTTGGTCGTGGTCGAGTTGACGGTGGTCGAGTTGGACTCGACGTCTACACCTGGAATGAAGTCGGCAAAGTCGGTGTCATCGTCGCTGCCGCCAAAGTCAAAGTAGCCGATCTTGTTGTCCAAGGTCTCGTCAAAGTCCTCGCCGCATGGAGCGGTAGGAAGTCCCATGTAGGTGTCCGGAGGGTTCAAGCAGGACAGGGTGCCGTTGGTGTAGACCGAGGTGGAGTTGGTGGACGTGGAAGTGGTCGAGTTGGTTGTACCGTTGCCACCGGTGTTCCCACCACCGGTGCTTCCAGTGTCGCTGGAAGTAGAGCCGCTACTAGTGTTGAAGGGGACACCGCTACAGCTCTGTCCGGCGGGAGTGAACTGACCCCAGATGACGGAGACCTGCACGGTATTCAGCGGCTTCAAGGGCAACTTGTTGGGGAACCCACCTGGTCATATGCGTTTTCTACTGCCACTTCGGTCGCGGTCACCTGGACGGTGTGGTTCGAGTCGACGAAAGTGAGGTTGGAGACGAGCCAGAAGACGTGAACGCCGTCGTCGGCAGCGTTGCAGTGAAGAGAGTCGGTAATGAGGAGGAAGCCGTTGGTGCTGTTGGTGCTGTTGGTGCCGGCAGTCGACCAGTGGGTCTCGACGTAGTTGTAGGCATCGGCACTGTTGAAGTTGACGTCGAGACCGTACGGCTCGCAGACGACCGAGGAGATGTAAGCAGAGTGGGGGAGGACGACGGTGGGGTACTGGTAAGTGACGTTGGCCTCGGCGAAGAGGTACGGGATAGACGTGTCGACAGCCGTGCCGTTTTGAGTGAACGAGATGGAGCCGTTGTTTGTCGGGTACAGGTTGTTGAGCGATCCGGTGTCGACGGTGGAAGGGACGACCGGCTTGAGAACAGGGGCGCCGCTGACCGACTCGTCCATGGCGGCTGTCGAGCCAGTGGTGTCGGTGCTGGGTGGGGCGATCGAATTGGTAGAGGGCGCCGAAGAGGCGCTGCTCCCGGACGAGCCCGAGCCACCAGACGTGGACCCGGACCCGGAAGAGCCAGAGCCGGAGCCAGAGCCGGAGCCAGAGCCGGAGCCAGAGCCGAACTGAGAACCAGACCCAGATCCAGAGCTGGAGCCAGAGCCGGAGCCGGCGCCGGAGCCAGAGCCAGAGCCGGAGCCAGAGCCGGAGCCAGAGCTGGACCCAGAGCTGGACCCAGAGCTGGACCCAGAGCTGGACCCAGAGCTGGACCCAGAGCTGGACCCAGAGCTGGACCCAGACCCAGACCCAGAGTCGGAGCCACCTGAGCCGTTACTAGGAGACGCCGAAGGTGAAGCAGGCTGAATAGTGGTCACCGGTCCACCGCAGCCAAATGTGGCGATGACATATGCCGTCTCGGTGATGGTGTCAATCTCGGTGGTGTGGTCGGTCTGGGAACGTTAGTGTCCGTCCACAAGTCACGGCGTGGGGAGTACTCACGATCGTCGTGTGAGCCGTCGAGGTGGTGACGGTGGTCGAGGTTGTGGTCGTCGTTGCCGTGCTGGTGGTGGTCGTTGTGGTGGTGTCTCGCTTGTGAGGCAGTGCCGTGGCATCCCGGGCGAGGCCCAAAAGGAGACCGGCGAGGGTGACTCCGGAGAACCTCATCTCGGTTTTTGTTTAAAGAGAAGAAAATGCTTGAGGGATGGGTGTTCAACTCGACGTCGGTGACCTCTCTTATATCCCTGCTGGAGACTCGCATTGCAGTCTACCCACGAGCTCGATAGCATTCCCTTGTTTATCGAGCACAGGGCAACGCAGGGTGTCACCGCCACAACTCTGGGACGGCGATCATGGTTCGCCAAGTCTGCCGTCAGGCGTTACGTTGAAGTTGGTCCGCGACGGTCGGATCGTAGGAGGCATGACTGTTGGGAATCTCTTATGTATCTATGTTAGGAATGCCAACCCTGCCAAGCCCTCGGCGCAAAGGGTGTGCGTGCGCTGCTGCCGGGCCATGTGCAGCGGTGATCGTCCGTGGTTCCGAAGTTCCGATTGAGCATGGAGCGGACCATCGGTAGGAATCTCCGACCCTGGCACACGACTTGGGTGTCGTTGCGCAAGCCACTCATTACGGATCTCCATGCATAAGACTTTCAAAGCACGAACCCGCGAGGGTCATCGTACGGGTCCGGTGCTACTGTGCATGCATTTGTGCTACGGATGGTACCTCGACGGGGGGCCTTGCATTGACCTCGAGGCTTGGGGTGAGCGAACTTGCTTACGAGGTGTAAGAGTCTTGCTCCGCATCGGCCGTTGTCAGGATTACAGCGAGAGGCGGGGGACGAGTGGCATTGCGAGGTGTGATCATCCTGGAGGACAACTTCACCTTGTGTGCCTCGTCTCCTCTCTTTGTCTATCCCAGCCCCAATGCATGTCCTCCGTCTGTTAACACCGGCGCTGCGTTGCTTGCCTCGACCGCTCGGGTCGTGCCTGTTCGGCCGCTGTGCCTGTTCCGACTGTGTCCATGTGCCGTAACTCACCAAGAGTATCCGGTCCCATGGTTGTTCGGAGGATCGACAAACTCCCCGCGCTCCCATCCGACTTTGCTGGTCCATCGAACTCGATCAGGATCGAGCACTTTGAATCACGTCGAAAATCAACAAGATCCACAGGATCCGAGGAATCCGCAGGCACAGCGTAGTTGCACACTGCAATGCTCCGAGGCAAACAACGTAGTGGCATACTGTGACAGTTTGTGACAGTCTGTGACAATGAAGACTGCATGAGCACCGCACATCTCAAAGCGCAAGTGCGCCTGTGCTCCTTGTCACGCCAGGTCCAGCCGAAGCCGATCCGGATGGAAACCGACCTTATGCGTGCTCATTCTTACGTTGTCGCAACCCTGGCAACCTGGAGGCGTCGTCGTTTCACATGGCAGCATGTTGACACAGGGGGCCCGGCGTGCGATGCCCGGCGACCGTGTCGGCTCGCTCGTAGGATCCCGACCAACAACGAGCCGGATCGTCTCTTCCTTCCCAGTTCTACCGCCCGACTTCATCGAAGTCAGTCCTTGTCGGCTACAGTACGATTGTGCCCCTCGTCTGCTCTCGCACTCGTCCAGCCCCATACGTCCATCCGGCAGCTCCGTGCCATGACTTCATCGTGTTGCTCTGCCCCGGATCTACCGAATCGTCAAAATCGTGCGTGCTTCCGCATCGCCTCGATCAGCGGGGGGCGAAGCCACTTGTCCTCCAATACGAACCACCGCGAGAAGACGCCAAGTAGTTACCCCGCTTTTGGTGTTTCAGCTGGTCATCGTCGCAGCGGCCTCTGAATCCGGAGTACTCGCCTCGCAAAATTGATTGTTTTGACGGTGATGGAGTAGTCAAGAGGGGAGTGCAACACCAGTCAGCCGCTGAGCTTAGACTAGTGAAGGCAGACCCGAGCAGAGTGGCGACGAGAATGGAGGTGTTCCGAAAGAAGCCGATGATATGAAAGTACCGGTCGCAGGTGCCGAGGCTCCACGGCGTGAGTTGATGGGCGATCGATCGCGGCCATTGGCATCTACGACGAGCTTGATCTGGCAACGCGCCGCTGCTCGAGCTGCGACGCGGTGATCAAGGACGTCTTGAGATATAGCCATACGTTGTGCGTGAACTGAATCGCTCTCCATCGATACCGCTGTGTGACGTCTCGCACGATTCGAGAATAAGCGTGAATGTTCGAGCCAAAGACGGCAAGTCTGGGGTGGATGAGCAGGGGATCTTGGGATTTCCCTTTCGATTTCATACAGTCTACAATGATGATACAGGCGACTACTGAGCCGCGACGTGACTGTCGTGAGCGTGAGCGTGAGCTGAACTTGCTTCGTTCTTCGTCCCGACGAGGCGAAGTCTACCAATAATCCAGGTGATCCCTGCAGACCTTCTCCAGAGGGATCTCCCTCACCTCGCTCGCTGTGGCGACACGCAGCGTCGCATCCCGGACGCGGTTTCTCACGATGTCCTGAAACTGTGGCAAGGGATTGGAGAACCACACTTTGCCCCACCAATCCTCGAGCAGGTGCTTGGACGGCACATCGTTCAGGTGGACCACCACTGGTACTTCGCCCGTGAGCGTGTGGTGTGCCAGAGGCGGGTACAGCTTCCAGGGAGTGATCCGGTCTGGGATATCATCCGGTCGATACGGCGTGTTCATCCACACGACCGAGCTCGTGTCGAATGCGCTGGACCAGAACATCCGATAGCGAGGGTCGACCACGAGCTTGTCCTGGGAGAGGAGAGTGTTGAAGGCGGCTGTGACGGTTGTGAGCGAGGATGACGAGACGCATAGACCCGTGTGAACGCGGCGTCTCGACCTTACTCACCTTGGTCATTATCCGATGCGTAGCTCGGGGAGTCAATGATCTCCGCAAGGGTGTGGAACAGCGGCCTCATGTGTTGCAGTTGGCCCATTACAGTCCCTGCACGATGAGCGAGAGCCCGGATGAGGGAGCATGGACACTCACCGCTGTTGGCCCATCGGGGTGCACCGACTCTGTTCGTGGTCAACGGATTGCATGTGTGGGGTCTGATCTGAGTGACTCACCCCTCGCTGAAGTTGGCATTGACCCAGGACGGTAATGGAGACTGGGGGACGTTTGTGCAGTCAGGCTGTCAGATCGTGAGTGACCGATCTGACATCACCGCGCACCGCAAGCCTCGCGGTCCTGCGCACCGCGCCGTCGTACTCACCGATGCCAGGTCGTTCGGCCAACACATCTTGTCCACTCCGATGACGACCTCCGCCTCCAATTCGTTGAAGCGATTGATGAGGAATGACGGCGAGAGCTGAAACCAGATATCCATTGCATCGGCGAGGAGGACGTAGTCGGATCCATCAGCATTGACGAGGTACGAGTCGAGCACATCTCGGAGACCTGAACCGATCGTGAGCGCCTTGCAAAGCGCGATGGAAGCGGAGGTCACGGAACGTACCAGCGATTTTGGCCTTTTGCATCTCACGGTTGCTCCCCTCGAGATCCCAGTTGTACAACACCGGTTCATACCCGTTCACCACCGCCGACAGGTAGGATCGGCAGAACCGCTGTCCGGCCACCGCCTGGTTGATGGGCATGAACACATGCAGTCGAGGTGGTGGTGGTGGTGGTGCGGACCCCATGAATGTGAACCGGAAGCTGCGTGTGAAGCGGTCGTTCGGCGCCCCGCCGCCCGCGACGAGCTCGTCCTCCCCGCCCCATACCTCGCCGAAGAGCGTCAAGACCCATGTGATGGTGGAGACGATGGAGAGCACCGCCAAGACTGACCGACTTCGAACGGGCGACATGTCGTCCCTCTTGGCGCCGTTTCGATCGCAGGACAGCGAGCTGGGTCTGCAAGTAGAGAGTCAAGGAAAGAGAGACGGGGGTTTCATCTGCCCGTTCATATAAATCTTGGCACCTTTGCGGGCATTCAGAATGAGCGCAGAAGATGCGCAGTACTCCGCGCTGAACCGCTAGGGGGTCTGCAGGCGGGATCTGCGCCTCACCTTATGTTCGGAGCCAGTCAGGGCAACCCCACGAACGACTCGCAGTCGCCTGCTTCACGAGATGTTCCATTGACAGGCTCGCCATGCAGGCCACCTGCTTTCGAGAAGATGGGATCTGGCGTCATTCGCATGCACATGCTCCGGCGGTGGAAGGCCTGAAGAGTCAAGCATTCCTTTTCAACCGGTGGTCGTCCCGCAGAACCGTCCCGGTGCCTGACGAAAGCTGTAAAAAGAACTGCCAAAGTCATCGTCCAGTCTTTGTCCTCCCGCGGCCAATCCGGTTTCTTCGCAACGACGTGGGCTCCTCGCCACGCCCCAGACACGGGCACTCCCGTCCGAGGGGGAAAGGTGGAAACGCGAGAGCCCCAGGAGCGAGACTACCTGCAGTAGCTGGCCATGGTTCCCGAACCGAGTGCACGAGCATACAGTACCCGGTTTGGGCCAGAGGCGCTCGGTCTGGACTTGTGGAGGGCAACTCTGGCGGCCCCTCGCGATGCATTCATGCAAAGATGTCAAGTCAGATCAGACAGCACCCATCCCGCGGGGGCGGAAGGTTCAACTGCTCGTACCGCTTGACTGCGCCGACACCGAGAGATCCACCGCCTGACCCACCTGAGTCGCTATGCTTGTAACGCCACGAATGCATGTAGTCTGATGCGGGTCCGTTCAAGCATTGAATCTGGGCCTCGGCGACGGGAAGAACATGACTGCGCCGTGTCGGTGCATACACGAGACGAATGGTATGCTGCCCGTCAAGATAGTAGAGTACGAGTACTGAAAACCGCAGTAGGTGCCGCCCCCCTCCCAAGTCACATGGCATTTCCCGCTGACCCGCGTAGTTTGCTGTCCGCCTAGCCCCCTGAGCTTCCGAGCTCCCCGCAACAGTTCGCCACCGTGTCTTTGCATCTTCTCCAGTTATAGCACTCTCGAGTAGCCATGCCGGGGCCTGAGTCGATGCAAGGCAAGCTCACTGCTTCCAACTCCACCGAGAAGCCCGCTGAGAGCAGACAGCGCCTGTCCTGGTGGTCGGGGCGGGTCCTACGGGGCTGATCCTCGCCCTGATCCTGACCAAGAACGCGATCCCTGTACGCATAGTGGATAAGAAACCGGGGCCGAGCGAGGAATCACGAGCTATCGCTGTGCAAGCTCGAACATTGGAGTTGTATCAGGGACTGGGACTCACCGAGGAGGTCGTCGCGGGAGGATACCGCATCGAAACGGTGCACATCCGCGAGGGTGAACAGGAGATTGCTCGAATCGATCTCAAATCAGCGGGAACGGGCCGCAGCCCGTTCCCCTTTGCTCTGGCCTACCCTCAGGACGCTCACGAGCGGCTCCTCATACAGAAGCTGGAGGATGCGGGGGTCAAGGTGGAATGGGGCGTGTCCCTGGCGGACTTCACGCAGGATGAGACTGGCGTCACCGTGGAACTGGAGCACGATGGCAAGCGGACGTCGGTGACGGCTGCTTTCCTTTGTGGATGCGATGGCGGACACAGCCAAGTTCGCCATGCCTTGGGCATCCCGTTCGTCGGGGACACGTACGCACAGGTATTCTACGTCGCCGACGCAATACTCGCCACCCAATTCTCCACCGACATATACGCCAACATTGGCAGCGCCGGTATCGCCCTGGCCATGCCGGTGCGGGGCGGGTCTCGTCGGGTCATCGGGATTGTCCCTCCGACCTAATGCAGAAGTCCGAGCTCTCCGAGCTCTCCATGGACGACGTCCGACCGTCCGCCGAGGCGGCATTGGGAGTGCGGGTGGAGCATACGAACTGGTTCGCCACGTATCGCATCCATCACCGAGTTGCCGACAAGTTCCGTGTCGGCCGCTGCTTCCTCGTTGGGGACGCGGGGCATCTGCATAGCCCCGCGGGTGGACAGGGTATGAACACGGGCATCGGTGACGCCTTCAATCTTGCGTGGAAGCTGGCAATGGTGTACAAGGGCGCATCCGACGAGTCCATCCTGAGCACATATGAAGCGGAACGTCGGCCGTTCGCGCTCACCCTCGTGGCGACCACCGACCGCGTCTTCCGTTTCATCGCTGGGTCAGACTGGCTCACCCGGTTTCTGCGCATCTGGGTGGCGCCGTGGATACTCAGACTGGTCGCTGCAACAGGGCTGGGGCAGTCCGCAGCATTCAACACAGTCTCCCAGCTTCGGATCCAGTACCGGACGAGTCCTTTCAGCCAGGGTAAGGCCGGTCGGGTAGTCGGAGGGGACAGGCTGCCCTGGGTCCACGAGGGAGACTTGGACAACTTTGCAAAGCTGGGGTCGGGGTGGCAGCTGCATGTGTACGGGACCCCCGAGCCAGATCTGGCCGACGAGGCGGAGTCCCTCGGCTTGGAACTGGTCCAGTTCCCCTTCAGCGCTGCGGCGGCACAAGCGGGACTGGCGCAGGATGCGGCGTATCTCGTGCGACCGGACGGATATGTGAGCTGGGTCTCCGCGGCGCAGAACGAAGAGGAGTTGAGAGGCTTCGTGGACCGTCTGAGTTTGAGGTTTTCCCCGGATGCGACCTGACAAGCTGGAGAGATTGATCCGACGGCGAGCATGCATATGTGTGTAACGAGACGCCGCCAGTCCGAACAACCGGCCCTCGTTGGATGCTTGGTAATAACCCCCAGAGCACCTGCGTCGTCTTTGCGGTATTTCGCGGCCATGACACGTCGAGCGACGTTGGTCAGACACGGCTGCTCACGGTTTGACTCGCTCTCCACTCCTCAAGCTGCGGTAGAAGGCGGTCTGACACGGAGCTCGTTAGAGGCAAGGACCCCAGGAATGGGTGGTGACTCCGGTCTTCCCCGACATGGTCCTTGGCTGATGTATTTCGGGGCCGCAGTGCAACAGCTGGGTCTCCTTGATGGGGACCGCCACCTCAGCCACAAGCGGGCCGGGGGACGAGGGACAGGACGAGTCCACACGGCCCGGAGCGGCAAAGAGCGGACCGCCGGCCATGCATGCGATGCTGTGGCCATGGCCTTGACATTGCTCTCCTCCCCTGCTTCGGAGTGCCTCTCGACGCCGCGGTTATAGTCGGGTTATGCCGCCGGCAACCCTACCCAATCGAGGCGGTATTGGTATTGTTCGTGTGGCGTTGGCACCAAACCCTGACATGGTCTCCTCCCCTTTCTCCAGCTCTCCTCAACCCCCCTCCCGCTCCAAAGTGCCTCCACCGAGGCTCCGTCCAGCTCCACACAGCCAACACAGGCCTCCCTCCCCTTCCCCTGCGCCGGGCTGCATGGGTCGAGTCGGTCGACGAGTCACTGCACGGCAGGAAGAGGCGGAAACCGGTGGAATAAAACACACCAAGCGCGTCCATTGCCGTCTCCGGCCCGGTCCCCCACCGACGCCGCCATCAAACAATTTCTCTTGCATACGGAGAAGTCTTGGCCGCATACATAAAGCAGGAGCAACACGGCTCCCACGCGGAGTCAACATCCCCACCATCAATCCCGCCACCGACCATGTCCGCCCCGGCTACAGTGAGTGATCATCCCCAAGGGCGTCAATCGCGGTGATCCCCTGCCAGTGCTGACTGTGTATCCAGCACGCAGCAGACGAGATCCAGGTCAAGGCCCCCGATCAACACCTTGAGGAGGGCGTCCAGCATGACCATAGCAGCGCGCAGCACCAACACCGGAAGGATGCCGCGTTGGCTCTCCTGGGTGACGACCGCGTGGAGATGACCGATGAGCAGGTAGGTCGGAGGGTCTCTCCGCCGGCACCGCACCCCAAGCTCACATCTGCCCCTCAGAACCGCCTCGTCGCACGCAAGATCGACCTCAACATCCTTCCGCCGCTGTGCTGGGTGTACTTCCTCCAGATCCTCGACAAGTCGTGTGTCGGTTACGCGGCGAACTTTGGTCTTCAGACGGAAACGGTAAGCGACCCATTTCCAGGCCTGTAGCGAAGGACCCCTCTGATCCGCCCTCTGACTCGCGCAGCACCTCGTCGGCAACCAGTACTCGCTCGTGTCGTCGTCCGGCTACTGGGCTCAGCTCGCGTTCTGCTGCGGCTTCACCGCGTTCCTCATCGTCCGCGTCCCCACCCGGATCCTCATGAGCGTTTGCATCCTCTGCTGGGGCACCACCATGATCGGGCTTGCATTTTCAAAGTCCTTTGGGCCGCTCCTTGCCAACCGGTTCCTGCTGGGGATGTTCGAGGCCATCAACATTCCTCTCTTCAGTGGGTGACGCGTCATGATCCAGCCCATGTCCGCCATCTGACGCATTTAGCCGTCGTCACCATGTCCTGGTACCGCCGACACGAGCAGCCCATGCGCATCGCTATGTGGTACGGCACCAATGGCGTGGCTTCCATGCTGGGCTCGCTCCTCGCTTGGGGGCTGTCGTTCTCCCAGTCCAAGGTGCTCTACGTGTACCAGATCCTCTTCCTCACCGTGGGGCTCGCAACCGTCATCACCGCGCCTCGTAAGTGACACCTGGGTCCTTTCCTTCGAGACATTGCTGACGAAACCCGTAGTGATCTAGTGAGAACAAATCCCGTCACATGTGCCGTGCCGACCACTAACAACGCAGCTGGCGCTTGGACAACAACCCGGCGACGGCAAAGTTCCTCACCCCGCAGGAACGTCTGTGGGCGGTGGAGCGACTGCGCAGCAACAACACTGGTGTCGAGACCAAGGAGATCAAGTGGAATCAGGTGCTCGAGACGGTCATCGCTATCCCTACGTGGCTCTTCATCGCGATCACTTTCTGCGTCAAGTGAGCACTCTCACTTCGCCGCCCCCATCGCCGTTGCTGACATTCCCAGCCTCGGCGCTTCGGTCACGAACACCTTGTAAGCATGCCGATCTCTCTCTCTTGCGTTGCGTCGACCACGTGCTGACCCTCGCAGCGGCCCGCTCATCATCAAGGGCTTCGGGTTCGACGCACGCCAGACCATCCTGCTCAACATCCCCTTCGGCTTTGTCCAAGCCACCGTCTGCTTCGTCGGCTGCCTCTGCGCCGCTCGCTTCGGTTACAAGAGCATTGTCATCATCGCGTTCATGCTGCCGTGCGTGCTCGGCTCGGGCCTGCTCTACGGACTCGGTCGAACCGCCAACTACCAAGGAGGCCTGCTATTTGGCTATTACTGCATCGCCTTCTTGTTCGGCTGCAACCCGCTCATCTTCTCCTGGCTCGCCGCGAACACCGGAGGTGAGTGCGGCGCAGCGGGAAGTGCCCAGTGCTCAGAAGTTGAAGCGCGGTCAAGCTGATCAACCTCCCAGGCCACACCAAGAAATCCCTCGCCGTATCTCTCTGTAACGCCGGTCTGGCCGCAGGCAACATTGTCGGGCCTCTGCTGTTCAACAGCAACCAGGCGCCAGAGTACCACCAGGGTCTCGCCGCGGTGCTCGGCATCTTCATCGCGTGCAGTGTGATCTCCGGGTGAGTCGAGTCAAGTCGAGTCGAGTCGAGTCTCCCATGGTTCCTCCCTCCCCGCCTCACCCGCACCCCCGCTGACTCCCGTTCAGCATCCTCGCATTCGTCTTCCTCCTCATGAACAAGCGCAAGGAGAAGCAGCGCGTCGCCAACGGCAAGCCCGCCAAGCTCGTGGACAGCTCGATGGCAAAGGTCTACCAGGCGGGTCCTTCGGAGAAGACCGAGAACGGTTACAGGCTCGGTGACCAGGCGTTCGACGACTTGACCGACGTGCAGAACGACGAGGTGGGTCCAGTCGGGTTCGGTCGGGGTCCGCACGGCGCAAAGCTGACTGGATGCAGTTTGTCTACTCTTACTAGACCGTTGTCACCAGGCGGGACGCGGCGCTGTCGTGCTGTTCCGCTGTTCCGCTGTCGTCAGTGTGGTGTTATGGTGTTTGGTCATAGATCAGGAGCAGCGGGCTGGTAGGCGGTGCCGGATCTGCGGGGTCGTCGAATTGTGCCGCTCAACAGTAGGAACGAGTGTAGATGCTCATACAGTAGATAGGACATAGATTTGGAGATGGAGAGTCGATGCATCGCATGATGGCGCCCTTGCCCTGAAGTATGATCGCCGTCTCTAGCTACCTTGAGACCCGTTCTGGACGTGGGTCTCAATGCCGAGGCATCACGGGTTGTCCGGTCGAAACGAGGCGTAGTCAAAGAGAGCCGGCGTGCGAGAGGGTTGGTTGATGCTCTGCGAGAACAAGGCGAAGTGCGGGCCGGTGAACTCAAGGATGCCCGGTCGGTTCTTGTTGAGCACGCTGGTAGAGATCGTTCCGAGCTCTTGCCCTTTGTCCAGACCCTGCTTGAATGCCAGGGTGTACGACGTGGGCGTCGAGCGTATGCTCAGCAAGACGGTGCCGTCATCGACGCTTCTGCTGACCTCCTGAAGGGTATTGGCTATTGCTACACAGACGCAACTCACCGTGACAGCATCCGTCTCCTCATCCAGCCATCGAGCTACGACCTCCCTCTTCCCTGTCCCGGACAAGCGGATGAAGAGCGACACGTAGGAGTATGCGCTCAGGAACACCGCTGTCCCGGCCTCTTCGTATGCGGCTTGCGGGTTGAAGTCAACGGCAGTCGACCAGACCCCGCTCAGTGCGGTCTGTTTCCGGAGCACCATGCTCGGTGACTCGGTGCTGTTGATTGTGTAACCGTTGCCGTATAGCGTGAGGTGTCCCGGCCGCTCGGCAAGGCTGTACTCTCGCTTGAGAGGGGTACGGACGTGATACCACCCAAGCTGCAACTTGTCTGCGGGGTCAGCAGCGACTGTGGATCCTCACGCACCCGTGTCAAAGTCGTCCCGCCATTCAGCCGGCACTGGCGTCGATGGCAAGTCATGGTCCACTTGCAGAGAGACGGGTTGACCCTTGTTGAACACTGGCCATCCTCCATCGGGCCATTGCACCGGCACGAGAAACGTCTCCCGCCCCAGCGGCGCCACACCATTGCTCTGCGGCCTCACAGCCAGCAGCACCGCCCACCAACTCCCGTCCGGCCCCTGCACCATGTCGGCGTGGCCCGTGTTCCGCACCTCGGGGTGATCGCCGTTGAACACGAGCGGATTGATACCGTCACCATCCGGCGGTAGGTCGTACGGACCCAGAGGCGAGCGACTCCGGGTGATGATGGCACGATGCAACGACTCGGTTCCCCCCTCGGCGGTGAGCAGGTAGTACCACCCGTCTTTCTTGTATATGTGAGGGCCCTCGGCGATGCCCCGGCCGACATCGGACACGCGCAGTATCACTGGAGCGCCGAGCGAGCGCCCCGTATCAATGTCGATCTCGCAACTCATCGTGACGATGTGCGGCGCCTGCGCCTGCATCTGCGTGCCGGTCGCGATCTCGAGAAGCTCCGGCTCGAGGTGCGGCCGGTACTTTTGCCCCACCGATAGGTAGACTTTCCCGTCATCGTCGAAGAAGAGCTGGTTTCAGCTACCGCGTACCGGAGACACTCACATCCGAGTCGATGCCATGTAGATCCATCCAGATGGGCTCGCTCCATGCCGCGTCGTCAAAGATGTTGTCGGTGTGAACGAAGAAGGGTCGGGGAGAGTACTGAGTGGTCAGAGCTAGTCCAATCGCCGTGCCCCGAACTCACCTCTGAGACACCCCGACCGTGCATGACTCCCGTGGTGAGGTAGAACCGCCCGGCATGATACCGCAGTGTAGGGGCCCATACTCCGCCCGAGCACGGCACCGCACGCATGTTCAGCTGGCTGGGGCGGTTGAGAGCATGGCCGATGAGTCGCCAGTTGACCAGGTCGGTCGAGTGGTAGATCGGCACCCCCGGGAAGAACTCGAACGTCGATGTGGCCACAAAGTAGTCGGGACCAACGCGACATATCGTCGGGTCCGGGTTGAACCCGGGGATGATGGGGTTGAGCGTGGGCATGGAGGTGATTCCAATACGCACAGCTGGAGCGCCTACGTCGTAGTTGACCAGTACAGCTTGACTTTGACACAGAAGGTATCTGTCACTCGTTTCGCTCCCAGGAATGCCCTCAGGAGAAGAGGTTCGGGCCGGAGCGTTACCGGGGCAAAGTCGGGGAGGACATCGAGTTGGGACGGAGGGTTCAGCGACACATGACCACAGCCACCACCGGCCCGGAGCTCGAGTCTCAGTGAGGGACTCCGCTTCCTGAGGGTGTTCCGGGCTCTTCACACGGCGTGCCAAGCAGCGCATGAACAGGCAATACATATATAATGCGGAGCCCAGGCTGGGTCCCACTCAACTCCAAGTACGGTACCCCACAGCAACGAAGCCAACATGCACCCTCACGTCCAAGCATGGCTGTGCGCCACGTTGGCGGCCATGACAATGGTAAGCAAGCGAGCGGTTGGGGCCAAGCTGACGAGACCAGGCGTTGAACGGGTATGATTCCTCGACATTCAACTCGGTTCAAGCCTTCACGTCGTTTGTCGCACACTTCAAGAAGCCCCAGGAAACGGCCATCGAGCCCAACCTGCTCGGGGCGGTCAACACTGGTGCGCGGGGAACCGTTGATCCACAGGGCTACAGTCACATTGCCTGACCGTGCTCAGCGTACACGTGCGGCGGCATCGTCACTGGATTCTTCCTCACACCTACTCTGTCCAAGTACCTCGGTCGGAGACTGTGTATCCAGATCGGCTGCACCGTCGTTGTCCTCTCGACGTTTCTGCAGACGTTTGCGCCGAACATCGCGTCGTTCATCGCAGGCCGACTGATCCTCGGGATGGGTCAAGGGATCGCCCTCCCGAATGGGCCCGTCTACATCGCCGAGATCGCACCGGCCAACATCCGAGGGATGATGATGTCGTTCTGGCAGAGTAAGCCCACGAGCCCACGATGCCTCGACCCAGACTGCAAGATTCTCACTGACCCTCGACTTCACAGTGTGGTATGCGATCGGCTCGTTCATCGTGTACTGGATCGTATACGGTATATCCAAGTCGAGTACAAACCTCGGCGACTGGCAATACCGCATCCCGATCCTGTGCCAGATCGTTGTACCGTCCATCATCACCGCGGGGATGTTTTGGTGCCCCGAATCACCTCGATGGCTGGTCGAGACCGGCCGGGTAGAGAGGGCTCGGGAGAGCCTGTCCAGAACTCGGATCCCGAGCGACGTCGAGGAAGAACTCGGTGCGATCGTCGCGGCGGTAAACTTTGAAAAAGCCGTGGTGGACTCGAGTCACAAATGGTGGACGCCTTGTAAGTGTTGCCAACACATGTGTATCGTTCGACCGAACTCACGTCCCAGATCTTACGCTACTGAAGGAACCTTCTCTCCGCCGTCGTTCCCTTGTCGCGCTCTTCATCAACGCTGGCCAGCAGGTGAGCTCCCTTGCAGCTTTTCGTCGCTAACCCGTAGGTCACAGGAAGCACCGTGCTGCAGAGCTATACGACTCTTGTGTACAAGAGCGTCTTTAGCGACACCAATACCATCTTCCTCATCAACGCCCTCTACGCCACTTTTGCCATAGTGTTCTGCCTCAGCTGCACGTGGCTCGTCGAGCGGCTCGGACGACGATCACTTCTACTCATTGGGGCTGTCGGGCAGGGCCTGGCCATCATGATCGTCGCCGTCGTGGGGATCACCCAACCCGTCGACGCATCCGGTCATCGGTCCTACGGCGTTGGCGTCGGCATCGCGTCTCTCTTCTTCCTCTTCGCATTCTTCTACAAGCCCACTTGGGGCGCGACCGTCTGGGTCTACACCGCCGACATCTTCTCCACCGACGTCAGGGCCCACGCCATCTCAATGTCCGCCCAGACCCAGTCGGTGGTCAACACCATCCTGAACCAGTTCTTCCCCACCTTCCTCGCCAACTGCGGGTTCTACACCTTTTTCTTCTTTGCGGGGATGAACGCGATCCTCTTTGTCGGGACCTGGTTGTGAGTGGAGTGATATGGCCATCACAGGCCGCGCTGACAGATCAGTTTTGTACCCGAGACCAAGGGCGTCCCACTGGAAGACATTGACTCCCTCTTCGGTGCCACGTCGCATCGGATCGCAGGGGAGGCTCTGCCCGACGACAAGGTGCAGTCGGCCAACGGCGTGACCCAAGCCCAACTCGCCGGCATCCACGATGAACACACCGAGAAGGCCGAAGTAGAACATGTTTAGGCGGGTTAACGTACAGGTGGCCGCATTGGGTTACATACATACATCTCAAGAGTGTTACATAGGTGTCGATGTCCGCAGCAGATTGCCGAAGCAGATATGACGTGTACAGCAGATGTACCAATAACGAGGATCAGGCCCAATCCCGTCCGATTTGTTATGGATCCCATATCGTCTGCTCCAGCTGGTTGTTCCACCAGTACTCAAGACTGGCAAAAGGGTCAAAGACGTCTCCGGCCGCCGGGACATCGCCGTCTCTTCCGAGCATCCCTCCGAGAAAGCCAATGTCGAATGAAATCACCTGCGCAAGCTCTTCGGCGTTGGCCTGTTGCGCCGCGAGGGACTGCCGGTAGTCGTCGAGGCTGTTTCTCGTGCGCTCCAGCATTGAGGACAGCGCAGGGCAGTTGGCCTCGATGTATGTTTCAATGGCCACGAGTCGGTCCATGACCTTGAGCACCTCGGGCAGGGGCTGGTCTCGGTGATAATGCTGCCAGTGGGCGATGGCCGTCGACAGCGCGAGGTAACACAGAACAATTGCCGTGCCAATGGCCTTGGGGTACAAAGCGATATCCCATTCCTCGTCCAAGCAGAGCGCGATCATCTCTGCCGAAGCCCGTCCGGCGAGTTGTAAACCCTGCAGCCACTCCAACATGATAGACTCGGTGACTAGCGGGGCCGGCAGGCGGTACGCGAACCAGATGCTCCTCATCGCGACCCACCACTGCCAGTACGTCGTCTGGCACAGAAGGTACGGCATGGAGTCGAGGTGTGCTGCTGTCTCAGCGGATATAGGCGACCCCCCGACTCACACGCCGACTGCTTCATGTAGGCCCGCACCGTGTCGAGCTCCTGCCGCGTCGAAGTGACAATAGAGTTGCCGCGAGCCAGCCCCGTCGCCGCGGGCTGGCGTATCTTCTCAAGCTGCAGCCACTGCTTTGAGAGGTCGAGCAGCGGCCGCAAACACGCCTGCTCGAGGATAAGGTGCATGTCGAGGTCGGCGGCCAGAGGTCCATGAGCCATCAAATGAAGAAGCTTCTCGTGCGCGTCATTCAATGTGGTCGGGATCTCACTGCATGGGCAGCGGCTGATATTGGACCTGCAGTATGTGAGCGTGAGCGTGGACCTCGGACCTCCCTTCGAACCACTCACCATACACCCCTGGTCATTACTGCCATCTGGAGCCGCATGCTGTCGAGCTGACCGCTGACGAGACCCGGATCCATCCCGCTCTGGAGCGAGTCGAGCAGTCGATCGACGAAAGCGTGATGGCCCATCTCGCGCATCTGGCCGATCGCCATGCCGATCATCCGTGCCGGGTCGAGGTCGTAACCATCGTCACCCTCTTGAACACGACCATGAGGCAGGAGTGACAGTATGAGACCGGCGAGGATACTCTCCATGCTCGGCCGACAACCGCGGTGATACGCGACGAGGTTGTCCACGACGTTGGCTGTCAGCTGGCGGATCTGCGTCGCGGTGAACGGCGTGACCAGCAGGGTACACCTGGAGGCGTACAGAAGGATGGCAGAGCGGAGAAGCGGATGGGGCGGGAGGCGGGAACGAGTGAGAAGAAAGCTCGGGTAGGGGAAGACGCGAGAGCAATGGTGTTTGAACCTGGAAGAGAATGCTCAGCGACGTATTGTCTTGCTGTTCCCAGCGCGGACCACGCTCACGCTCACAATTGATACGCCGCCTCGGCCTGCCCCGCCGTGATCACACCTTCGGCGACCGGATCCTTGAGACCGTGCTCCCCCTTGCTCTTCATCCCTCGGAGGATCAGGCCATAGGTCTCGGGATCCGCCTGTTCCAGGTACCAGCTCTGATCCCTCCCTTCTGCCTCTCGCTGCGTCGACAGCACCGTCGATGGGCTGAGTGCCGGAACGTGGATGTAGGGAGTGGCAGGGCTAGACCCGGGGCCACGTGCGCGGTTCGGGGACGACGCATTGAGCATTGGAAGACCGTCGTTACTTGGGCTAGCCTCACGCGCCGTCTGATCCAGAGGAGGGTCCCCACTCCCAGCCGAGCCACCGGGCTGCGAGGAGTTGGCCATCATCGTCTCCAGTTTGGCTAACCTGGCGAGGATCGAGCTGCTCTCGGGCATAGTCGGCACAGCCTCTCGCAATGGTGAGGCACCAAGGTCAACATCCACCGCAGCTCCGACCACGCCCGTCGTCTCGTCACCACTCAGGAAGCTGCAAGGCGCGCCGAGCTGCTTGCATCGGTGGCAGCCGTGCCGGTCGATGAGGTCGCATCGGGACCTCCTCTGTCGGCACCCATCACAGGCCATCAATGACTTGGGACGGGGCCGCTTCGTCTGAGACTGAGTCAGCGGGGATCCTGTGCCGGGCAGCGTTGCTACTACGTACTCCTACCCTGCCATCGCCGGCGTCGCTCGGTCTCTTCTGGGGTGGAGTCGCAGCATGCAAGTTTGCCTGGTCTCCCGCAGGCATCGCTTGCAAACTCGCCGTGGCAGGAGAAAGCATTTGCATAGAAGATACCCTCCATCGCACCCGGGACAAGTCCCTATTTGCACCAGGCGGAGCTTCCTCAGGAAGTGGAGTGCGAGTGCGAGTGGGAAATGCTACCAGTCGACGAGGTCATGTGTCTCTCCATGCCGGAACATCGCCCGGGCCGGACGGAGGCACCCGGGACCAACCCGGGATGAAGCTCGGCCATCCACCTACCTCCCATCATCTGGTGATGCCGCATCGAGTGGTTACAACTTTGAGAGGCTTTGGGAGGTGGTACACGGGTGGTCATGGTGCGGGGACAGATGGAAGCGCGTGTAGGCAACGAGCCTCGGACTCTTCTGCGGCGAAGCGACTTGGAGTGAGGAGCACACATACCCACCTATGCTGCGAGAGCAGGACTTCGCTTCCAACATCTTCGGGATCAAAACGATGCGAATGGTTTGTCATGTCATCGCGTCGTTGCTGCCTTTTGGCATCGCACACCCACAGATGTAGAACAAGACTAGACCTGAGACAAGATGGCCAAGGTCATCTCTCAGTTGTAAGAGTCACGTTGCACGTCCATCACTGCGACAGAAGCGCCCCGCCTGACGATGCACTTGCATCCGCCCCCGGGCGAGTACCCATACGACCTCGGCGCATACACCTTCAAGGTCACGACCACCTCGCCCGCGTGCCAGACGTGGTTCGACCGCGGGCTCAACTGGTCGTACGGCTTCCACCACCTCGAGGCGGAACGGTGCTTCCGCTATGCCGTGGCCTGTGATCCGGAGTGCGCGATGGCGTATTGGGGCATCGCCTACGCGGGCGGGCCAAACTACAACAAGGCCTGGGAACGGTTCGACGAGCTGGACATGAAGCAGTCCCTTCTCAAATGCCATCACGCGGCTACTAGTGCTCGCAAGCTGGCAACCGACCCCGTGGAGGCGGCCATGGCCGAGGCGATACTCAAACGGTTCCCATCGCAACGGGAGGGAGACTATACACGTTGGAACAGGGCTTTTGCCGACGAGATGGAAAAAGTGTACGCGGAGTTTGGAGACAATCTCGACGTCGTGGCCATCTACGCCGACTCGCTCATGGCGATGGCGCCGTGGGAGCTGTGGGATCTCCAAACAGGCGCGCCGAGAGAGGACGTCCGGACGCTGCACATCAAGGAGGTGCTCGAGAAGGCTCTGTTGGATCGCCGCGCTATGTCCCACCCGGGCATCCTCCACCTCTACATCCACCTCATGGAGCTCTCTCCCACCCCCGAACTCGCCCTCCCCGCGGCCGATCGCCTGCGCAATCTCGTCCCGGACAGTGGCCACCTCAACCACATGCCGGGCCACCTCGACCTCCTCATCGGAGACTACCGTCGCGCCATCGCTTCCAACCTCGACGCCATCGCCGCCGACGAAAAGTACATGCGTCTCGGCTCGTCCACCGACTTCTACACATTCTACCGTCTACACGACTACACCTTCCCCATCTACGCGGCGATGTTCAACGGCCAGTTCCGCGTGGCGATGGACACGGTCGAAAGCATGGAACGGTCCCTCACCGAGGACCTGCTCCGGATCCCGAGCCCGCCCATGATCGACTGGATGGAGGGGTTCAAGTCCTACCGCGTGCACGTCCTCGTCCGCTTCGGTCGTTGGGACGATATCCTCGGTCTGCCCTTCCCTCAGGACCGAGCGTTCTATTGCGTCACCACGACGATCCTGCATTATGCCCGCGCTCTGGCGTACTCGGTCTTAGGCCGGCTCGACAACGCCGAGGCCGAGCGTGAGTTGTTCCGAGACGCTCGGAAACGGATCGCACCCACCCGATTCGAGTTTCCAAACTCGTGGGTCGACATTCTCAACGTCGGTGAAGCCATGCTCACCGGCGAAATCGAGTACCGCCGGGCCAACTGCGCCGTCGCGTTTGAGTCACTCCGCGAGGCCATACGCCGTAGCGACAACCTCATCTACGCCGAGCCCTGGGGATGGATGCAGCCCCCCCGACACGCTTACGCCGCGCTCCAGCTGGAACAGGGCAACGTCGAAGTCGCAGCGAGGACCTACGCCGAGGATCTCGGTTACGAAACGTCCCTGCCCCGCGCGGTACGCCATCCGAACAACGTCTGGGCACTTCATGGGTATCACGAGTGTCTCGTCAAGCTAGGCAGGACGGCCGAGGCGAGGATCATCGAGCCGCAGCTCACCCTGGCGCTTGCAGTGGCCGACGTGTCCATCGAGTCGTCGTGCTTCTGCAGGCGGGTCCAGCCGGCGGCGAACGAGACGATGTGCTGCGAATAGCCGCGCGCGTCCTGGCACGACGATCCCGGATCCGCACAAAACGTAGAATAGGTAGACAAAACTGTCGCTCTGCATGCGTGGTTCTAAAGCCATGTCACAACTTCCTGCCGTTCGTCGCCATGGACACTGCAATGTTGGTCGAAACCAGTAGACTCGAGATATCACCGACCCCCACTGCTACTCATTCACGTAGGAAACATCGTCTGCTGCACCAGCGCCGTCCCGTGCATGGCGAAGAACAGCGGCCCTCTCGCTCGGAAGTGCTGGCCCATGTCACCTTCGGACGGGTACAGGAACGCGTCCCGGACGAGCATCATGTTGGTCTGGAGTTGATGCAGCTCCGTCCAGCTGTATCCCAGCAGGATCTCCTCGAGCCGGTCGAGCTGGTCTTCGCCCACTTGCACGGAGAATCGGCTCCAGTCGAGGGTATCCCAGAACGGGTGGTGCGTCTGGTCCCCTATCAGGACGGGGATGCATCCCCTGGCAGTGTCAGTCTACAGTATTCGCCTGTGGTACGTGGCAGTACTCACGCGTAGATGACGTCTATCACGCGGGTTGACCAGCCTGAGACGTCAGCGTCCGCGTGACTGCGGCGTCACACATCGCCTCTCACTCACCGGTAATGCCCGCTGGGAGGGGGCAGAACACCGTGTCGTTCAGCGTGGCCAGGTAGTCCTTCCCCGAGGGATACGTGTTCCAGTACGATTTCATCGCCGCTCCGCCTTCCAGTCGCGTGTGTTGCAGCTTCGCGTACGGCCGCGGGCAGGTCACGCGCTGACGAATTGTCGCGCCTTGGCCCCACGGCGAACCCTTGAATGTCGCGAGGTTGGTTCGCTGTCGGATCGGCCGGACCTTTGCGATGTCTCCAAACTCCTCTCGAAGGCTGTCCTGCAAGCACGTCCGAGGAGGGACCACAATGTCCTGATCAGGTCTGTAGCCTGACGCGGGGGCGTGAGCTTCAGTTCCGAGCTTTCTCACGGGACGGCCCGGAATCATCACGCCGCTCATAGCTCATGGCCACTCACAGTTCACGTTCAGATCCCCCATGACGCTCCACGCCGTCCCCCTCTCAATGGCCGGGTTCGGAGACGCCATTCGTCGCGCTTCAAACACGCTGCGCACCCAGAACGGGCATATCCCGAAATCGTGCGTGAACGGGCTCACCAGCCGAGATAGGTCAAAGTCGGGGGGCAGGTGGTGCTCCAAAGCATTGTCCAGCCACTCGGGCAGGGAGTGGTATCCTGGAACAAAGGTGTCCTGAGGGTGGACATCAGTCAGTCTCCAGCAAGTACAACGTCACCAACGAGGAACCGTCATGACGGTCGAATCGACCCACCTGCTCGGCCCAAGCATACTGAGGCAAGAATACCAAGCCATCATCCGTCACCGGCCGACTCATATTCTTGACGCCTCGCTCTAGCGTCGAGTCGGCAGAGAAACAGCCGTTCCCGTTGGTCCGGAGCTTGTCAAACCTCTCCGCGTCGTCGTCACGGAGCCGCTGAATGTCATCGGGCAAACGCGTCAGGTTTATCGGCATGAACTTGGGGGCGCGAGCGAGGTACCTCGCCGCTTGTGGCCGCACGACGTTGGCGAGCCAGTTGGAGCGACCCACCGACAACCGGAGGACATCGGGATGTAGTAGGTCGAGTTTCTCGGCGAGCTTGGCTGGGTGCGATAGGGTGGAGAGACGCGCGAGCGAGGCGAACGGGAAGCGCGAACGCACGGGACACGCCGATTCGACACACATGCACGACCCAGTGTCGAGGCAGACCGTGGGGTGATCGCAATCGTTGGCGCAAGCAGGCAGGTCGCGATGACGCCACTCTGTGGCCGAACCGGTGGGCAGCGGAACCCGTGCGAGCTTGATCGGCTTGGGGAGCGACGCCTGGCGGTCCAACTTCTCCCGCGCGACGGTGCTGGCCGTGTCCAACCTCGCACAGAGGGTGTTCCGCCTCGATCCGGAGAGATCTCCCCGCACGGTATCACGGCTGTCGAACATGGCGGAAGCGAGGGGGTCTTCCGACATGAACGGCCAAGGCGCTTGCTTGTTGGGGCAGCAGTACGGCGTGAGGCGGAACAGTTGCCCGTTGTCGTCTTCCCCCGCCCCCACGAGTTGCCTGCCAGATTCGGTTTCCATCCTGACGTGGCCCGTCGCATCGTCCATGCGTGCTAGGAAGTGTGTCTCCCCCTCGCCATTACTTTGGCCATCATGCCGGACCTCATAGTGCTGGCCCGATTGAAACAGTCGGACCCTGACCTCCTCATCCGAATGATCCGTCACTTCGAACGTCCAGACCTGGGGCTCGATGTTCATATCGTCGAAATGCCACCAGAAGTTGCCCTCCTGCGAGTCGCCCGAGCTGAGATATCCGGTATGGTCAGGTCCGTAGGTCACGACCGACCCGTTGCACCCGTCGAGCCGGAGAAGGTCGCTCACGCCGAACCGCGGAGGGTTCGCGCACGCGTCCTCGATCTTGCGCTCGAGGTAGCCCATCGTCTGTCCCATATATGCCGTGGCGAGGCGATGGAGTCCTTCTTCCACCCCGATCTGGGCGTGGAACCCGAGCTCCCTGGCAGCCTTGATCGTGCTTGCAATATAATTGTCCGGGAACCGGTCATCCCCCGGGATCGTCTGGACAGGCGAAGCGGACTGCGTGATGGAGAGGATCCTCCGGAGCAGCTCGGTCACCGGGACGGACTCCCCCGCGGCGACATTGTACGCCTCGAGCTTGCTAGGATTGCGGAACGCGAGTTTCCCGAGCTTCCCACCCGATCCGCTCGCTCGTTTGTGCTCCAGCCGGTTTGCAGCGAGGACAAACGCGTTGATCGCGTCGTCGATGTGGACAAAGTCCAGCTGGTACGTCAACCGACCGCCAATTCTCAATTCTCGACTCTCGACTCTCACTCACGTCCTGCTTCCCGCCCACGATCTGGATCGGTCGGTGGGCGATGGCCCTGGTCATCATTCCCGGAACGAGGCGCTCGTGGTGGTCGAACTCCCCGCCATAGACGTTTGACAGTCGGAGAGCGATTGCGTGGAGTTTGGAGCCTCGCAGGCTCCACCTGAGTCTCCTGACGCGACGTTCAATGACCTCCTCGGCCTTCGCCTTTGAGATGCCATAGACGTTTGCTGCTTCCCGCGGCGAGGACTCGTGCACGGGGAACATCCGCGCCGAGCCGTACACCTCCCGAGACGATGCCTGGATCAGCCACGGGTCCCCACTAGACCTCCCGGACGTCCCGGACCTCCCAAACCTCTCCATCGCTTTCAGAACCAGGTCAACCCCTCGTACGTTGACGTCGTGACAGTCCGGCTCGTTCTCGAGACACCACATCACCCGCGAGACCGCAGCGAGGTTGATGACCCCCACGACGTCCGGTGTGAATGCCGAGTCAAGTGCGGTCTGGTTCCGGATATCGCCACGTACCACTCGCAGGAGGGATTGGGACTCGGGTATGTCCTGCCTGATAGCTTCGAGCTCGGACTCGACGAATACGACGTCGATCGACGTGACGGGAACCTGTGCAGCCAGGAGTCTTCGAAGCAGCGCTTTGCCTTCGACAGATAAGCGGCTGATTCCATAACGGAAGCTGAACTGGCGAGTCACAACGTCAACCTACCGATGTTTCCTCCCCCGCCCGTCACGACTACCCGACCAGAGACGCGTGCCTGCACCTCGCCTTCATGCACAAACGGCTCTTGACGATGCTCATCTTCGCTCTTCAGCCACTGGGGCCACGCCGAAGACCAGCTCCACTGCTGATTCAGACTATCGTCTTCCGCAAGCCCGAGCTGCGAGTCCCGGTGCTAAGACCTGTCAGAGACGGCGCCATCATCAGCACCAGCACCCGCACCAGCAGCAGGGGGAAATACTCACCAGCTGGTAGATACACCAGGTGCAGACGACGAGGATGCAGATAGCTTTGACTGGCCCGCGACCTCTACGCGCTCCGAAGTGGGAGTTCCACAGCGAGAACAGCATCGTGTTGATTACTTGTAGGACAATATTACAGCCTCAGGTCAATGTCAATGTCGCAGTACAATGTCGATGTCAATGTCGATGTCTAGGACTGGAGCAGACCTATATCTGTGAGCGCAGTCTATGCCAAGCGTACCCAAGACCTCGTTCAACCATTTTGAGACGCCGTGCGAGGGCCCAACCGCACTCTGGACCCGATGTTGTCGGTCCAAGCGCGCACGAATAGGGGATCGATCCAGAGACAGGCTCATGCAGCAGGCAGAGACAGAAAGAGACAGACCCGAGCTGAAGAGTGGGGTCTGGAGCCATCGAAGTGGATTTCCGCGTCCGAGCCGAGATCTTCTCTTCGCCCGAGCGATCGTGATCGCGATCGCGCGATACCGACGGGGAGGGGACCTCTCCATGCGCACGGGCCCATGTGTGATCTCCTAGCGTCGCGACTATGCTCCAGCTCGCACAATGCCTTTTGTCCTTGGCCCCTTAGCCAGCGCCACATCCCGCACTGACCGCCGAGACCGCCACGAACCCAGATTTCCCCAAGACCCTCATTAGCGGGATCAAATATTTCCATACAGTGGATGGCGGGCTATTAGGGCATCTCTTACCATTGGAGTACTACTGGCGATTAGTACCGCCTGGGTCCTACGCTTAGCGGGATCAGAAAGCGATTAGAATAATCCATTTACCTACCCGGTGCCCGTCCCACGTGCCTGGATTCGGCTCGGCTTGGCGGTCGTCACCAGGGCGGTGCGTCGTCACCAACCAACACAACTTCCATCTCTCCTTCCTCTCATCCTCATCACATCCCACCCGTCCTCGCCATGGGCTTCGCGTCAAAGCTGTCCCAAGCCAACGCCGCCGCCGGCATGGTCAGTGGCCTCATGGGCAAGCCGGCTGCATCGGGTGGAGCTTACCCCCAACAGCCTGCGGGCGGGTACGGCGGCGGGTACGGGCAACAGTCGCAAGGGCAATACGGACAACAACAGCAGCCTCAGCAACAAGGGCAGTACGGGCAGTACGGGCAGCAGCAACAACTTCCCTACGGACAACAACAGTCCTCTGCCTATGGTCAACAGTCGACGCCGTACGGCCAGTCCGGACAGCCGGGGCAATACCAACAATCGACGACCTATGGCGCATCGGCGGTACCGTCGCGTCCAGGAGCCCCCGGAGCCCCCGGAGCTCCCGGCGCTCCCGGCTATGGTCAGCATTCGTACGGTCAAACCCAGCCTGGTCACTATCAGTATGGTGCCGCTCAGCAGCAATATGGTCAAGGTCAGCCCAGTCAGCCCGGTCAGCCCGGTCAGGCCGGACAACCCGGTCAAGCCTATGGCCAGCAGGCATATGGGCAGGGGCAGTACGGTCAGCAGACCGGGCCAGGCCAGTACGGTCAGACCCAACCGGGTCAATACGGTCAGACCCAGTACGGCCAGGGCGGGTACGGGCAGGCGGGAGGTATGCCCCCTCCCCCCGGTCCACCTGGGGCGGGCGGTGTCGATGCGAGGTACATCTCGACGATGCTCGCGCAGTGTGTCCAGGACGTGAGTGGGCCCTGAGGCGTCGGAACGGCCGCCCCGCGTCTCTAATCCAGCTCCCTCTCTACTCCAGTTCCCTCTCTACTCCAGCTCTCTCTTTCTACTCCAGTTCCCAGCTCCCTTCCTACTCCAGGTCCCCCTCTACTCCAGCTCTATCTCTACTCCAGTTCCCACTCCACTCCGTGTCTATGCACCTCGCTGACGCCTCAGCAACACCTCCAAGCGTTCTACCCGCCCCAGAGCCTCGACCAGGTCGCCCAGCGCGTATATGCGTCCGGCGCGCTACAGCAGCTCTCCCAGGCCTGGCGCCTCCCCACCGAGCTCGCCGCGGACCTCGTCAAGATCTCGCTGTTCGACGTCGTAGTGCTCGTGGACGACTCGGGGAGTATGGCGTTTGAGCAGGGCGGGGAGCGTATCGAGGACCTCAAGATGTGAGCGGGGCGGTGTCACCCAATCGAGAGCAAGTCTCTGACCCCCGCAGGATCCTCGGCAAGATTGCTTTCGCCTGCACACTCTTTGACCAGGATGGCATGTAGGTGTCACGTCACGTCTCGTCTCATTATGGAGCCCGATGTCGCCTGGAGCGCAGCGGGAACCGAGCCGCGCTGATTCAACCCGTAGCCAGGTCCGCTTCCTCAATTCCAACGTCCAGGGCAATGGCATCAACTCGGAGGCCGCGGCTCTGGGTCTGGTCCAGCAGGTCAAGTTCAGCGGTGCGTCATGTCGCTCTAAACATCGTATTCTGTGTCTTGAAAGTGATCGGGCCCCACCCGCTGACGCGTGTGCGTGTATCGTCTCCAGGCCTCACGCCCCTCGGCACGTCGCTCGACCAGAAGATCCTCCAGCCGCTGTTGCTCGGTCCGGCCAGGTCGAATGCGCTCCAGAAGCCGCTTCTCGTCATTGCCATCACGGACGGTTAGCACGCCGTTGCCAGCTCCAGTACAGGTACCGTACGGAAGCACTGACCACTCTGCAGGCGCTCCAGCGGGCGAGCCCAACGACGCGAGTACGTGAACAGACCGCTCGATTCCGGGGAACAGTGTTTCTGATCACTCTCAGTCATCCAGGTCATCTCTCGCGCAAACCAGGAGCTCCAACGCACGCGATGTGAGTTGCGAACCTCCCGCGTGGAAGTGCGCTGAACCGCAATAGACGGGGCCGACGCGGTCTCGTACCAGCTCTCCCAGGTCGGCAATGACAAAGCCGGTGAGCACGGCGCCGCCATCATGCCGGCACATATCGTGTGACGGGCAGTCTGGTCCGCGCATTCCGCTGACCCGCCGCGAACAGCCCAAAAATTCCTCTCCTCGCTCGACGACCACCCGCAGATCGGGTCCCTCATCGACCAGACGATGGACTACGAGTACGAGCAGGAGCAGATGAAGCAGAAGACGGGCGAGGAGATGAGTCCCGAGATGTGGATCATGAAGTGAGTGCGGTGCGGGCGGGCACGACAGGCGCGACGGGCACGCCCATTCATTCAACTGTGTGTCTGGGCTGATCGGATTCAGACTCCTGCTGGGTCCCATCGACACGTAAGTGGACTTTTCGCTTGACAATTGATTTTCACGCTGACTCGTGTGCAGCTCGTACGACAGCAAAGGTATGTTGCGGCGGTATCAATGTCTTGATGAACCTCGCGAGCTGACGCTACCAGACGAGTCCACAGGCTACAGGCGCTGATGCGCAACGCCTCCACCGTATCACCGTATGAGGCGATGACGAGGTCAAGACGTGCTTGAAGCGTGACAACGAGTTTTGGAGATGCGGAGAAGCCGCTTTGCCGTGAATGAATGACGGTAGAGATCGAGAATGTGCCCGTGGCAGTCTACTCGGACAAGTGTGACTTGTGAGCAATATAGTACCATGGAAAGCTCGACGGAGCCAATTAAGCCGACAAAATCTAGAGTGTAAGACGTGTAATACTGTGTCCCCGGGGCGCATGCAGACCCCGCTCCACTTCGACTCAGCATTTCTGCCACATGCGAACCGACTTGACGGCCATACCACGCTGTGTGGGATCGGCGGGCCAAGTGTTGTGCCACCTGTCCTTGGCGGCCCAGAAGTCTGTTTGGTCAGCCTCGTGCAGTACCCAAGCAGCGAGAGGCTCCACTGAGATGACTCACCACCCATGGCCGTCAACGACGAGTCGGACCAGGGCTTGCCCCCCACGTTGTCCGGGAAGAACCCGTTGGTCCCGCCGACGGCCACGTTGAGAATGAGGTAGAATGCTGCGGTGGGGAAGACATTTCAGCGATTTCAGCGCTTTCTTGGCCTTCAAGTGGGCCATTCAACTCACGCTCGTCAAACGGTGCCGCGTTCGAGGCGCTCTGGACCCATGGGTTGGCCAGCTTGACGGTGTCGGTGCCGTTGACAAAGTACGTCGGGAAGTTACCCCTGCTCCAAAACGACTTGTCGAACGAGATGTCGAGGGTGGAGTAGACCCTGTTGTCGATGTCTGCGGGCGGGCGCGAGTCGTCAGTCATGTCCTGCGAGCAAAAGCGAGAGCAGGAGCAAGAGCAAGCGCGAGAGTAGGAGCAAGAGCAGGAGCAAGAAGGTCACTCACAGATCGTCATGTAGCGCTCGTCCCACTCGAGCGTGTATTTGTGGAAATCTGAGTGGTAACCCTTGACGCGATCCTGCCTGATCCCGAAAGTGCGCCACCACGAGTCGAACTGGGGCAGCGGACCCCAGTGAATGCCACCTTGCATCTTGTCGATCCCGCCGGCCGGGTAAGTGGCGGCGTTGCCCCTGGACTCGGCAATCTGGCGAAACGAAACGAGACAAGCCAAGCCTCAGCGCCATTACAATCATGAGTGAGACGACCCATCATCACTCACGTCGATCTCGCCACCGGCTGGCCATGCACCGTAGTTCGAGTTCTGCGGCAACATCCAGATTGCCGGCCAGAGCCAGTCCCTGAGTCCCGATGAGCCGGTGCGATTCCGGTGCGGTGTGTGGAAAGGAAGGCGGCTTTGCTCGCCGAAAGCACAAGGAAGCTCACTTACCCAAGTGGCATTCGCGCAGTCACCTCGACCTTGCCGTACTTCACGCTCACTTTGTCGCGAGTGATGAGCCTCGCGCTCTGCACCGGGTTGATGATAGCCCCCGTGCTCGAGTTGGATACGACCGCGCACTGCGAGACGTTGCTCGACGTGCACGTTCCGTCGGTCGTGAGGTTGAGAGTGTACCCGTTGGTGATTGCCCCAGCACCGAGGACGTCCTCGGTGAGCGTCGGCACGATGTAGAGGATCCCGTCCTTGACGAAGGAGTTGTTTGAGGACGCGGTCGTCCATTCGAATTCGTTATTGCTGAGGCACAGGTCAGCTGCGTTTGATACAGTACGAGTATGATGCACTACTGTAGTGTATTCGCATCGGCGGGCGGCGCGGACATGGCCATGGACTCACCCGAAACCGTCCAAGCGGACCTCGTGGCTCCAAAAGTCCGAGTTGATGCCGTTGTCAAATGTGTCTTCCATGACGAGGCACACCTTGCCCAGCTGCTGGACCGACGCATAGCCAAAGTAGCAGACTGACAAGTCGTCAGTGCCAGATAAACGTAACGCAGAGCACGCAGACGTCAATGTCACTCACTGACGGCGCTCGCGGCGAAACCGAGACCGAACAAGGCCCAGAACAGGATCTTGGCCCAACGCTGTGCCGGATCGGGGTACTTGAGCCACGGCTTGTGGATCTCACCGCGGAGCTTGGTGCTCGGATACGGCTTCCTCAGGGATGCGATGGACTGCGAGGAAAGCGTCCGGCGACTGAGATTTCGACGGAATGTTCGGGAGGGAGTCGCACCGGCCGAGGCGCCGGTCAAGGAAGTCGTGGAGAATCGCAAGTGACGCCTGGCCGGATCGTTGATAGACGGAGAAGAGGGCGAAGAAGGTGTAGAGGACCCCCCTGGAAGGGATCTTGGGCGGGTGTGGAGAGGCTGGGACTGGACGCTGATGGAGAGGTTTGGCCCGACTCTGATCGAGGAGGTGTTGTGAAGGGGTCGGATGAACCGTTGGCCACCAAGTCGCCGTTCTCTCGCGACAGCGGTTGGTGCTTTGGGGAGTTGGCGAACATGTTTGTGATGAGCTGTTGGGTGGCGAGGTCTAGCAGACGAGCGCGGTGCTCTTATGGAGGCCGACGGAGACTGCAGTCCTGCACCCCGTTGGGGCTGTGTCTGCAATCACTGTTATCTCCCCTCCAGAGTCTGCTCCTGTCTGTGTCGGGTCGCCTCCCCTGGGTCGTAGTGAGACTGGACCGGACCCAACCGGATCGCTAGCTCAACATGTCATCGAGTGCACCGCATGGCGTTCACGACCTTCCGGGATCTCGTGTGAACCCAGACCAGGACCCGAACAGCGCTCAGCGCCTTGAATCCCGACTCGACAAGGTACAGTACGAGATATCAGTCCCGAGTTGCAGGATGCTGTAACATCGATCGTCCTTATGACTTCTCTTCGCGCCCTATGAAGAACATGTCGACGGCACAACATCGCCAACGAAGCCCAACAGAACGAGCAGGACCCCATTTCCGTCTCATTCTCCGAGCTCGAGAGCCGGGAACCCAGTGCCGAGTGCCTCCCCAAGCTCTCCCTCTTCCTCCCCTCAACCCCGCTCGATCCTCTCTTCTCCTCGCATAGCACGCGGTTCCTTCCAGAGGCCACTGAATCCTCAATCCCCCTGAACAAGACCACCGGGTACTATACGAGTGCGTCCGTTTCGTTCCTCCGCTCTCTTCTCACGCAATCACGTCAGAATCCCCCAAAGATGCTTCTACCGTACCGGGTCCGGTACCTCCGACGCCAAGGTTGTCTGTTGGGTTCCGCCTTCCCGTCAACACCAGATCGGGCCGCTCATCAGCGTACCGTAATGAATCACTGTCCCCAATCTTCCCGCGTTCTGGGAGAGCCTAGGGGATCGCGACGTGAAACGGCAGATCGCCTTGAATCGCAAATACGCGGCGCGAGGTGCTCATCGAAACCACACCATTGACCAGTGCTATCTTGTCCTGACCCCCAAGTTGAGTCCGGCTCATGTTCGTACGAGGATACTGTAGATCCGCGAAGACCCTGTCCAGGTCCGGTCGATCCCTCAAGCAGTGCCTCACCAGTAGAGCCGAGTGGGAGCAATGCTCCGGAGCGGAGCATTTCTCATCCCCTTCCTTGGATCATGCGAATCCTTCCTCCCAGTTTCCTCAGCAGCTTGGCGTACATGCGCAGCACGGCGAACAAAGGCCCGAAAGCCCTGATGGCCACAATGATCAAACGTGCCTTGTATGTATGGACAGCAGAGATAAGATCCCGCGGCTACTGCCGCCGCCACCTCCGCCATCGCCGCCTTTCCCGTCGACGGTGTCGTCGTTGTCGTTGCCCTATGCAGCTTTGCGAAGCGATTTCCTTCTGTTCCTCCCGCGCTCCCCGAGGTCCTACAGTAGATCAAGATAACGATTGCCGCTTTGATGTGTCGCCACTCTGGTCAAGTGGCGGCCAAAGCCGCGGGAAGGATGCAGCGCCACCATTTTTTTGCCCCGGACCAGCAACAGAAGCAGAAGCCTACGCCGACGCCATCGGCATCGGCATCGGCATACATCGTGGGAATCAGCTGCGGTATGATGCACAGGCAGGTTCGCCGTCCTCGTGGGCCGCTCTCGTGGGCGGCCTGGGCGATCCCCCGATCGGCAGTTGCGCCGGATCCCTCAGCCGCAGGCGCGCATTTCCAGGGGCCGGGACCGGAATGGTGGTGCCTGCGTTCCACAGAACCGGACGCCGCCGCCGGCGTTCCGAGACAAACTCAAATCTCAAATTCGGAACGAAACGTGCATGACGCGACGCCCGTCTTGGCATCGTATCTCGTACAAAGTATGCACTCGTCCCGTAGCTCACCCGCGCAGTCCGCCAATTCGATACAGCATCTTGATAGTGCTTTTCGCGAGGCGCAAATACGCAAGCAGAATGTGCGGGATGTTTTTCCAGGTCGGTTTCGGCGGACAGGTGCCTGCTAGGTACGGCATTGCCGAGCCAATGTACCTCACCTCGTCGCATGTACGAGTAACGGGTACATACAGGGTGATACAGCCAACACATATCATGTCAGCGTCAGCGGCAGCGGCAGCGGCAGCAGGACCCGGGAGCTTGCGGATCCCCCAATCCACTCGGACAGGGCGAGGGCCTTCGGCACGGATCGACGGGGACTTTTGTTCTCAGGGCGGATGAAGACTCCGGATATGTGAGTTCACACGAATCCCCCACCGCGAGCAGGCTCATCCCTGAGCCCGAGACTCCAACAAATACGGACCTACACCTGTCCTCGTACTGTAGTAGGCAGAGAAGCGCAGCCAGTCGGGAGATCGCGATCGCTTGTCCGCCCGCCGGCCCGTCGTGATCGCGTCATACCAGGTACATTATCCGAGACACATTCTCGAATTCCCTCTAGGCACTCATTGGGGGGCGAAGGGTTGAGGAACAGACAAGAACATCTTGGGCCGATAAGGCTCGTTATTCGGATCCCTTGCCGACTCGCTGACGGCATGCTGGTACGACCGGGACTAATCTCGAGAACCGAGAACCGAGATCCCTGGAACCGGAACGCCTCACTGACTGGACTCGGACAGTGCCAGATGCGGTACGATGCGAGATCCTTGCGACGCGTTTTGGGGAAAGTTGCACGATAAGTACTGGACACAGAGCGGGCATCAATGTACCCAGCAGTCCGTTCCAACGTGCTACATACTGTACGAGTACAGCGACGGCGAACGTGGCTGTGTCCTCGCTCAACTCACAACTCTGAACAACTTGTCGACAGCCCCTCGTGACGAGACGAGATGGGGATCCTAGGTCGCTTCACCAGACGCAAAGCCGCGCCGCCACAGTCGACGTCGCCGTCACTCGAAGAGAAACCCTCGCTCTCCGACGACGCTCCCGACGCCAACGCCGATGATCTGCCTCACGGAGACGGGCGAGTCGAGATCGCCAGGGGCATCGACGCCATCGACGTTATGGCCGACCGGATCTTCCGCTCGTGCTCTGCGCGAGGGTGGTTCGGAGCCGACGAAAGCAAGTTTGACAACGACGACGACACGGACGAGGTGGTGACCGGCGTGTGTATCCGTTCAAAGTACGGCGCCATCCGGTCATACCCCCCGATCACCCCGGATTCCAGCCTTTCGAGGAGGCCGTCGGAGCTCTCAACCCCCGCGTGGCTATCAAGATGAGGTCCAAGGCGGTACAAATCGCCGTCAAGAACCACATGTGAGTTTCACGCGCCTGATACTGTAATCGGATTGTTCTGTATGTACAAACTTCTTGGAGGCCACGCTGACTGACTGGTTCTCCGTCTCAGCGCCGCAAGTCCGGACCTCAAAGAGCTGTTCATCAATGCGAACACCCGGATCCAGGTGAGATGCTACCCGGCGCAATGTCCATCCGTGTCACGTCACTACGTAATGCTGAGCAACGCGTAGATCCTTGCCACTACAGGAGACCTCTGTCTCGCGCGAAAGAGCCAGTACGCGGCCTTTGTCCGGACCGAAGGCGTCCTCGTCGTTTGGGCCGACCGCGTCGAGGACATTGTCGCCACCGCCTCGGCCCTCGAGGAGTCCCTGGTCGACTTTATCTGGTCCGACGAAGCCGACCTGCTCAATCGGAACCGGAACCCGTTCTCCCCGGTTTCCCCGGGCTTCGATAGGAGCAAAGAGAAGTTCGACTCTCTACCGTCGGAAGGGGACGGCTCGTCGGCTTCGGTTTCTGTCGACTGCGAGGACCCGGAGAAAGAAGTGATCATTGCTGCGAGGAAGCTCCGACCCGTTGCACTCATCGCACCGGCCGCGACGGGCTTGGCCGCAGCGCTCGCTGTCGTCGTCCTGTCGCTCGGTGTTCGTAAGTCCAGATGTGTCTGCCACAAGTCCACGCGCTCGCGGGTGGGTGCATTGTAGAATCTCACACACATGCTGATACTGTTCAAGGCGCCCTGATTATCCGGTACCTCTACGACAAGAACGCTGTGCGCTTCGCCCTGGCCGCCGTCCTCCCTCCGTCATTCCTGATGATCATGTTCCCGTCCTTGGTAGTTGTGTTTTCCTTGGTGAGCGACGCGACTCGGACTCTTGGTCCATTTGGCAGTGGTCTCCCGGAACCAACCGCTAACCATACCTCACCTCAGCTTCACCTGTTCGGTCCCGTCGCCCAGTATCACCAAAACTCGGCCACTTATAGCGCCGTCGCCCCCGTCCGGGACCCCTCTCTCCCGCTTCTACCAATCACGGTCCAGCTCCCGGTCTACAAGGAATCCCTAGAAGACGTCATCATGCCCACTCTTGAGAGTGTGCAGCGCGCCACGACCGTCTTTGAGCGGCAAGGCGGTGCCGTCAACGTCATCGTATGCGACGACGGCCTCCAGCTCCTCGATGAGGAATACCGAGCCCGGAGGATCAAGTTCTATACTGACCATAATGTCGGGTACGTCGCTCGGCCCCCGCACGGCGTGGATGGCTTTGAAAGGCGGGGTCGGTTCAAAAAGGCCGGCAACCTCAATCATTGCAATGCCCTCTCGCTCCGTGTCGAGGATATCATGGATGAGATGCGCGTCGGTGCCGAGATCGCCACAGGCCAAGGCCCCGAGTACTGGACCGAGCTCGACGAGAGAGAGTTGTACGACACCGCTTTCGCTCGCGCCCTAGAGGAGGCCGACAGCAAGACCTGGGCCCAAGGCAACATCCGCATGTGAGTGGGCCTCTATTGTATTCGTAACGGGCAGCGCTGCATGCTGACACTGGCAGCGGCGAGATCATCCTTCTGATCGACTCGGACACCCGCGTCCCCGAGGACTGCTTCATGGACGCGTCCATGGAGATGAGCCAAAGCCCCCACGTGGCGATCATGTGAGCCAAGCCGGAAAACAGACTGTGCTCTGCCATCGCCCAGAGTATGAGTACTGTAGTCAGCTAACGGAGCGTCCCAGCCAACACGCGTCCGGCGTCATGCAGGTTGCTCACCACTTCTTCGAGAACGGAGTCGCCTTCTTCACCCGGAACCTACAAGTTAACATTTCCTTCACCGCGTCCAGCGGGACAGTGAGTCGATCTTTGATTACAGCGAAAAATGTGACCGGTGTCAAGGCAGTACTGATCAGACTCCAGGCGTGTAAGTGATATCCGGGAAGCAGTTGCATGGGCAAGAAGCGCTAACCAACCAGTTTATGTACTATGCACAGAGTACAGCTCTTTCCCGTGCGGTGCACGGTGTCCCAATCCCCGTGCGGTGCACGATGTCCCAATCCCCGTGCGGTGCACGGTGTGCCAATCCCCGTGCGGTGCACGGTGTGCCAATCCCCGTGCGCCTTCTAACACTCCCCTCGAGGTCTGCGTCCTCGCCGTCGAGGACCAGACCGAGACTGGCTCGAAGCGAGCGATGGGGCGCAGGAAGGAGGGCCTTGGTGAAGATATCCGCCACTTGAGAAGCGGTGGGGACGTATCCAAGCCGAACCACACCGTCCTCAATGAGTTCCCGAATGAGGTGCCACCTTATAGCAATGTGCTTGGTGCGTCGGTGAGTACCTGGGTTCCGTGCAAGTCGTATCGCACCCTGGTTGTCGCACCACAGGGGAGTGGGTTCCTTGGGGGTTACACCCAGCTCGTCCAAGAGTCCCTTGAGCCACACCGCTTCACGAGCAGCTTCTGACACCGCCACATACTCAGCCTCAACTGTCGACGAGGCCACCGTAGCTTGTCTGCGGGATGTCCACACGATTGCAGAGCCGCCGAGCATGAAGATGTGCCCAGTGGTTGACCTTCGAGTGTCGTGACAGCCTCCCCAGTCTGCATCCACCCAACCCTCTAGCTCTGCTTTTGCCGTCTTGCCGCCTAAGGTGAGGCGCATGTTGCGGGTGCTTCCGAGGTGATCGATTACCTCGAGAGCAACCTTGAGGTGACCGGCGGTGGGGGCACTGGTGTACCGAGCGAGCCAGGATGCGGCAAATGCGAGGTCGGGGCGAGTGCAGGTGGCGATCCACTGCAGGGATCCCACGATCTCTTGATAGCGTACCTTGTCCGCTCCCCCTGCTCCTCCTGCTTCCTTTTCTTCCTTGGCCGCCGCCAGGTACTCTGGTCCCAGCCTTTTGAGGATCGCGAGAGGTGTTGATCTCTTCTTGCCCGACGGGGTGAAGCGCTCGAGTAGCTTATCCACATACGCAGGCTGCGAGAGGGTGACAGTGCGAGAGGGGCGGTCCCGATCCACACGCATGCCGAGGATCATACGCACCTCGCCCATTTCCGTCATCTTCCAGCGATCCTTGAGGGCAGCCATGATGTGGTCGATCGTCTTGCTCGCGGTCGCTGCGATGAGGATGTCGTCCACATAAGCCAGGAGAAAGGCCTCGCCATAGTCACTGGTCGCTGCTCTGTAGTAGAGACCCCAGTCCGATTCGAGCTTCTTGAACCCAACACCCGCAAGGGCGGTGCCAAGTTCGATCCACCAAGCCCGTCCGGACTGCTTGAGGCCATACAGCGACTTGACGAGTCGCAGGCCTGTGGCGTGGTCGTTCTTGGGCTTGTAGCCCTCAGGGAAGGCCATGTAGATCTCTTCCTCCAACGTACCGTTGAGATATGCACCCTCGACATCGGCCTGTCGCAATTCCAAATCCCTTTGGGCTGCGAGGGTGAGTAGGATGCGCAGGGATGTTGTGCGACCGACGGGGGCGTAGGTCTGCTCGAAGTCGACACCGGGGACTTGACTATACCCTTTGGCGACGATGCGAGCCTTCCATCTCACCACCTGACCCTTCTCGTCCCTCTTTCTCTTAAAGACCCAACGGACACCAATGGGTGTGCGGTTCTCGGGAACCACTACCTCTCTCCAGGTGCCCTTACTCTCGATGTTGGCGATCTCGCTTGCCATGGCTTCGAGCCACTGCTTTGCCTCGCCAGTGCGCTTGGCCTCGTGCGGGTTGGCGGGCTCGTCATCGAGGTTGGTCATCACCAATGCCATGGCTGCAGAAGACGCTAGATGGTGCTCTTCCGCTTCGGGACCTTGCCAGTTGAGCCAATTCGCCTCGCCACTATTGCCAGTGCGTCCGCTGCGCGTGCGGGTCGGCAGAATCTCGACCTCAATGGCATTACGCTGCGTCTCCGGCGTGCGCACCTCGTAGGTCCAGCCGTGTCGAATGCGAGGAGGGGCCGATGTTGCCGTCGGTTGGGTTGCAATATCTTGGCTTGGGGGCGGCCGATGGACGTTGGCTTCGGAGGGACGTACTCTTGGGTCCCATCTTGCTCGTCGCCATTTCCCTCGTCCCCTCGTCCCCAACGGAGCCGTTGTCAAGGTCGCTGTCATTGGTGTCGAAGGAGGTGCTTGGTAGACGTACGGTGTCCGTCTGCGGTGTCGACACGGGAATAGCGCCCATGTGGCGCCATCCTCCCGTAATGCCACTGTCGCCGGCGCTCGTTGTCGTCTTACTCACCTCCTTGGTCTCAATCACCTTGCCATCCTCGAGCTCCACTATCCAACCAACTCTATCCCAACGCTGGCCCAGGAGCGTCCCCCTGACGCCGCGAGCGTTGGTGAGAGACCCTTTGGTTCGCACCGCTCGCGGGATCGCGACCGTGATGCTCTGGCCGAAGACACGGCTTGTCGGGAGGGTCGGTTCACGTCCAGTGAGTCTCTCCCATGCCGTCTTCCCTTGCACCTTTGTCGTCTTCATGATGATGCACGCCGCATGCCGAGCCGCAGGCGTCCAGTACTCGTGAGGTAAGGCTGACCCTTTCAGCATCGCCGTGATCATCTCCTTCGCCGTGCGCATAAAGCGCTCGACTACACCATTGAGCTCAGGTGTGTATGGCGGCGACACCTGGTGCTGTATTCCGGTCTCCCGGTACCAAGCTTGGGCTTCCAGGCTGCCAAACTCGCCACCGCCGTCGCTGCGCACAAACCGCACAGCCCGAGGGGCAGCCAAACGCGCCATGATCGAGACGAATGCGCGCAAATGCCGGTAGGCCTCAGTCTTCCCGCCCATTGGTACCACCAAGCTGATCTTGCTCCAGTCGTCGACCAAAGCCAGGAAGTGGTCCTCGCCTGCCTTCGCAGGCTGGAATGGACCCGCAATGTCGACATGGACGAGCTCGCCGGCGTATGCTCCCCGGGACTTGTCCCCGCCTTCGGTTGTTTCGTTGCCTTCGCCTCTGCGCAGGTCGAGCAACCTTCGGCCGATCGCATAACATCAGCCACCTTGAGGCCCGCTTGGGCCGCGGCGTCCTCAAGTTTCTTGCCTCGAATGTGGCCCAGTGCAGCATGAAGCGACTCTGCACCGGTTGTCACAAGCACGCGACCATGGGTTGCCTGATTCGCCGACTTGGCGGTGAGCACCCACAGCCCCTTTCGCTTTTCCAGCGGAACATCGACCTTTCCATTGCTGATCCGACCACCAGAGGGCGCTAGGGATATCGTCCAACCACGAGAGAGCAGGCGGCTAGCCGACAACAGGTTCAGCCTTGCACTGGGTGTGAAGTAGACGTCTTGAAGGCTGAGTCCGTGACCGGATGGCAGACGCAGAGGCACTTCCCCCATCTGCTCGGCAGTGAGAGACCCCTGTCCCGCCAGGGAGAAGCTGAAGGGCTCAGGCAAGTCGGACCTTGAAGCAAAGACCTTTGGGTCACCCGAGAGATGGTGAGTCGCACCACTGTCGATAACCCATTCGCTGTCGAGTCCAGTCGCATCTTGCACGGCCTGGCCAACAAACGCCTCAAATTCCGCTTCTACTGCAGCATTCGCCTGGCCGTCCGTCTTGTCCTTCTTGCTCGAGTCTTCGGCATCGGGGCAGTCGCGTTTGAAGTGACCGGTTTTCTCGCAAGTCCAGCATTTCACCTTCGACATGTCCCTTTGCTTCTTCTCCTTCTTCTCTCCCGTCTTCTTCCCTTTCTGGCCATGGTTCCCTCCATGAGTCGCCAATGCGTCCCCATTCGAGTGGGATCCCTTAGAGGTTTCGTACCTCTCCTTGTCCTCAACCTTGCGGTTCCAGAGCCTTTCGAGCTCAACCCAGGTCTGTCGGTATTCGTCCAGCGCTGCATAGGTGTCCTTCCACTGCTCCATGGCGGCCGGGAGACTGTTGAGGAAGAGAACAATTTGCTGACTCTCTGGTAGGATTCCTCCCGCAGTCTCATACCTCGAGAGAGTGACAAGGAACGACTCCATATGCGTCGTCATCGCCTTCGAATTGGCTGACAAGAGGCGGAAGGAGGCAAGGGTTTGGAGAAGCTGTCCCTGTCGCTCAATGGTACGCACCATGTGAGTGTTCTCCAGGTGGGACCACATCTCATGGGCAGAGAGCATCCCCATGATCGAACGCTTTGGTCCCTCCGTGCAGGTCATGCGAAGCCAAGCCTGGGCTTTGGACTCACGCTTCGACCAGTCCTTCCACTGCTTCACCTCCACGGCTGACAGAGCTTTGGGAGCATCCCCAGGGTCCCCTGTACCACCGGTTGGCATGACGGATCCCGCCCTCCTCTTCCTCACACCCTTCTGACCGAATGGCTCTTCCTCCGTTCCCTCGACTATGTCGAGTAGGTCATGAGCCAGCAACTGTTCCTCGATGGCTTCTCGCCACTCGATGTAGTTGGCGTTCCCGCGCAGCTTCGGCACGGCCGACAGCGTAGTGGGAGTAGCAGAATCGGTCGACATGGTGGTGACAGGCTTGTTGTAGGTAGGGCAGCAGACTCTTAATCTGTAAGTGATATCCGGGAAGCAGTTGCATGGGCAAGAAGCGCTAACCAACCAGTTTATGTACTATGCACAGAGTACAGCTCTTTCCCGTGCGGTGCACGGTGTCCCAATCCCCGTGCGGTGCACGATGTCCCAATCCCCGTGCGGTGCACGGTGTGCCAATCCCCGTGCGGTGCACGGTGTGCCAATCCCCGTGCGCCTTCTAACAAGGCGCGCCCTTTGTCGGCCACAATGCGTGAGTGCACTGTGGGCTCAACACACCAATGGTCTCACCGTGGGATGTGCGCTGACGGTCTCGTCTTGCTCAGTTTCCTCCGCTGGAGTGCTCTCCAGGAGTGTGCCACTCCCGACCCCTTCGACGGTGTCGCTCGCATCTGGTGAGTCTGGCCATCCCCGTCATATGTACTGTAGCTATCATGTCCTGACCTAGAGAAGGTCAGAGTCGCACGTCTCGGAGGACTTCCAGATCTCTCTGCGGCTTCAATCCCTAGTGAGTCGAATTGGTTGGGTTGGTCCTGCAGTGCAGTGCCGGTGCTCCTCGCGGTCCCGGATAACGGTCAGACGGTGCTGACTCGGGTGCCAGGGCTGGACCCTTCGCTGGGCTACCTACAGCAACAACGGCTTCGAGGAAGGCGTCTCCCTGACCCACGGCGACGAGCTCGCCCGATGGCAGAAATACGCCTGGGGTTGCAGCGAGATCATCTTCAACCCGATCAGGTACTGGCCCACGCGCGGGCCGCTCTCCAAGCTCTTCAGGACCTTCCTCTGGTCCAATATCCCCCCGCACGCAAAGTTCGGGATCATGGCGTACATCTTCAGCTACTACGCCATCTCCCTGGCCTGTACCGGGTCGATCTACAACTACGTCCTGGTGGGGATGTTTGGTGAGTTGAGCCGTGTGCCTGTCCCACGATCATCTACTGTACTCGTACAGCGAGTACTTGCCCACACATACTGTAACTCTCCAGTCAGGGAAAGTGACAGTACTCGTAAAGACCGATCTCTTTTGCTGATCTTCCGATCTTAGCCCTTTCCGACACGTTCTGTGAGTCCGACTCTGTAGGAAGAGCCTCCTCTGCATCGTCTTGCAGATAGTCGGGCTAATCGCCGGGGGCTGTAATGGTTTTGGCGGGGCGGGACCTCGTGCTGATCCGCTCCTCCTCGCAGACTGCTCCAGCTGGAACGTCCTCTTCGTCTGCCTCATCCTCTTCCAGGGTGTCACCAACGTCGTCCTCTGCGTCCTCCGCTACCGCCTCAGTCTCGAGAACGCCGGCGCCAAGGCCCTCGAGCAGATCAAGTGGATCCGTGAGTTACATCGCTTCATAATTTCCATCTCGAGGCAAGCAAGCTCTCGCCGGCCTTGCCGGGCCCGTATGCCCTCTCGTCGTGCTGTGGTTGGCAGGAAGTGCTACTGCACATACAGTACCCTGGCACACCGCCCCGTGTTGCGTCTCGCCTCTGTATCGGCTGTGGTGACCCGAGAGCGAGGTCGAGTCATGGGACAGGTCGACTGACTCGTCGCACTGTAGCTTTCTTCATGCTGTTCTTCGGCGGGCTGTCGCTCCCCGTGACACAGTCACTCCTCAGCCACCTGCTCTCCATCAACATGAGGTGAGTACAGTACCTGCTTCGCCTCACCGGCACAGCCCCATCCCTGACATCCCGCAATCACTTAACTCGACTTGTTCTCCCTTTCGCTCCCCCGCTCACACCTTTCTCTTTACTCTGCACTCTGCAGCTGGACCACCACCGCCAAGTCGGTCGTCAAGTCCAACTTCTTCCTCCAGGTGCCGCGCATCTGGAAGCGGTTCTGGTTTCAGATCGTCGTGTCGGTGATCATCATGGTGAGTTCAGTCGCCCGGCATCACAGTATGTAGCAGTACGAGTACGGTACTTGTACTTGTTTCGGTACTGCATAGTATTTCACCACGAGACTCGAGAACTGTGACACCACTGCGGATTCAGAACGTCCATCGTTGAGACGCTCAAACTGACACGACCCCTTCTACTTTTTTCAGGCCGGCATGATCGTCACCACCACTGCCGTCGTACCCGTCCAGTACCGCGTGACGAGCATCGAGGCCATCGTGCCCCTCTCCATGACTTACGGGTTCCACCTGCTCTGGCCCTTTGTCCTCGACACGGACATCACCACCTTCACCGTGAGTCGAGTCGAGCCGAGTCGAGAGTCGAGTCGACTCTAGTCGAGCCGAGTTTCGTCCGTGCACAGGCTGGCATGCTGAGCGGTGATATTGCAGTTTTAAATCAATCGGACTATGCGGACCATGCGCGCATTTGCGCTGTTGAGGCGGACGGCCTTTTTCCATACACGATCTCGGACGTTTCATTCCTTTTGATAATACGGTACATATGGTAAGATACAGTACACGTACACTCGTGTACGCTAGATGGGGTTATGGATCTCGTGTGCTCGGACGAATAATAACGTCTGAATGACCGAATGTGGGTGGTCGGGCATGGTGGCCTGGACTGACAGAGCCGTGCGAAGCCCTTCAGCCAGAATGCTCCCTCCCCTTGCACCCGGCGTCTCACCACACCGCCCCGCCCTCCCCGCCATACTCGAAAGGCGAGTCCGGCTGCGCCTCGTATATGTAAAGCGTACTATTGTGCTGATCGGGCAACCAATACAACCTCAGCCTTCCGTCCACGACGTCCACGTCCATCGGGTTCTGCGTGATCCTCTGACCCAATTCGCTCGACAGCGTAATCGGCACTTCCGCGACGGGCACCATCGTCTCTGTATCGACCAACGCGATCCCGCCGAGGTTGTACGAGCTGTTCCCAGACCCGATGGTCGCTACCCCGGAGCAGATCATGGTGCTTCGGCGATCGTATAACTTCGGGTGACCCAGGAACTTGCAGTCCTGATAATCGACAAAGTAGCTCGGGTTGCGTCTGACCTCCGCGGGTCGAGTGAATGTCGCGCTGTAAAACCCCCCGTCCGGGCATGACGGGAAGACGCTCGAGTTTCGACTGCCCCAGTTGAGCGTGTACAGCTTCTCTGTCTCGGTATCATGGACGACCCCTCCCTGGTGATCGGCAATGCGGTACAGCGGCGTTGGCTCCAACGTCGACGGATCCACGCGCACGAGCGTAGCCGTCGTGTTCGGTCGGTACTGCGCGATGGTCGCCCAGATGTATTCCCCATCATAATCTATCCCGCCATTATGGTACTCCTCTGACCCCGCTTCCGAGATCGTGGCATCGGCGATCCGCGTCCCGTTCCCGTCGAACACCACGAGGTGGGCGAAACCCGAGCCAGCCGACCGGTCAGTCCCATTGATGATCACAGAGGTCCCATTGGTGTCTTTTCCGTAGGTGACTGTTGCAGAGGTGTATTCGCCAGCAGAGATGACGATTCGATCGGCACCGATCCGGACCATCCCTTCCGGCTCCCACAGGTCGCCCTGCAAAGGAATCGCCCTGATCAGGTTCCACACCGTCGTGCGGCCCAAGTTGGAGAACGCAGAGGCGATCGCATCCGCATTCCTAGCTGCGAAGGGAGCCGGGAGAGGGGTAGGCACGAAAGAGACGTTCGGTTGAAGCACGGTGATGTTGAGCGCGGATGACACAATAGGCAGCGAGGCCAGGGCGAAGCCAACCCCCAACCAGAACATGGTCACTGTCAGCGAGCTGCACACGAGCGAAAATGGGTTGACATCGTCGTCAGAGTAGTCTGAGCTTGCGTATTTGAAGCTTTCTGGACATTGCGATAATGTCAAGGACATTTGCAAGTTGCCCGTAGTCTGGCGAACGTGCTCCAGGACACAGGCACGTCAGTCTTCCTCGGCGCCGTCTCAATCGACCGCCCAGGCCACTAGCTCCATCCCCGATCTCCGCCAGGGTGAAGAAACGTGCGAACCATCAGCTCAGCTCACAGACCGGGTGCGCTGAGGAAGAGCGACTGCAGTTCAATTGAACGGAAGAGAGAATGATTTCCCGTCACTCCAGGTTAGGAGAGCTACGGATCGGCAGTCCAGGAACGACCTCACTGGATGCATGATCACAGAACGACGAGATCACGAGATCACGGAGTCGCGATACCACAAGACCACGACACCACAAGACCACAAGACCACGACACCACAATATGAATGCAGTGAAATCCAAGTCGTTTCGGCAAGCAGTGACGGCGAGCCGTGTTGGTGGGCCAACTCCGGGTTCAGACCCCCAGCGAGCATCTCAGGCCTCCGCCGACATCGCCCGATGAGCTTGTGGTCCCATGAGTGTGTCGCGGCAAACCCCTCACACGCCCTCGGGCTTCGCCACCTTGCGCCGCTCCGTTCGGCCGGTCACGCTATCCTCCATCTCCTGATACGACACCGGTAGAAGCGGGTTCCCTGCGGCGTCAGCGGGTCAACAAGGCCAATCTTCTGTTCCGGTCCGGTCCGGCGACTTCGGATCGATGCGTGGTGGTGAACCCGGAGACGCACCTGAGTCTGACGTGGCGTATACCACGCCCAGCTCGTTTGCCGCTGTGGAGAGGTAGTAGCTCCGAGCGTCGCCGAGTGATAGCTGGTATCACGTCAGCAGGTCCAGTAGGGAGAAGGAGGAAGCTGGCTGGATGGGACCAGCTTCTCGCAGCCACTCTGACTCCACTGACCACTTTTGCCTTGACGATGTCCCCGAGCCGGAAACACTCGCCCATCTTGACCTTGTCTCGCTCGGTTAGTCTGCGGCGATCAGCTCCGCCCGAGACGCCGACCAGGATGACGGTGGACGTGGACGTGGGCATGGACGTGATCCGATCCATGCCTCAAGGGGGGACATGGTCTATCTGTCTCCAGGAGAGGATGTGATCTGTTTCATCTCTGATGAGGGGAGAGAGGAAATGATCCGATAAACTCTCGCACCCACCTGATGTCCGCTACTCTGATAACCCCGACAAAGTCCTCGCTTGACTCTGGGACCGGCCGGTTGTTGACTGTGGAAATGATCAAGTGCGCCTGGTTGGGTGTGAGGCGGGATATCTAGGAGTTTCCTTCTGTCAGTCACAAAGTCTCCGACGAACAGCACTGTGAGAGCTACTGGAAGAGCTTCGCCGGACTGACTGTTCCAATAACCTATCGGCGTTAGCTTCCAATCCAGCCCTTGCATTCCCACTTGCGCCCACTCACCACCGCGTCGATCTCCGGCATCAATCCCGCCTCCTCCCTCCCCACCACACTGACCACCGCTCCGTCCCGCCTCGGCCGACCCACCACGCTGGAGAGTATCCTCCCTTCGTGCTCGTAGCACCCTGAGCCGCAAGCCGGTTGCGGAGGTTTGGTGAAGCTGGGTGGGAGGGGTTGGCCGGGGAGCAGCAGGCTGGAGGGACCGGCGATGCCGTCGCGGTCGCCGTTGGCAGGGGCTGAGGCGGGCATGGAGATGGAGGCAAGTGACGGGTGAGCTGAATACGGATGGAGTCTGGAGTACCGGGCGATGAGAAGGGTGTTCGTTTGGTCCGAGTGGATCGATCAGTGGGATGAGGATGGAAAAGCAAAAGCTGGAAGTGAGGATTGGACTTCCTCCACCAGGAAGCGGCGCGGCACCGAGATATGTATGGCAGTGGAAGATGGGACCGTGGGAGGGTAATCGTCCCTCGGTAACGCCGCAGAAGTCCGGCGGGTTCGGTCGAGCTTCGTTTGGTCTTGTTGGGTCCCCCGGCGTAAGGGGCATTACAACGACCAATGCTAATTCAATTAACCCCCTGTCAAACCATGATTAGCCCTCCCCATTAGCGTTTCCTCGCCCGCGCCTTTTTGCTCCCGCCCCGTCCGTTGCCCGTTTCCCTCCGTGGACGGTTCTCCGGTTTCCGTCTCCCCACAACTCAACGCACAACGCTCATCCCAACAATTCCTCGTATTCCTCCAAAACCCAGCCATCTCCCTACTCATCTCTTCTCCCCCTCCTCGCCTCTTCGCCCCGTATACCCACCCCCTCCACGCCGCCATGATGTCCTTCGCGCAGGCTGCAAAGCGCACCGCGGTCGGCGGTCTCAGGCAGCAGATTGCCCAGAGGAGTGAGCGGTTCTGTTTCTTCGTTTCCGAGTGTGTGGTGGGGCGAGTGAAGCGGGGCTGGAAGGCTGGACGGGCAAGGGAAGGGAGAGGAGGTGCGGAGTCAGGACGAGGGGGAGCTGCGGCTGGTGCATGGCGAAGTGGGCAACGGGAGGGCAGGGGGTGCGGAGTCAGGGCGAGGGCAAGCGGCAGCCGTTGTATGGCCACGCTACCATTCCTCTGCCCGGTGTCTCCTCGCCTGGACCAGCTCTCTGTAGCGTCGCGCCCACCGTCGACATCGTCGCCGCGACGATGAGCGAGAGTTCCTGCCCGTCTCACGAACCCACCGCCACCTTGTTCTGGGCTTCGGGATTCGCTCGCCCCCTTCTGGCCCACTTCTTGTGATTCGTTATTCGCCTGCTGACCACCTATGCCCCCGCTTAGCCCTCCGAACCTCCGCCCCCGCCTCGGCCCTGTCCAAGTTCCAGATGCCCGCAATGTCGCCCACCATGACAGAGGGCGGTATCGCCCAGTGGAAGATGAAGGAGGGAGACACCTTCACGGCCGGAGACGTCCTCGTCGAGATCGAGACGGACAAGGCGACGATCGATGTCGAGGCGCAGGATGACGGGGTGTTGGCGAAGATTATTGTGAGTCGACGGGAGCATCGCGCGGCGTAGCGGCGCGGCGCGAAGCGGTGCGGCGCGAAGCCAGCGGCTCGTCACAGTACGGTGCGAAGTGAGCGGTGCGGTGCGTTGCGAAGCGAAGCGAAGCGTAGCAACTCTTCAGGATGTGTTGCGCTGCGTAGCGGAGTGATGAGGAACGAGAGATGGGATGGGGGAGGGGTGGAAGTGACGAAACGACGGGGTGACGGAGTCGAGCGCACCGAGATCCTGACGACACCGCGAGTCCGCGAGGAGCAACTCCTGTCGTCAGGATGTCGCAAAGTGCTCCTCACGACTTGCTCGTTGATAATCTGATTCCCCGCGTTTCGCGTTTCGCTCCTCTCGTCCGATCCCTATCGTCGATCCCTCCCGCAGGTTTCTTCCGATTACTCTTGTACTGGGCCCGGAGCACCCTATCGTTCTCGCGTATCCCCGCTGACACTCCCAGGTCAACGACGGCGCCAAGGCCATCCAGGTCGGCACGCCCATCGCGATCATCGGCGAGGAGGGCGACGATCTCTCCGGCGCCGACGCCCTCGCCTCGGAAGCATCCGCCCCCGCACCGAAGAAGGACGAGACGCCCAAGGAGCAGCCCAAAGAGTCCTCCAAGCCCGGTACGACGCCCTCCCTCGGTACCCCCGCGGACGAGACCAAGTACGGGTCCGGCGACGCGCAGACCAGCCCTGCCAAGCCCCCGCCGACGTCGGGCCAGGGCGACAAGCCCAAGTTCTTCGCCTCCCCCGCGGCGAGGAAGATCGCGCTCGAGAAGGGTGTTCCTCTGGCCCAGGTCAAGGGGACCGGACCCGAGGGCAGGATCACCAAGGTGAGCAAGGCGACTTTTGCGCGCAAAGATAGTCTCGAACGGAGTGTGGAGGTTGGAAGGTGGTGTGGTGTGGGGTGTGGAGTGTGGGTCGTGTAATGCCGAGTGTGGAGTGTGGAGTGGTAACGTCGAGTGTCGAGTGTCGAGTATGTCGAGTGTGTCGAGTGTGTCGAGCGTCGAGCGTCGAGTGTCAAGCAGGGCGTTTCTCGCGTTTGTCCTGTGTGGTGTCGAGTGTCGAGCGAGGCGTCGTCTTTCGTGTTTGTCGTGTCGTGCCGTGACGAGCAGGGCGTCGTGTTTCGAGTCTCTCGCGTCGTGTCGTGTCGCTTCGTGTCGTCCGCTCACACGTACCAGGAGGACGTCGAGAAGTTCCAGGGCGGTTCCGCCGCCGGCGCGGCCACCTCCACCAGCGCCCCAGCACCCGCCGCGGCGGAGTACGAGGACGTCCCGACCTCCAACATGCGCCGTACCATCGGCAAGCGCCTTACCGAGAGCAAGCAGCAGGTCCCGCATTACTACCTCACCGTGGAGATTAACATGGGTGAGTGAGCCGCGGAGCGTCGCGCAGCGGTGTGATCAGCGTGGAGCAGAGCGGGGCGAGTGGAGCGTTCCGAGCAGAGCGGTGCGAGTAGAGCCGCGCTATCAGATCGAGTGAACTGAGTAGAGTGGAGTGGGGTGGGTTGGAGTGGGGTGGGGTGGAGTGGAATTGGGTGGAGTGGAATAGAAAGTAAAGCGTAGAGTGGAGCCGATCGCCGGGGAATGATACCGACCCATTGCTAACTCACGCAGACCGCATCAACAAGCTGCGCGAAATGTTCAACAAGGCGAGCGAGGGCAAGAGCAAGTTGTCGGTGAACGACTTTAGTGAGTCGAGCGGCCCGATTGTGAGATAGGCGCGCGTCTTGAGTCGGCGGTGTGCTCCACGGGGCGGAGCATCGTCCAAGGCCCACCATGTTGCTCCGGCGTTTTTTTCGCGCGGCTGCATATTGCTCTGCGAAGAAGTCCGGCGCAACCTGCGGCGCGATATCGTCCGCCTCGAACCAACTCGTTGGACCCGTTGGACTCGCTGAACTCGTCGGACTCGCTGCTGACCTCTGTAGTCGTCAAGGCCTCTGCGCTGGCTCTGGCCGAGGTCCCCGAGGCGAACTCTGCGTGGTTGGGCGAGACGATCCGGAAGTGAGTTGGGCGGCGCGACATTGATGAAGTCTGAAGACGCTGTGCTGACTGACGCCTCTTCCACCCCAGTTACAAAAAGGCCGACATCTGCGTTGCCGTCGCGACCCCCAACGGTCTCATCACCCCTATCATCCGCGACGTGGGCTCCAAGGGTCTCGCCGCGATTTCCGCCGAGACCAAGGCCCTCGCCGGACGGGCCAGGGAGGGCAAGCTCAAGCCAGAGGAATACCAGGGAGGGTCATTCACCATCTCCAACCTGGGCATGTTTGGCATCGACCACTTCACGGCCATCATCAACCCCCCGCAATCGTGCATCCTCGCCATCGGCAAGACGAGCCCCAAGATCGAGGTCGACGCGTCCACCGAAAAGGGCTGGAAGGAGGTCAGCATCATGAAGGCCACGCTGTCGAGCGACCACCGTACCGTCGACGGAGCGGTCGGCGCCAGGTGGCTCAAGGCTTTCAAGGAGTACATGGAGCAGCCCCTCACCTTCATGCTCTAGAGAGGTTACAGGGAGCATTCGCATCCCCCCATCCCGAACCCCTCTTCCACTGCTCTTTGCTCTAGCTCTAGAGGGTGGAGTAGGCAGTACGGGATCTAGAGAGTACGTAGGAGGGAGTTGGTAGTTGGCAGTTGGGAGCGCGGCGGCGTAGTTGGTATCCAGGTGGCGCCACCGGACCGGGCGACTGGGTACAGCCTTTCGGTAATGCATGTGATGACTCGGCACGGCACTGGTGCGGCCAAGGCGAAGGCCACGGCGGGTGACCGCAGGTGTAACAGACGGGAAACGGGGACGTTGGAAATGGCACAGAAGATCGATTCTATCAGCCCAATCGAGGTGATGGCGACGGGTTCACGAGATGGGGCAACTAGGGCATCGAGAACGGTTCAAACCGCACCCGTACTGCTGCACCTATCGTCACTTTGCGATTCGTCCTGGCACCGCCACTCGCCATGAGACACTCGAGGGACTCGCCAGGCTGAGCCCGAGGAGAGCATAGTGCCGTGCCGTGCATGTACGGCTGGTGATGCGCTGCGCTGCGCTGCGCTGCATGCTGGTTTACAAGTCTTATCCAAATCTGCTGCTTCCCTCGGTCTGAGTCTACTTCTCCTTCTCAATCGCCTCTTCTGGTCTACTGCAACCACCCCCATCCGGTCCATCCCCATCTTCGATGATCGCCGACTCGCCCTGATCGCCCTGCTCGCCCTGCGCGGCAGCTTGCACATTCTTGATCCACGCGCCAATAGCTCCCCTGCACGTACATGAGTTCGCTGCCTTTCGACTGGACTGGACTTGATTGGAACAGACGCCGCTCGACGACACTCACAAGAACCCCTCGTGTCGGAGGAAACACGCCCGCATGGTTCCTTTTGACCAGAAGCGGATGGCGTACGACAGCGTGGAAATGGTCGCGGCGTGGCCTGCAGGAAGATGTCAGCAAGGATCGAATCGGCGTCAGACATGCGTGAACATGCATGTCTCTCGGGAAGGGCTCGTTGCGTCGCCCCGCTCACCTCGGATGAAGCACCCGCTGAAGAACACCCTGTCGAGGCCGTACTTGGCTGCGTTCATGTACCTGCGACGATCAGCGCCGCGCCCGACTCAGCGAAATAGTGTCCCGGAAGAACGCCCCGGGCAAGCCCCGCACGACAGCCTCCGCACGAAGGCCCATATGACAGCCTTGCCACGATTGTTCCTGCGTCCTCCCAAACCGAGGTGGTGATTACACCCAAAACGAGGCATTCACTCACGCGACATGCCCAATGTTATTCGAAATCGCGTAAAGCAGCGATTTCGCAATATCCTCCTGCTTGAACCGCTTCCGCCTCTCACCGGGCTTCGAGTCCTTCCGGAACACCTTGCCGAAAGTCGAGGCGATGGTGCTCGACTTGAGACCGATTTTGGCGTAGTCGGAGCCGTAGATGTCTCCGACTAGCATGTCCACTGCGGCGTTGTCGCCCTTCTCGGAGAGGAGGAGCATTTCTGAGGAGTCGCCATTAGCTGTCTGCTCGGGGAAGGGGAGTGAGGGGAACGAAAGCGGAGCAACACTGGGAGGGTTGGAAAGTGGATAAATAGCGCAAGTGGAGTCCGCATGAGCGGTTGTCCGCAAGAGAGAGTGTATTTGACCAAGCACCGTGTCACGTCGGGAACAAGCCGATCTCGCACCGCTCTTCGCGCCGCGTCGACTCACCGTCAAAAGAGTTCGCATCCGTCAACAGGCTCAGCAGGCCCCAGAGCGTACCCCCTCCCAGACTCGTTCCCGACACCCGCTCAAAGCTCCCGTCCTCGTCCACCTTGACGATCGACACGCCGCTGCCGATGTTGACGACGAGACAGGGGAAGTGCGGCGCGGCCTCCCCGCTCCCTGGTTCCGGAGCGAACGTGACGTGATACAGCGGCGGTTGGGGACTGGGTCGTTCGAGCTCTATTGGGTGTGCCGGATCAGGATGGGAGACCTTGTACACCAGTTCCTCGCTGAACCAGAACACCTCTTCGGGAATGTGGATCACGAATCCCAGACCGAGTATCAGACACTCCATCTCCTCCTCCCGCCGGACCTCGACTCCCAGCTCGTCCCGCAGCCGGTTGTAGTACTTGTGAGCACCTCCCCCCGTCGCCATGACTTTGACGGTCGATTTCATCCTTTCCAGAGAAACGCGATTTGCGGTCGCAGACGTCGCGATGAGCTCCTGAAGATACACGATGAGGTCGTCGATGTATTCTGTCTCGAACCGGGCAAAGTTGAGGAGACCTCCGGGAAGGGGCGGGGGAAGTGAAGACCGTCGGAGATGGGATGGCCAGAGAGCGAGGTGGATGTCCGGATCGGAGAGCTGACGCTGGCTCGGTGGGAGGAATGGTAATCCGACGCGAGTATACCGGGTGTCAGTGCGCCGTTCAGGTGCGGTCGGGACGGGGACGTAGACGAGGCTGCACCATTCCCATCCGAGGCTGCGGTTGTCGAAGGTACATCGAGGGAAGTCGCTGGGATGGAAGAGGTGGGAGGGGCCGACGCCGAGGTGTTTGGTTGGAGGGCAGGGAGGAACGGCGACGACGGAGCGGTCTCGGGAGGGGTCTTCGCAATGGGATGTGGGGAGCGAGTGAAGTATACGACTTTGGCGAGGGAGCCGCCAATCTGTAACGGGTCAGCGGAACCAAGCCTAGCACCGAAACGCAATAACAAGGTCAAGAGACGCATCGCAAGTGGATGATCGCAGCGAGGCGATACGTCACGTTGCGGCCACTCACGTCGATGGCGATGTGCGAGACCGGCTCGATGTAATGCGGCAAGTAGATCCCCCGCGAGTCGCGCGTCTACTCCAGGATCAGCAAACCAGCCCATCACAGATACATCTCCTCGTGGCGCGATGGCTGACCCACCGCTGGTGACTCCTCTTGCACGATCTGCGCACCCGTCGTGTCTACGACGATGCGCCTTGCCTGAGGGATGGAGATGTCCGGCATGGCGGGGGTAGAGCTTGCTGCGCCAATGTAGGGGGAGATACGGCGTTCAAGTGAGCGGGTGGGGAGTGCACGAGATGCGATCCGTCCGCCGGATTAAGTACTGGGCTGCACCTCCGAGGTGATGTGATGGTGGGTGGTACGACCCCACCCCGCAGCGTGTGCAGACTATCGACCAAGAGAATGGTCCACTCGTAAGAGTCGTGGTGACCCCCTACGCCGGCGCGGAGAGTGGGACGACGGGGGCCCGCTTTGTAAGCCCGAGGTGCGAGTGGGGTTTCGTTTGTCGGACGACCAACGCTTACTCCGAAACACCAGCGAAGCGGCGCCGAGCGTGACGATGGTGCGGCACTGTGAGCCTGTCGGACGGTGTCGGATTGCCTGGTCTGGGTACTGAAGAGGTGAAGGGCGATGTGTGTTTGAAGCTGTTGTTGTGGACGATTTATTGGGGAAGATGGAGAGAGAGAATGGACTTTGACTCGGCAAAGAGATGTGGTTGGATACCCACAAGTCGCCCCTCAGGCACAGGGCGCGGAGTTAACGGCCGAAGTCCGCCGACGGTCAAATGGAATTGATCCCGTCGGTGTGGCGCCGTGGCGCCGTTGTGAGATCAGGGTGGCCCTGTGTGGATGAAGGCATCGGCGCAGGGGGTCACCACCTCGTCAATGGTACAAAAGGGAGGGCGCGGCGCCCTTCTGATGAGTGGACCCGACCTCGGCCACAGCACGAGACCCCTGCGGTCTTCCGGGTCAATCGGTAGCCGGTCCTCGTGAGGAGGTTCTCAGGAGCGAAGGCTGGCTTCGCTTGAGCGTTACATAGCTGCGCTTCAGCGTTACACAGCTTCGTTCTAAGGAGCCTCCCTTGCCTGCTCTGATCTTCCTGGAGTCGAAGGCCGAGGCATATGACTGGCACAAAGGTGGCGGTAGCGAGGGTCCCAGGAGTGAGAGAACAGGGAGACGCACGATACATATCGGAGATTGTGCAAAGCACAAGCCGTCCTTTCAGTCAAGCAGCCGTGTTGGAGAATTGTTTGAGGATAAAAAGGTACAGTGGATGCTGATTCTGGCCTGTCCCTCCCCGCACTACCGCAACACCTCGCGTCCCAAGTTTCTCAACGCTTCGCGCCGAGTCCCCGGTACCGTCTCACAGACAACTCATTTTCGTACACCATGTCTGACTGGGAGGACTGTCTGAAATCCCACAAGGTGAAGCATGACGCCAAGTCTAGCAAGAGGGCCGCGACGCAGAGCCAGGAGACGCTCGCGACGCTCCCGACGTACTACACCCGAGACCCGGGAGACGAGGGGTTCAAATTCTTCCCGGTCCTGGATCTCGATCGGACTGTCTACGACTTGACCAGTCGCGTGGACCTAGGTAAGTTCTGTTCCTGTGTCGGTGCAGACTGAGCAGATCGAACGTGTGCTGATGCCATGGTGTAATGCATGCTGAATCGCTCCCTTTCAGACTCTTATCTGGATGCTGTTCAGCAAATCGTCGTCCGAATGGCGTCTTCCAAGTCGCTATCGTTGGGGAACGACGCGGCGAAAGTCCCAACCACGTTCACGGCCAAGGACCTGAAATTCAGTTTGGAAGACAGCTCTGAGACTCTGGAACTCGCTGATGTTCTCCCTCTTCTCATCACTGACGCCGAGGTCAGCGCCGATATACTGCACGCTTTCAATTTGCAGACCTGCCTCGCAGCCCCTTGGCCTGGCGTCGCCAGAGCTCAAAGGAGCGTGGCGCAGGAGCTGTTTCGCCACATCCCGTCTTTTGACGTCAAGAATCCCGACGAGCAATTCGTCCTGCTCGCCCACCCATCAGAGCGGAACATGACGAGGATGGGCCTGGACGCAGTTCGATCCTTGGCACAGGACGCATCCCAGTGGGTACCGCTATGGCGCGCTTCCCGAGATGCGCTCTCAAAGCTGCACCTGCCGGGCGAGCACGTCACGGACCTGTCCCACTTTGTCCATGACTCGACGTTTGCCGAGACATTCCAGACACTCCGTTCCAGGCTCAGAACCATACGCACGACTCTCAACGAGCTCCAGCACCTCGGCGACGACCAGCTCGGTTTGCCAGTGACGGAGCTACTCACCGATTACTCTCTCCGTGTCTCCAATCGCCCCAGGGCGCTCTACCACGCCTCGACGTCCAAGACGTGGACCCGTCGAGGCTACGTTCGTTTCTGCGAGGAAGTCGAGGGCTGTGATCTGAAGGGTGACGATCCGTCGCCAACTCATGGCGCTACATCCAAGACATATGTCGCAGGGAATTCCAGTCTTCGCAATCTCGCAGCTTTGTTCTTGCCCGACAAGGTGGCGAGAAAGCTTACCTCTGGTGATCACGGGGACAGCTCCGGCAGCAGCAGCTGAAGCGTGCTTCCGGCCGTCGCTGAAATTCGACGGTGACTCGTCGTCCCAACATGCGTCCGTTCACTGCTCATACATATAGCGTACATGCACCACATCCACGTGCTTGTTGGCGTTTCTAAATGTGATTTTGAAGCCGATAGATGATCTGCCTTCTTCGTTGGGGCGCGCCCACGAAATCTTGTCGCATCGCCGGGCGAGCGTAGCCAAGCTAAGCGTACTTGTACTCGTACTGTACGAGTACTAATTTACTTACTTGCAGAATGAACCAGTACGAGGTGAACACATAGTTCGTGTCCAGCATGTGATTGAATGCCCGCAACATTCAGTGGAGTTTCAGTCCTGGGGATACCACGAGATCACCCGGAGGATCTGCGGAGAGTTCGAAGCGGTAGCTTGACTATAGCAAATCGAGGCGCCCTCCGGAGCAAGTCGACTCCGGCGAGCGGTGTGGCATGTGATCATCCGGAGGTATTCCGGTCCGGATGGAGCCAACTTGATCAAGCCCAGTCTCGCATCATGCATGCGTGGTATATATATGCTGTTCAGCGTCTGGACGGTGAGAGACTACCTGCACCTGCATATCCGATCCATCCACCTTGGTGACATCCACAATGCCGTCTTCTGCGATCGGGTTCGACGGGTGGCTGCGGTATGACCCGTTGCCGGAGCCCATCCGGAGGGCCTTCCCCCTCAGCCTGTCGCACATCGTCGTGCTCGACCATTCCCCGACCAGCCCAGTGCACGTTGCCGGACAAGAGCTTCAGCATGGATTTGAGAAGCTCATGGGCACTCGCTTGGCCTTGCGATCCCACCTGGAGAACCGGCATTTCGCGGACAGCATCGTCGTGGGCACAACAGAGGCCTTTGCAGCGGCTGGTGGTGACACGTCTCGTATACCACACCTGGACGAGGACGGGTTCTACATCGATAGTCACTTCAAGGAAGGGAGAGTGCTCGTCCTCGGTCGGAACCCTCGTGGAGCGCTATACGGCGCCTTTGAGTACCTCTTCACGTTGGCCCAAGGCGATGTGTCGCGTGTCGCCTGTTCCTCCAATCCATGCTCACCAATACGGTTCGTCAACGAGTGGGACAACCTCGACGGGTCGATCGAGCGGGGATACGCCGGGAGATCCATCTTCTGGAAGGACGGACACCTGCGTGACGATGAGGGCACGGACGAGCGCATCAAGCAATTCGCGCGCCTGCTGGCCTCCATCCGCATCAACGGCTGCGTCGTTAACAACGTGAACGCCGGTCCGACGATCCTCACCCCGGAGAACATGCGGGGGCTTCGGCACATAGCGAACCTGATGAGGCCGTATGGCGTCCGGATAGGGATCTGCGTCAACTTTGACTCCCCGTCCGTGTTGGGCGGACTGGCCACCTCGGACCCGTGCGATTCGCTCGTCATCAAGTGGTGGAACGAGATCACCTCGGAGCTTTACGTGCATGTGCCCGACCTCCTCGGGTTCACGAGCAAGGGCGACTCGGAGGGCCAGCCCGGTCCGATGAAGTACGGCCGCACACTCGCGGAAGGTGCTAACCTGTTTGCCCGAGCGCTCCAGCCCCATGGAGATGGCCTGATCATGTTCCGAGCGTTCGTGTACGACCCTACCGTCGATCCGACCGATCCAAAGGCAGATCGCTGCAAGGCCGCGGTGGACTGGTTCAAGCCCCTAGACGGTCACTTTGACGACAACGTTGTAGTCCAGATCAAGTGGGGACCGATCGACTTTCAAGTCAGAGAACCGACTTCACCGTTGTTTGCCAATCTCAAGAACACCAACATGGCAATAGAGTTCCAACACTGCCAGGAGTACATGGGTCAACAGACCCATACAGTGTACATGGCTCCGCTGTTCAAGGGGGTGCTTGACTTTGACTTCCGCGATAACGGCAACGGCGACGGCGACGGCAAACCCACACCCACCCGCTTGCGCGATATCCTGTCGAGCTCGACACCGGACAGGCGGAGGCTCCATGGCTTCACGACGGTACTCAACGTAGGCGACGACAGCACGTGGATGGGCCATCTGCTGGCCATGGCCAACTTCTACTCTTTCGGGCGACAGGCTTGGGACCCAGCACTAGACCCCCGTCTGATCGCCGAGGAATGGGTCCGCCTGACGTTCGGCCTCCACCCAAAAGTCTTGCAAACCGTCACGGATCTTCTCATGGGTTCGTGGTCCGCCTTCGAGGGGTATAGCGGTCCGATGGGTCTTCAGAGCCTGTTCGACGTCGAGACGCACTACGGGGCCAACCCCGCCCAAGCCGACACCCACGGCGGCGGCCACTGGATCCGAGCTGACGCGACGTCAATCGGAAACGATCGTACTTCCGCCATCACCGGTACTGGTTTCTCAGCCCAGTATCCACCACTGGTCACCAAGATGTTTGACAGCGTCAAGACCTGCCCCGAAGAGCTGCTCCTCTGGTTTCATCACCTACCGTACACCCACCGTCTGAAGAACGGCAAGACGATTATCCAGCACCTCTACGACGAGCACTACCGAGGTGCCGCGGTGATCCGCCGCTGGGTCACCCAGTGGGCCGCACTGAAAGGCCTGATCGATGATGCCCGTCACGATTACGTCGCGTTCAGACTGGAATACCAAGCTGGCCACGCCATCGTATGGCGCGACGTCATCAACACATTTTTCAACGACAAGTGTCACATCGAAGACGAGCGTGGTCGGGTCGGGAACCACCCGTGGCGGATCGAGGCGGAGGACATGGAGTTGGACGGGTACGAAAGCGTGGAGATGCATCCGAAGGAACTCGCTTCGGGCGGGAAGTATGTCGCTGCCAAGAGCCTAGTGGGAGGGTCGATCAAAAAACTCCTTGACGTCGAGTCGGGATCCTACGACATCGCTATTAACTACTTCGACCATCTCGGAGGGAACTCAAAGTACGAGGTGTTCCTCAACCACACGTCCATTGGCAAGTGGTCCGCCGACCTCTCAGATATCTTCCTCCACGATAAATGCCGGTCCGTGGATAGCGACTCGGCAGCAAGGGTGACGTTCCGACACGTCCAGGTGGGACGTGGCGACGTGCTCAAGATCTACGGAGCCCCCGACGGGGAGGAGATGGCCGCGTTGGATTATATTTCGGTCCTGCCATTGGGAGAGTGGGATTGACACGGCCCCCTTGATGTGCCAAACAGAATCTGAAAGGCTTTGCATACGAGTGTCTGCGAGTACAGTCAAACATTGACGACCGGGAAAGTTCTCCTACAAGATGGCCGTACTCTACAAGTACTGTACTCGTACGAGTTGGAACCGTCTGCAGAGGTTTTGCGCATTCGATACGTCCGCCGTGCATCGTACAGTGTCTGTTTACAGTGCCGAGACGCCGCTCCATTTGGGCTCAGTGGCAAGCTCTCCCTCGTGGGGTTACAGACTTGTTCGGTCGGCGCCCGGTCCGGTGCCAAGCGACTCGCGGATCTCGGTCGCGCCCAGCAGTCGGGCCGAAAACGTGGTTCGGTCGCTGGTCGGAGCGCTTTCACCGACCTCACCGCGCAACATTGGGTTTAAGAGCAGCATCTGCCTACGTCTTCGGGCATGCATCCCGCTTCTGTTCTGGAACCGTCTCTCCATCCCCACCGACAATGAGCTACTTCGACCCCCTTGATTATGGAGCTAAAGCAGACGGGGAGAACGTGGACACGGTAGCTTGCCAGGCGGCGATAGATGCCGCCTATGCCAACGGGGGCGGCACCATCATCTTCCGATCCGGCAAACAGGTCCTGGCCGGCAGTCTTATCCTCAAGGATAATGTGTGGATCTACATGGAGCCCGGATCGACTCTCAAGTGCTCTGGAGTGAGTGATCAAAATCCACGGATGCATGCATGACCCCTGAGACGGTTTCGCAGAACTGGGAGGACATCACCGAGAGGTTTGACGAAGGTGAGCATGTTAGAAAGTGCTTCGTCAAGAAAGTGGCTCACAGACCAATTAGGCTGGGTGAACACGGGCTGCCCGGGATCAGGAAAGTTCATCAGCACCAAGGAAGGAACAGTCAACGTAGGCATTACGGGCTCGGGCACAATCGACGGGTCAGGCCTTCGTGAGTTCAATGCAAGCCGGCCGTTGCCTTGGCTGACGGGAGCAGTGTATATGAAGAGCTCCGAATTCGCTCTCGACAGTTATGATCCTTATCGCCCGTTCCTCCTCTTTCTCGTCGGCGTCAAAGGAGTGACGATCAGGGATGTGACGCTCAAGGATTCTGCATTCTGGAATCTGCGAGTCAGCGCGTGAGCCTGGGGTTCTCGTTACAATCTGATACGATACTCACGCTTTGCTCAGGTGTGAGGATGTCATACTTCATGGTGTGAGGATCCGGGGTGACCTCCGGATCAAAAACTGCGATGGGATCGATATCGACGCCTGCAAGCGGGTCCGGATCTCGGACTGCGACGTGTCCTGTCCCGACGATGCAATCTCCATCAAGGCCTGTCGCGAGTTCCAAAGTTACGGCGCTTGCGAGGATATCGGTGAGGGTTGCCCCAGCCCTAGGTGTCATAACCTGGCCCTGCGCTTGACTAACAACCCAGTCATTACCAACTGTACCCTTGAGTCCCGATCGTCCGCTATCGTGGTCGGAGTGGACGCAATGCAGCCCATCCGCAACGTAACTTGCACCAACTGCGTCGTCCGCAACAGCCATCGCGGCCTTTCGGTCAATCGTAGGTCGCCGCGCACAGCAAGGCTGATGCCGTTGTAGTCGGAGAGGGCGCCGACTTTGAAAACTTCCTCTTCTCCGACATGATCGTCGAGACCCGAGTCTACAAGAATTGGTGTGCGTTTTGGCACCTCACCTCATCTGGATTGGATTTGCGGAGGGGTGGTGGCTGAGCTGATCCCATTCCATTCAGGGTGGGGCGCTGGCGAGCCAATCTACGTGTCGGTGGCCCCATGGGTCAAGGACGTGATCGGCGCTTGTCGAAACATCCGCTTCCGGAACATCCTCTGCCGATCTGAATGTGGAGCCTTCCTCCATGCGGAGAAGCTCGGACTGGCGTCTGACATCGTCCTGGAGAACGTCAAACTCGACTTATCGGTTTGGGCGGGAGAGGTCGAGCCGCGATACGACTATCGCCCGACGTACGAGGGCGACTATGCGGGTATGGTAGATGGACCGAAGGAGGGCATCGCCGGCATCCACCTCGAGAACATCAAGGGCGTGGTGATCAAGGGGTGTGAGGTCAGATGGAGCACCAATCCCGACTCTCGTTACTCCAACGCGATTTGGGCAAGGGGCTGTGAGGACGTCAAGATCGTTGACTTTGAGGGTCAAGCAGCGAAGGCAGGCATCGCCGCAATAGATATGATGTAAAGAGGCACTCTGTGAAATGTCACTCAACACGATCGCCTCTCAACCCTATCTTTCGGCGTTCAAACCGCTCGGCCAGTCCCAGAAGTTTCCCACCCGAAGGGCTGTCCCGGAATCACTCTCTGTGGACCGTCAGTGCACGCAACTCTGAGCAGAGTGTTGCAAGCTTACCCAGACCCGGGAAAGTGAACAACGAAGAGTCAAACCACGATTGATCGAAGGCCTGGGTGATCAATATTCACAACAAATAAGGAGTAATGAAGGAGGCATCTCACAGTCTCGTCGCTCCGGCTTTCCTCCGCATTTCCTGAGAGCAGCATCTCCGCGTAGAGAAAGTCAAAATCTCCAGTGTGGTCGGTGCCTTGCAAGGCTGGGCCAACACGAGCAGTAACCAATGGCACCTCGGCATCCTGAGCTGGTGGCAGCGCGAGTCCAAACGGGTCATCCAATGGCAGATCCAAGGAGCGTTGCCTGGGGGACGGCACCGTCGACTGGGGGGGAATGACACGGTGACGGCGAGCATTGGCGAGCACATTGTGCAGCTGGTGGCCAAAGCGAAAACGGTGGACTGAGCGGGTAAATGGAAAGTCTCCTTTCTCGCAGCGACAGCCCACCTTGATTGAGCTTGTTCGCCACGAGCTCCACGTCCTTCCCAACCTGGCGCAGATCAAGCATGTGTGGGCAGAGGTTTGCCATTCGGATGAGAAAGCGAGCTGTGAATGCAAGCGCGACGTCTGACATGGGTAAGTACACGTAAGGTCCTACGTTAACCAGGGCTTACGGGCGTATGTATTGGCTGGACAGGAATTTGAGGTCAGGACCGACGATCAAAATCAAACTCAAGACCGAGCAACGCACCGGCAGACAGGTTTTCCTATGGCTTGTCAACACGCAACAGGTTCAGCCTTCGCCGCGGTGCACTTACATCATCCTCATGACCGGTTCGATGGACAAGCTTCTCTGCAGCCCGCAATGACTGCACCAGGCAGCGTTGGCGGCCAGCCGAGAGTTGTGAGACATCCCTGCGGCTTCGTACCCCGGCGAGAACACAAGAATTTGCCATCAAACTGAAGCAGTCAGGCCGAGAACTATGTTCCCACTCACGTGGCATAGCACTGCTGAATGGTAACTAGAGTATGATCAGTTCTCGAATGTAGACTCGAATCATGTTTACGTACGGAATACCCTCATTGGGTCGCGAGGCGATAGTCCTTGCTGTGCTGTTACGGATTGAGCTACGGATGCTTTCGAGTCACCCACTGTAGTACCCATTCCAGTAAAACTCCCAGTCATCTCCCTCTCGATTCGCTTCCCATAAGACCGCATCGACCGTCTCGGGGATCGGGCGGGAGGTATTGTCCGATCTGGAACGCAGGATCCGGTGGAGAGGTACTGCGAGATCAACTAGAGCGCAAGCAACACACAGCGTCGCCTGCTTACGTCGTACCGCCAGGAGCTCACAGGCCGCAACCAAACGACTGTCGGTGGCGATTGAGAGGGGATGTTTGAGGAACTCGCGGCCAAACTGACGTGATTGATCGTCTTCCATCATTACGGGCCGGCCGTGATTGTAAGCCGCTCTGTCCGAGTTCAGTACAAATTCGGGCTACAGCGTTGACGCGACGCCACCCACTCGAATTTCATTTTGGTGAGCTACAGTATCCGTGGTCAGCTTCGGTGTAGGCGCGACGGTTCGGTGAACTTGCCGCAAGCCATGTGCGGGCACCGATGACAACCGGCCGGTCTTTCTCCAGCTGGTCTCCGGCCATACTCATCCCCATGGCTCCTTGTGCGAGCGATGGCAGACATCGGTCAAGCCCCATCTCGATACTGAGTTCAGCCTAATCGCATCCTCAGACACTCACCCCATGGTTAGAGCGTGATCTACCCACGTCAGCACAGCCCATCTCTCATCCGAACGGAAACCACCAACGAATAGACCTCCATCCTACGTCGCCCCACGACGATAAAATGACTAAAGTTCCCGATAAGTCCTGTTTATAGATCGAACATAGCGCCACTCACTTGCACCCTGCACGGCATCGATGTCAAGAATGGGCGAGTAGAGAACGCGCATGCCTGCGCTGGGTCAGGGACGCGAGACGAATTCGATGTCAACCCACCGATCTGTTCGGCGTGCTCTCGGCACAGCCGTTGAAGCTCGCTTTCTGGTCCTTTAAAGCTCGTCATTCTGATCCCATCTCATAGCCAGCCGTCAACGAACCACCATTGTCCTCCGCTTTCTTTCCAACCATGATGATTGCGGTCAGGGAGAATGGGCAGTGCTGTCGCATTCTGCAAACGCTTCAGCTAGCTACGGCCTCCTTTGAGTGACGCGTCCTTACCGTTTGAAGGTGTCGAAGGCGGGATCGTACAGCGGAATGTAGATTTGAGAATTGGCAAAATAGCTGTCAGGTGAGCGACAGCACCGATCGGTCCCGCCGCCATATCTCTCCACTCACGAGTTGTACAGCCTCTCCGCTTCCTGTTCCGAACAGAACCCGAGGGATACAGGATCCGCAAACTCTCGCGCCAAGGCACCTCGCCGATGAAGAACCCCCTCGTCATCATCGTGAGCTTGTGAGGGGTGAGAGACACCTTTCGAAAGATCAGGCGATACGGCCACTTGAGGCGTTGTGTCAAAGTTGAACGGATGGCGTCTAGTAGCGGTATGCGAGTAATTCCCAGGAGAAATGCCTGTGTGCGATAGTGGCGATGTGGTCTCATGGCGAGGACGCTGATTTTCAGCTGTGAGGCGGGCTTGCTCCGCGCTGGAGAGCATGAGGCGTAATGGTGCCATGGACGCGGCTGCAGCAACAGGGTCCTCGTCGTCGATCTCCGAAGACGTAGGGGACCGGGGCGCTTGATGCTGTAGCTCCGCTTGGCCTGTCGACGTGTGCATCGTCGGCACTGGGGCGACCGATCCGGTGCTTCTGGGCTGCGGTTTAAATGCCGCTGGATGCTCGTGGATCTTTGGAGACAATACTCCCCGAGGATCAGGCTTGGGGGGTGCGGAGTCAAGTGTCGGCCAGTCGACCAGCGGAGAATGTATGCTGGCGGATTGTTGTTCTCCCGAAGACTCTCCTCCGATCGCAAGACCCCCTGAGACAGCCGGAACGATCGCACCAGTCACAGGCTCGAATGCTGACATCGACATGTTCCCGCCGCTGAAACTGCCAATGAGGTGTTCGTGTCCGTTCACGGTCTCGGAAGCGGTGATTGTGCCTTGCACCCGCATGAACGACCTCTGCCAATTGAGGATCTCCTGAAGGCCTGATTGGACTGCTTCCATCTGCCCCTCGAGCTGACGGAGTCGTCTACCGCTCATCAGCTGGCAGCGCTGACAGTGAAGACAGGGCTCACTGGGAGCCATCTGGCTCTATGGCCGCACTTGAAGCATCTTCCCCCTCGTGTGTGGGAAGCAAACGCCGCCTCTTGTTTCGGGAGAAGGTGCACTGCAACTCGAATGCGCCGCAGCGGCGGCATGGCGGGTTATCTTTCCCGATGCAACGGATCTTCATCTTGTTGCACGCATCCTTTGGACGGCTCAGCTCGTACCTCCCTTCAAGAGAGAATAGTCATGTCCTCGCTCACGCATGCTCCTGTAAAAGGTCATCATGCCGTTCCCGATCATACGCAGCCCATAGGCCCATGGGCGCACATAGGAATCACTCACGTCCCGAAGCAGTCGAGTCGTCCCCCTCGGGATCTGCCGGTATCCGTTCCCGCCGCATAGTGTCCTCGAAGAGTGTCGCCATGCTCCGCCTTGTCGTCTCTGTTGCCTCGTCGGTGCTTGTCTGCCGAGTCGAGACCGAAGACAAAGGAAAGACTGTAACTGAATCGAAATGCATATGAGTGCTTGGCCGATGGCCTACATACCACTTCGGCCTTCGGGACGACCTCGGGCCATAAGTGCCGACTTTGATCCCGTCAAACGCCCACCGTACCGGAACCGGTAAGGGTACAAGTACGAGTACAGTTCAAGTACTCATACTGTACGAGTACCTGGACGACGCTTATGCTGTCGCCTCTTTGGCCTCTGACAGCCTCGAGAACAGGACGTGGATGATCACGAGCGGTGAAAGGCTGCGTGGCTGCGTGCGCGAGACTCTCAAACCACCTGTTGCATACTTGAAACATTCCCTCCTCGACACTCCGAGCGCACAGCATGTCCGCGAGCTCAGGTCCAGTATAAGGCTTATGTACTTGTACTGTACCAACACTTCGATCCGCCGCATCAAAAACAGCAACAGGAAACAGCAACTTGCGTAGGGAACACTCCTACACCACCTGGGACCACCCTAATCGATATGGGAGACTTCTCCCGCCTGCTTGAAATCCACAGCATCTGACGGAACGTCTTCCCCGGCGGGTTCGATGTCAAAGACTGTCTCGAGGTTAGCTGCCAGCTGGAGACACACGCTCAGTTACGGATCTGAAATACTCACCATCAACCTTGGTTGAGGCAAATTTCCTCGCCGGGATTTTGTTGGCGAAGAGCACGTCAAGCTCTCCGTAAGTCCTCCCGCGCGACTCGGGCAGGCGGAAGAAGCAGTAGACGATGGAGAGGATGTTCGTCCCCATCCAGAAAAGTCCACATCGTCCCCCCAGTTCCAAGACTCTGTGGAAAGCATACGAGGGACGAGCTGATTGACGACAAGCGAGCTGAGGATGTACGTGATGCGGGCGATGACGATGGTCTGAGCGCGGACCCGGGTTGCTGGAAGCTCGCCGACAATAGTGTAGCAACCTGGGCCGACCGAGACATTGAAGGCAAAGTTGAGGACGACCAGAAGAGCACCGATGGCGTACGCGGCACCCGCCGAGCTCGGGTAGAAGCCAAGGATGCCGATCGCTCCGAGGGTCACTCCCATAAACGCTTGACCACCGATGTACACGGTACGACGTCCGAATCGGTACAAGACTGTTTTGCGTCAACAATATCAAGGGGGTCCGTCGAACACTGCACCACTCACAGGCCCATGAAGTGAGTGTGCCGACGATGTACATGCTGTTGAGGCCAAGATTCAAATTGAAGGCAGCAGTCTCGCCCATACCCGCCGTTTGGAGGCTGCAGGGGTCAACGAGCATTCTGGACCAGGCATCGTCGCCCGCAATGTACAGTACTCACAAGGAGGTCGCGTAGCCACAGATAGGCTGCCCACACCAGAACTGGACCATCCAGACCACGCAGAGCTGGTTAGACAGGTCAGCCTCTCCCCGTCTCCCTGTTGGAGCTACTCACGATCTCCGTTCGTCGGCGGTTGCTACCACGGAAGCAGTCTTTGAACCCACTCCCGCTCGTCTCGGCTTTCTCCATCTCGTTGGTGTGGACCATAAGAGCAATCGTCTGCTCAAGACGCTGATCGTCGTAATAGCCGCTCACGGCAAGGCGAGTAAGTTGCTTCTTAGCGTCCTCGATTCGGTTGTTCTTGACGAGCCACCAAGGACCTGGCAGTGATCAGTCCGTCTCTGCTGAGCTCCGCTTTGACATGTTTACTCACTTTCGGGGCCGAAGAGTGCGAATAGGAATAGAGGAACCGGCCAGACCCACTGCACCATGTAGGGGAGACGCCAGCCTGCCGAAATCAGTTTTGACAGGTCTTTCCGGTACTCAAGCCCACACACTCCACTGAGTTTCCACCTGCAGCGATGCTCGAACCACCCCGGCAGCCAGAAAGAGTCCTGAGAATGGTCAGACGAGTAGTCCAGGACGGCCAGTGCATCACCCACCGAATCCCCAACACATGTTGACAAACGAGGTGAGATAGCCACGGAGGGCCATGGGACACACTTCGGCGGCGTACGCAGTGGACAACGTTTGGCTAAGTCATTTAGTGACTTCCGCGGAATTTCCCGCGATCAGGACCCACAAGATACCCCAAGGAATACCGCAGATCAGGTCACCAACAAAGAGCATGGGCAGAGAGGTCGCTACGAGTTGTCAGTCAACATACTGGTCATAAAGTATAATGACGAAGCCATTGCTAACCGAAAACAGGAATGAAAATGGCTCCAGCCATGAGGACCATTGCGGCGAGGTAAACTTTCTTGGATCCAAACCTCGCCTGACAGTAGCCGTTGATGGCGAGGCCAATGACCTCGCCAACGTTGGCGGCATTATTGATCGCTGCCTGCCAGTCCGCGGGTATGTACTTTACTCCGTCGGCGTTGGTTTGGCCGAAACGGTCGATGAACGAGGCTTGACCAAAGAACGAATTGATCTGTGATGGCGACGCGTCAACTCTGACCAAGCATCCTCAACAGTGTTGCTTTCCCACTAAGACACTCACGATCCCAACGTCGTACCCTTCCATCACGAGAGCAAAGCTGAAGAGCATGCTCCACACCGCGGCCTTCCAGTAGATCCGGACAACCTGCCGGAAACCCATTGCCTTCTCCGCCTCGCTGGCTGCCATCGCAGCCTCGACGAGCTGAGAGTTGGCATGATAGTGGCTGTGAAGCGGGGGCGAGGCTGTGCCTTCCTTGGGATCCTCTGGGTTGGTGTGAGGCATCTTGATGGTCCAATGAGTTTTGAGTGCGGAGCCGATTTGAGAGGCAATTGACTGACGGATAAGTGGGTGCGGTAAGAACTTGGGATGAAGGAGGGATGATGAGGGCCTGTGCGGGGCCGTTCTTATACCTGTCTCCTTGTCGACGACGCAACGTCGCGGACCATGGAGTCGGAAGTCAGTCCAGGGCCCCCCAGTGGATGAAGCGGAGACCCGGGGTGCCAGGCGGCGGCTTCGGTGCTCGATCGGCATTCGGTCGGCATTCGGTCGGTACTCGGCCAGAGTCCCTTCGACGGGCATTTCCCGGTTCACCTGTGTGATTACCCCCGGGAAGATGCTGGTATGTTGACAGTAGACATGGCGACTCTTGAAAATGAGCAAAATTTAACCACTCAGACCGGAGGGCCGGAGGGATTTGACACTCGGACATGGTCGCACCGACCTAGGACCGAGTGTGCCGACCGAGGACCGAGAATGGGAGATTTGCAAGCTGAGATTCCCGTTTAAGAGCGATCACAGGATGGCCTGCCGTTCCAAGACCTTTCTGCACGTTCCAAGACCTTTCTGTACAGCAAAACCGTCATGAAGTTCAACGAAGGCGTGTGGAACGCTCGCGAAAACATCCAGGTCACCAATGCGGTCGAAGTCAGCACCCTTATCTCGAGCTTGGACGACTCGACAAGCTCGACCCCACTCAACTCCGTCAATGGTCCTACCGACCCGTACATTCAAGTCCTTTGCGCGTCGCGTCACATCAAGCACCGGGGAGACTTGATCAACAAGACCGTCCTCACGGTGCAAGTCACTTCTCCCGCGGAGGGTGTCATCGGCATCGAGGCGACACACTTCTACGGCAAAGGTCAGTTCAAGGAGCCCGAGGCGCCAAAGTTCCCGAACGGCAGGCCGGCTGTCAGCCAGGGTGCTGCGCCCAAGAAGCTCAACATCACGGACACGCATGCCACCTTGACCACCGAGGGCGGACGGGCGTCAGCGGTCGTCGACCTCCGCCCGAGCAGTTTTGCCATCGACATCCGGGACAAGCACGGGAAGCACGTCACGGATCTCGGCAGGGACACCATCGCTTGGATCCTGCACACGACAGCATCGCCCCTGCTGGCGTCCAAGGAGAACGCCTCGCAGACCGTGCACGACCCCTACTTCCGATCGCCAGGCGCTGCCCGACAGAGCTACATGTCCATGGCCCTTTCTCTCGAGCCCGGAGAGCTTGTGTACGGACTGGGGGAGCGTTTCGGACCTTTCATCAAAAATGGTCAGGTCATCGAGAGCTCAAACGACGACGGGGGTTCGAGTAGTGACTCTGGTAGGCAGCAGGTCCTCGCGCCTTGCAACGCCATTCACCGATTTGAGCTGATTGGAGCAGCATACAAGTGTATCCCCTTCTACCTCACCAATCGAAACTACGGTGTCCTCGTCGACCAGCTGGATCACGTATCGTTCGAAGTCCAGTCGGACAAGATGACCAAGGTGCAGATGTCTGTACCCGGGGAACGCCTTCGAATCTATGTCTTTGTTGGCTCGTCGCCCAAGGAGGTGCTCTCGTCTTACACCCAGTTCACCGGGAGGGCGACTCTTCCCCCCGACTGGTCGTATGGACTCTGGCTGTCTACGTCATTCCTCACCAACTACGATGAGAAGAGCGTCATGACCTACATCGACCGGATGCAGTCATACGACATCCCACTCCACGTCTTCCACTTTGACTGCTTCTGGATGCGTCCCCATACCTGGTGAGTTCGAATGGCCGTGGACGTCTGGTGATCTGTGACGCACAAAGCTTATGGAGGCAGGTGCGATTTCCAATTCGACCCTGCCCACTTTCCCGATCCCAAGGGCTTCCTCGATCGCATCCACAAGCGGGGCATCAAGGTCTGCGTCTGGATCAATCCCTGGGTGGGCCAGGCGTCGAGGCTGTTCGCCGAAGGTGACGCGAAAGGTTACTTTGTCAAGCGGGTCGATGGTAGGACATTCCAGTCAGACACTTGGCAGCCCGGTTGCTCGACCGTGGACTTTACCAACCCGGCCGCCAAGAAGTGGTGGCAGGGGTACCTCGCCCAGCTTCTCGACCTTGGTGTCGACTGCTTCAAGACCGACTTCGGGGAACGCATCACGACCGAGGGAGTCGTCTGGCACGACGGTAGCAACCCTCGAACCATGCACAACGCGTAGTACGTCTTCCAGACGTAGTTGTGAGCTTGTCGGGCGAAAAGGCTGATAACTCCCACAGCGCGCTGCTGTACAACGAGGCAGTGTGGGAGGTGCTGGTTGAGAAGCGGGGTTTGGCACAGGCGATAGTCTTTGCCCGAGCCGCGACCATCGGGACCCAGCGCTTCCCCGTTCATTGGGGAGGCGATGTCGATTCGAAGTTCTCCGGCCTTGCTGAGACTATCCGCGGTGGTCTGTCCCTCGGTCTCTCGGGCTTTGGATACCACAGCTCAGACATCGGTGGCTTCAAGTCTGAGGGCAAGGCTGGTGGCGACTCTGGAGCAGTCCCCCCCGGCGCCGTCTAGTGAGTGTTTTAGTATTTCCTGCAACTTGAAACCATCCATGCCAGGGACTGACGACTGCTTCAGCAAACGCTGGTGCCAATTCGGTCTCCTCTCGTCGCATTCCCGATTGCACGGATCTGGATCTCCTCGCGTCCCATGGAGCATCGACGAAGAGGCCTGCTCAGTGCTGAGCAAATTCACCCGCCTCAAGAATCGGATGGAGCCGTACCTGACGTCCGAGTCGATCCTAGGCGTGGTCGCTCGCGGCCATCCCCTCATGCGGCCGCTATTTGTCGAGTTCCCACAAGACCGTACCGCCTGGCTGGTAGACCAGCAGTACATGCTCGGGTCGAGCCTCCTGGTCGCGCCGGTCTTCGGCCAATTCCAGGTGGAATACTATCTGCCCGACGCTGGCGCTTCCTGGACGAACATTCTCACGGGTGAAGCCGTCGTGGGCGGTCGTTGGGTCAAAGAGGAGCACGACATGATGTCGCTCCCTGTCCTTCTTCGTCCCGACTCGGCGCTCGTCCTCGGCAAGGAAGGCCACACCGTCACCGATGTTATCACCAAGCGAGGCTTCACCGTGCTCGTCGGCAGACACGTGGATCAACCTATCCTCGTAAAGGTCGCACTCCGGTCCGGCCAGAACTTGGAGCTTTCAATCTCGCCGATCGGTGAAAATGGCTCTGTCGTTGGGTTCAAGACGACCTGCTCAAATGGCAAGGTCCCATACGAAGTGGTCGTGATTGGAAATGGTATAGGACTAGACAACTTAGCCTCGCGCATCGTTTTCGAGGCCAAGGCCGGGGTGTGCGTCGCCACTCTGGAAGACGAGTAAATGGATATTGATCCGCGGGAAGCTGTCAGTATGGTCGATGCTACAGTACGAGAACTTGTGTGCACGATGAGCCATCGACATCTGAAGGGTGCATTCACTGGATCATCTGTTCTTGAAGTCTCAACTTCCGTCGGCCGCGGCTTTCACCTGATGGCATTGCAGCGCACCTCTGGTATATCTACAGTATTATGAAATCTCAGTGCGGTGAAAAAGTACGCCATCCACCTTGGTCCCTCTGCTCCATACAGTACGTGAAAGTCACCCCGCTGGGTTTCGTTATACAGTGCTGTGGTTAACCAGAATCGTCCTCAAGACTCCTCGTCAAAAGTCGTTCAGTCGTAAATGGGTAACGGCAGGATCTTGTCCGACTGCGCGAGTCAGCCCGAACCCCTATCACGGGCGGTAATGCTGTCACACTGCCACTGCAGAGACGTCGTCGCCACTCACATTGAATAGGAAGTTGTTCGCCAGATCCTCGGCTTCGAGGAACCGTGTCGAGTAGAGAACTGCTGCGTCAGCCGGGCACAACGCGTTACAACACGCCCCACGCCGCGCCTCTGGTTCTTGACTACCGATGTTCGGCGTCGCTTCTCGTCTCCGAGGAGAAGAAAAGAAAAGTGAAAACGGTATCGAGGCCGAGACCGAGACCGAAAGCCTGACAGTGCCGGTGACAGAGACAGTGATCGCAAGAGTGATCGTGACCGCCGCGGCCGTAAATCCGCGTCACTCACCCAAATGCCCCCTGATCTCACCCAGCAGCTCCTCCATCTCCTCCCTCTCCCAGTCGGCCCACGGATCCTGCGGCCCGCTCGGCTTCCTCTCCGCTCCCGTGCCGGCATCGGACGGCACGCTCGCCCCCGCACTGTTTCCACCGGGGAGGCTCGTCGTCTTCTTCCCATCCGTCCCCGCTCCGGGTACCACCCCATCCACCACGTCGCTCTCTCTCGTCTCTGCGCTCTTGCGACCATCGTCGCTTCCCGCACCTGCCCCCGCGCCCTGCCCCACCGCTCCGCCGCCGGACCCACCGCCTCCAGCCCCATGCGTCCCCGGCCCATCGTGCGTCACTTTTACCGGCTCGCTTGTGCCTGGGCCCGAGACGTCTTCGGGGGTCTTGTTGAACTTCTCGGCATGGTTGGCAAACGCCTTGTACTGCGCCCAGGAAGTCACCAGGTCGTCGGGCTGGAGTGACATTGTCAGACACGGTTCGAACAAATAATCAAGATCACTTACGATGCACCGGAACACTTTACGGAAGATCTCCGTCTGGGTGAGCTGTCAGCATCGCTCCTTCCTACACACGTAGTCACATCGCCACCGATGTCCGGAAGCCCCCACCGCGCCGCGCCCGGTCGCATCAACTCACATTATGCACCGCCACTGCCACCCACATATCCTTCCAGAACGCCTCATCGAGCGGATCGTGGAACCTGTTCGGATCGATCTTGGGCGTGGGGGTCGGCATCGTCCATGGGCTCATGCCGACTTTGGCGCTGAGATGTTTCCGCAGCGTCTTCCTCGCTGCCACTGCTGCCTGCTCGTCCTCTGTTGGGTCGGACCGCTTCGTCCCGCTTGTCGGAGGCGCCTCGTCGTCCTCCACCGCGTTCGCGGGGGCACCGTACAATTCCTTATCACCCGGTTTACCTTGCACGCGTGGCGCGTCCGACGTCTTCGCATCGTCCTCTTCCCCGATGTAGCTGTCCTCCTTGACCCGTCCTGGAACCTCGGCCTCCTTCGGCTCCGGACCGGCCTCGTCCCGCTCCATCAGATCGAACAGTGGCTTCCCATTCGCGTGCGACCCAGAAGGCCGGCGCTCAAAGATCGTCTTCTCCTCAAGCGTGGGAACCATCGACGAAGCGAAACCCTCTTCGGAACGTCCGTCCCGCGAGAAATCTTGCCGCTCAGACGGATCCCCATCGTCCTTCGCGTGATGCGCGACGGTCTGGCCGCCTACCACGGCGTCGATCGGTCGAGCGACTTTGGCAGCGAGGTTGGACAGCTCGTCGATGGCGTTCTCAGAAACGCCCTTGGTAACTACGGAATCAAATCAGCACGACCCTCCACCGGTCCGTTCGCGAGGAATCCAGCGGCCCAACAGTATGGCGAGACGAGCAAAGCAATGCACCTCGAGCGGACATGGCCACAGGGTGAAATGGCAGCGTGGACGGATGGGGGGACTAGTCGGGGAGGTTAAGCAACCACTCACCGCTGCTCAATCCCGTCTCCACCGTCCTCATCAACCTGTCCCTCGCCGACCTCTTCTTCACCTTCGTGATACCCCTGATCCCTTCCCCATCCTGGCTCTGCTCGTGGTCCGGATCCCAGGACTCGACCTCATCCGCATCCGCCACCGGTGGGCGGGACATGAGCTGATCCTCCTCTATCGCGTCGACGTCGACGCCGACGTGTTCGCGCATCAGGCGGACACGCAAGGTATGAGCGAATCGGCCGACTTTGAAAGGTTTGCCTGCCATGGTGCTGACGTCGTTTCAGCGTGGGACAACGGTCAGGTAATGAGAAGGACGAAGGACGCGGACTCGGACTCGGAGTCGGACTCGGACTTACCCGTCGATCATGTCCGTGTCTCGGATCACGGCTACGATCTCGGAATCACGGTCACCTCGCTGACTGCGCTCGTTGATGTTTGCCGAGCCGCAAATCACCAATCCTGCGAGAGGTGTCAGTACAGGTCACAGTGCGATGCGGACAAGCTTGACTGCGCCGAATTGAGGCCATGACTGGCATGAGCCGGGACTTACGGTCATCCACCACCATCGTCTTGCCGTGGATGTACACCTGCTCCGAGGTGAGGACACCCGATTTGAACTTGGACCATCCGCGGAGAGAGAAGAACGTGATGTATTCGTCAGGCTAACGGCGTGGCGTGATTAGCGGGCGCCGCGCGTACAGGACAGGTCACTTTCACACCACTCACATCGATACCCTCCTTGCGGAGACGCGAGAAGATACTGTGTGTGCCTCTACTGATCGTCCGGTTCTGACACTCCAGGATGAGCCGGACCGAGCTCGCCTCGTTCGAGTCGATCGGGTACGTGTACCCAGGTAACAGCGGGATGACGATGCACGCCTTCCACGGCGTGCCTTCCCGATGAGCGCGGATGATACGGTCCACGAGAGCGTCGCCGACACCGTTCTCGATCCGTACGCCGTCGACCACTGTCGAGGTGATGAAGAATTGGTTCTCGATGTAGACGAAATGTTCGGAGAGCTCGATGGCTGCGGTGGTCAGCGGCACTCGACTTCACGCACCGCCTAAAGGCGTACACCCGTTCAAACAGTCCGAAGAGGAGGTAATGATCGATGTCCCCACAGGCTCAGGAGCCACGGGTTCATGCCAATGAGCCGATGAGCCAACGACCCAACGAGCCAACGAGCCAACGACCCAACGACCCAACGACCCAACGACCCAATGCGCTCCCAGCCCCAAGCTCGCCACAATCCACAAATGCGAACCCCGCATCCAGCCGTCACTCACATTTGATATAAGCATTCTGAATGGAATGCTCAATCTTCTCGAGCGTGCCCATTGACCATGGCCCGACGCTCCGGCAAATCTGCACTTCACAGGTCCCGCGGAGCTTGAGCTCGTCGAGTTCGCGATCGGTGAATTCCGGTGGGGGGAGGAGGAAGGGCATTTTGCGTTTGTGGTTCTGGTCGGACCCTGTCAGTTGGGCTCGTCGAAGGGAACAGGCAGTATGGGAAGGGTCATCGCCCCGGTGGTGTGGTAGGTCTCTTTGATAGGGTGGCTTCACTCACCTTGGTCCGGATGAGGAGATTCCAGCGCTGGACGAAATGCCTGCACAGATCCCTCGCTGGCTGTCCGACGATCTGCAGCCCGACGTCATGCCTGCGCCATCAGCATCACATCACACCTCCACAGCCCATCCTGACGAGCGCCACCCCCACCGCCGTGCTGCACTCACCAGGGCATCCGCGGCACCTTGTTCCGGTCAAACATATCCTCAAACGGCTTGTCCAGCGCCGAGTACTCTGCCACCCGTTCGTTCGCATAGTCCTTGCCTCGCCAGATCGGCCCGTCCGGACCGTCCGGCGCAGAGTGGTCCTCGTCCGTGAGGACGTGCTGGGACGAGTCCCACCGGCCGTAACACAGATCAAGACCGCCCATGAATGCGATGGTCTCGTCGATGACGCAGAGCTTCTCGTGCTGCCGCGGGGTTCAGCAGCGGCTCTTCGAGAACTGGCGGATCACTTACGTGGGACCAGTAGAACGTGCCGGTTTGGAAGTGCGAGGGAGATCGCTGTACCATGATGTTCGGATGCAGACCCGTGAGCCGCTTCTTGGTGTAAAGCGAGTCCACCGGGGTGGTCTTGTCAGACACCTCATTGCTGTGTGTCTCGTCAGCCAAGGCTCGACCGTCCTGGTAGACCCGGTTACGACGTACTACACAATGATGAAGATCTGAACGCCCTCTTCCGCCTTGCGCTTGAGCAGGTTGTCCAGTCGGTACCGCTCGTTCCCCGGTCGGCGGAGGTACAGCTCGGGCGAGATCCTACCGGGTCAACAACTCGCGGTCCGGAGCGTGGCCTGAAGACTTGAGCACTCACCACCAGTCGTGGATGTATATCCTCTCCTTGGCCATGTTGATCGCCCTGCTGAGGTTCCAGAAATAGTCCCTCCCATCCACGAGCCACTGCGCGGCGACGTTCACCCGCAAGGGAGCGAACGAGTCGAACCGATTTCTTCCCGTCCAGGGGGACTGCGCCGCGATCCGTTCCATCGAAACCACGAACTGGTGCAGCTGCCTCGCGTTCTTCGCAACGAGTTTCAGCCGCCTCTGCGAGTTGACGATGAAGAAACTGTGATGTGACGCATCGGCCTCTTCGGGATCGTGGATCCGGTCCGCCGTCTTCCCCTGGCCTTCACCAGCGGCCACCATCATCTCGTGCGTGAACGGATTGTCGGTATCGATGTCGTTGTCATTTTCCGCACGAGCTGCAGGGTCAGAGGAGTGGTGGGGCTTCATCCCGTTTCGACCGGATATCCGGTGGAAGCCAGTTCGATAGGCTCGCTTGGGTCGTTCAATACTAAAGTCGGCGTCGATCAGGAACACGTCGTAGAACTCGGTCTGCAAGGTCAGCGCGACGCCCACGGCGGTGCGATCGAAAGCCCTGTGTAGTGATCGTGTGCAAGCGTCGTGGAGGCTGAACGGAGGCGAGCCGCACTCACGTCCTCTGGCCCCTCGGTAGCCACAAAGTAGCTGTCCCTGACGATGAACCACTTTGGCGTGCGGTTGTGGACCCAGCTGGTAGGGGTCAGGCCGGGCTGGTTGGCCCGTCGACTGGCGTTGCTGCCCGGTATCCTGAGGTATCCGGCCTTGCCTTGGAAACCGCCTCTGGGCGCGAGAGCCAGCGTGAGCGAAGACAGTTCGAGGAACTTGCAAAGTCGATTCGACTCGGGACGGAAGATCTATCGAAGAGTCCTGTCAGTCGGTGACACAGAATCACGCGTCGAACGGTAACAAGGACCACTCACGACGGCACGGATCAGCTCGACGAGGTACTGCTGCAGAGCATCGCGCGAGGCCTGAGCGTACTCTGCCTTGCCGACGGGCTTCTCCTTGTTCCCCTCCCTACCCGCGATACGGTTGAGGTACGGGATACTCATCGCCGGGAAGTTCGGGATGTCGACGCGGCGCGACGTGCGAAGGCCGGAGACAGAGGTACCGATGTTGGCGGCCTTGTAGTGGGCGTGAAGGGAGAGGAAGTCCCGCAACTCGCGGTAGATCACCTGGGCACGGAGTCAGTCTACCAGACTCGGCGGGGAAACGTGGCCTTGCCCCTTGCTCACCCATTTAACCGCACCGTCGCCGTATTCGCATTCCAGCTTGAACATCTCCTTGCCAGTCTGTCTTCCCGCTTTGACGCCGACGCTGTCGCCCACCCGGAACCGCAGACTGCCAAGGTGTACTGGGACGGCACGGTGCCCGTCCTCGTCTCGATCGATCCACGTCTTGAGGATCATAACGGGCAGCTGACCAGCGAGGAGCTCCATCGTGACTGGCACCGAGGCAATCGCGGTGGGTGCGAGCGCCGAGACCTTTCCTGGACCAGGGGTTGGTACGCTGCCGTTCGCGCTGCGCTGCTTTGACGGCAACACACGAGACCGCAACATCCCCCAACGCTTCTGCGCGGCTTCGTGCTCCTCGGACCCCGACTCGTGCTCCTGGGACTGCGACGGCTGCTGCTCTCGATCATGGTCCGTCGACGAAGCCCTCGAGACGCGGAACGCACTGAAACGGGCGGTCTTGGCTGCTCCAGGGCGCGGTTTGGAATGCTCGTCCAATGCACCCCGCCATTTGCCCTCGCCACGAGTCCCGCCCATACCCGCCTCGTACCCGTCCTCCTGACGCTCCGCCCGGACCCGCCGCATCTCATCGGGCGCGTTGGTGTTGGCCCGCGAGGGGCGGGGCGTCTGGCCCGGAGGGAGCTCCGCCTCGCCATCGGGCGTGATCTTGAGGATGGGACCCTTCTCCAGTCCGCGACCGGTGTGCTTTTCAACCTGGTGATACTGCGGTGGTGAGCGGGGTCTCCCATAAACCGGTAATCGAAACACTCCAAAACCCCAAGCAAGCGCCTTTGTCGCCTTCCCCTCGTCGAAATGCTCCCAGTGCCATGCCCATTGCGCGTACCCTCTGCGCGTGGAGACGACCCCCAGACTCACCTGGAGGTAGGATATCCTCGGGTCCAGGACAATTTCGTTCCTCGGTCCTGGTGGCTCCTCATCCTTGACCCCCGGCACACCGTCGGGCAGCCTTCCCGCCTCGTCGGTAAGTGTCCGACTCCGATCAGTCCTCGTCTTCGACTGATCATGTTTGCTGCTGTCCTTGCTCCCGTCCGTAGCCGTACGCAGCGGCTCGTCCCCACGAGTGTCAGCGCCGCCTTTTTTCGGCGCTTTGTTCTCTTCGAATTCCGGCTGGCTTGGGCCTTCCTCCTGGCCAGGAGATTCCACCATAGGTCCTCCATTCTCCTTGGTAGGAATTTCGGCCTCATGTCCCCCGGACCCCTGCCTCTCGCTCCTTCCTGGGACGCTTCCCTCTCCTGCTGGTTCCGGGGGTCCGTCCCGCTCGCGTTGGACGGGATGGAGCTGGAGGAGGATGCCCTTCCGTTCATGTGTGGTCGGGTTTGAGCGTCACCATTGGCCTCGCCGCCGTGCCCGTTGGGCTCCTTCGATCCGTTCGCCTCCTCAACATTGCACTTGAGACCCGTGGCAGGCAAGAGCTTGCTCGGCGGTGAAGGCGCTTCGTCAGGGGAGCCCGAACCGAGGGAGGCTTTGTGAGGTTGTTTCTGCACCAATTGCGAGACGAGGTTGGCGAAACCCCCGTTTGGCTGGTCGCCCGAGCCTGCTGGCCCCGTCATGGCGACAAGAGGAAGTGGGTGGGGAGGTGTATGGGTATGGGTATGAGGATGAGGATGAGAGATGGTTGGCGATGACGATGGGGAGAGAAGAGAGAGGAGGGATCAACGGTATATGGGGTCAGAGGTTGTCACTGTCAATACCAGCGGGCCCAAATTCAGGGTAAAACAGAAAACACAAACCAGAGTGAGCCATTGCGTCATCGCAGCACGTCCCCGACAAGAACACGGGAGACCAGCATGGTCAGTCACCAATGTAACGTACACGCTGCATGGTGTTTTCCACCCGTTCCCCTATCAAGTCCCGTCTCTCAAGCCACGACGTTCATGTTGGATGCATTCGTCGGACCAACCCACTGTACCATTCTGACAGACACCCACGATGCGCCGGCACTGACGTGGTATTTTTCGCCCGCGCCCCTCTTTGCGGCACACCTTATCACACTTTTGCCCCTTCCTTGTTCGGCCTTGTTTCTTGATCGAGTTCCTGGGACCTGATCAAAGTTTCAGGGCAGAAACTCCGGAAAGGCCAGCGCCGCTTTTTTTCCCTTGCCCATTGTTCCGCGGCTCCGATGCCTTGTTTTTGACGCGAACACCGGAAGTGGACCCTGACGCCACGTGGCATTTGCGGTGTGAGGGGGAGTCGTGGCGTCGAACCGACGCGCCTCGTCAACAGCCGCGCGACCGAGTTGAAACCAAAAACCGCACCACCACTTTCCGGTTGCGATCATTTACACGAGCACTGTACGATGATTCCCATTCCCATTCCCATTCTCACTTACACAGCTTGACACCATCCGCTTCATCCGCATCTTCCGTTTCTTCTCCCCACTCTCTCTTCTCTCAGTGTACAAGAACAGCTCACAAACCCCCTTCATCCTCCCAACCTCCCACCCGCCCATCATCCCATTCACCCATTCTCACCTAACCCAAAGGACCGCGGCCATAACCTCCCCCGCCACCCTTCTTCCTCCGTGACAGACCTCGCCATGGCTCGCGCCCACCGACTGTCCTCCCCCGTGAGCTTGCCCCGGCGATATCGCGCCTCCAGAATCATCGTCTACCTCGCCTGCCTCATCCTCCTCGCCTCGGCCCTTCTCTTCCTCACTCCGGATGCCGACCCGGCCGAAGACCCGCACGCCTGGTTGGACGAGTACATCTCCCCTCCAGAAGGCGAGATCAGCCCCGGTGTGACCAAGGGGGCCCAGCGGTTCCTCTCTTTCTGGAAGGACGACGAAGATCCCAACCTCCCCCGCGGCCTCCGGTTCGCGGGAGACGGACTGGTGAGGGGATGGGACGGCGTTCACGACATTGTGGAGACGCACAAGTTGGGCAAGAAGGATAAGCGCCGGTTGGAGGAGGTCCGGGATAGGCACCCCATAGAGGAGCTCATTGCGAGAGGTCAGGAGCGGTGGGAGGGCCTACTGGCGAAGTGAGTGACGACGACACTGGCTCAAGTCACTCGGGCGAGGCTAGCCGGATCACCGCTGACCCGTGCTTAGCCAGTCAAAGACTCTGCCCCAGGCAGTGGCCGAGTACACCCGCAGGTACGACCGCGCACCGCCAAAGGGCTTTGAGGAGTGGTGGCAGTTCTGCAAGCGCAACCAGGTCAAGATTGTCGACGACGTGAGTGGCTTCGGTGTATATAGCAGGCCCACAATTCTATCTTGGCGGGGAAGGGTGCCCTGTCTCTTGGCCATCGTGCTGACTTGCCGCAGTACGACCAGATCAACCGCGACATCGAGCCGTTCCTGGCACTCTCCCCCGAACTCTTCCGGAAACGAGCAGAGGAAACGGAGGCGACCGCGCACTCATAGTGAGTACATCGCCATTCCTTCTACTTCGTGCAGGGTGTGCCATTGATCCGCCGTGTCCCTGACGGATTAGCAAAATCTCCCTGTCCCCATCTGGCGAAGCCACCATCTCTGGCGAGCGAGCCTCATCATCTCGCGGTCGACACCTTCGCGACCTGCTTGCTCCGCTCGCCGAGCTCCTCCCAAACGAGATCACCATCACCGTGTCCGACCACGACCTCGGGTCGTGGCTGCTTGGCGACGACCAGCGTCAGGCGGCGCTCAAGGCCGCTCGGAAGGGTCGATATCTCAGCGAAGCCTCTCTTAAGGGTTTCGAGCAGAGGAATGGGCGGGTGGCTGCTCCGGGTCTGGTTTCGGCTTGTCCCGAGGGTAGTTCAGCTTGGAACCGTTCACTGGGTATCGAGGACAACATGGCGGATACAAATGGTACCAAAGGTGAGCCGGTGTACCTCCTCCACGGCGCTGATCGTTGTTAGAAACCACGTTTGTGTACGACCCCCGACCAACATTCGACTTCTGCGCGAACCCCTCCCTGCTGCAGCAGCACGGCTCGCTCTCGTTCGATTTCGCCCGCGAAACCATGCTCCGACCCATCTTTCAGCTATCCAAGTTCTCCCGGAATCCAGAGTTCCTCACCACCCCACTCGAGGCTTACGAGAACGCGACCTCCAAGTCGGCGATGGAGAAGTACACCCCCTGGGAGGGCAAGACGGAGAACAAGCTCTTCTGGCGAGGGTCCTCGACCGGTGACAGTTACTCCAAGCGAAAGAACTACGATTGGAGGAACAGCCACCGGCCACGGCTTCATCTCTTGGCGCAGGCGACCGAGGGGGATCGGAAGGTTTGGGTGGAGAGGGGAAAGGACTGGGAGCTCGAGGCGTGGAACCAAGGGAAGCTGAACGAGAAGTATCTGGACATTGGACTGGCCGGCAAGCCTCATCAGGTGGGTGGAGCCGCTCGATGAACCCGGGCTTCCCTGTACGGACTTTGGCGGCTCTAACGTCGTCGCAGTGCAAGCAGGAGGACGGGACATGCGACGAAATGGCAAACGAGATCCACTTCAAGGACCGGGTCAGGCCCGAGGACTCGGCAAAGTTCAAATGTGAGTGGCGTGCGCCGCTTCCATTTCAGTCGCCTGGCCCGACAGTGTCAATTATGAGCTGCTGGTCGTCGGCAGACAGCGCTCACGTGCACGCCGTACTGACCCGATCAGACGTACTCGACGTCGATGGCAACGGCTGGTCGTCGCGGTATCACCGGCTCATGCTCTCCGGCAGCGCCGTGGTGAAGAGCACCATCTACCCGGAATGGCATTCTGACTGGCTGACTCCCTGGGTGCACTACATCGTGGGTGGACTTGACGTGTGATTTCAGAGTTTACGATCAGCGCTGACTCGCCCACAGCCGAGCCAGATAGACTACTCCGACGTCTACTCCATCATGTCCTTCTTCATCGGCCCGCCGGACGGGCGTGCGGGAGGGCACGACGGCCTCGCGCGCGGGATCGCCGAGGCCGGAAGGCAGTTTGCGCTCGAGCACTGGAGGTGGGAGGACATGCAGGCGTACATGTTCAGGCTGCTCCTGGAGTGAGTGCGCGGGCATCCGCATTGATATGGGTTTGATCCGTCCGAGGCGTGACCGATACTTCGCCGGGGCTTGCATTCACTGGCTCCTCGTTCGCTATCCCCTCCACCTCACCTCCTCCCATTTTGCCCTTGGCTACAAGTGTCTCGCCCCTTGTCTGAGTTCCGTCCCCCCTCGTACACCCGCTCCGTCTTCATTGCTCGTTTTCGCCCGGCCGGACTCGATCGCGTTGAGCGCCTGGGCATGCCCTGACTCACGCAGGTACTCCCGCCTCATGGCCGACGACCGCAAAGCCGCCAGCTACCAGAAGACGTACGAGACGAAGGCGTGAGGCGTGGCGCGACGAGGCGGCGCGACGGTGTTCGGCCGATCGAGACGCAGGGACTGGGATTGAACAAGTGGACCACGCCGCGCGTGGTTACAGGCTTGAGGCGTGGGGAAGGAAGGGATAGACTGCATACCATTGGAGACCATTGGAGCTCATGTTCTGTGCATTATCGGGTTTGGCAAGTATTAGTAGTTGGGACATCCAACACATGCATTGATCGGGATATCACTATGTCGAAGGGTTGCATGTTCCACAACAAGATCCCAGCGCCCCACCCCTTCCATTGATGTCCATTGGTGCACATGCACATGCACATGCGCGCGGGCGTGGAGACTCGGCGAATTGACCACGCGACGGGTGGGGTGGAGTGTGGTCATGTGCTCGTATAGCCGGGTGGGATATCCGCTCAGCGCGACTAGGATGTGTCGTCTAACCGGGCCGGCGATGGGTGTGGGGTGGTGGTTTGTGGTTCGTCATTGCAGACGCAGATGCAGTGGAGGTGGTCCGCCGAGAGTCAGGCCGAGAGTGGGGGAACGACGACGACACGACAACGAGATTCCAAACCTGGAAGAAAGGATTGTAGAGGACGTATATCTCACACTTACTCTGCACCTCGTCACAATAGATATAACCACAGCGACGAAGCGATGGCATCGGTACTCGACAAGATCTCCAACATATTTGTGCCAAGCGATTCGAGCAAGGACGATACCAACATGGGACAGGCAAAGTACAGCGCGAACGCCAATGGCGTGGCCAACGGGCACGGCGCCCTCGCTAATGGCAACGGCCACGTCGCCAATGGCCATGACCATCATCATGGGGAGCAATGTGCCCGCCCCCACCCGCAGGTCAGCTTTGCTGATACAAGTGAGTACAGCGCGCAGGGTCTCGGAACGACTTTTCCTTCTCACCACCTCCCCCCCCCCTTTCCCCTTTCCCCTTTCCCCATTGCAGGAGCGCGATGCTATGCGCCCCTCGTCGCTCGTCCTTCGCTCGTCCTCGCCCTCGCCCTCACTCCTGACCCAACCGCCGCCGCTACGGCGCTACGGCGCCGCGCGGTCGACTCCACCCTCCACTCGTCCTCCCTCGTCTCACGCTCTGTCCTCGCGGGCTCTTCATCCGTTCCGCGCTCCCCACTTCTCACTCCCCGTTCCCCGCCCCCCGTTCCCGGCACTCTCGGCCTCTCGCTCGCCTGTCATTTGTTCGCAGCTGCGCTCGCCCCTTCGCCTGTCATTTGCTCGCTCGCTGCTACGTCGTCCGCTCGTTCGCTCGCCCGCTGCTACGTCACCCGGTCGTTCGCTCGCTCGCTGCGCTCGCTCACTCACTCAGCCATCGACCCCACCTCATTCATCGGCAAGCTCCGCGCGCTCTACGCCGGCACAGTCCTCAAGACCCAGCTCGAGCAGATGCGCAAGCAGGGGTCGTACGACGCGTTCCGGCTGGGTTGGAACGACAAGTACGACGTGAGGAGGCTCAAGGGGGCGATGACCAGGGTGAGTGGGCGTGGCGCGGCGCGCAGCGAGGCCGCAGCGAGGCCGCGAGACAGCACGGATCACTCGGCGATTGGCGGTCGGGCTTGTTCGTGTCCGCTTTGCAGCCTGTTCATCCGTGCGCGGGGGATGGGCGGCGTGTAACTCTGTGACTCCATGCTCTGTAGCTCCGTGGCTCAATGTCTCTGTGGCCATGTCGCGCTGTCTCACGGCACCTTGTCGTCTGGTCATTCGGCGCCTCGCTGACGAGCCTCAGCAAGACGGTATCCCGCCTTCGCTCTTCTGGGAGTCGGATGTGGGCAAGTGGTAAGTGGTGGTGGTTCGAACGGAATCGACTCTTGACCCTTCCTCGGCACTCGCTGCTGCCCTCCGTTACTCCCACGGCACCCCTCCATTGCCTCCTCATCCTCGTCAAACTGCTTCAGTCACTCTCCCGCCTCTCCCACCTCTCCCACGTCTCCCACCTCTCCCACCTCTCCCACCTCTCCCACCTCTCCCACCTCTCTCACGTCTAATGCCTGACTTCCCACCCCTCCCCACCCCTCCCCTCCCCCTTCCGTCCTCCCCGCTCACGGTGACGCAGGATCGAAGGCGCATGCTACTTCCTCGCCTCGCCCGATGGCCGGTCCTCCCCACACGCCTCCGAGTTCACCACCTCCATCCAGGAGCTCGTGGACATGATCGAGAAAGCCCAGGGCGAGGACGGGTATCTGAACATCTACTTCACCGTGGTGGACCCCGAGGGGAGGTTCCGGAACTTGAGGGACATGCACGAGATGTGTGAGTGGCGAGGACGTGGCGCACGCTATATGTATCTCACTGTCTCGGTCTTTTCGGTCTTTGGACCTTCGTGATATCGCTCCGTCTTCGTCTCTGTCTCTGTCTCTGCCGCTTCATACCCGCTCACGTCGCAGACAACGCGGGCCACCTCGTCGAGGCGGCACTCGCGCACTACCACCTCACTGGCTCGCGCCAGCTCCTCGACGTGATGATCAAGGTGGGTCCCCGCGGAATCCGCGTCGCCTGTGTGGAGAGACCGAAGGCATTTCCCCTCCATCTGCGGCTCGCTGGTCTGGCTCGCTGATTTGACCGGACCCCTTTCTTTCACCTCTCGTCCTTGACCCTCGCCCTCCGAGTGCTTACCGGAGAAACCGCTTACCCACCCGCAGAACGTCGAGTGCTTCGCCCGGACCTTCGGCCCCGGCCCAAACCAGCTACACGGCTACCCCGGCCATCCCGAGCTCGAGCTCGCCGTACTCCGTCTTCACGGGGTGACCAACAACCCGGCCCACCTCGACTTTGCAAAGTACCTCCTCGAGGCCCGGGGCGTCAAGCGGGAGGATCAGGGCGGGGAAAGTTATTTCGTGCATGAAGCGAAACGGAGGGGGGATGAGGTCACGGCGCAGACGATGGTGAACTTGAAGGACATGACGTGAGTGTGGCGTGACGCGCAACGCCGAACACGGAGCGCGGTTCTTTGCTTGGACGAGTAGGATCTGGGGGACATCTTTGGACTACGATTCTACCACGGTTTGCGTGGTGGGTTCGGTCGTTGGAGAGGCAGTTGCTGGAGGGTCAACTCTGGAGAGTGATCAAGATGTCTCCGATTGGGCCACTTTCTCAAGCCACCACGCTCACGACGTACAGGTACAACCAGTCCCATGCACCGCTGCACCAGCAAGACGCCATCCTCGGCCATTCCGTCCGCGCGTTGTATCTCACCACCGCTGCTGCGGACTTGGGCGGCGCGTTCCTCGAGGACGCGAAGCGGCTTCTGGGGGATGCTGTTGATCACAAGATGTACGCGACGGGCGGTCTGGGCACAGAGCCTAGGGTGAGTACGACACACAAACCCTCGCCACTCAACAGCATGCCGTCCATCGTTTTTCGAGAGTCTGCGTGCGATGCTGAAATCTCTGTCAGACCGAGGGCTTCTCCACCATCCCGTACCACCTACCCCAATCCACCGGGGAGGGCGGGTGCTACGCCGAGACCTGCGCCTCCATCGCCGCCATGATGACCTCGGAGCGTATCCTCTCGCACGGTCTCGACGGCAAAGTCCGGGACGCGATGGAGTTGTGCTTGCTCAACGCCGTGCTCGGTGGAGGCTCGCTCGATGGCAAGGCGTTTGCGTATGCGAACAAGCATGCGACATATGGCGACGAGACGGCTATCCGCAAGGAGTGGTTTGAGGGTAAGTCGGGTGTTCCGGGTCTGCACTGCCAAGGAATGGTTTCCTGTCGAGCGGTTGTCTGCTTCTACTGCGACGATGTTCTTCGCCCGACTTGGTACTGTTGCGCGAAACTTATGGAGCTCGTGGGATGCGTAATCAACGAAACCCCGGCTGACGCCACGTAGTCTGCTGCTGCCCACCTAACCTCTCTCGCACGCTCGGAATGATCGGCGGCTACACCTGGTCCGCCAAAGTCGATCTCTCGGCAAAGCGCATCAACCTGGACGTCTACCTCTTCGTCTCTGCCACGCGTAAAATCTCCCTCCCCGGAGGCGCCGAGGCGACCGTCAAGATGGAGACGGAGATGCCGTGGGAGGGCAAGACGCAGTGGTCGTTCACGGCTCCAGCGGGGTGGGAGTGGGCTGTGCGTGTGCCGAAGCCGAACTACGCGCAGGACATCCAGGTGAGTTGTGGCGATTCTGCCTGACGGGATCCGCACCACGTTCCGGGCTCAGCAGGGATTCACGGCTTCCTCCCCGCTTGACTTCTTGTCCGCATCCTTGTGGGACCATGCTGACTCCGTTCTTCGTTGCAGGTCTCGGTGGCCGCCGACGAGTCCACTCCGGGCTTCTTGTCTTTCCCCGTCAAAGCCTCTTCCTCCGTCACCATGACCTTCTCTCTCCCTGTCCGACTTCTCGCCTCAAACCCCCTCACGGGACAAGACACCCTGACCGTCACTCGCGGACCGATCACCTACGTCGCCGAGTCGATCGATAACCCCGGTCTGGACAAGTCCCACCCCCATTTCCAGGGCATTGGGTTCCCCGAATCCGCCACGTTCTCGGAGCGCAAACTCGACGTCCTCGGATTCGAGGTCGTCGCGCTCGAGACGGATCAGGAGGTTTATGCGCTCGACCAGCTATCGGAGCAATCGGCGCATTTCGCCGTCGGCAGTAAGAAGCCGGCGAGGACATGGAAGAAGACAGGGGAGAAGGTCACGCTCGTGCCCTGGTTCGCGAGGGCCAACAGGGGCGGAGCGGGTAGGGTTAGAGTTTCGATGATGCGCGTGGACAAGGCGTAGGGACGAGGAGTAGACCCGGCGTGGTGATATGTTCGAAGGAGAGGAGTAAGCGGATTGATAGATGACTTGTAGTGATATCGCGTTCGGTATAGCGGTCTTTCTGGAATCGCGCTTGCATGCAGAGTTGGATCGACATCGAGGAAGATGTGTCGAAAGAGTACGAGTACATGCCGTACAGCAAAGCTCTTCGGTGGGTAGCTCTTGTGCGGTGTTGAAAACGGGCACACTAGTGGCGTCTGCGAAAGACGTACCCCCGACCGTCACGGAGTACAAATACTGTGCAAGTACAGTATATCGTCAGGGCCTTTCTGGGACCGCGGCGAATCGACAGTAATCTTGTGATGCTTGGCATACATCGCCCGGTCAACCCGCAACACAGCTACAATACCGCTTGCGCGGGATACTCTTCAGATGCCATGGATTGTACAAGGACAGAAATATCGCGGGAGCACTATGCAATAGATTAGCGGTGATTATCGCTACAAGTTCGTCCACTCCCGTACGGCTTCCAGTCTCCACACCCAAGCCCATTCAACCTCCCGTCCCCAGAACCACCCCCATCCCCATACCCGTCTCCGCTCCCGCTCCATTCCCCCGCCACTCCTCATTCCCCAACAACCTCAATCTCCCCATCGAGCTCGCCACCTCCCCCGCGAGCCTCTCCATCTGCTGGATGTTCCGCGCCCTGTGTCCCGATGCGAAGTAATGCAAGCTCTGGAGGAGGCCGACCCAGTGTGCGAGCTTCTCTGCGGACAGAGGAGGAGTGGGGAGGACGCCCCCGGCGTGACCGCTTTGCCCGCTCGTGGTTTGCGAGGTGAAGGCCGAACGAATCAGGGAGGAGATCATATTGGCGATATCGACGATTTTCTCCACCTGCAGAAGAAGACAGCGTCAGCCCCGATTCGGCTGGGCTGGGATCACCAATTTGTGATACTCCGACATGGCCAGAATTTGGAGCCCGAGAGAAGCTTGTGATGATAGTATCGCGGATCATTGTGAGGTAATCCCGTTCGCGGCCCCGCCGCACTCACGAATCCCGCGCCGTGCGCCTCCATCGCGTCATGCGACAACCTCCTGCAAATCGCCACCGTCGTGTTCGCCACGTCCACGACGTAGTCGGCCGACAGCGCTTCGTCTGCCCCCTCCTTGGTCAGACCATGCTGCGCGGCCAACCTCCATATCCTGCTCCGGATCCACTGCCAAGTGACGAGCAGATCGGCTTTCTGGCTCTCGCTCAGACCTCGTAGCTCGTTCTCCCCGCCAAACACCTCGGCGGGAGACCCTTTCAGGCGAGACAAGACGTCCACGGCTCGCGCCGCGGTCAGTGTCCGGCAGGTGAGCCGGTCACATCGCCCGTTCCAGCACGCGATGACGTCCTGGTCCACAAAGGAGAAGATGTGGGCGAGGTGGCGGAGGAGTGCGGACGTGGGGTCTTCCTCGGTGGACGAACTGCTGCCGAGCAGTGTGCCACGGTGGTGTGACGTGTGGATGGAGCCTTCGAACACGACGTGGCCGGAGCGCTGCAGCGCATAGGCACTACCCGGGATCAGCACGGACAGACACGACACAGCAAATAACCATTTTGACGCTACTCACCGCTCCGTCACTGCGAGGATCCAGTACATCCGCATCCTTCTCCTCGCCTCGTTGCTGTCCAGTCCTGCATACGCCTCTGGATCATCCAGCCTCATGGCCTCGCCCATCGAGATCGACTCCCTGAGCCTCATCCTCGCTCCGGACGCGTGGCCCAGCTCAAACAGTGTCCCGAACATGAGGTAGCTCGTGAGCACGCTCTCGGTGCTCGCCGCGCACCCGTAATCCCACCGCGCAGACAGCCTGCACGCCTCGTCCAGCAACATGGTCGCCTGTCTTGCCCTTGTAACGCGCTGGAGCTCCTCGGACGCGTTCAGCGGGTGGACCAGCGAAAGCGCCGTCATGCTCAGGATCATGGCGATGAAGTCGCGGTCGCGCAGCCCCGTCGAGTTGAGACGGAGGAGCACTTCGTCCCGCGCGAAAACGGGGATCATGGGGTATACCCTCTCGAAGAAGACGTTGAGCTGGGGACGGATGAGCGAGTCCAACGTGAGAGTGAGCAGAGGGCATATCTCGTCCGGAGGCGCAAACCCTACAGAGCTGGTGGATGGGTGAGGTGATCGGCCCAGCCCAGACAGAAAGCTGAAACTGGAGGCGCTAGAGAACGTGGAGGGCGGCGGGTTCCCTTGCCACGCTAGAAGGCGAGGGAGAACATCATTACTCTCCTGCGTAAAGGACTGGACTGAAAGAGGCGGTCGAGAGAGCATTGCGCCGCTCGTTCCGAGAGATGGGAGGGGTGCGGCCAACAGCGCCGCCGATGACCCAGGGGATTTCTGGCCGAGCGTGTCGAGCCAAGACGACGAGGACGACGACGTGTTCGCCACCGCAGGATTGCTCAGGCTGGCGCTTTTGCCCGGAATAGGGTCCATCCCCGTGCTCGTGGTCGTCGTTGGCGCCATGGGACCCGTCGGAATGGTCGAGACATTCCCTCCATCTACCCAGCCCGACGAGCCCGCCTCGTCGCCTCCACTGCTCTGGTTCTGATCCCATGACGAGACGATGTCCAACGCCTCGGCCCATTCCTCCGGAGAGATCTGCGACTCTGGTTGAGTCGAGCCCGTGCTCGGGCCGGGGATGGGGTCGAAGTCCCAGGCGAGAAACTCGTCCAGGCTCGATGATGATTGAGAATTGTCCAGAGGGAGGGAAGTTGGAAGGTTTGCGAACTGTCCTGGCCCGCTTGTCGAGACCGATGACGAAGATGGGAGCCCAGTAACCGGAGGGATATAAGACGAGATATTGCCTGGGTCGTAAGGTGGAACAGCCAGCGGAAAGGGCTGAGATGGACCTGCTTCGCTGCTGGGCTCTGCAGCAAGTGACCTTCGTGGTGGCCTGGGCCTGCAAGCCCTCGTCAGCTTCGATCCAAGTCATGGTGAGCAGCTTGCTCGCCTCACTTCGGGGGCGCGCCCCTCGGCTTGGGCGGGTTGAGATATGTGCACAGCACCGAGACCTTTGCGCATCGTCTACACGGTTCATGTCCGTCACACTGCGATGGGTCAGACTTTTGCCAAGCTATCGCAGGTCACATCTGTAGACCAGTCGCCATGCCTACTCGCCTTGACTTTGCGCGAATGACATTGGTCGCATGCTCTCTTGACGGGCTGCTGCTCCACCTTGGACTCCGCCGCGCGCTTCTCCCCCTTCTCCCCCTTCTCCTCCTTGTCGTAAGGAGCGGCTGATGATCTGGCCTCGTTCATCCTGGCTAGGCGGATCACACCCACACCACAAGCGGGGGCCGAGGTGGACACCGGAGTGGGGGTGGGGGCGGGGTACGGAGTGGGGGAAGGAACGAGGACGGACATGCCGCCCAATGACTCGCCGACACCACCACAGTCTCGGCGAATGATTATTTGTCAGGATAGTGCTTGCTCCTATCAGGCTGTAGCTCGGCGTGCGGCGAATGTGTGAGTGAGTGAGCAACATCCAACAGGACGATCGCATTGCAGAACCGACTTTCTGGCGAATGACAAGTCCGACCTCCGGAACCAAAGCCGGGTCGTCCTCCGGCAACACTCGGCCCGGGGTGGGGGGGACGCTGTCGGTCGTAGGCGTTGTAGCTGTTCCTCTCGGCCATTTACGTGATCCTCTTCCGTCCACATGCCGCCGAGAAAACAGGTCAAAGAGGTAATAAATCGTTCCTTGTCCGCCGGGTACGACCATCTCGGCTCTGCCCCACCCTCGGCCCCATGGAGTACGAGTACGAGTACGAGTTAGTGTAGACAGAACCGTTCCGTTTCGAATCGCTTCGGTGAAGGTAACGGACAACGACAACTCGACAAGTCGCCGCAACACCGTATACCCCTCATCCGGATCCCATACCCCCCTTCAGCCGCTCTGCCTCCTGTTTGTCACTCCATGGCTCTCCCGCCGTGCTCAGCGGGGCCACAGCAACGCAACTCCACACAAATTCGCTCACGAAACCACCGAGCAGCGTTCCGTTCCATGGGCTTATATTAAAGCGCGACTAGCGTCACTCGATCCCACATCTCCACCTCCCCCACACGTCCCCAGTGAGGATTTGCATCGCCACTTCCTCTGTGTATCTCGCTACTTGACTCGTACCGGCACGTCGCACACCCCACGTCCCTCGTCTCCCACCTTCACCTCTACCTCGACTTAGTATCACCATGTCCCAGGCCAAGGTCGTCGCTCACGCGACCGCGGCGGACCTCGATCTCAATGATGTCGAGGTCCTCCGTCTGGTGCACCAAGCGCAAGAGGCGGACATCGCAGACCACAGCTTGACGATCAAGCAGGCGCTCAAGAAGTACAAGAAGGCAGTGTTTTGGGCAATGTTCCTGTCCACAGCACTGATCATGGAAGGTGAGTGAACGCTCAGGCGACGCTACACTGCACACGTTACGCAGGTGGACTCAAGCTGACACAAGCAGGCTACGACTTGGTCATCGTGCGTCGCGCTCTGGGTCGGTATTCAACCAGTCTAACCACCCGCAGATATCATCCTTCTACGGCCAGGGTCAATTCCAGCGGCGATTCGGCGAGCAGCAGCCAGACGGCACCTATGCCATCCCGGGTGAGTCGAACGTGTTGTCAAGACCTATTGTCGCAAAGGTACATGTCCCGCTGACTCGACTAGCGTCTTGGCAGTCCGGTCTGTCCAACTCCTCCGTCGTTGGCCAGCTTGTCGGTCTCTTCATCAACGGCTGGACGCAGGACCGATTCGGTTGTCGACCTACCATGATGTTTTTCCTCGCCTGGATGTGCATCACCATCTTCGGTCCCGTCTTTGCTACCTCCCTCCCGCTCCTCGCGTTTGGTGAAGCCATGTGCGGAGTTTCTTGGGGTGTTTTCCAGGTAAGTGGTACAAAGATCCCTGTGACAGAAGGCCATGTGCCCCCGCTGACAGCACCGCTCAGACCCTTTCCACCTCCTATGCGTCCGAGGTCGTCCCCACCATCTTGCGCCCTTACGTGACCGCCTATGTGTGCATGTGCTGGGGTGCAGGTATCCTGTTCTCATCCGGTGTCGCCCGTGCGGTGCTTGTCATTGAAGGCGACTGGGGTGAGTTGAAAAGTTAGAAGAGGGTGGCAAGAGTTGAAGCCGATGATGTGTATTCACCTCGGCAACATTTCATGGCTGACATGTCTTTTCCAGCCTGGCGCCTGCCATTCTGCCTCCAATGGATCTGGCCCGTCCCCCTCATCATCGGTGTCTACTTCGCCCCCGAGTCACCCTGGAACTCGGTCCGACGGGGCAAGCTCGAAGAGGCCCGCAACTCGCTCGTCGCTCTCAGGAAGAGGAGCGGCACCGACGACACCGATATCGACGCCACGCTCGCGTACATCCGCCACACCACGGCTCTCGAGAAGGCAGAGACAGCCGGGTCGTCCTTCCTCGAGTGCTTCAGGGGAACCAACCTGCGCAGGACGGAGATCGTGAGTGGGACTGGCGCCAACACAACAAGTCGCGGTGTCGAAGCGTCTCGGTATCCAAGCTGATGGATCGCACAGAACATGGTCGTCTGGGCGGCACAGATCCTCTGCGGTAATGCCATTCTCGGCTTCTCAATCGTATTGTCAGTGGACCAAGTCAGCGTGCGGGGCATTTACTGATCCTGGACCAGCCTTCAGGCCTCGGGCTTCTCCGAGACGCAGAGTTTCAACGTCAACATCTCCCTCTCCGCCTGCTATATAGTCGGCGGCATCATCTGCTGGTTCTGTGAGCGAACCTCCTACTTTAATACGCCTCAACCATTCCCTTTCGTGCTGACTCTCCAGTGATGGTCCGACTCGGTCGTGCTACGCTGTACATGGGCGGCCTCGCCTTCATGTTCGTCTGCCTCATCGCGATCGGCGGTCTCGGCTTCGCCAAGAGTGACAAGGCCTCCCTCGCCGTCGGCATCCTCCTCGTCATCAGCACCCTCTGCAACATGATCACCGTCGGTCCCGTCTGTTACCCCATTGTCGCCGAGACGCCCTCGGGTCGCCTCAGGTACAAGACCATCGTCATTGGCCGGGTCGTCTACAACCTCACCGGTATTTTCAGCAACTCGGTCACGCCCCGCATGATCTCGGCCACGTCCTGGGGATGGGGTGCGAAGGCCGGTTTCTTCTACGCCGGGACCAACCTCCTCTGCCTGATTTGGTGCTGGTTCCGTTTGCCTGAGACCAAGGACCGCACCTTCGGCGAGATCGACATCTTGTTCGAGAACAAGATCCCAGCGAGGAAATTCAAATACACCAAGGCGGACCGTGAGTGCGGGTTCGACTTGAGCCGAAACGAATGCAATTCCGTTCGTCACTGATGTCTCCACCAGAATTTGTGCAGAACGACGATCAGCGCCTGGAGGAAGCCAAGGGCGAGAGGAAGACCGAGGTGGACCACTCGGAGTTTGCTTGAGCGACAACGTCGTTTTGGGGTGTAGCGTGCTTGCAAGCAGTGTCAGAAGTCAGGAGGCGGTCGAGTGCTGGATCGATATCTGTAAACCATGTGCGGGCGTTGTGAAAGCGGGCTAGTTGAGTATGCAGTGAACCTGGTCACCAGGTTTCGGGGTGAAGGCGGCCTAGTTGTGCATGCAGTCGACCTGAGCCACCAGTGATTAGGGTGCAGCATCTGTCAGGTTGCAACTCGGAGGCATCGACGCAATTCATGATCACCGGGCTCTGTCGACGCCTCCTTCACGTCAAGCTTCGAATCTCACAATGTGTCGAATGGCTGTGTAGAGTACCCTTCCGCTCTTCCTGTCCCATCTCCTTCACTCACATCCTCGTCCTCGTCCTCGTCGCCATCCCGGACGTGATCATCAGAAATCAGGGTGCATCATCGGTTACGTTGCACTTTGGCGGTATCCTCGCCGCCAGTCTGAGGACCGCCAGATTCTGCAGCACCGCGTGGTTTTGTCGCTGCCTCCTCGGCGTCTCGCTCCGATTCTGACGACGAGTCGGATGATCCTGTCGAGCCCCCTCCCACATTCCCTCTTCCATCGGTTTCGTCACTCATGTCTTCGTCGCCTTCCTCGTCGGCCTCCTCGTCGGAGCTGTCGTCCTCGTCCTCGTCATCCTCGTCGTCATCGCCGTCGCCGTATCCCTCCGGTATATCCCGCACCGGCATCCCCTCGACTCCGCCCGGTGCGTCAAACACCCCCAGCCCCAGATCCTATCCGCCGCATCAGCTCAGAGACCCAGCGGCTCGCCGTCCGCTCCGGATAACCGTTCGAGATCACACACCATCATGATGACTTTGTCCTGTCCCTCTGTGTGTTCGATATCCACAGCGTCCGGGTTCTCCGCTTTCCGCGCCATGAGCTCGACATTGGACTGTTGCATCAAGGGCAGGAATGCCCGGGCCCTAGCGAGAGCTATAAGGACACTCCGTCAGCCAGGAGGTCGGTGGGAAGGGCACACGGTCGGAGCGGGCGGACTGGGCAAGGACTCAAGGACTCACCGCTGCTTTCGGCGACGGGGAACGTCTCCAAGACCCCTCGAGCCCCGGGTGTCGGACCTGAGCCCAATATCACCCCCGGAGCGGCGGGACTTGTTGGAGAAGTTGTGACCACTCCGGACAGGAGGCGGCCTGACGAGTCTCAGCGGAACCGCACCAGTAATCGAGCCAGTCAAAGCAGATGGAGTCCGAGGAAGCTGAAGCTCACCCAGACGGTCTTGCCGGCCCTCGGGCGACTCCACGTCTAGTCTCTCTCGCTGGGGAGTCATGATACGTAGGTCACTTTGTCTGTGTCCATTCGTACAATGTCAATGTTGTTGCAAGCAGTTGGACTGGACCGAAGAAGTTCAATCGTGACCCGGAGATGGCATCGATGTCCGCCAGAAGTGGCACCGTTGCAGCAGAAGAGATCCGAGACTCGAAACGTTGGCTGGCAGTGCGAGTCTGCGTCGCCGACCTTCTCCTAGGGATGCATTGTAGCGTTCCGCAGCGACATGATGGCCGCGGACAGGAACACCGTCTCATTTCTTCACATTGCGATTTTGTGCAGGCGCCTAATTCCCATTTCGAGTTCTCCTTGTTCTCCCCACCCATTCGCCTCGCTCTCACGTTTTCGCCACCGTAGAGTGTCCTTCGCACTAGTACTTGTGTGCTTTGAACTCAATCAGAAGAGCCTCCGAAGCTCCCACTGAGAAAGTCGCGGCGCCTCCTTCGAGATGCACCTCCTCTGTCACCTGCGTCCCCTCGATCGCGCAGGTAGCATTGGCGAACATCTGACCGGCAAAAGTCGGGTTCTGACCCTGATCCACTCGGCTGGTCGAGTACGGGGCGGTAAGCCTCTTGACGGTCGCGCTGGAACCGATCATGTCGGTGAGAGTGATATTGGTGTATGACCTGGCACCCGAGGTGAAGTAGGCGGAGTTGTAGACCACGACTCGGGAAGGGCTGGTGGTATCGCCAAAGGCGTAGACGCCGATGGACCCCGTGCCGTCGTCGAGCTGAGAGATTGTGGACATGCCGCCCAGCGCCGACGCGGCAAAGTACGCGCCTGTATAACTCAGTACTACCTCTGCCCTGCAAGAATGCTTTCCGCGGTGAAGGGTGCTTACCATAGTACGGGGCACCGGTGTCGTACTGTCCCCACCAGCAGTACTGGCAGTTACCAATAGTCCCTGGTTTATCAGCGACCACCATACTTCTTGATCTCCTGGACCACCCACCCTGATGGAAGTACAACCTCTCGTAGCCGAGGAGCACCGCCTGGAGGACGTAGTCCACGATCCAAAGAGCCGCGCCGAAGGTCGGGGAGATACCACCGCCGCCGCAGGTCGCCGAGTTTGTCTCGCCGAAGAACAACGGTTTTCCCGCACTGTTTGCCGCGGTGACCTCGGCAGCGAAACCCTTGGTGTAGCTGACGATCCCAGAGTGGCTCTGCAACGACTGGAGGTTGGTACTAGCCCCACCGCACGCTGATTGGGGGTACGAATGATCGCTGAAGCTCTTGACGTATCCGAGCGAGCCGGAGGAGACTTCGACCGGGCCCAGCTCTTGGACCGACCACTTGGGAGGCTGGAGGAAGACACCACCCTGGATGATGTCCGTCTTGTTAAGGGCCCTGGAGACCGAGGCCTGCCAAGATACCTGCGACGCGGCGTCTGCGGACGGAGTCCAGGTCTTACCCCCGGCAATAGGGTCCGACGAAGAGAACACTGATCATGTATGTCATTATCGAGTTCATCAGAGCGAAAGGGCAACGCACAGTCCGGCTCGTTGCCGAGCTCGAAGGCATATAGGTTGCCCATAGTATCCGCCGCCTGTTGGGCCGCGGCGATGGAGTTGGTCAGGTTGTTGAGACGCCGGTTGAGGCCGATCGTGGTGGGTCCGGACAACTTGCCAGCGAGGTCGAAGAACCTTTCGTTTCGTCAGCGCGTGTCAGGGCTGGATCGACATACGAAGGTCCGTAGGTGAGTGTTAACGGGGCAGCGCCTGCCGACGCAACGGTATAAGACACCGCCGAGGTCAATGACGGGTCGTACGTGGCGCGGTCCCTTAAGTGAAGTTAGAATACATCGACCAGAGTATGCAAGCACAAGCAGGTGTTCTACTTTTCTAGTACGCGTATTGCGTCTGCGTCTTGTGCAGGACTCACTGAGTGGTTCCGCCAATACGGATGCGGGTAGGCGCCCCCGCCGCGTCGTCCAAGTTCTTCACGCATTGGGCAGTAGCACCAACGTCGTTAACGTAGCCAGGAAAGGCGAAGAACTCGTAACTGCAAGACCATCATTACCTCTATGTCCCGTCGCACGGCCCGCTGTACTCACGAGATGGCTACTGGCGCAGGATCCTTGATCGGCACCCGTGTACCGCCGGTGACAGAATATGACACGTCTCGTCTCTGCACAGCCGCGCCGAGGGCTGTGGTCGACAGAGCCAGAGTCGCGAGAGTAGTCACAGCGAGCATCTTTGTCGATTGCTCCGTAAGGGGGAAACAAGGTGTGGTCTGTGCAAATGCAGGCCCGTGGGCGTAGCTTTTATATCTCGGAGCATAGTACATCGCGATGTTGTCGGCGGATTGTGTTCACGTCGTTACTAGCTCCACGGCCAGACATTCTCCCGTGAGTGGTTCCATCGTCTATAGTCGGATCAGATCAGATTTCATCAGATCACCAACATCCCCCACGAAGCCAGCCCAACTTGCCTCTCTCGTGCTAGACCAAGACCGCAAATTGGGAACTAGGAACTAGGAACCGTCACATGATTCCTCAGAACGAGTCTCGGAGGGATAGTCTGCCGCGAAGCAGTAGTAGGCGCTCCATCCTCAGTCTGTCCTGGCTCTCTGCTCGCGATCATGCTCTCGTGCATGCACACTCACGAATCACTTGTCAAACTCTGCTAGTGCCTCGAACGAGTATGAGTACAGTATGATCTTCCGATTGGCAAGTCCGGGCGATCGGACCGCCATCCGGATCACACAGTGCTCGACGGGATGATGCTGCACCGTGATACATCCAAGATCCAGGAGGCGGTACTGTATGTATTTTCGGAGGACCGCCGAGGGCGAAGGTAGAGTCTGGCAAATGTGAGTTGCGTCCTGCGGTGGCCCCCACACACTGTACGAATACTCTCGAGTCATGTGCACACGGCAATGCAATGCATTCGGCCACTTCGATCGGCAATACAACCTCGGCACGACGTGTTATGCCGTGCGCCGGCGGCCCGTCCAGGATCACATGTACCTGTATCGCCGTTGGCGGTAGATGAATCCGCCGAGTGGGATATGGCAACCAGGACGATCGAACTTGTCAATCTGAGCGTTCGTTTCTACCAATACCGGTCCGACAGTCCGGACTCGACTTCAGCAGAAGGGGGCGACTTTGCGCCGTGCGGAGGTGGTCGCATTGCGGCTGGTCGTGGCCTGCCTCCGCACGGTTCCCCCAGCGATCTCGACACACTCACTTCTCCCCAGGAAGACGTCAGGAGGAAGAACCGTGCAGGGGCGCTGGATGCACCGGCTCTCTTTTCTCTCTGAACATCCACACCTGCCCGTTGTAGTACTCGTAAAGTACACTCTCTTCTGATGCAGCGTTGAGCTCCCGCAATCAGATCTCACGAAACAGGACACCGCACTCCATTTCATATGCAGTACTCTTCTACGTTGACAAGTCGAGCTCTGTGACCACTCCTTTCTCTTGAAGCTCTCCGCCGGGCAGCCGAACCACAACCGCCACCGGTCTCTCCAGCTTGAGCAATACCTGCTTCTTCCCCTTCCCGTCCGTTTTCCAATCCACCGTTGCCACATTCCCACTCCCCAGCGCGACCTTCGCGTGGATATCGTCCGAAAGCGACAATCTCGGCGCGAACAGCACCTTGCGCCATCCCGGCTCGATGGGCTGCAATCCCGCCACCTCGGCGCAGTACTCGTACACCGCCACACTGCCCCAGGCGTGGCAGTCTGACCGTTCCCTCACGTCGTCTTCCTCCCATGTCGAGAGGTTCTTCCGGATCATACCCCGCCACGGCTCCCAAGCGGATGCGTAGAGGGTGTTGTACGTTTCGTCCCCCGCTTTGGCGAACGCTCGGAAGGCGTAGAACATCATGACGTACGAGCATTTTCCGAATGTTCGCGTCGAGGAGGCGTCAAACGCCTCGAGTAGGAGTCGTGAAGAGTCGGACGGCTCAGCCGCGCCGCACAGAACGCCAAAGACTTGGCAGTGCTGAGTGTACGCAGACTCCGTGGCGATATCCGCTGTCGAGTCGGTGAAATATCGCCCGTCGTAGCAGTGTTTCCGGATCGCTGTGACCATGTCGTCCGCTCGTGATTCGTATTCCGCAACAAGTCCTGTTCGGCCCACATGCCGCAGCAGCTGGGCCGCTTGTTGGAGAGTATAGGCATACAGCATGCTGAAATACGTGTGTCGGTTCGATGTCCGTCCGGATGTAGGGACGCCCTTGTCAGGGTGGTCCTCGGTCGCTTCCCACCCGTTCACCCAATCGACATATTGCCACACCTCCTTTGGCAACCCGCTGATCAGACCCAGATCGTCGACGTGCGCGTTGTAGAACTCGAAGACCCCGTCGATGAGCGATAGCAGCGGCCTGACGAACTTGATGTCTCCGAACCAAAGCATGTGGTCGCACACCTCAAGCACCCAGAAGAGGGAGAACCCCGCAATGACCTGCGGTACGTGCGATGGGTATCGGGACTGGGTGAGACCATCGGGCGTGATGGAGGCTGCGAACCCCACGATGGCTTGGCGCATCAACCGGTCGTCGCCGGACAGGTAGTAGTGGAATAGCCCGACCGATCGGCTGTCTCCGGCGTACCTAAAAAGGTCGTGAGTCAGGAATACTCTACATGTGCCGGTGATGACAGGAAGCGATGGGTCACTCACTGTAGTTGCTCGTAGAACGGACAGTCCGAGTATCCGTCAAACATACAGTTCCGCATCGTGCGGATACACACGTCCCAGATCTTCTCGCTGTACTCGTCCCCTGGTTCCTGCCAGGCCGCCTTGACTTCCAAGGGATAGTTCGTCTGCGTCGCTTCGAAACCAACGAGCTCCGCCTCGCTCGGGCCCGTCGACAGCTCGACTCGTAGTAGGCGGAAGGTGCGAAACCAGAATGGCTCGTAGCTCGCCTCGCCGCCGTTGGGGATGTCCATCACCACCTCGTCGAATGGACCAAGGAGCTGTCCGTTCACTGCGTCCAGTCGGTCTGCCTTGGTCCGTAACCAAGGATATTGCCTCGGCGTCAGCTCGTATCCTTCCGAATACGTGAGCTTGAGTTTGATCTGCGTGGGCCGCTTGGCGCGGAACGTCCAGCGGATGAATGCCGTAGAGTGACATTCTGCTTGTAGGTCGAGCTGGTGCGTCGAGTTTGGAGGGAGAGTGAGAGGTAGTCCGTCCGTCAGGAACGATTGCCATGCGTCGCGAGGTGTGTCGGCACTGTCGATGGATCGGATGGTGTTGACTTTGACGGGAGCTTGGGCGGGTAGAGGGATGAGCCGGGGTCGGAGACGCCAAGGTGCAAGGTCGCCGTTGACCGTTTTGAAGCCGTAGGGGACCACCTCGGCGGACTGGTCTTGGTCGGGTTTGCGCTCCACCCTCTCGTTGATCTGCAAGGGCAGGGAGATCAGCTTTGTATGTACCGCATGCCGCTGATCAGTCCTTCTCGTCCCACTCACATGTAGGAACACATCATCGATCAAGCCCATCGGGAACTTCACGTGGCTCTCCACCCTTGCTTCCCAGCCCTGTAACGTACTCAGATCGACCGGCTTGTCCCCGTTCTCCACCGTCCCGACCACCGTGAGACCGGGAAACGCTGTCCTCGCAAATTGGAACGCTGCTCTTGCGGTAAAGAAGTACCGCAGCACCTCGAACACCACCGTATTCTCCCCGACTCGGAGGAACGGCGCAATGTCGAGCGTGTCGTAGTACCATATCTCAGTGCTGCTCCTCGTGGGACCGACGTTGACGCGCACACCATTGATCCAGAGCTTGTACCGCGTATCCGCCGTGCAGTGGATGATCGTCTCCTTCGACAAGGAGCTGAGCTGGAAGCGACGAGTGAACGTCACGATTCGACCTGCCGAGCCCGAGTCGCACCGGTCTTGCCAGCCGGATACCCATACCCAGCCCTTCTGGAGTGCATCGACTGTCTGAGCAAATGTCAGCGACCCTCCATCAAGTCCTGCACGAGCTCACCATTTCGGTGTCAGAACGACGCATCGTGCAGGAGCAAATGGACGCAAAGCAATGACGATTCCGGTCCCGTGTTGAAGATCTCGACGCTACGCGCACACCTGCTTGTTACTGTATGATCTACGACTATAGGTTATGGAACGAAGATGTGCCGGGAATTGCCAACGAGCGGAAACCCGAGTCAGTTGTCGTCAGGTGGTCCGAATCTAAAGCCGGTTTCGTGGCCGAAGTACATTCTGCCGAAAGGTGCTCCGTGCCCCCTCTGCTCTACTCTGCGCAGTCTGAAACTTCCCTGCGACGCCTCATCGGCACTCCGGATCATTCTCCGGTGAGTGCCGGCTGGTCGAGATCTGTGCGAGATGTTTCCATAGCATGATAGCTTCCCCGACATGATCCGAGAGTGGTCTCTTGGAGGAGCTCAGCTATAGGGCATCTCTGAATGTTCCATCCAGCCAGATGCAGCGTTCAACGGAACGAACCGCGGTCACGACCACACCGACAGTCCCAAGATGCCTTTCAAAATCGTACGCATCCAGATGACGGCTGCCTGCCAAAGCCATGCGGCGTATCTGCCTGATCTCTAGAGCCCGCCGGCAAGCTTGCGGCGATCACCCAACGCCCACACCCAACAACAGCATGACGAATAGACCACTCGTGTCAAAAGTTGGAATCCGTCATCGGTTGTCGGACCGGACATGTGATATACCACAGCAATATCCGATTGCCTTTCCATGTATACTCTGAGAGAACTGCCGCGGATGAAGAACAGGCCGGACGGACTGCGAGATGCTGTCGATGTAGAATGATAGAGTGCCAGGGGACGCGCTGGATTCTCGGTGGAAATAGCCGAAGGGGCGCTCGGCGCCCGGACATTCGTACCAAAACCGAAAACAGAACCGAAACCGGTGTGGCCCTGATCGCCGGGGGGACATTGTACCGCCATTGTTCATGTGATGGTGTGGGTTGTGGTGCGGTGTGGGAGCCCGAGAGGACTCCGTGCAATTTCAAACGGACGGACGGGGAGGCCCCAAGGGGCGTCGGGGCGTCGCAGGTGTGTGTAACAATCGGCGGGGAGGGTCATTTGTCCAGCGCAGCGGAGAGTTGTGGTCGCTGAGCTATAAATGGGGAGCCAAATCAGCTGAGATGGACAGGCCCTCCCAGACCAGGTTTACCGTACCAAACTCGTCGAGCGTCGACACAACTTGCACCCGACCTTGACTCGGTCCATCACTGTACCAGGCGTGCCGCAACCCTATTCGACTCGGCACATCGTCAACATGGCCCACCAGGCCCAGCCACAGCAGCAGGAAGACAAGGATGTCATTCACCACGTCGAAGCACACGGTCAGGACATGGTCGAGGAGATCGACCATGCGCTCGCCAAGGGCCAGCCGGTGCTCATGAAGTCGTCCCTTGACCGGATGACCGTGTGGCAGGCCGCCGCGGCGTACAAGAAGACAACGCTGCTGTGTATGGCAGCGGCATTCAGCGCTTCCCTGGACGGCTACCGTGCGTGTTTACCTCCAAGATCCCAGACCCCCTCACGGCTCACTCGCGGGGCTGCATGCTATGCGGTGCAGGTTATTGTAGCATGGGCCTGACTGTATCCGCGTGCAGAGATCAACCTCAACGGATCGATCGTCGCAAACAAGGGCTTCATCGCCACCATGACCAGCCCCGGGCAGGCCGCGATCAACGGCCCCTACGTCAGTGCTTGGGGAGGTATCCAGAGCACCGGGCAGTTCATCGGTCAGATGGTGAGTATCGCGTCGTCGTCATTCAATTGTCGTCTGAGACCGCTTAGATCTTCCCCACGTTCACAGACAAGTTCGGCCGCAAGATCGCCCTGTACGCCATTTGGCTGATCTGCGCGCTCGTAAGTGCAGCCAGCACAAATCCTTAAATCCACAAATCCAGCGTCATCCACTGTGTTTTGGTCGGTGATTGATGATCCGGGCTAACAACCCCTTCCAGTCCGTCGTGATCGAGTCTGTGACGAAGAACTGGTGGACCTGGCTCATCGCCAAGCTGTTCGCCGGTATCGGCGTCGGCAGCTTGCAGGCGACTCTGCCCGTGTACATCTCCGAGCACAGTCCGACCCAGCTCCGAGGTTTCCTCATCAACGCGTACACCTTGTGAGTGATTGGGTGACTGTCCTATCGTCAAGGTGTTTGCCGAAATGTGGGCTGACCCGACTTCAGCTGGTTCGTCGTTGGTCAACTCATGGCTCCCGTCGCTCTCAACGAGCTCAACGCGACACACCCTTACGACTTCAAGACGGCGATCTACACCCAGTGGGCGATGATCGGCATTACCATCATCATCTACGTGTTCCTACCCGAGTCCCCATGTGAGTGAAGTGCTTCCCTAGAGCAATATGGTCAACGCGAGAGCTTACCGGCTTCAGGGTGGCTCGTGTCCAAGAGCAAGCTCGAGCAGGCCGAGAAGGTCCTTGTCAAGTACAACGGCCACGTCGCGGACTATGATGTGCACGAGGAGATTGTGCGTCGTCTCCAAGCGTTATTCAGAGCATCCCACTGATAAACTCAGGGCATCATGGTCGCTACAGTTGAGCAAGAGGAGCGTGTGAGGGAGGCCACTAAGACCAAAGACATCTTGGCGATCTTCCGAGGAACAAACGGCTGGCGACTCCTCATCGCACTCTGGCCCAAGCTCATGCAGCAATTCGTCGGACTGTCCGTGTTCAACAGTTACAGCACGTACTTCGTGAGTCCATTTCAATTTGCCTCACTTTGACATCTCGCTCATGACCCATCCAGTTCCAGCTCGCGGGCAACAAGCAACCCTTCCAGGTCACGGTCATTCTCGCCTGCGTCCAGTTGATCTCGTGTATCATCTTCGCCACCTGCACGGATGCCTTCGGGTGAGTCGGCGTTGGATCGACAAGAGGCGCGGTGCTAGAGCCGGCGTATGAGACTGACCAACTTGCCAGTCGTCGACCGCTCACGATCTACCCGTACTGCGTCTGTACCGTGGCTGTTCTCGGTCTCGGCATCGTCGGCTGCTTCGACTACACCTCCTATGCGCTGGGATCTCTCCTCGTGCGTGACGTCTTTCCATTTCCTAGCATTTGGTCCTGTTACTTCCCTAGCGACATCTTTTCGGGGCGCTCGACTGACCGCGACGAACAGATCTTCTTCGCCTGCGTCGCCATCTTCACATGCACCGGAGGTAAGTGGAGCATGCCTCTCTCCGCGAAATATGACCGCGTTGACCGGCTTGTTCAGCTTCGGCCATTGGGTACGCCTACCTCGCCGAGATCCCTCAGCAGCATCTCCGAGCTCGGACTTCTGGCTGGGTACGTTGCTACTCTCCACATGGCATCTGCGGTGTAGCGCTGACGTGAACAAGGGTCTCGCCATCACCAACCTCTTCGGCATCATGTGAGTTATCTCACCTATCCCGTTGCTAGGGACACTACCCGTCGTAATGCGTGCTCACCCTCCCAGGTTCTCGTTCACCGTCCCCCTCATGCTCAAGGGCGCGGGCAACGGCGGACCGGTTTGGGGCGTCAAGACCGGCTTCTTCTTCGCTGGCACCGGGCTGGTCGTCTGTGTCATTGGGTGGTTCATCATCCCCGAGGTCGCCCAGAGGACCCCCGCTGAGATCAACGAGCTGTGAGTGGGCCTGCGAGCTCCCATATGGGGCGAACCCTTGCCCTGATCGCAGCGATGAGGATCCGGCTCGTTCAAGCTGGTGCTGACGACCCCGTCAGGTTCGAGAAGAAGGTGTCCCCGAGGAAATTCAAGGGCTACTTGACCGACGTCCAGATGACGCTCGAGGAGAAGGAGCGGGTCCAGGAAGCTGCAGTCGCCTGAGTGGGTGTACTGAGGTTCTGAACCCAACCTCGGGAAGGAAGTATTTCTGTACGAAGACAGTAGGCGATCGTCCTATGAGGATGTCTTGTCCTGGACAGCCGAACGGCAAAAAGGTGCGCGGTTGGGCGTCGACTGACTCTGGTGTTCTGTGGGGGAACGGGAAGCTATGGAATATTCGTGGTGTGATGGGCTTTATCTCCTCGAAGCAGTCTTTGTCGGTAACTGCAGTCAAATGGATGCAGCGGAGTGTGAATCTCTAGGTGCAACGCCGGACATGCTTGATATTGAGTCGTCCACCGGGCGCTCTGGGCGTCCCGAATAGAGCGAAGCGATCCCGCGATCTGGATGGAGGAGGCAGTCATCTGTGCCACTGTCGCTTCCACGCTCAGCGTGTCGTGCAGTCGACTTGTCGCCTGTTGACCACTTGACGCTGCGGATGCTAGGTTGACACTCGCGGGCTGGGCTTGTGAGCTGGGAGAGGTACTTGTACGGTATGTTCTTAGGCACTCTCAGCTGATATTTCGCCACACCAGCAAACAAGTGCAGTTTAGGCTGATTACTAATTTGTTTCCCCGGGGGATTCGTTTCATTAGCCTTCCAGTTGCAGCGATTACAAAAATCCTAATACCTGTTACCCCGCCTCCACCTGGCGGTCAAATCCGGGTGCCGAGCCGTGCCGAGCCTTTGCCGATCTCATCGGGGCTCGTTTTCGCAACCACTCAACAGCTCTTGACCGGCGAACCAAGCGAGTCGATCGACTCATCTCGTCTCGTCTCGTGCTTGCTTTGTCATTCTTGTGCATAGTCGCATAGTTCCCCCCGCTCTATATAGATCTCAAATAATCTCTCTTCTACCGCCTTGATGCTCCTATCACAATAATAACCTCAAGCCGCAAGATCCCGCCGTACTCATCATGAGCATTAGCACCGAGAAGGCGTCCCTCCCCGACGAGGAGGCCGCGGTGGCTCATAACCCCGAAGCCCCACTCGGGGGCGCCGCTACGGAGGACAAGCGCGACGAGACGGCCACGGACCCGACGGAGCCGACAGAGACGGGGACGCAGAAGGATGTGATACCTGATGGAGGGTATGGGTGGGTCATTGTCGGTGCGATCCTGGCGAGCAACGCGGTTACGTGGGGTGAGTGGGGTGGCCTCCTTGTCATGCTCCTATCCACTTCGCCCTGTCGTGCTCTTAATCACTTCGCCATGGTGACTGGTCCCCGCCTCGTGCCAGCCGACCATTTGTTTTTGTTTTTGCTTTATTTTTCGTGTTTGTGTATCCATCTCAGCGCGGAGTCTGTGCCGCTTCGACTGAACCCCGCTCACACTTTCAGGCATCAACACCACCTACGGCGTCTTCTCGGCCTACTATCTCGCCTACAACTATTACCAAGCCACCACGCTCGACTACGCGTGGGTCGGCGGCCTCTCCGTCGCGTGCTCGCTCCTCTGCGCGCCCCTCGCGAACTACCTCACCAGGCGGTTTCATTTTCGCCTCCCAATGTTCATGGGTGAGCACGAGCATCGTTCCGGGTAGGAGCGGGTGCTGATTGGTGTAGGAGCGGTGTGTGTCTCGGTGGGGCAATGCGCGGCGGGGGTGTGCAAGTCGTTTGGCCCGTTCCTTGTTTGTCAGGGTGTCATCTTTGGAATTGGTGAGCATGGCGTTGACTTCATTACCATGGACTGGAACAGTGCTGACAGACCGCAGGACTCGGCTTGGTGAGCGCACTGCCTCCTTCGACTCCGCTCGATGCCTTGATCCTGTCTGAAGTGAAGCAAGCTGCTAACTCGACCCTCCCCAGACCCTCATCCCCGCCCAGCCCCTCCTCGCGCACTGGTTCGACCGCCACCTCTCCCTCGCCCAGGGGATCGCCGCGTGCGGGAGCGGTCTCGGCGGCCTCATCCTCTCCAATACCACCCGCGTCGCGCTCGAGCATCTTGGCGTGAAGTGGGCGCTGATCATCAACGGCCTGATCTCTTGTGTGGTGCTGTTCCCAGCGATATGCCTTATGCGCGGGAGACACAAGGCTGTGGGAGCGAGGAGCGCGCCTTTCCAGCTCAATTTCTTGTGGCATCCCGGGTTCTTGTGGGTGCTGCTTTGGTCGGTCTTTACGAGTGAGTGGAGACGCCTGGTCTCTTCCCGGACCAGATTTGTCATAGTCGTCGTTCTCATTCCCAGCCTCCTCTCTTTGCACCCCGTTCTCCTCCGCATTCTCCTCTCCCTCGTCCTCGTCCTCGTCCCCGTCGATGGCCTCGTCGATGGCCCCGTCCTTGTTGTTGATAATTGCCTCAGTGATGGCCTACTTCATCGCCCTGTACTCCATGGCATCCTTCGCCACGCACGCCCTCAACTTCTCCCAAACCCAGGGCGCCGCACTCCAGTCCATCCTCGCCGCGGGCCAAATGGTCGGCCGACCAATATGGGGTCTCGCCCTGGACCGCGGCGGCCGCATCAACATGACCATCCTGTGCTACATCCTGTGCGGTATCTCGACGCTCGCCATCTGGCTCCCCGCCCGATCTTTCGGCGTCCTCGTCTTCTTCGCGGTAGTGCAGGGCCTCACGGGCGGGACGATCTGGTCCGCCGCCACCCCCGTCGTAGCCCGCGTGGTGGGCGTGCAGGACCTGGCTTCGGCGCTGTCGATCTTCTGGCTCGTGTTGGTCATCCCCGCTTTGGTGGGGCAGCCAATAGCCATCGCCCTGTTGGACTACAGTACGACTCATCTCGGGAGAACAGGGCCGGAATCGTACTTTATCAGCATAGGGCTGTGTGGGGGCATGGCGCTGTTCGGCGCGGGGTTGCTGTACGGGGCAAAGCGGTACCTGCAGCAAGGCTGGACTCTGTTCCGCATAGTGTAGCGCAGTCGACAGTCAGTCATTACGAGTTCAGTACAGCACATGCATCGGGCGTATCGACAACAGTCAAAATCCAGAACATGGGAGAAACGACGCGAAGCACCAGACACATCGACACCAATGGTGCGGCTATCGCTCGGTCACGTACGTCAAGTCGCCTTGCATGGCCTTCTTGAAAGCTGCGAAGCCGCACTCATATCAATAATACAACATATGCATCATGTTCCCGTCCGACTCGTGTCCTAGTATAGCATCCTGCGCTGAATGGAGCCACGGAGCCACGGAATCACGGAGCCACGGACCGCGGAACGCCTCCCCGGGTCACTACATGTCGCAGTCCGGGCCGCCGGGGCGTACAGCTCGTCCCGGCGGTGCGCCCGGCCCGCAGCGACATGCTCCACCATTTTGATGATGCAGGCGCGGGGTCTCGACGCAACGTAAAGGATTCCCAGAGTGTGAGAGAGTGACGTGAGAGCACACACACCGGGTACTCGGCGTCTTGCATTTGCGGGGAGAGCGGTCCGGCCACGTGGAATATGGTTGTGCGCGCGTCTTGGCGCGGCATCCATCGCTCTGCCGCTTCCCCCGTTTGCCTGCATCGTACTTCTCGTTGGTGGGATCCTCGCGGTGCATGCCAAGAGACTAGGGCCGGAATGTCGGGCCATCCACGTGAGGCGCAAAGGGATGATACACCGTTTCCTGCGGCTTCGTGCTGGATGCGCTGGATGTGCTGGGTCGCCTTCGATCACATAGCATCACGAGCAACCCCCCCTCCCTTCCCCCCCGGGGGGTCTCCTGAGCTTGCAAAGGGATATAACTCCCCACCCCCCGGGACCCACTGTGCCCCTTTCTTCCATACCCCTCGCCCATCTCTCGGCGAGCACAAGCACCTCCACTACGCTTGACCATCCCACCCGAGTCACTCGACCCGAGTCGACGACCACGACCACAACCACCCACGATGGCCCAGCCCGACACCATCGAGTTCATCCCGGCCCCACCACCACTGACCCACGTCGAAGACCTTGACCTCGAAGCGGCCAAGCCCTCCGCGGAACACGTCGAGAACGCCTCCATCACCGAGAAGAAGGCGGTTGCGGACGTCGAGCGCGAGTATGTTGACGGAGACGATGCGAAGCCCCGGACTGGTCTCCGGAGGCTGTTCCGCTCCAACCCCAGCCTCGAGTTCATGAGGGAGGTGGCGGAGGCGAATACCCAGCCGCTCGACCCGGTCGAGGTGAAGAAGGTGAGCGCGGCGTGTAGCGACGTGGGGCGGTATGGGACAATATGGGACGGTACCCATGAAGCGAAGCCTTCATATCGAAGTGAAGCCTTGAATCTCCACCGAAACCCTCGACACCGGAATGCGTCTGCCTCCCCCAGTCCCAGCAGCTTGATGATTCGGGCCAAGGGTGGCCGCGCTGCAGCCTAATGCGCCACCGATGTGAGACCCCCGGCTGACCCACCCAGGTCGAGAGGAAGCTCTACTGGCTCATCGTTCCCCCGCTCGCCATCGACTACGCGTTCTACTACATCGACAAGACGACCCTGCAATACGCTGCGCTCTTCGGGATCAAGAAAGACCTTGCGCTGTCGGGTACCGACTACTCCAGTAAGCGAACCCGATGGCTTCCCAGGTAACTGCTGACGTTTCAGACCTCGGTTCCATCTTCTACATCGGTTGGCTCGTCTGGGCTATCCCCGGTAACCTCCTCCTCGCCAAGTTCCCTCTGTCCAAGTACCTCGCCATTAACGTAGGTCACTGTTTCCATGAACAGGTAGCAGACAAGGTCAGCGCGACGAACTCACGCCTCGCAGATCTTCCTCTGGGGCGTGTTCCTCATGGCCCAAGCCGGGTCGAGGCACTATGGCGATATGATGGCGTTCCGGTTCGTCTCGGGCATGTTCGAGGCGGTCGCGGACCCGTGCTTCGGTGGGTGCAACGGCTCCATTCCTCGCCCGGATACATCGACTTTGAGGTGTGCGCTGAAGAAACGCTGATCGGTGCAGTGTCCATGACCGCGATGTGGTTCACGCGCAAGCAGCAACCCACGGTGATTGGTCTATGGTACGCTTTCAACGGCGTGGGCATCGCCCTCGGCGGTCTTATCGGTGAGTCATCGATCTCACCTGGAGCAAAGGCTTCCAAGCTTTGAGTATATCACTGAGTATACTCGTACTCTCGCTGACGGATCCAGGTTACGGCATCGGCAACATCCCCTCCACCTCGCTCGCCTCGTGGCGGTACGAGTTCCTGATCATCGGCGCCGTCTGCTCCCTCTGGGCCATCGCCATCGGGTTCATCATCCCCGACGCGCCGCACTCGACCAAACGCCTCACGCGGAGGGAAGCCGTCGTCGTCGTCAGCCGCAAGCGGGACGACTACCACGTCGTTGAGAAACGGCAGCTCAAGTGGGACCAGGTCAAGGAGACGTTCAAGGATGTCAAGACGTACCTGTACTTCCTCCTTGGTTTCTTTGCGAATGTCCCCAACGGAGCCACTTCGAACTGTGAGCGGGCGCGTGCTTGGGGGTTAGAGGGTCTGATCGTTGACATCACGCCAGTCGGCACGCTCGTGGTCCAGGGCTTCGGATTCAACACGTTTAACGTCACCCTGCTCCAAATCCCTTACGGCACTTTCATCGCGCTCATGATGTGAGTGACGCAGATGCACAAGAGGAATAATCATCTCGCTGACATGTCAGCTTCGCGGCGATCTACGTCAACCACCTGACCAACCACCTCAACATCCGGACCTACCTCATGGCCGGGATCACCTGCCTGTGAGCGCTGTCGCCCTGCCACATTTGAGCATGAACTCGCACCGCTGACCCACTCGCAGCACTGTGCTCGGTTTCGCCCTCATGGCGTTCACCAAGGGCACCGCGCCCCGTCTTATCGGATACTGTGAGTGACGTCTACATAGACATCAGTCTTGGCCGAAGTGGAATCCTGCACCCCCGCTGACGCCACGCCCCACGCAGACCTCACCGGATCGTCCAACGCCGTCTTCGTCCTCGGTCTCTCCCTCATCACCGGCAACGTCGGCGGATCGACCAAGAAGGTCCTCGCGTCCGCCGCCATCTTCCTCGGCGTCGCGGTGGGCAACATCGTCGGACCCTACAGCTTCCTCGCCTCCGAGGCCCCGACGTACCGAACGGGGATCATCGTCTGCATGTGCTCCCGCGCAGCGGAAATTGTTGTCATCCTCGCGCTCCGCATGTGCTTCGTCATCCCCAACAGGAGTCGGGACAAGAAGTTCTCCGATGGCGACGAGCGGTACGACCCCATGGGCGTGGCTTGGGGGGATATCACCGACAAGCAGAACTTGCACTTCCGATATGTCTGTGAGTGGGGTCAAGTCGTGCTCGACATGATCAGCGCTGACGACTATGTTTAGCATAAGGGGTAAGCAATATGACCGCGCAACGGTCTGCGCTGTCGGCATTCGGAGCAGCCAAAAGAGAAAGGGAGATATCGACGGTTGGGTTGTGGTGGGCGCGGCGGAGCGCCGCGCGCGAGTGACTTCGAGGCTTTGTTCCAGAGCAGACCCTGTGACGTGGAATGGTGCTGGATGTATGTACAGGTAGAATCTATGCAGTGCGCTACATCTGCGACTTCGGTTGCTAATCGTTTGCGCAACTCAAAAGCCCTTGACCCGAACAGAGCACAGGAAGTCCATCTCCTTGCATGCACGATCCAGTCATTCCACACTGTACGGAGAGGGAGGCCGCCACATTCCGCGGGAACGACTAGCGGGATCAAACATATGCCACAGTAATACGATCATCGGCAATATTTTCAGAACCAAACTCCGACCCACCCTTCACCCTCCACCGCCACCACCCACCACCCCTGCCCATCCTCGAAATTCAACTCAACTCCATCCTCCTCTCCTTGTCCATCACCCAAAAACATCGCACCGTTTTGCAGAACTCCTCCCAAAGGAAAACTGTAGACAACATGGTGCGTCGGCGGCGACGCCTGGATCTCTCCTCCTTGTGTTCATGCACTGCTGCGGTGGGACTTGGGATGATTGTGCTGACGATTGGTTTCTGCTTCTCGTGCTCGTCTGACTGACCTCTCGTCCTCGCTGTTGCTGGTCACTCTCCTCGGATGCTTCGGATACGCCGTGCCCCTGCCCTCCCCGCTATCTATCTGTTGTTGACGTCTATTCGTCCTCCTTGCGTGTGTTGTCGCTACTAAACCCACCGCCCGTTGTTCACTACCTTGATCCATACCTCCTTTGACTCGCCGCCGTGCTTCTTTCCTTCCCCCTTCCCCTGATTCTTACTACCGACACCACCACCCCTCTATACGCCTCACCTCCGCCATCGCCTTCTCCCCGCGTCCCCTCGCTCGCTGCGCTGCGCTCGCTTCTCCCTTCGTCTCCTCGCTCGCTGCGCTCGCGTCACCTCGCCTCGCTCGCGTCACCGGGCCTCGCCGCGCTCGCTCCGCTCGGCCCACAGCCCAAAGCCGCTCCCTCCAAGGCCGTCGCCGGCAAGCCCCTCCACAAGTTCTACGTCGACTACTCGGTCCCCGCGGCCGACAACGTCTTCGACCCCGCCGCGTTCGAGAAGTTCCTGCACGACCGCATCAAGGTTGACGGGAAGCCCGGTCAGCTCGGCGAGGTGATCTCGATTGGCAAGGAGGGTGAGTGGCCGTTCGGTGCTTCGGAGGTGTCGGGCACGGATAAGTGCAAGCTCGGGCGAAGATGACATCTGGTCAAGCCGTTGGGCTTTCTCTTGTCGCTCTTCTCCAGGCTTGCTACCATCATTGCACCACCTCGCACAAGCTTCGTTTCGCTGTAGCGAACCATCACTGACCCTCCCAGGCAACAAGCTCGTCCTCACCTCGCAGATCCCCTTCTCCAAGCGATACCTCAAGGTGAGCCCGGGTCCGAGCAGTGGTCAAAGCGGCACAGACTCTTCGCCCCATCCACTTGTCCCGGGCACACAGCGCTGACGCCCCCGCAGTACCTCACCAAGAAGCACCTCAAGAAGAACAACTTCGAGAACTTCCTCCGGTGAGTGGCGCTCTGCATCCAGTTGTATCATCCACTGGCAATATCCTTCGGCAGCCCACGCGTTAGCGTCCGGCTGTCTAGTTCGGAATCTTGCCGGTGGATGGTCTTCAACTTTGCGCCCGGGCCTCGCTGACCCCCGTAGCGTCGTCGCCACCGCCAAGGACACCTACTCGCTCCGCTACTTCAAGGTCGACCAGGACGAGGCCGAGGACGAGGAGTAACCGGTTCGACGGGATGTCGTTCTGCGGGACGTGGAAGCGTGGGCTCGGGGATGGAGCATGCCGGTGTAGTGCGGGGGTGGGAGGAGTATTGGGCTGTTTTGGGTGCGATGCATCGCTTAGAGCCTATTTCGCGTGCGCGTTGTTCTTGCACATCACTCAGCGCATTGTTTCTCATCGCTCGCATCGGTGGGCCTTTATCCTGAAACATCCTTCGCACTGCTGGATGATGGAAGTGGAGGCGGAAGCAGAGCTTGAGAACGGATCCATGATACTGAGGCTAATCAATCTACAATCTGGCGCTGACTGGGTATGATTCCGGCATGTTTAAGCCCTCGTCGCAAGTCATCGGTGCCCGCTTCCTCTGCGCACGTCGCCGGTTCTGCTTTATTGACAATGCTGCTGTCCACCCTGTATCTCTCATAGCTCCACTCCTGCCGGTCACCATGTGAAGCGACCGATCCGCCAGCTCTGTCCCGCACTCCGACCCCTATCAGGGCAGCATCGATCCGCCACGCGATTACACCACCGCCTGCATCCCTTCCATCTCCCCAAACATCCCTCCGAAATCCCACGCGCCACCAGGAACCAGCTTGTCCGCATAACTCTCCCACTCGGCAGCTCCACAATCGAAAGCCAGCACCCCCGAAATCCACTTGTCTTCGTCCGAGACGGGCGGCGTGGTTGTGTCGGATCGGGGAGTGACGTAAGGAGAGGAGGAGATGGCGGACGCGGTGTACGCGAGTGGGGTAGCACATGAGGGAGAAGGAGAAGGGGCGAGCGAGGTGTTCAATGATGAGGTGGAGAAAGGTTCGGATGGTGGATGGAGGAGAGACAGCGTGGCGCAGAGGAATTGTTGTGGAGGGTCGGTTTGCAGGGTGAGAAGCTGCTCGGCGGGGTTGGCGGGTCCGACCGCTCCAACGGCTCCAACGGCTCCAACGGAGGTGGTACGGGCCTCGTTTTGGAGGTTGAAAGACGTGGAAGACGCAGAGTGGATCGAGGATCTCGGGCTCGCGTCGATGGGGTTGGCATCCGGGGAAGATAGAGGAGTGAGGGACGAGTCGCTCGACGAGTCGACGATGTCGGCGATGAAGTCGAAGGTCTTGTCGTCCTGTTTGACGGTACTGTCACTCTTGGAAGGCTGCTGATCGACAGCAGTGACTGGATCCAGAGGAGCAGCGAGCGCCGAAACGTCGGTTCCCGGGGTGTTCGCCACACTCTCCGCAATGAGACTCTCCAGCGCCGCCAGCGGATCCTCGCTCAGCCCCAGACTCCCAAGAATCGAGCTCCAGTCCATGTCCATCTCCAACCCCATCTGTCCACCGAGATTGCGGCCAACTTTCTCCGGAGTGATGAGGCCGACATTCGAGTTATCCGGGGAGTAGCTCGACGCCTTTTCCTCGCCCGGAGAGGAGGAGACCGTCCATTGAGGACTGCCCGCGAGGGTGGTATTACCGCTGAGGTTGAAGCCCGAAGAGAGGATCGAGGCGAGGTCGCCCTCGAAGTTCCCGAAGGGGTCGAAGGACCACCCCTCCCCGCTCTGACTGAAGGCAGTGCCGAGTGCAGGGTCAGTGTTAAGCTCCGCAGGAAGGACGTTGGCCGGAGTCATCGTCGCCAGGTTGGCGAAGAAGTCCTCGCGGGTCATATCGACCGGACTGTCCGTCCATCCGGAACCGGTGAAGGTGGAGTTGATAGGCGTAGGAGGGATGAAGTTGAAGTCCATCCCCGAACCCGTCATGAGCGCAAGTACACCGGTGGAGGTGGATTGCCAGGGCATCGAGATGGTCGTGGTCCCAGCCGTGGGAGGCTGGAGAGGGGATGTAAATCCGCCACCATGCGGAATCGAGTCGAGCGAAGAGGCCGACGCGAAGGATGCCTCCGAAGATCCGGAGAGGGAACGGGCCATGGAAGGTGCCGGAGAGGGGATGTTGGTCCCAGTCGGAATGAGATGTGCCGCCGAGTCCAAAGCCGGAGAGGTCGTGGCGATCGACGCTTGGGCAGGAGGTGCAGGAGCGGAGATCGCTTGACCTCGTTTCGGGAGAGACCTGATATTCCTCCCGCCAGCCGCAGCGGGAGCATCCAGGTGAACAGGCGCCGGAGCCACATCCACGACCTCAACCTTCGCCTTGCCCTTCGCGCGTTTCGGCAAGGAGGCTACGCGACGACCATCCACTACCGGCGGAGTAACCCTCGACTGGAGCTCCGAATGCGAGGCCACCCGTCCAGGCTTGAGCTGCTTGGTCTCGGAGGGAGGTTTCGGAGTCGGATTGAGGTGTTTGGTCCGATTCCGCTTGTTCTGGAACTAGAAGGTATCAGTGGGTACTCATTGCACCGCTCTGTCAGAACAATGAGAGGGACAATGAGGAGGACAATAAGCATTACAATGAGTTAGGACAATAAGGAGGATGATGAGAAGCATGGGTGAAACCGAAGGGGTAGGGAGGGGAGCGATGTGCCACATTGAACAATGGGTGAAACGGCCAGGAGAAACGGGGGAAGAGAACAATAAGGAACAACAATAAGGAACTGGTGGTAAAGGAGTGATCGGGGCGCGTTTCAGATTGATGCCGCTCCCATCACGCCCGGGTCACCGGTCAGACGAGGATAGGAGGTGGAGCGGTGCGCAGCAGATGGTGTCGACGAGGTGAAGGTGATAGCGGATAGGTGATGGAGTGGGCTGAGGGCGATAGGTCTGGGGCAAAACCGTACCCATGTGCGGACCTACTACGATCAGAGAAGGCATGAGGGAGCATGAGTTTCGTGAAGGTCATTGAAGAACTCACCTGCTCGTATGTGATCCTAGCTGCGGAAGCGACAAGCTCACACTCGGCGGTGTTCAAGGTATTGCTATGTGCATACGCCGTCTCGAGGATCCTGACGACGTGCTGTTGGGTGTCAGGCCGCACTGAGTGAGGCGGACTTACAGAGTCATAACCGCTTGTTTTTCTCGTAGTGAGAAGCTTTGCTCCACATCGATCCAAGGTCTCCAGCACGGAGGTCTGCAAGCGATTCAACTGTCGTTGATATAGCTGCTCGTGTAGGACGCATAGAGCGCGCTGGTGATCTCTGTCACTTAGGCGGGCGAAGCGTGCTAGAGAGAATACTCGTGTCACGAGTTCCTCGTACGCCGTGAGAACACCGAGTCGTATTTTGTCTGCCGTCGCCAGTGTTGTCGTCCGTATCCTGTCCTGCCTCTGAGGGTCCAGAGAAGTATCGCTAAGGTAGTTGTCCAACCAACCGAAGTCTGGCGGTTGGAGCGACGGTGATGTGATGACTTTTGTGAATGGGATCTGCGTGAAGTCGACCCCTGAGTCGAGACAGGTGGTCTCGACCCTGCGTACTGCCAGCAGCAATCTTTGCAGGGACTGGACGTCTACGACCATCGTAAGTTCAGAAGGGGATGGTAAAATGAACGCGATGGTTGAAGAGACTGGTGTACATATATATGGCGGAGCTACCCACCCGTGTTTCAACCACCAAAGCCGCTTATTGTTCCTTTTGACGCATCAGGTCACCGGTATTTGCTTACAACTGAATCTCGTTCTCGTTTCTTTCACCTTCACCTTCGCCGTGATGTCCTTGTCTCAATCGCTGCAGAGCTTCTGGCAGGACTTTCTTGCCTCCTGTCCCAACGAAGGCAAGCTCTCGCAGCTGGCTGTGAGGTTTGATGGACTCGGGAACACCGTCAAGGAGCAAACCGCACACGGGGGCCTCACTCCCCAAGAGCGAAGACAAGCAGAGACCGTGTCCCACAACGTCCTAGTACTAGCCTCCGCCATACAGCGACTTTCAAAGGGGGCCGACGAGGAGCTCAATCGTCTGTCAGAGAAAGTAGCGATTCTGAAACTCAACACACCAAGAGGTCTGTCCATATCTGCATTTGATAGTTCGCCGAAGTACTGACGTGGTCAAGGCAATAAACGTCCTGCGCATGACAGCGCGGCAGACGGGGAAGCCAAAGTCTCCCGATGGAGCAATCGTCGGAGAGAGACCGAGATTTGCCTGACACAGGGCTACAAGAATGAAGGGGCAGACCCCATCCGTCTCTGGTTCCTCCACCACCTCGCCGACCCCTACCCGACCCCCCTCCAAAAACGCAACCTCTCCACCACCACCTCCATCCCCGTCCCCGCCTCGAAGCCCACCTCACGAACTGGCGTCGCCGCGCCGGCTGGTCCGCGATCCTGCACAACCGTTGCGGGGGGGAGAAAGATTCCATGGCGGTGCTCGTGACGCGGGTTTTATCTGGAGAGGAGAAGGATCCGGAGATCATCAAGGAGGTAGAAGGGGTTCAGAAGTATTTGCGAAAGGAGGAGGAGGGGCGAGTGGGCGAGTGGGTCTACCAGGTGAGTACGCCGTACTCGTCGTCTCTGTCGTGCTCGTCGTTGTCGTCGTCGTCGTCGCGGGGTGCTGGTGCTGGTGGCGAGACGACCGTGATTGGGCTGTGAAGGGTGGAGCAGCTGGTCCGAGCGGGGTCCAGGCGGGGGGTCAGGGAACAATAAGCTCCGACTGACCATCGTGGCGATTGACAAGTGGCGAATGGCTCACTAATGTCTCACAGCTCGCCGAACTTGCGAAGAAGGCCCAAGCACCCTCCGACGACACCGTGGACAACATCGACGACGAACAGGACGCCGGCGATGCATCGCCCCCGCTCATCGCTTCGTCGGATGCATCGCCCTCCTCCACGTCCACCTCGGACCGCTCGGACCTCCTGCTCCAGACCCCCCATTCGTCCTCGTCCTCCCACTCGTCATCACTGGACTCGTCGTCCCCTCCGGTGCCCGCTCGCCAGATCATCCACCCGCCACCCGGTGATACTGCATACAACCACCGCACCCTGTCCACCACATCGTCCTTCTCCTCCCTCTCCGCCTCGTCGGCTGTCGTCCGCGCCACCCCTCGCTCGACCTCGACCAACTCCAACACCTCGTCCACGTCCAATACCTCTGGCATCTCCTCGGTTTCAGCAGCTTCTGTCGCTCTCGGCTCAATAACCGACGCCGCATCACTGGGCGCAAATCTCAGGAGACGCACCTCGTCCGTCCGTTCCACCGCTGAGGGCGAGATCGAGTACCTCGCCGATGCCCCAACCGATGGCAACTTCTCCTTCACCCCGTTCTCGTTCTTCCCCTCACCCGCGAGCACAACCTCTGCCTCCCACACATACGCCATGAACCACGAGTACGCCACCATGCCGGGATATCAACCCGTGTACTACGTCCCCAGCAATGCCGCGCATGTCAACTTCAAAGACGAGCTCCACCCCGGTATCAAGCGCCCTGCCGATGCGGACTCTCTGGCCACCGGGTCGAGGTCCAAGGACGCCAAGTACCAGCAGCACACACCCAGCGGCGACGAACACGCCCCGTGGGTCTTTAACCACCCTCTCGGCCCGCCAACAGGCTTCTCACTCGGTACACACTCGCCCAGCGTCTCGACGCCATCCAAGCGCGCGACTCGGCCCGACTCGCATCCTGTCAATCACTTCGCTCAGGATGGTGCTTCCCCCTTCGCCATCCCGGAATATCCCCTGGCCTATTCCGCTGCCATGTGGAGTACCATCGCCGATCTGCCCTTGCTTCCTCACATGGTGGCTATCGGTGCCGTGGGCGGTAACGTGGACGACGGGGCCGATGCAGCGAGGGAGAGCAAGGGATGGGCTTTGCCCAATCAGCATGACTTCGAGCTGAGCTTCCCGGACTGGGCGTGAGCGAGGGGATGTCGAGGGGATGTCGAGGGCGAACCACGTGAGAAGAGCTTCGGCGTCGACGACCAACGAAACCACTTGACGGATGGGCGAGTGAATCACGAATGGAAGATTTCAGAGCCCGCGAGAGGCGTCGCGGAGTAGAGAAATGGGAGGGGAGTGTGGATTGCAAGACGCAATGTGAGAGGGTGAAGCCCAAGGTGAGTATTGTAAGTAAGCACCGCAGGGGGAGGGAGGATCAGCGCAGGCGCATGCTTCTCGATACTTGTGTATACGACTCAAGGACCCTTCCCATAATCCACATCCACCGTCGATCTATCCCCTCACAAATCGAGGGATACGCTCCAGCCCATACCCATTCCGCACCTGCTCATATCTCCCACACCTGTTCATATCACTCGGATCTCGTGTCCCTGACCGCTGCGCTGTGCCATACCTTGTTGCCATACCTTGCTGCGAATGAAGATCGTGCTCCCGGCCCGTCGAGATCTTCAGTGACCAGCCACATGGCCGCGCCGACCGGCCCGCTGGAGACAGATCTGGAGTGTCGGGCACATGCGAAGAGCCGCCGCGAGATCCAAAATTGGACACTGAGAGTGAGATGTGGAGAAGCTGAGCAAGTATGCGCGTCTTGCCATCGTCGTTGCCAGGTAGTCGTTCAGTACTATATCCTCATTTGTGTGGTACTATCCCAACCCATCTTGCGTCTCTGCACCTCGCAATGCATCTTGTAGTCATCAGCGAACTCCGCATGCATTGCACAGCCCTTGTCGCCTTGCATACTTCGACCCACCTTCCCCTCGGAGATTCGGCGCCGAGGCCGTCGTTGTTCCCGGCCCAAAGCTTTCCCGGACCGGCGAAACATCTCCGGCCCGCCGCGGACCGGCAATGCGAGTGGAGGTCGACACGCTGCTGGATACCTTTGTGTCGCTCTGTCTTGTTCAACATCCCGCTTCATCATTTCTATTTCTAACTTCTACTTCTCTACTTCTCTCAAGTAGGAAGAGCACCCCAAGAACTGACTGTGACCTCATATCTTTATTGTAGTCAGTCGTCATGTCCCAGTCCAACGGCCAGGCCAAGCTCGGTGGACGAGTCGGTATCGTCGGTACCGGCCACCGCGCAAGGGTGAGTGAGACGTCTCCTCGCCAGCTGTAGCACAGCTAGCGAAATAGGAAGATTTGCTCCTCACTGCTGCTTGGCTACTCTGGATCCCTGTTGCTGTACCCTCGTAAGGGGGCGCCGCGGAACTGCGCTCTTCATACCCCCTTCTAGAGGTCGCTGACCTTCCCCAGCTCTACACCAATGCCATCGCCGCCCGTCCTTCCTCCCAGCTCGTCGCGCTCTGCGACCTCAACGAGGAGCGCATGAAGTACCACAACGAGCTGCTCAAGAAGCTCGGACAGCCTGAGGCCAAGATGTACCCGGCCGTGAGTGTCTCCTCACCCAGAGCTGCGCGTCTCCCCCGGGGTCTGTGAACCGAGCTGTCATTGCTCATCCAATGGGCTCAGGGAGACGAGCAGTATGACAGGACAATGAGCACTCGTTGACCCGTGCAGACCGACTTTGAGAAGATGCTCAAGGACGAGAAACTCGACGTGCTCGTCGTGACCACCGTCGACGCTACGCACGACCAGTACATCGTCCCGGCGCTGTACGCGGGTATCCGGGTCCTCACCGAGAAGCCAATGACTACGTGAGTGCAGCTGACTCGTTCCTGGCCGTCGATTTCGAGAGAAGGTCGGAAGGTGCACGGACCGTCAGCTGACGCTTCTTAGCGACGTTGAGAAGTGCAAGCGCATCCTCAAGGCCGTTGACGAGACCAAGGGTTCCGTGCAGGGTGGGTCCGAGCTCTGCAGCAGGCCAGCTTGCCCGCTGTTGCTTCCCTCGCACGGGCACCAGCGGAGCACACCCTCTCAGAGCTGACCCCCGCAGTCCTGTTCAACTACCGATACAACCCCGCCCACTGGAAGGTCGAGGAGCTCGTCGCGTCGGGCAAGATCGGGAACGTCAAGTCGGTGCACTTCGAGTGGCTCCTGGTGGGTGACCATAAAGAGCGCGCGCCTACGCTCGGGCTCGAGCGAAGGGTCGGCTCCGGAATCACCTACGTTGTATCTGACCACGCTGTAGGACACTGTTCACGGCGCCGACTACTTCCGCCGATGGCACAGGTACAAGGACCGTTCGGGCGGTCTCATGGTCCACAAGTCGTCGCACCACGTGAGTGGGCGTCACTCGTCGATACTCTGGCTCGGCGGAGGAGACTCTGGGCGCACCCGCTTCTAAGGGTGCCAAGCCTTGTTTTGACCTGCCGAGCCTCAGCATCACACCTAGGTGTCCCGTAACGGCTCGCTGACGCTGGTCCCAGTTTGACCTCGTCAACTTCTGGATCAACGCCAAGCCCAAGGAAGTCTTCGGCATGGGCTCCCTCGCGTTCTACGGTGCCGAGAACGGCAAGAAGTCGGGCTGGGCAAAGGACTACTACCGCGCCCGAGACTCGAAGGAGGCGGAGACGGACCCGTTCGCGATTCATCTCGGGGACCAGCCGGACCTCAAGGCGCTGTACCACGATGCGGAGCACGTTGGTGAGTCGAGTCGCGGTAGCGGATGATTCTCGGGTCGCGGAGTTGCTTGCTCCGCAGACCTAGGACGATTTCCAACCGTAATGCTGACTCCGCAGACAACTACCACCGCGACATGAACGTGTTCGCCGACGATATCACCATTGAGGACGACATGTCGGTGCTGGTCAAGTACAGCAACGGCGCGACGATGACGTACCACCTGACCGCGTACTCGGTGAGCAGGAACGGAGTGTAGATGAAAACAAAGCTGACAAAGCTTCTTCATCTTGCTCGTTCTGCTTCTCACTCCCCACTTACGAATAATCACCCTCTGTTGCCTTCCATACTCCCCGGCTTCCACTCGCTCGCTCCGCTCGCTCGCCGCTCCCGCAGCCATGGGAAGGCTACAGGGTCATGATCAACGGCGACAAGGGCCGTCTCGAGCTCGAGGTCGTCGAGTCCGCCTTCCGTCTGCCGAAGAACAAGGGCGGTTCTGCCGAAGGCGCGGTGCACGGCGAAAAGGCGCTGCCGAACGAGGGGCGCCAGAAGATCATTCTGCACCCGTTGTGGGAGACCCCGCAGGAGGTGCCGTATGAGATCGGCAAGGGCGGACACGGTGAGTCGAGAGTCGAGATCCGTCTAGTCGTGGAGTCGTCTCTTCACGTGTCTGTCAACTCCCGTGTCTCTCGAGTCCACGTTACAGTCTCTTGAGCCTGAGTGGACTCGAGCGACAGCGACCAGCAGACATTGGATGATTCCACTCGTATGCAAGCAGCGCTGACCCCGCTTACAGGTGGCGGCGACGACCGCATGCTCGACCAGATCTTCGGCCCCCGCCCAGGGATGGTCGAAAAGGACTCTGCAGTTGCCCGTCTCGGCGCGAACCAAATCGACGGAGCCCTCGCCATGGCCGTGGGTCTCGCAGCCAACGAGAGCTTCAAGACGGGAAAGCTGGTCAAGATTGATGAGCTCCTCGGTGTGGTTCTGTAGTGCGGCGGCACAGTGAGGGGTCGAGGGTTTGTACAGCTTGTACGGTAGTAGTTGGTAGGGAAAATGCATCTGTTTCATTTGTGTTGGAGATGCAACAACGACAACTCTGATGAAGTCTGTGTCTAGAGCAGCACAACGCAGTCCCGATGCAGCATCAAGCGGGCCTTCCTATCCAGCACCTCTACAAATATCATGCCCCTACAAAATGGCGTAGGCCGAGGTTTTGTCTATCTACCCGTAATCACTGCCGTGGATAACCACCGCTATACACAAGCCACCGCAGCTTCCCGCATCCCGCATCGTGCACTGAATGCGCCTCGATCAAACCTTGTGAAGCCGGCCTCTTCTGTCCAGCCATGATCACATGCATCCAATCTCGTCTCGGTTCGATCCCATCCGATCCGATTCGATTCAACTCCTGCGCATCATCGCGACTTCTACGACAGGCCTGGCGTCCCTCACAGCCCCTCGGCAGCCTTCATCGCCTCTTCCGCCAACATCTTCGCCTCCTCATCCAGTCCCATCTCCGGTACATCCACATGCGCCCCCTTGGGAGCCTGCTCCGTCGTGACTTTCTCCTCATCCCTCGCGTTCCCAGCCTCCGCATCGCCATGCCATCCACCTTCATCCTCCGCTTTGTCCGTCACCTGCGGAGCACCCGCGTCGAGGCCTACTGGCGCACGAGTATCCTCGGGTTTGGGCGCCTCCACTTCGGATTCGCGCGGGATGATATCCGTCGATTCGAGCATGGGGACCTCGTTCTGGGGTCCCACGGGTGCAATGGTCTTTTCCTCGGGGATGGCCTCGGGGTTGTCAAAGACGTTGCGGATAGGTTCAGGGGCTTCCTCCTATAGTTGAAGGCATCAGCAAGAGCCCTCGCAAAACCATTCCCCCTCGTTCAAACGTCTCGAAAACACCAGGGCCATCTCTGGTGCCCCGGCTAGATCCGCACATCCGCGGAGCTTGAGTCTACATAACCGGAGACGCCCGGCGAGTTCCAAGTCCGCGCCACACTCACCACCATTGTCGTCGTCACCGCCGAGTCGTCCATCGCCGGCGGCATCGTCAGCTCGATCCGCGAGCTCGACACGGGCTGGCCCTTGTACTGCGCGAGGTTCTCGTGGAAGTCGCCGCTGCGGGATGAGCTGGGCACGGGCACTGGCACGGGCGGACATGATCTGCACGAGAACGATAACGATGACGAGAACGAGGACGAGAGCAATCCTCTCATCCGGCTTTCGCGAGTTCAGGAGCCCGGTTCCAGCTCCGGCTCTTGCTCCTCCCCAACTCTGCCTCTCTCGGACGTAGACACATCCGTCGAGCAGACATCTCGACCAGATATGGATCCATGACAGAGCATTCCCTAGCGTTCGTTCGCACTCACCAAGAGAAATCCCACGTCTTGATCCATTTCGCCCGCTCGCATTTTCCCTTCGTCCACGGCTCGGCATAGCTCAACGGGCTGAAATAGCTCCAGCTCCACATCGCGAGGATAACAATTACCGCGCCGATCTGCACCCTGGTCCGAGGTCGGAGCGAGGACGTGGCGTAGTCGAACGCGGCGCAGAAGCAGAGGACGGCGAAATACAGTGCGGGGAGGTAGTGGTGCAAGAACAGCTGGCGGGCCATGAGGTAGAATGGGAGGTAGTGCAGTGCCCAGCCGATGACGAGGAAACCGCATACTTCGTCGTAGAATGCGACTTTGGCTGGGAGGATTAGCGGAGAACAAGAGCGACGTTGGGTGCTGCGGCAAGTCGACGTGAACACGAGGGGCAATAAGCGTTGCGACGTGCGGGGAGAGACACGGGGGAGCGCAATCGCACAAGGAATGGCCAGGTTTGATGAGTGGGAGCAAATGGGTGCGACGCGTCTCGGCGAAAGCGTCCTCTGACAAGGCGAAGTGTGACCGCAATAACCCAAGTCCCGCCGCGCCGCACTCACGCGAATACAGATCCCTGAAACCCCTCTTGTCGCGAATGACAAACAGCGCTCTGACAGCGAGATACGCCACGACCGCCGCGGTGCTGCTCCACCACACCACGGGGTTACCGACGAGGTACACCTGTCTGTGGTTCTGCACCCAGAAGTTCTGCGGCGCGTCAGCACGGCGACGGCGAAAAAGAATCCGACAGTGCTCTCTGTCCAGCGAGCGCGTCACTGGTAGGCGCATACGATCACTCACGATGCCGCGCCGGAGCCAGGGCCAGTGCTGCGGCCTCGAATCGTACGCGTGTCGGTCGGTCAATCCGGCGTTGGTCGTCCACATGACAGCCTGGAGCTCGAAGAACTTCTCAAAGAAGCTCGGGCGGGCGTAGTTGACCTTCTCGGCGTCGAAGGGGACTGGAAACCCGTGTCAACTAGAGTCTAGTTTTCCGACGTGTACCTCGACTCGGCGAAGACTCGCAGGTATCGAGACAAGGAGGAAGGAGGAAAGTTCCTACGTACGCTGCGCATGGGTGTTGGTCTCGATGTACCACAACGAGTTCTCCCACGTCGGGTTCTTGTTGCAAGTGACCTGGGCGAATCAGCTGGGTTCGACTCGGCTCGGCTCGACTCGGCTCCGCCCGGCTGCTCGGTCATGACCACAGCGATGAGAGACGAGACGAGACGAGACGAGACGAGACGAGACGAGACGTCGCGTCTCGACATGTCTACAACTCGATGGATCGACGTAACCTCGCCGATGCGGCAGCCTGAAGCTCCACCACCTCTTGCTGCTCAAACCCCCACTCGGGGAGCTTGACCTTATGCGAAAACAAATAACAACCCGAAAGGACGTGTCGGAGCCGGAACTCGCTCCGGAGGGTCCTGAGACGGTGTCGCGCGGCGCGGTCGTATTTCTTGGACAAGGTCTTGTGGGCTAGCTCAACGACGAAATCGTCGTTCGCGTCGCCGGAGAAGCTGGGCGCGGGTTAGCGGTGGGTTCTGTGTCTCACGGATACGGACGGTTGCGGATGAGCTTTGGAGCGCGTGCTGAAGCCAGTGTCTTCCGCAGCACAAGCAGCGGGTTGATGCCGGATAGGTATTCTGATGAACGGGTTCACGCGGAGTAGCCGAGCAATTACAAGCTGAGAGGGGAGCGAGAGGGAGAACGGAATCCCCGAGAGAGAGAGCGAGAGAGAGAGAGCGAGAGAGAGAGAGAGCGAGAGAGAGAGAGCAAGAGAGAGAGAGAGAGAGAGAGAGCAAGAGAGAGAGAGAGAGAGAGCAAGAGAGAGAAAGAGAGAGAGAGAGAGCAAGAGAGAGAGAGAGAGAGAGCAAGAGAGCAAGAGAGAGAGAGCAAGAGAGCAAGAGAGAGAGAGCGAGAGTGAGGGAGCGAGAGAGGAGAGAAAGAAACCATGAAGCGCCGGTAGGAACCGCATGCGCCGCGCCGCGCCGCGCCCGACTCACCCCGGGAACCCATACCCCGACACCTCATTCTGGAACTCCACGTCGCTCACGGGCGGCCTGACATCATGCGAATGCAGCCGTTTGTCCGTCGAGACGTGCTGCAGCCGGATCTTGGAGCCGGCGATGATGTGCTCAAACGGCAGTTCGTCCCACGGGTACGAAGGGGGTGCGTCGGGGGCGGAACCGTTGGTGATTCGCCAGAGGTTGTTGTCGTCGCGGTGCGGGTAGAGGGTGATTTGTTGTTCTACGGGAGTTAGCGGGGCGAGGGGGGGGGGGGGGGGGGGGGGGGGGGGGGGTGGGCGGGAGGTGGGCGGGATAGGGGAAATGAGGTAGCGGGGGAAAAGGGGACGGGGAAAAGGGAAAGGGAAACAGTGAAGGAAGCTTGGAGAGGGTGAGGGTGAAGGAGGCTTGGAGGGAAAACAGTGAAGGGCCCTGGGACAGGGAGGTGCAGGTGGCGCAGGGAGGGTAGATGGTGGGGGATTCGTGGAAGCGGCGGAGCAGGTGCCCGGGACAGAGCTGGCGAAAGGACAGATCAACAAGAGGAGCTAGGGGGAGCAAGGGGAGGAGAGGACAACGCTGGAAGAGCAGAATCGAGCGTAGCGAAGTGCCATGTGCATCGTGCATCGTGCGATGTGCGCCGTGCGATGCGCGATGCGCAATGCGCCGGGCAATGGGTGCAATGTGCCGCGCCGCGCCGTACTCACGCTGCGATCCGGCGGGGTACGCGTGCGGGTGCGAGTGGAGGTATCCCCCTGGGTGTTGACGTGCCGGATACTGACGATGGATCCGAACCCGACGTCTGAGAGCGGATCGTCAGCGGGATTTCGTTGATAGTGATGAGTAGCCATCCTCCGCGTCTGGCTTGTCCTCCTAGCACGTTTTTTCCGTCTCTCCGTCTAATCGCGTCTCGCCCTCATAGCTTGCCGCCTCTTCCACTCTCCTCTTGCACTCTTCGCTTCATTCTCGGTCTCTCTGCTGGTCCGCCGCTTCGCCTCTCCACATATTCGGATCACGTCGGCGCTTCGCCGCTACGCGGCCGCGCGACTCCGCGACTACGCTCGTACCACTCACCCGCGTATGTATCTTCCATGCCATGCCCTTGCAGCGTATGCTGGAACTCCGAGCTCATAAACCCATCGCCATCTCCGCTCATGTCGAGCACCCAGAAATGGATGTAGAACATGGCCATGTAGAACCCGATCGGCACGACAATCAGTCCCAATGCTCTCGCCATGAAGTGCCGCGCCCACATCCTGGGCGTGACCCGGAGGTTTCCGAGGAGTAACCACAATTGCCGGAGCGTGCCCAGGCCGACGGTGGCAATCGTAAATAGCCCGACCCACTTGCACGACAGTGTCGCGCCGAGCCCCAAACCCGTGAGAATCAGGTTGCGCCACCAGCCCGTCGTGAACGCCCTCCCATCAGAGTCGAGGGACGAGAACCGGACCCAGAACAGCACGGTCAACGCCGTGAAGAACACGAGGTACGAGTCGAGCAGGATGAGTCGGGACTGAGTGATCAGGGCGTTGTCGAACGTGATGAGCAGAGCGCCGAGGACAGCTGTGGGCAGGGAGAGACGCAGAGAGAGCAGGGTGAGGTAGGTGATGGGCACGAGGGCGAGGCCGAGGAGCGCAGGGAAGAGGCGCATGATGATGTACGGGACGCCGGGCTCGAGGTAGTCCCTGTCACGTCAGCGGGGTAAAGGGCGATGACGATGGATCCCCAAACGACTCGGGCACCGCGAGCAGCGCTCGATTCGCAAGCGCTCCGAAGCAGCCGCAGTGTGCTCAGCTTGGGGCAGCGGGTGCAAGCTGCCACAGCTGGCGCAGTTGCTGAAGCAGACAGGGCAGCATGCTCGTGAACAAGTCGCGCCGCAGCGAGCGTCGTGCCAAGTCGGAAATAGGATAGTGGCTTCTTGACCGACGGCTCCGAGTCCCTGTCCCAGGAGCAACTGCCAACTGGCTTCGCGCCACGTCGCAAGAGCCCATCTCAAATTCCAACACCTCTCAAACCCAACCGCATCTAGCCCGACACCACCGACACCACCGACACCACCGACACCACCGATACCACCGACACCACCGACACCACCAACAACACCGACACCACCTCTGTACCCGGAGCCAGGACCTGAGCCACACCACCTCTCTACCCCGAGCCCGAGCCAGACCGACACCACCTCTCAACCACGAGCCAGATCACCCCGAGCCAGAGCCACGCCCCACTCACTTGCCAATATCCTTGAAATCAAATTCCCCGTCAAACCCGCCAAGCCACGCCGACAGCGTGATCAGCAACTTTGCCAAGGGCGGGTGCACGTCCATGAAGAATTTCCGGCGGATGTACTTTGCTGCGAAGCCGCCGAAGTGGACTTCGTCGAACCTGCGCGAGAGCCGAGCGTCAGCGAGGCTCGAACGGGGCGCGGGACGGGGAGGGGGGGGGGGGGGGGACATGACGTGCCGTAGCTACGAGACTGCGAACTGGTGGGACTGGGAGGAGGTACGGTGGGGACAAGAACTTGGCAGATGGGACGGTTTGATGGACGCTTCGGAAGACGAAGGAGGGGAGAGGTATGGGAGGATCCAGCATGGGGCACTGCGTACGACTCGAGCCGAAGGCGACGGCCGGGGATGTGCGATACTGAATTCCGGACTGTGACGAGACTCGATGTAGCGATGTAGTGAAGTAATAATGGAAATCATCTCGACGCCGCCTCAAAGTCACTCACACAACACTAGTCGGCTGCCAAAGCCTCCAAAGCCTCACTCCCGCCGCGACAACCATCACCCCAGCCAAGATCAACCACTCCCTCCTCCTGAGCTTCCCTTCCCCGCGCATACTCCCCCTTCTCGGCCCCCGAATGCGGGTCCCGACGTGGACACGGACTTGATTGGCCCATGACCTCGTTCGTGCAGACGCGTGTCCGCGAGACTTTCTTTGCCCCGGGGTTTCTCGTCCCGATCCCGAGTGGGAGTGTAGGAGGCGGTGAACCCCGATTGCTGGGGTGCGGACAGGGAGGGGTTGGAGAGCTTGTGGGTTGGTCCGCGGCGGGTCGGGATTCCTCCAGGAGGAGGGGAGATGGACGGCATGGCAAGGAGCGCGAGGATCGCGAGGATCGAGAAGGAATGGCAAGGAAGGATGCGAGGGATCAGAACGGTTGACTGAGCGTCTATGGGCGAATGGTGTGCTGGAAGTCGATGGACCGTTCGAGGCGATGCGACGGACGGCTCCAGAAAGCCAACTCGACCGGACGAGGTAGTCGGATACAGCCAGATCACACCTCGTCACAAGCAGCGCGTCTGCGTCGTGCTGAATTGGTGGTGAGTGATCGAGTGTTGCTGTGAGTGTTTTGTTTGAACAAAGGAGCGATGGCTGAGACCAACCAATATATAACGACGGTGCGAGTGCAAGCTTCAGGCCTAACCGTCTGCGGACGACGTGCAAGCAACAGATCAGAACGGACGCGGCGCAGCGCCGCGGGGACACGTGGCACAACCCAATGTGGAGGGAACACACAAAGCAAGCCACAGCCACAACCACAGCCGCAGCCAGAGTACACCGAGTACACCCATCACCATGATCACCCTGGCCGTCGCAGACAACCGTATGCATGTCTCGCATATCTTGCTCGTACCACGCCACGCCCGCGCCCCGCCCACGCCCACGCCCACGCCCGCGCCCACGCCCACGCCCACTCTCACAGAGCAACTCTCTACTCTCGGTATATCGTCCACATTGTCCGTTGTATAACATCACGTACAGTTGTCGATGAGCGAGTTCTTCTGCGGGGGGGGTTAGCGGGGTTCAAAATGGTTCGGACGGCGCGGCGCGGCGCGGCGTGGAGATCGCCCCTTCTGAAGACCGCAGGCATCACCCACAGCCACGATGTCTGTGTGGGATGGTGGCTGGGGGCGATGCCTGCGTCGCTGCTGCGGTCTTATGCACGGAGCTCTAGTCCCGCAAGACTTCGGCCAGTCTTCGTTGTTCCATTCCGCGCTCCCTCCAGAGTCGCCTCGTCGCGTCGTCTCCCAGTCACCCGTTCACCCTCGCATCCCCCGTACCCGCTAATCCACGAGATGACTGCTCGCCCCCTCCCCTCTGCTTCCCTCTCGACCTCTGCCTTCCCCCTCGCTCCTCTTTCCGCCACGCTACCCCTAACACCCTCCACGCCGTCCCTCTCCTCGCCCCCGACAAGTCCCCACGCTCGCCATCGCCACACACACTCACCGGCATGGAATACCCCGCTCCCTCCCAAGTCGTCAAGTTTGGGTTATTATACGCATTCGCGTGGTTTGCAATATAATTCGCCGTAGGCCTGTCCGAGGGGTCGCATCCCATCTTTCCGTCCGAGCGCTGGTAGACGCGCACGTAGTCGACTAGCATTTGGGCGGGCCACTTGAGCTGGTCAAAGTTGACGGTCTGGAAGTTATTGGACATGCCAAAGTTGATGATCTGTTGGTGAGAGCGCCCAAGCGAAGAGAGGTACGACGGTGTGACGATAACACGGAGAAAGACAGCAGATGACAGGCGCGAGACGAGACGGCATGGGGCAGGAAGCGATGGGGCAGGAATGGAGCCAGGATAACAGACAAGCGTGATGTGAGACGAGAAGGGCGGTGGCGAAAGAATAGCAGGAACGAAACAGCAGGAAACCATCGTCAGCTCCCCGTTACCGGACAAATCCCACCATCGAAAACGCACCATCGCCATTGGCTCCTCCGAGATCAGACGCTGCGAGACCTGACTGTCCGTGTTGGGACCCACGGCGGCGGGGTACATGGTCCAGCTCTTGGCGCCGTCGGCGACCCAGGTGATGTGGCCGGATGTCCGGGCGCTGGGGTTGGTGTAGTACTCGAAGCCTGAGGGGTCAGCGGGTGCGCGAAATCCCAAACCCCGCTTCGAGCAGGTCCCCGTTATTGACTGCAGTCGACTGCACCTTCGACCGGAGCCCGAACCCCCAATCCCGATGCCAGTGAAAACATCTTTGCCCGACTCGACTCGAAGACATGTGCAATTGACGCCCATCACTCACCGTGCACGCCAAACGATCCCGAGGTGAGCTGGTAATCGCTCGTGTCGATATACGTCAAACTCGACACGGCCTCCTGGTACTGCCCTCCCTTGTAGCTGTTCCACTTTGTCTTTGTCGTGTCGTACTGTACCGCGCCCGCGGAAGTGTTGACGTAGTTGTAATCCGCATCGAAGGGGGCGACCTGGCACGACTGCGAGACCTGGCCCTGAGGGATGGAGAGGTCGGTCTGGGCTTCGAGGACGTCGATCTCGGGAACGCCGCGGCCGTAGTTGACCGCCGGACCGGCGTGGTCCTCGCCCTTGCACGTGCACGCGGACATGCGCTGGCCCGGGAGGCTGAGAAGGTCAGCGCGCTGACACGGCGGAACGGTGCGGGAAGGATGGTCCCATGGCAGGGAGAAGATGCAGGACATCGGAGTAGGCATCGATGGAACCAAGGCAAGGGAAGGTCAAGCGTGAGTACTCACTAGGACAGCGCCGAGCCGTCGGGGTTGACAATCGCCGCGGGACCTGTGCCAGCTGCGTTACTCTGGTTCTTCAACGTCCCCAGATCACACGAGTCGTAGGTGTACGGCCACGTCCCGTCGGTGGTCGCGCCGTAACCCGGTCGTCCGAGGTTACCCATCATCCAGACACCTGGCCAGAACCCTCCGACCGCGGGCGTGCCGGGGAGCGACACCCGGACCTCGAGGTAGACCGAGTACTGGAAGCACAGCTGGTTCCAAGACTGCAGCATGCCCGACTTGAAGTTGAGGTCGTGGATGGATTCCTGGGTCATGGTGATGACCAGATTGCCGCCCGAGGTCGTGATGGCAGAAGGGTCGTACCACTCAAAGTCGCCAGTAGGCCAGTAGTGCAGATCGACACCGGTCCAGTACGGGTCGTCGCCAGGGTAGAATGTTCTGAGGCGGTGCATTAGCATCTACGCATTCCAATTTTATTTGCCGTAGGGTGGCGCCGCACCAGACTCACCGCCCGTCCTTGTTGAACTCGTCCGAGAACACGAGGGTGTATTGCTCCCCGTCAAAGCCCGTCCGGGTGTACACCGAGCTAGGCGTGTCCGGGTCTACGACCGATGGGAAGTTTGAGATCTGCGGGACCTGCCCTGTCGAGTTGATGCCTCCGAGATTGTACGCGCCATTCGTCGAGAGCGTGACGGAGGTGTAGTGCGAGATGATGGGGTAGCCGGCAAACAGCGTGATGAGGCAGATGAGGAGGATGAAGAGGCATCCGACGTTGTAGAAACCTCGCAGGGTGAAGATGGATCCGCCTCGGTCGTTCTGCCCGTGTCAGCGGGACGCGAATGGGGCGTGGGACAGCGCGTGAGCGCGTGAGAATGCGTGAGAGGACACTTGAACCCACCTTGCGGTCCCGTTTGGGATCGGGGTTGTGCAAGTAATCGTCCGCCTCGGGGTTGGCGTCCAACCCTCCTCCCCATCCGTTCGCCGAGGGGTCCTGCGCAAACGTCTGCTTGTCGCTCTGCGCGGGGCTTCCCAGTAGCGCCGCATTGGGTCCCACGGGAGCGGACGACGCTGTGGGGCCGTATCTTCGCGCGTTGGTTGCGGGTGACTGCGGCGATCAGCACGGCCCCAGCAGGCAACAGGTCGACACGACACCAAGAAGGGGTGGGTGAGAGAGCGGGAAGAGAAGGGCTAAGAGATGCTTGGAGGGGCTTGGATGTACAGAGTATCGCGTCGCAGGAACGTGCCGAAATCCAGGAGCGGGTGGGAGGGGTTTAGAGGACGTGGATGGATTCGAGGAGTGGGAAGACCCCGGATCCCGCAGCGGGATGGGGGTGTAGGACATGGATGTAGGGTCGGCTCGATCCGCAGTTACTACGGATCGATCGGGGGGTGATGCGCGCTACGCGGAATCTCGATGCTTCACGAGTATCCGGAGGCCGAACGAATGCACAGAGCGAAGAGAGGAAGGGAGGATGGGGCATGGAAAGGTGGGAACAAGAGATGGGCAAGGCGGTGCGTGGATGCAGCGATGTAAACACAAAGGGGCTGGAACGGGTCAATCGACCACGCCGAAAACCTGTCTGTGATGGTGATGGCGATGGCGACCGAACATCCCCGCCAAGCAATTCAGGCCCACATCGCACTTCCATTCCTGTCGCTTGGCAACGACCCGACTAGCACCATCATAGAACACGCCGAGACATCGAGACAAACAGGACACTAGAGAAGCATCATCGCTCACCTGCCTGTTGTCCAAGAGCGCCGCCTGACTGTCCCCCCTCGCTGGCATCCCGCCCTGACGGGGCGCGTAACTTCTCGTTGGAGCCGGCATGCCGCTTCCGTTACCGTTTGATCTCGCGCTCGCGCCGGTGCTGGGGCTCTGGTTGTTTCCGTGTCCGGAAAGAAGCGCGCTGGACGCGTTGAGTCCCGATGGACTGGGGGTTCGAGGTGGGTAGAAACCGGGGGAATCGGGACGCGACGAGGAAGCAGGGTCCGAGAAAGGGTTGTTGTAACGTGTCGAAGTGGGTTGGGAGCGGTTTACAGGAGTGGATGCTCCTTGTCTCTGTCCTTGATTCTGGCCCTGGTTCTGGGTCTGCGGTTGGGCCTGCGCGGATGGAGTCGGGAGGGGCTGATAAAACGTTTCCAACTCCCGCTGCCTCGCGGCGGACGAGGACGAGTGGGCGGTGTTAGGCTGGGAAAAGGCGTAGGCGGCGGAGGCGGGATTGTTTTGTTTGGACTTTGTGTTGCTCTTGTTGCTCTTGAACATGGGTGGCGAGAGGCGGGGAGGGGATTGGTCTAGGCGATCATGGAAGATGGCATTGGCATTGAGATGAGAAGGAGGAGAATGAGCGTGATGTAGCGAGTGGAGTTGTATGGTATGGGCTGGGGCAGGAAGGGAGGGGAGGGGAGGATGAAAGGTGGCCGGGGAGAGGCAGTACGAGTATAGTCGAATGGCGCCACTGTGTCGAGTACCTGGTACAGCCAGGCGCGGGAGCAGAGGGGATTAGGAACAGAGCTTTATCGCATTATCCCATTGTCATTAATCCACGCGCGCTGCACAGCCATCACGAGTAATCTCCGCGGGGTTACGTCGACACCACCAGCGAGGCGCGTCGATACCGTAAAAGATATGTGTACAATACAACGCTGTCCCAGCGACGATGGCTTGTCGTCGCCATGACTAACCACAACACCACTCCACCCCAAGGAGGAACAGCAGGAACACGGAACACGGAACACGGAACACGGAACGCGGAACGCTCAACGGCCCCGCAATCGCCCAGACAAATACTCCTCGGAGCCAAGACAAACGAGACGACAAACGAGACGACAACCGCAGCACCAACGCAAACCTCCGCGTGACAGGAAATCCCCGTCCCTCGCCAAGCGTGGTGGTTTCAGGGGTGCGGTAGGGCGAGGGCGATCGATGCGTCATGCATACGTCCATTTGCCTCCTATCGCTCGTTTAGAGACGACTCCGAGCGGTGCGCAGCGCGACGGCGACATGCACAGTCGTCGATGGCTCCGGTGATAAGCATGCATGCGGGTCCTTGCGGGGCAACGGGGCGATGGGGCCATTGAACAAGTAGCTTCGAACGGGTTGAGCGGGATGTTCCTTCGCTTCTGAACGAAGAACAGGTGATCTGTGGAAGCGTGCAGAGGATGGTAGTGTCAGAGGGCAGAGAGGTCAACGTCGATGAGATGATCTACGGAAGCGTACGGGGCATCGTGGTGTGAGAGGGCAGAGAGGGCAATCACCGCATCAATAGCGCGTCCAATGACCGCCCCTTCACCCACCGCCCGCTATCCCTCCCTCCGCCAGCACCCGCTCACGCCCATCCCAGCGCATCACACACCAACCCCACAGCCTCCTCCGCGGTACCCCAGCAGCTCTGCCATCCTGCCCCGCCATGCCCATAATTATGTACCACCACCACCGCTCCGACCTCTTCCGCCTCCATGTCCCAGCTTTGCGGCCTCAGCGGGAGGTCCTCCCGCTCGAGACGGATCCCGCCGGTTCGTTGTGGTCTGAATCCGACCACTTGGGCTATTACGAGCTTCTCCAGGGATTCCACCGACGTAGTCGAAGATGTCCCGCTGGGTATGGTGATATCCACTTTGGCAGTATTCTTTCCAGTCGGGTCTTGAGATGCCTCTTGAGAAGCCTCTTGAGAAGCCTCTTGAGAAGCCTCTTGAGAAGCCTCTTGAGAAGCCTCTTGAGAAGCCGCTTGAGGAGCCTGTACGAGCCCCGGACAAATCTCCAGCGCTCTCTGCAGTATCCCCCTCGTCGTCTCCTCCCGAACCTCCCCATCCTCATCCCCAACCCCCCTCGTGCCGCCGAGGATCACATCCCCATTAGTTCTCGGGATGACATACGTCCTCTCCCCTCGTTCCCCTCCTCCCAGGCTGCCAATCTGCCGCGTCACCCCTCGCGGACCCACGGCGCATGCACACGCACCACCTGTCCTCGAACGGGGTAAACGGTTTGGTCCTCCACTCCGCCGAGATCCCGCGCGCCGAGTCCAGTGCAGTTCACCACGGCGATGGGGACGCCGATATTCTCCACTACACCCGAGGAGGAGAGGTCGGAGAGTGAAGTGAGGTGGAGCCGGTGTATCCCCGCAAGGCCGAGGTGGTGTAGACGGACCAGGAGCGAGGAGAGGTACATCCCCGGCGTCATCGTGAGCGACGTGAAGGACACGCCGTGGTTTGCCCAGCTGGGAAGTACCGAGCGCTCGAGCACGCGGAACTGTATAGACAGCCAAGATCAGCCCTCGGTTCGTCTGTCTTCCCCATAAGTTCACCCGTGATCGCCGCGCGCTCCGGACCACCACTCACGTCCGGGTGCTCCTCGTAGATCTGGAGGTGTGTCTCGTCCGTCATATACTCCGTCTGGCGGATACGCATCAACCCGCTCCGTGGACCGTCCCGCTGCCACTCATCATACATCACCTCGAACGCTGCAATGAGCATCAGCACGAGCCGAGCGCGTGATCCAGCACCCTGACCAGCAGAAGGGCCCGAGCTTATGATCCAGCCCGCTGACCGATAGGACGGCCCGTACGAGTCAGGAAAGCGTGCAGAGCGTGAGGATCCAGCTCGGCGTGCTGTCCAGCCCAGCGTGCAACCCAGCCCAGCGTCCGGACTCGCCACCACTCACTCCTCCGATCCCACCTCCTCTGACGCTCATCATCGTCCGCCGCGAAACTGAGATGATGAGCCCCCGCCGCGGTGCTTGCGTATCGCGGGTCCAGGGGTTTGAGGGGAGATGGTCCGCTAGGATGTGGACGGGATGATCGGGCTTCGATTCGAGAAGGCGGATGGCGGTGGTGAGCCCGATGATACCCGCTCCGAGGACGACGATGGGGCGGGCATGGGTGGGCCGGGCATGGAGAGGGGTTTGGGGATGGGACATGGTGGAGAAACTCAGTTGAGGAAGTCAGTGAGATGTGTTGGGGGTCAGTCGGGGTCAGTCGTCAGAGGGAGGTTAGTATCGGCTTTATACGTCTTCGCGGTGAGACCATTTCCAACCACATCCCAAGGCGTGAGCTGTATCGCCGATAGGGTTAGTGTCCACACGGCACATCGGCGTTGGAGACGAGATATACGATACGCAAACGGCGAAACGATGGTCGCAGCGGCGAAGCAATCCACGCAGCGGCGATGTCGTCTGGAGAGTTGGCCAAGGATACCGCCGGTTGGCGAAACGGCCAGACGTGTTTTCGAATGTGGCGTCGAGAATCGCCGATGGCACAGCACGAGTGCAACACTTCAGGCATCATCGCCGCTGCCGCCGGGTCGTATGCGGATGGAATGCACGCGGGACTCGTGGATGATTCTGCAGCACAGACCTGGACATATGTGCGAAGCCTCCCCCCGTCTGGTCGCTTCAAAGTGTTGTGTCACTGAGTCAAGGCCATTGGACCGCTTCTCTACGATCCTGCAATAGTGCGTGATAGGCGTGATTTCTTCTGCTCATATAAAGCCTGAATTCCCAGCGACCGCGGCATCTACCCAAGCGGAGCTGCCACGGAGCCCAAGATAGAATGGATGATGGTATATCATGTGGTAGAGGCCATCACATCCGACTAAAAAGACACACCCTCCACAGTCTCCCTCCTCAACACCTCGGCGTCGCAGGGCAGCAGGAACCCTTCCGCGACTTGTCTCAACACCGCCTTTCCAGCGAGACGTCTATACTCTGCGACACTATCATATACATGTTGTAGTTTCTCGGCTGTGAAGAACCACTCGGAGCCTGCATGATCATCAGCGTTTGACATCGATTCCAACTCCGACATCGACACCGACACTCTTGTCGATGACGTTGGCCTGAACTCGTCGCTGTGTTGACTCACCGCGATACCACGACGGCCGACCCATTGGTGTGGCCGCAACGACCCTTGAGATCGGTACGTCGAGGTGTAGACTCCTCACTCCGCCCACGGCATTCCCGTGCTCATCGCGGAGTACCTCGTCTGTTTCGCCTATCGTCGACAAAAAGGCGCTCGGCGGTGGCGCCACTGAATCGTCTCCAGGCTCCGTCCAGCGGACCATCATCTCGAAGACGGCCGCATAGATGAACGAGTTGGGGAACGTGCTCCACTGCGCACCTGCCAGGTCACATACCGAGAACCGCTTCGTATCTATCCCGGAGGAATATCTCGACTCGCGATGCGCCATACCCGCAACTTCGTAGAGCCTGAAGGAACCGCTATCCCCCCTACGATGCGACAGGCCACGAGCTTGACCGGAGACACCGCATGCCCATCGAACGGACTGGAATTCGGCTTCTCCCAGCAGCTCGATGATCTTGACTCCACTCCCGAGGTCAGGCAGTGCAACACCGCCTGAAGCACAGGGTATGTAACCCTCGAACGGCACCGATCCACCGGGAAGCCGCAGATGCGATGAATGGGTGATGAAGCGACGAGTGACCCCTCCGGTCTGAGACAAGCCGCTGAGGAATACCCGAGTGGCAGACAGTCCCAGCTGGCCCGAACGCAGCGCGTGTGATGTGGCTGCGAGGATCTCGGGGGACTGGGGTGTGGCAGCCCACCAACGCTGCATGAAGGCAGTGTACTCGTCCTCGAGCTTCTGACGGGTTGGGTCGGGCGTGAACGGTATGGTCTCTTGGAAGTCTCGCGCCACGGGACCTGGAGGGAAGGTCATGGCCGCGTACCGGATCGGGTCGGATTCCTTGACGATTCCAACGGCAACAGGAGCTTGGGAGTCGACCTCGATCCACGCGTGGCCTAGAATCCTGCTCAGCGCCACTACTCTCACGTGGAGCCCTAGACTTGGGAATGTCGATGTCGTGCGCTTACCGTTCCTCATCAACCACCGATTCGTAGCTCGCCAGATACTAGTCCCCGACCAGATATGCGCTGGCTCCTCAACTACCACACCCGAGAACCGGCTGCTCTCCGCGGGACATCGCAGCAAGAGCCGAGTGCAGTAAGGCGCTCCCGCTGCGATGCCCGAGATGAGATATTCCCTAGTCACGTAGTCGTATGATGGAAGCAGGTCGACGTGGTACGGCTCGAGAATGACTGGTTGGGAAGTGGACGTGATGGGTAGCTCGGTGACCGAGGGAGTGTGGACCCGGATTAGCCGGGGGGTCGACTCGATGGCCATGGTGCGTGAGCAAGCAATTCGTCGAGTCAGCGAGGGTGAGAACGCAAGGGACAGAGCTGTTTCTGCAAGACTTAGAAGTGTAGACAACCTCCCAGACTCCCTAGAGCTCAGTTCATCATTTATTCATTCCATCCACGACGGTCTCTGCAGTGCTCGTACAGCATCAGCTACCCGACAATGTCGTCTCGTCTCGGCCCGACAAGGAGCGAGCGACAAGGAGCGTCGTCGCCTGGTCGCCTCTCCGCCAAACCCTTTGTTGGCCACTTTTTTACCGCTTCGGGCAAGCCGACTATCTCGGCGCGCCAAGCTTGTCGTTGACAGTGTATCGTCCAGCTTGTCGGCGCCGACAGCGTTGTCTCGATGCATTCATATATCCTCCCCGGGGCGCTGTGGTCTGGCATGTAGTCAGCCCCAGCAACCTTCTCAGGACTCGGGACTCGGTTGGATCTACGCAACCGCAACCGCATCCGCAGCGACACCGATATGTCTCCTCCCAACGCCAACGAAGAGCTCGCTCACCCCGGCTCCGGAGAGAAGGACGTGGCAGAAATGGCGATCACGGACGTGGACGTCAAGCCCGCTCAAGCGCGAGACGACGTGTATGACCATGCTGAGCGTATCGCGTATGCCCCCGAAGAGGGCGCACGGGTGTTACGCAAGATCGACCTGATTCTACTGCCGCTGCTCTGCGGGTGTTATATCTTCCCGGTGGGTCATGTCGCGGGTTTACCTATACATACAGCGAGCACGAGGACGGGCACGAGAACCAGTACTTGAAAAGTCTTCCATCTGCTGCTCTTCCTCACGGGTTCAGAGTTGCGCGGGGTACTGCCCGTGATCATGCTTCCCCGACAAATAGCAAATACCTTGCACTGTACGAGTACTCTGCTTACTCCACCCGCACGTAGTTCCTCGACAAAACCCTGCTCAACTACAGCTCGATCTTCGGCCTTCAAACCGCCCTCCACCTCACAGGCTCCATGTACAGCTGGACCGGGAGGTGAGCGATGGTTCCCGACTGAAGGAAGCATAAACTCAAGACCACACTGATCTGGTCTTCCCGTGCTCAGTATTTTCTACTTCGGATACATGCTCGGATCTATCATGTGGTCGAAGCTCGTGCAGCGGTTCCCCCGACATGTGGGCAAGCTCATCTCTGGAGCCATGGTCGTTTGGTCGGCGATCATTCTGCTTACGCGTGAGTGAATCGCCTTCGAGCGAGCGAGTCTTGTGACCCTACAAATGCACCTGCAAAAGCAACTGCAAGTGAAATCACCATCGGTTCTCGATCGGTGCTGTGTGTACATCCGCACCACAGCCTGCCGTTGTGGGTTACATGTCGATCCGAACTGACCCCCTCAGCCCTCGTCACCAACTTTGCTGGGCTCATGGTCAACCGCTTCTTCCTCGGCATCATGGAGAGCATCACGGGTCCGATATTCGTGGTGGTGACGAGCAATTGGTGGACGCGGAACGAGCAGTCATTCCGCACGGCTTTTTGGCTGGGAGGCACTCCTGTGGGCCGATTCCTGATTTCAACATTGCGGAATGAAAGCCGTTGCTTACAGTACCCACCGTAGATTGGAAACTTTATCGGGGGATGTCTATCATACGCCCTTGGCTCGAGTAAGTCCTCGCAATTCCTCCACCATCCTGCATGCCTCATTCTCTGCTGTATCAGATATCATCCGCCTTGCCGGGCCCACCTCTCCCTGGTCAACGGTGACGTGACACCGCTTGACCCTGTGCCCGTCTCCGTGCTCACGCCCCAGTCCACACCTCTTTCCCCACATGGAAGCTCTTCTACGTCTTCTTTGGCTCCTTCTCCTTCGCCTTCGCCCTCCTCCTCGCCTTCCTCATGCCGGACCACCAAGGCAATGCCCGCTGGCTCACCCCCCGCGAGCGCAAGATCGCGGTGGAGCGGGTCCGGGAGAACCAGACCGTCAGCGGGGACCATCATTGGAAATGGAACCAGTTCTGGGAGGCTCTCAGGGATCCCCAGACGATCATGTTCTTCATCACGGCGATGTGAGCGGGGCGATTCCGGTTCTCCGTCGAACTTTGTGTACAGCAGAATGACATTAACTGATGTGTTCAGCGGAAACACCATGCCATCGACATTTGCTTCCCAGGTAAGCCAACATGCTGTACGAGTACATGTAGTCCCTCGGGCCCATGACTCGCCCTCACGTCTCGCCCTTATCTCTCTTCGCTTTGCAGTCCCAACTGAAGCCTTTCGCCCCACGCAGTTCTCCAGCCAGATCGTCAAGGGCTTCGGCTTCTCCGCCGTGCAGACCACCATCATCTCCACCTGCCCCGCGGCGACCATCCAGCTCTCCACGTTCCTCATCTTCTCGTACCTCGCCTCGCGGATGCGCAACACCAGGCTCTGGTGGTCCCTCGTCTGCTCGGTCCCACCGCTCATCGGCGCGTCATTGTTGCACGCCCTGCCGACTAGTAATACCGCGGGAAGACTCGCGGGGTATTACCTCACCTACACGTGAGTTACAGAGTTTCGTACTCAAACAGACAGTATCCGCTCCTCGGAGGTCCCACACGGCCCGTACGAGTGCAGTTCATGCGGCCGGCCTGGTGCTCAGTCACCGGCATTCGTACTGAATATTACGAGTACTTGTACAGGTCGTGTTCGTGAAACACTCGAGATGACACTGACCCACGTCCCCGCAGCCACACCATGTCTTTCACGTTCTCGACCAGTCTCATGGCGTCCAACTACGCCGGCCACACAAAAAAGACCACCGCCTCGGGGATCATTTTCGTGGGCTGGGCCGCGGGTCTGATTGCGGGTCCTCGTGAGTCGGGTCGAGCAGCACGCATACAGCCTCGTTCGCTGTGCTGCCCTCTTAACTATCTTTCTCTCCCTTCCCATCTCCTCACGCACCTACCGGCGCACGGGATGCGAGGGAAGGTCCGCTGAATCCCCATATAGAATTCTTCCTCGCCGACCAAGCCCCGAACTATCAGATGGCGTTCGAGATGCTCAGTACGTGTTGTGTTTCTCCCCGCACTCGAGCCGACCCCAACCCAACCCGATCGAACGGCATCGTCGTCTCTACATCATCATTCCTACAGTACTCGTACATACTCATCATCACGAATCCCGTCCCACCGTCCGGCCGTGCCGTGCCGCGCTGACCTTGCCCTTCGCCGTAGTGGTGTGCTACGCGCTTATGATCGTCCTACCCCTCCTCCAGATCTGGTGGTACACCCACGAAAACGCCAGACGGGACAGACTCGCTCAGACCCATGACGACGGCGATGTCGTCGACGGCTCCGAGCTCGAGTTCACGGATAAATCGGACTTTGAGAGGTGGAGGACGTTCCGGTACACCATGTGACGGGCACGGGAGGAGTGCCTCACAAAGAGAGAGACGAGTCCCGTACAGTTTGTACGAGAACTCTGGTGAGACGAGCAAGTTGTCAAAGCTACCGTTGCAGGACCAAACACAGTACGAGTAGATCAGGAACCGTTGCCTTACATCCAGAAAAAGGCTGGGTCAGTGCCATGAAGTGTTGAAATCCCGTGCCCTCGACGCCCGTACAGTGTCTGATGCAAGATCATTGTCGGACTAGATCAACCGCACAGTCGCATCCATCTGGCACCAGTACAAGTACAGTATACTGTAACCCGCGTGATCAGAGCAAGAACCTCCCCGTCGTCTCCCGCATAACATCGCCAATATCAACCAAACCCCCTCCTCCCCCTCCCCCTCCCCCTCCCCCTCCCCGGATGCCCCACTGCCGCCGAATCACCTCCTCTAATAACTCCCTACATTTCACGATATTCGCGCCCCACCGCTCCGACCGCCGAAAATGCTCGAGGATCCAGTCGCGGTGGATCACATCGGACGAGCTCACCCCCGCGAGGAGGAGGGAGGAGGGCCAGATCGATGATGGCGTGGAGGAGCGCGAGGGGTCGCGCGAGGAGATGAGCTGGAGGGAGAGAATGCGGGTGATGGATGGTAGGGGGTCCCATCGAGGCGTGGGCTGAGGCGATCAGTTCGGAGTGGGATTGTACGATGTCTGTCACCCGTTGCGAACCGAACGGGTCAGAGCACGCGGGGGGAGTGTACATATCCAGAGACGGAGGGGTGGCAAAGACCATTGGAGACTGAGATTGCGTGGTGACGAATGTCTATGTACTGTATCTACTCTACCACGGCAGATCCACTCACCACGAGCCGGTGCAAGTAGAGCAAAGCCGAGTGAAGTGCCGCAGCGATGATATACCGATTATACGTCGTTGTGTCGAGTATCGTCCCCGCCTCGCACACCTGTTCCTCTTCTTCTGGCTCGTACGTTCTTAGTTCCCGCTCGATGTCCCTCCGCAGCGCTGCGACTTGGCCGAAAGTCATCGTCGTCCCGGTCGTCCCAGTCGATACACTTGCGCTCGCACCGTTACCGATAACCTCCTCGGATTGGCGTTGTAGGTGTAAAACCCGATCGACATCGGCCACTCTCAGTCGCAAGAGATTCGCGCGGAGGAGTCCTAACCCCCCGTTCCCCGCCTCGCCCTCAAATATGTCCGATAAACAACGGATCTCGCGTAACCTCGCGACGAACCTCCCTCCGCCCAGACGGAATAACGATACCCGACAGTCCATGAATGCCAGGCGAAGAACCACCCTGCGCGCAAACCCCCGGCTGTCCGATAACGCCCGCTCGGCTCGGGGTGTCGAGATCACCCGCGTGGCCAGGTCCAGCAAGTCCACGATGGTCTCCACGGCACTCGCGAGCATGTGTTCTCGCTTCATGAGCAAGAAAATGGCCAGCAACAGCGCCTCGGGATCCCATTCGGCGTCGGCGGAGTCAGAGTCAGCGACTGAGGGATGGTACGCATGTTGGTGTTGGTGTTGAATATGGTCCACCCGAGACACCTCTTCACGCAGCGCATCTTTCGCGAGTCCCGCATAACCGTTTGCCTGGACGAGGAACGACGGATCGCTCAGCGACAGGTGCGAAGCCGAGTACGCCAAGATAGCGTTCCACAGCGGAGGCACGTCCAGCGCGCGAGTAAAAGCGGTGATGTACAGGTTGTTGAAGTCGCGGTCCCGGTCCTCGACTTTGGCGTAGCCCTTCATCACCTGTTCCAAGGGTCAGTGGATTGCGTGGCGCCCGCATCTCTGTTCGCGTTTGACCTGTTGACCAGTAGACCGATACAAATGGGCAAATGGGTTAGATGGGTGGGAGGAGCAGTGAGACGCACCTCGAGATAGTGCTGGATGAGACGATGATTTCCCGCATCGAGCGTGGCCGATGACATGGATATTGAAGCGGATGACCCCGTCGCCCCCGCTCCGAGAGGTCCCAGTCCTCCAGTCGTGATCGTGTGTGTCTCTCTCGGCAAGTCGGGCAGTGCCCACGCCTCCGTCACCGAGCTGAACACGCCCGGGTCGACCGCCCCCGTCCCGCCTTGCAGTCCCGGTAGTCCCGGTCCAAGTTCCAGTCCAAGACCAAGGCCAAGACCAAGACCTTCCGGCTCGTAGTTCCCAGGGGGCATGAAGAGGTCCCAAGCGACCTGCCAGTCCATCACGGGCGAGGAACCCGCGCCCATGGGAGTAGGCGCAGAGCCGGGTAACGCAGCGAAGAACTCGTCCAGGTTCGAATCGACGTCCGCCGGCGCATCCGCCGCGGACGTGGACGCTGGTGCCAGAGCAGAAGCAAGTACAGGCTCGAGGGAATCGAGGGGAGTACTGTGGTCGGTACTGAGGTGCGCTGTCCCCTCTTGCCCCGCCCCTTTCCTTGTCATCGGTCTCTGCGTTTCCGTCCCCGCATCTTCGCCATCCGACACGCCGCTGCGTTCCTCCGTAGAGGTCCTCGTCCCTCGGACCCTCATTCTCGTATTCGCCGCATTGACACCATCGACACCATCGGCACCTTCGGCACCTTCGGCACCTTCGACTCCAGAGCCAGAGCTATAACCATGGCGTTGACGTTGACGTTGACGATTGACAAACCCCGTCGTCCTTCGTCTTTTCGGCGGGGGTTCAAACGTCTCACCCGGCTTTGGAACGGACCACCGACACTCAAAGCCTAGTCTCGCGCAATTGGAGCATATGGCGCGAGATCGGCTGCCGGGAGAAGGATTGGCCCGATCTTCGCATCGCACCTACAGTATCAGAGTCAGTGTAGATCAGAATGAGAATGAGCAAGATCGTCGGAAATAGAGTCGACCACGGCCTTTGCTGGGTGAGAGGAGAGTTGCTGCATGGCAAGTGTACTGATGCTGATGCCTTCCTGCGCACCTTGCGGATCCGGCATGTGTAGCATCCTACACCCATCAGCTCTCTTCCGAGCTGTGTCTTGAAGGTGGCCTACCTGATCTAGAGCGCAATGGTCGCTCGAAAGGGTACGAGCCATCACTCATCTCACGAAGACGAGATAAACCAGGAAGCAACATGGCGAGATAAAGCAGATAAACCGGTTCGGATATCACCGGCTGCACTGGCGAAACCAACAGATCGCCGGCCGGATCTTTTCGTTCAGATGCAGCAGCAACGTCGCTTATTGCCTGCGTCTGCTCGTGCGACATGTGCATCTTTGCCATGCTCAATACAATATGTATGAATGCTAAAATATGCTCGAACCGGGCTATCGCTTCATCGGAATCGGAACAGAAACGGTATCATCGCACCCCCTTGATCCTTGACCAGTGACCAGTCTGATCCGGGCGGCATCTCCTCTCCCCTCATATCGGCAGGCCATCGGGCCCCAACGCAATCTTGACCTTCTTCTTCTTTGCTGGTGGTTTCTTCTCCCCCTCCTCCCCGCCCTCACCCGGCGGCGCCTTCCTCTTACTCCCTCCGCTCTTCTTCTTCTTCCCTCCACCATTGCCTCCTTCTCCAGCACCCGCCCCCGCCCCGGTAGCTACCGCTTTCGACCTCGCTTCGTCCCCGAAATCCTCATCCTCGTTATTCGCCGGCTTCTTCGCTAGACTGAAGAAGTCGTCCTCGTCGTCGTCGCCCCCACCGAGACCATCGCCAAAGGCACTCCGAGGCCGAACGGCGTTGATCGACGGAGCGACGTACCCGTGCGCCTCGGCCTGTTTCCGCTTTGCAACAGACTCGGCGAGCTCCTCGTCGTCCATGAATAGAGAGACGATTTCCGAGGGCTTGGCAACGTCCGTGAGGGATTTGGTGCCGACGACGATGTCCTGGACCTGCGCGAGGCGTCAGCGAATGCCTTCACCAATGACGAAGACGTTCCGCGCCACTCCACTCACATCCTTCTTGGCCCGAGCGAGCGTGACGATGCGTTCCTCGATGGTCCCGCGGCTGATCGAGGTCAGGCAGAGCTCTCGACTGATCTCACGGCAGAGCGATGAACTCGTCACTCGTCACTCATCACTCACGCAATAAGCCGGTACACCGTGACCTGCTTGGTCTGGCCCACACGGTGCGCTCGATCCATCGCCTGCGCGTCGTTGCTCGGGTTCCAATCGTGGTCGTCTGCGCGGCTGCATCAGCACGCGTCCGAGATGCCACGCTGTGCAGCCTGCCTGGATTACGAAACTCACAGAAAATGACAGTGTCTGCGGCTGTGAGGTTGATACCGAGACCACCAGCTCTGGTAGACAGACAGAATACAAAGATGTCAGGGCTGCAGGATGAAGTCAGTTGGAACTAGTCACAAGACAAGTCAGGCGGGACCTTCACCCCGTCGTCGCACTCACTTTGTCTGCCAGCTAGTAACCATATCTCTCCTATCCCCGATGGCCGAAGACCCGTCGAGCCGGAGATACTTGTACTGCCGGTAAATCAAGTACTCCTCCACGAGATCCATCATCTTTGTCATCTGGAAGTAGAGCAGTACTCTGTGTCCCCCATCCTTGAGCTCGCGGAGGAGCTCGTCGAGTCGAGCCAGTTTCGCCGAATCGACAATCAACCGCTTGATAGGTGGGACACGAAGGCTTGGGATGGGCGACTCGGATTTCGGTCCGGCGGCAAGAAGCCCGATCGGGGGTACACCGGGAGCCATCTCGGATAACAACGACACGGCGGAGGGATCGTCTCGCTCCGAGGGTGTGACGCCGTACACCGCCTTGCGGACTAGCGGGTCGTCGGATAGGCGGGTCTGGGTGTTGACGTACGATCGCGCAGAGACAGCCGGTCGGATGAACGGGGCGACAGCATGCTCGAGCGCAAAGCGAGCGTCAGTTCGCGACAGGTACGAATTGTTCCACGCCGACAGGGTGATGTCGCGCAGGGGCGTCTCGGTCGGTGTCCGCGCGCTCGGTACACGCGGCGCAAGGGGAGTGAACTTGTGCGACGTGGAGGCGGTGAACGACTCGTCGCTGGAGGAAACACGTCAGCCCCTGCTTCGTCCACCCCACCAATCCTCGTCGATGGGGCCAAAAGTCATCTCGCTCACCTCTCGAACGGTCCATTCTCGATCTCGTTGTTTGCTGCCTCCGAGTCCCGCAGGAGCTTGACCAGCGGATGCCCTCTCGCCTCCTTGACGGCCTGTCCCGGCGTCTTGCCCATGATCCTCAAGAACCCCCACCTGCTCTCCTCCTCCTTGATACTCTCATTGATCCAGTCCGTCCTCCAGATACTCATCAGGTTCTTGAGCACATGGCCCTGATCTCCCGCCCGATTTTCCTCGCCGGGCCGATCAAGCTTGTCGTCCCAAACCAGCCTCGGGATGTCCACCTCGATGGCGTTTCTAGCCGAGTCCGGGAGGTAGAGCAGATCACCTTGCCTCGCCAGATTGCCGGATTGAGCAAACGAGCCGAACATGAAGGGCGAGACGACGTCGGCGCGCTCGAACAGGTCCGGGTGGTTGCAGACTTTGCGGAACTGCATCACGAGGTTCATGAGGTTCTTTGCTCCCGCACTGTCGGCGAGGTTGTTGGCTTGCGCGATCAGGTCCGAGACGGATACCCGTTGACGTAACGCTTTGTAGATCGCACGCTGCCGCTGGGACAAGTCGACCAGGACGTCGATCTCGATCTAGACGGGCAACGCTCAGAAATGTCCCACAATCGTCGCGAGTAGGACCCACCTTGTCACCTAGCTCCTTCTGCACGTGCTTCTTCACACGACGAAGCATGAACGGCTTGAGGATCATGTGCAGTCGTCTCAGCTGCTCCGGCTTGAGCTGACCGCCACCTCCGCCAGCAGCATTCTCAATGTCCTTGGAGAACCATTCGGAGAACTCTTCGTGCGAGTCGAACAACGAAGGCATGATGAAGTGGAGCAACGCCCAGAGTTCTGCGGCGTGTCAGCGACAGTGACTATGTGGCAAAGTCCACTGGGTTATACACTCACCGTGCATCGAATTCTGGATCGGAGTACCGGTGAGAAGCAGTCGGTTCCGGCATTTCAGCGAGAGAAGACTCTTCCACCGAGCCGAAGATGACGACTTGATCGCCTGCGCCTCGTCGAGGACCATGTACTGCCACGTCACAGCGTTGAGGTATTTCTCATCTTGCACGGCCTAACGGAACCGTCAGCTTTTCCGCTCTCCAAATCGCGTACATCGCACGTAGCCCTGCGATGCAAGAGCCACGATTTGCGAGGAGTCGACAGAAAAGAACCCAAATCCAACGTACCAGCTGGTAACTCGTCACAAGGATGTGGAACGGGCTCTGCTCATTGAACGTCATGTTCTTGCGACACCAGATCCGCCTCAGCGTCTCCCTATCCTTCGGAGAACCCCAGTACGGCAGTGCCTTAAGACGGGGCACAAAGCGGGCCAGCTCTTGCTGCCAGTTGTGCAACGTCGAGGACGGGGCGATGACCAGGAATGGACCCCAGAGATTGTGGTGTTCCGCCAGGAAGGCGAGGAGCGAGATGGATTGTATAGTCTGTCACTCCGTCAGCACTGTGATGTGGTCGCACCATCTATATTCTGGGCTGTCTGGGTTGTCTGGGTTGGAATGAGAAATGGAACCGCAACTGACCTTTCCGAGACCCATCTCGTCCGCGAGGATACCGTTGATACCCTGCTCATAAAGGTTGCCGAGCCAAGTAAGACCCTTGAGCTGGTACTCCTTGAGCTGCGCCATGAGCATCTTCGGCTGGGTGATGGTGAGTGCATCCTCGCCGAGTGACGGATTCTGGAAGTTGAGTTCGTCGCCGTCGACTGAGGTGTATCAGTTCCACTGCACTACTCTCGCGGCAAGTGTGTCCACTCACGGTCGATCGGCTCGTCCGCCTGGGCGGCGGGCGCGGGCGCGCGAGCGGCATCGAAAGCCTTGGCCTTGTCTCGAGCAGCGTTGATCGCCGCCTGGGCACCACGAGCAGCGTGCTTCCGGAGGTTCTCCTCGTCGTCTGAGCAACATCAGCACCGCTCCCATGCCGTGAAATCTCGTGGGTGCCTCACCATCGTCATAGTCGATATCCGGCAGGGGTTCTCCCTCATCGTCCAGCCCCAACTCCTCATTGGCATGCTCGGCGCCTCGGGGTGGTGGCGCGTCAACTGCCGTGTCCGCATCCCCTCGCTCCGCCTCGGCAGTCTTGATCTTCTTGCCGATGAAGTGCGAGTACAGCTCCGTCTGCGTGAGCAAGAAGTTGAGCTTCCTCGATTGTCGCTTGGCCTCTCGGGCTTCTTCCTCGGCTTTCGCCTTGTCGAGAGCTTCCTTCTCGGCCTTCTTCCGCGCGGCCAGCTCGTCCTTCTCGTTCTTCCGCCAGTACAGGAGCATCTGGCCAAGTCAGCGGGTCCAAAATCCGAGCCGTATTGCATCCAGCCGCGCTCACCTCCTTGATGACCTTGCGGGCCTTGGTACCGGCGTCCTTGTTGATCCTGGCGGTTGAGCGGAACGTCGGCTTCATCGATCTTTGGGAGAACGCGTTTCGGACGGCAGCTTGCGCCTTGCGCAGGCTATCCTGCTTGACCACCGAGTCGTATGCCTGGTAAACCCGGTACATCTGCGAATCCGCCATCAGCGACCTTCGGCGGAACAAGGGTGCTCTGCGCGAAACGGGAAACCTGAATGCTCGAACCGACGTACCCTTGGGATGTCCCGGACGATCGATTGCCAAGCTTGACGCTGCAGGTCTTCCACCAAGCCCAGCCGGACCCGCGCTTCCGCCTCGCTCACACCTCTGGGGTCCTCCGTGTTCGGTGCCGGACCCTGGGACACCAGCTCCACCGCCGCCTCTTGTCCACCCGCTGCTGCGGCCGCTGCGGCTGCGGCCGCTGCCGACGCGTCCACTTCTTCAGGGGTGCCCGCCGTCGTGTCCGCCGCTGACTGCATGACATTTTGCACCGCCAGCGCCTCGGCCTTTTTGAGCATCTCCTTCTCGGGCTTGGTCGGTCTCGTCCACTTGCCCTTGCCTACTCCCGGCTCTCTGGCCTTGGACTTGTGCTTCTTCCCGCCCGTACCCGTACCCGTCTCCAGCCCGTCAACGACGGATGACCGGCGCTCATCATCCTCGTCATCCAGGCCCATACGGCTGTCATTCTCTGATGCGTAACGGGTGACCTCGTCGCCCTCGTCGAGTTTTCGTCGTTTCGCTTTCGCCTTGCCCCCTCGCTTAGTCGACGAAGAGGTTGCCGTTCGTTCCGGAGCCGCATCGCCTTCCAACAACGCCTCGATGTCCGCGTCCGCCTCCCCATTGGCAGTTTCTCCAGCGTGCGACATGGACTCGCCATCACTATCATCCCCTCTCGCACTTCCCGCTTCCATGCCCAGATCCCTCCTCATCTTCTTCCACCCCTTTGCCGGTCCGGGCTTCTTCCGGATGGTTCCATCCTTGCGGATCATCCCTCCCTTGAGCGCGTCGGGATCGAACTGCCGGATCCACATCTCGTCCTGCACGGCTTTGACGTCCGTCTCTGTCAACCCGCGCAAGTCGTTCTTCTCCACTCTGCGGATGACCTCGGTGCGAGTCAATCCGCATGGGTAGACGATCGAGTCCGGTCCGACAGGTTCCTCGGGCGCGACATCCTCCTTTTCGCCCTTGACGGACTGAGCGTCCTCATCCGCCTCGATGCCCTCGGAAGGAGGCGCGGGACTGCTGCGGCCCTCATCGCCTTCGGCCAGACCGAGGAGCTCGTCCTCGATCGTGGCAATCTTCGGTTTGCGCTTGTACTTCCTCTTAGGCACCTCCATCCCCGCGGCGAGCATCGCTTCCTTTGCTTCGCGCTGGGCGATCCGGGTCGGGTGGTCTGACGGCCAGCCCTTGCGCTTGGAAGGCTTCGTGTCTTCAGTCATCGCCGAGTCGGCCTGGGATTGACCATCGACTTCGATAGTCGCAGCGGCAGACTTGCGCGGGCGAGGTTTCTTACCACCTGCGGGGGCCTTTGCGTCGTCAGTGAACAGAATTGCGACAGACGACAAAGTCCTCCGTTTGGGACGTGGACAAAGCACTCGGCACTCACCGTTGCAGGATCCCAGGCTTCAATCTCGGCAGCTTCTTTTTCCCGCTTCAACTGATATCGCTTGAGCGGTTCCTCCCAAACATCCTCCGATCCCGTCAGATTATCGCTAAACCTCATCGCGCGAGGTGTTGGATCCGGCTTTTCCTCCTGTGGCGTAGCCTCCTCCACGGGTTCATCGTGACCATTGCCGTTGCCGTTGCCGTTCACCCAGTAGGTACCCGAACGCGCGACCGCCGAGGCCGACGCTGCCGCCGATGTTGCCGCCGCCTTCTTCTCCGGAGACTGCGGAAGGTCGGAATGAGACATCGAGGCGGACCCGGCGGGGAAGGACCGATCGTCGACTTCCTGTCCGCGCGAATGAAGGCGATCTCTCTCGCGAAATTCGTAGTCGTCGTAGTCCTGAGCGGACTCGTACGATCTGTTGGAGTACGAGCGTTCCATCACGTCCCGCGAGCCCGGTTGGGACAGGTATGATCGCCCCACGTCTGGCGGCACCGCCGCGTGGCGGGGATAGCTCGATGTCCGGGCGTCCGAGGCCCAGCTGGGCTGGAGCGGTCCTCGAGGTTCGATGCCATGATGTCCGTAGGAATAGGCGGGGCGGGATGAACCGTAGATGACAGAGGGAGGGGAAGGCGATCGGTGAACAGGGAGCTCACGCCGCGGAGGGGAGACGGGGATCTCGCGGTGGAGAACACGGACGGGGGAGTGGGGAGGCGAGTTGACAAGCGCCGAGAGGGACATGCGGGAGGAAGAGATAGCGCGTGGCGGAGGTGAGGCCTGTGGGAGTGGAAGTGGGTAGGGTTGTCAGTGTTGAGGGTCGGCAAGGTGGTGCCGTGTGTATGTGTCGTGACGAGAATGAGTGAGGCGTTGGAGAGCACGCGAAGATCACGAGAAGAGATGTCGTTGAGGAGCAAGGGGAGGGAAAAGACTTCGTCAGCTTGAACCTGCGTGGATCGAAGGACAAAGAAGGAAGCAGACATGACGGCGGGACGGGATATTCAATAGACAGCGAAGAATAGGGAGCGGCACGAGGTTGGAGGATGGTGTGCGAATCGACGAAGACGAGACGGGTTGAGTGTTTGCAACACCCAAGAGGTTACGTGCGCTGGCGCTCCACATGTGTGGTGCAAGGAAGGGCCGACGCGACCCCCGCTCGTCGCTCAACTCACCTGCTCTCGTCGTCCGAGACCATGATCATACCCCATCGATCCTGATCCTCCTGATCCTCCTAGGCCTCCACCGCTGACGGATCTTGACCCCATCGACGTGCCCATCAGGTCGTGCCGATCGCCGCCGCTAGAGTGGATCGAGACCGACCGGGCGGGCACGGTGGGTGAGAGGCTGGTAGACGGCCTACGGGTGTAGTGCGTGTGCGAGCGGTGGTCCGCCATGGTTCTCTCCGTACTGCGAATGTCGTGCCTCGGTAATGTCGCGGTTCAAGTGGTCGGGGGTGTTGGCTCAACGGATAGACGAGTCTCGAGATACTGCGCTCAAGCGGGACGCAGGTCTCGGTCGATGCAAAGTGGAGTACGACGGAGGCCGGGAGGGTTGTCTTCGGTCGTAGGTCAGAGAGCAAATATGCGCGTCGGCATTGGTGCAGGGATGGAGGATAGTCAAAGCTAGAAGGAGATGCTGGGTCAGCGTGACGGCCCCCACATGCATGGAAATCTGGTCTCGCTGAACGCCGACGCGGCGGGAGGGCTGACCAGTGATTTGGGTACAAGGGAGAGGCTGCTATGCGTCTCGGTTGATTGCTCGAACTGTGTCACCAGAGGGGCGATCACGTCGATGCGCCGAATTATTCGCTGGGCAGGGTGGAACAATGACGATGATGTATGTACAAGAGAATGGATTGGCGGGTGAGAAGACGGCTGGGTGGATGGATAATGGCTTGGGTGCAGCAGTCTCACCCTCCCCGCCGGTGCGTTGCCGAGTGAGAGTGGGCGTGTGGGGTGGTGCCGTGGATGGTGGTGGGGATGCTACGGTGGGTGTGGGTGAGTTGAGTGTGAGCGAGGTGATGATGTGCGGGACAAAAGGATGTGGGATGCATGCTCCCTGGGTGGAATGGATGGGATGGATGCTTGCTTGCTTTCATAACGCCGCGGGGAAACGCCGGCCGCTGGACGACCCCTGCTCCGACCCGGACCCCTCCCCCGCCCGCAATGAATTGAATCCTGTCGAGGCGAGGTGGATCCTCTTTTAGTCGCGAGCGAGGCGGTCCCGGTCAGTCCTGTCAGGTTTGGGCGAATGGCTCTTTGAAACGCGTCGCCCTGGGCAGAGTGAATGACGTGGCATTGTCACAACAACCCAGCTCGCTCCCATGCCTTCCATGCCGTTATCAACCTTTGGCACCAGACGCGGGGCGATGAGGGTACAAGGTGTGAACCAAAGACATATCCAATGTGATACTACGAGTACCACAACTGCAACCTGCCTCTCACAGTCTAAGTCCGAAATCGCAACCTCGTGCAAAATCGTCATCGTCATCGCCATCGTCATCGTCACTGTCATCATCACCGTCGCCGTCACTGGCCCCGCCACCACTGCCCGCCCACTCCTACTCCTTTGCCTTCTCGCCCTTGTCCTCCTCGGCCTGCGTGACACTCTTGGTGCTTAGTCCCCGCTGAGGCGCAGCTGGCACGGCGGCCACTGTTGACGCGGCGGTCGACCCTCCGGCGCCACCGCTCTGCGAGGTTGACGGGACGGGGAGCGCGGACGGCACGGAACCTGTGGAAGGTGCTGCGCCTGGGGAGGTGGACGGTGGAGCTGGCGAGGAGGAGGCGATCCGAGCGTCGAGGGCCTTGAGCGCGAGAGCTCTGAAGGAGAACAAGGATATCATAAACATGCACTGCAGCTGAAGCGAGGTCCGACCCACCTTCGTCGCTCGGCTTCGGCCCGGGCACCACCAGGACCAGGCAGCATCTGATACGAGCCCGACACAGGCTCGTCCCACGGCTGGACGAGCTTCGTCCTCACAGCGAGTTTGAAGACGTGGTTGCCCGCAGCAGCGATGTACGGTCTGAAGTTCCGTAAGCTGGCGCTCTCCACGTGACGTGACGCGACGGCTTGGAGTGGCAGCTACACAAACATCCAGACCTACCTGACAGGAGGAGGGAACCAGTACTGGAAAGCAAACGTCTCTGAACGATCTCCTCGGATCTCGCCGTTCTCGCTAAGCTTGAAGAAACGGAGGTACACCCATGCAACAAAGAATCCGAACTGGATGAGGATGTATGGCGACGGGCCAAAGACGATGACGAGGACGTTGGAGATTAGGAGGTAGATCCCTGGGAGTGTCTGTTCGGCTTCAGTGCCGTCTGGGCGATCACTTCGCGGCGCATAAATACGGAACTCACCTTCACTCGGACCTTGATGGCGCCAAGAAGCTGCAGTTGGTGCTCCGGGATGAGCTGAGTGAACGCGACCAGAAACCCGACTTGCAATCCCGAGAGACCATGGTATGGCAGGCCAAACCTGATCGATGCCGTCAGCGAGACCCAGTCACGGTTTCGACAGGCCATAGACTGCACATTGGGCAGCCCGACTCACAGAGCCTCCTCGGAACCCGTGACCATCCAAACGAGCCAGCTGAAGCCAAACGCGATCACGTTGGAGCCGACAATGACGATGGAGCAAAATCGCAGGAGCTCGTAGAAACCCCACACGCGCTCAAGGTAACGACATGCGAGCGGGAGGGTGATTGCCGAGAATACGAGCTGGTACGGGCATCAGTTGACACATTTTCAATCCTGCAGATGGGAGCGGCCGAGACGGGACCCAAACCCACCTCGAACAAGCTTAGTTCGACCCAACCAGCGGTGAACAGCGTCCAAGGATACATCCAGCTCTTTCCCGGCACGAGCACCAACCAAGGCATGTCGATGCCTGTGAAACCCGGCTCGGATCGGTTTTGCTGAGCCAGAGACGCGAGGAAGAGGCCCGCAAGGGTAGAGAGGACGAGGGTGAGGGTGACGAGACGCGTGCCCACCGGCACGGTCTGGAGGAAGGGTAGGAAGGAAATGGCGGGCATGATGCGCGAGAAGGGGGCCGGTGTCGAGCGACCCGCGAGTCTAGTGGTGAGATCGAGCGCGTATGGGCCTCACGTCGAGATATCCCGGACAGATGAAAGCGAGGGCGAGGCGCGGGATCGGAGGGGAGCGCGACGGATCACGTCCGCTCTGAGATCTCGGTGCAAGAGGACAGCTGTGGATGAGGTAGGTAGGTACGGTGCGAACCGAAAGACAAGCTGCGATGTGATGTGACTGACCACTGGATCCCTGGAGGCGGAGGCGCGTTGCACGGGTGGACGGGTGGGCGGGATCAAATCGACCTGGGTTCCCATCTCACGCATATGAGCCGGAGTTATTACGGAAATAGCAATTTGTGGCGGTTGATGGGCTTGTGCCACCCAAAGGACCCACTCAATCCACCCACACCCACCCGGGTACCCAACCCACCTTGTTGACTGGTCCAAAGTCCTTTCTCCATTACTTCCTCCCTCGATCCATCTTCCGTCCGACTCGCCACCCTTTCTTGATTCTTCCCCCATCCCGTAGGAGACAACTTCCAGGACCCTCCCAGTCAGAACCCCACTCCCAGAGTCGACCCGTAACCACTGAAATCTCCCACACCGATCCACCGCCTCCCAACACTTCTCGGTACTTCTTATCGCCACGTACTCTCCCTTTTCACCGCACTGCCCAAGCACGGGCAAACACGCATGTTACCCCCACAACCGCCCAAACCCAGTGGGCGGGACTTTGATCCGGCCACGGCGATGGATGGCGATGCGGATGTCGACATGGACGATGAAGAGTTGGCGGCGAAGGTCGAGTTGAGCAGCGTGGAGATCAATATCCTCATTTACCTGGTGAGTGGGATGGGACCGTGATCTCTATAAATGGCACTCTGCGTGCGTGGGAACGAGGTGCATGGGCCCGATACCCGCTCGATGAGCGCATGAGCGGGATTGATACCACACGGTTCTGCGGTGCTGGGTCCGGCGAGAGGGGGGCTGGATGAGCGCCTTCTTGCCGCGTCAAGAAGACAGGGGTTATATGGCTTTGCTTGTATATTTCTTGCTCTTCCGACGTGATGTCTTCGCATACACGTTGAGAGGTAGCCATGCTCTACGCGTGCGCGGGGCCGGTCCAATTGTGGTTGGGTTGCGACACTCATCCCATCCTCTTTGCTACTCTGCCCCTCTTTGCCTTCTCCCTCGATTCGCCTCGCTGACATCCCCAGTACCTCCTCGAATCCAACTTCACCCACACCGCCTTTGCCCTCCTCTCCGAGTCTTCCCTGCCGTCCACCACCCTTTTCCAGCACTTCAACCCTTCCTATCCCACATCTGGCAAGCCCCCTTCCGGCCGCGCAAACGGTACCGCCACGCCTGGCCTCATTCCCGGTGCCAGATCGTCGGGCTCACGACCGAGCTTCGGTCGTTCAGAGGGCAAGATCGAGCGTGGTGAACTCATCCGGAAGCTGTGGAAGGCATTGCGATGGGAAGAGATCGAGCGGCACGTCTCTCCCAATGGAGAACCATTTCGCCAATCATGTCCGAACCCTTTTCATCTCCTCATCCCGCATGTCTGCCCCCCAGGACTTCCTTCTTCTTCCTCCAACCCCGCCGGGCCGGTTCCTCCAACATTAAGAACATCGCCACCCCCTCGCCGGCCGGAGACTTTCCCGCCCCTGCCACCCGACTTCGCTGCGGCCGGTCCGTCTCGATCCACTCGCTCAGAAGCGGCTCAGACTCCCGCAGCGACCGAATCGAACAAATCGGCCATCTCCCAGACCCAGATCCAGACCCCCGGAACCGGCATTGGAGTCGGAATCGGAGCGGACGGTAGTGGCAGCGGAAACGGAAACGGGAACGGCAACGGCGCAAAGGGCAGGCGTTCCATTCGCATACAGTCCGAGGAGTCTGACTCCCGTGCCCCCTCTCCTGAGCGATCCGCGTCCCCGATATTGAAGACCAAACGAAAGGACCGGGGAGAGAAGGACAAGAAGCGGGCCCGGCTGAGCGAGGGCGACGCGACGAGCACTCCCGGATCGTCGAGCAGGATGGACATTGACGAAGAGCCAAAGAGGCTCAAAGTGAGGAACGGCGCGAGGATCGATAGGACCAGTCAGAGTCGGGAGGATTCTCCGGCCGTGTCGACTGTCTCGACGGACAGCAAGCGGCGACGACGCGATCGGGATCGGGACAACGATCGGGATCGCGAAGAAGAGACCGCCCCTCCAGTATCAGAAACGCCTCCAGCCAAACCCGCAGCCAAGGGCAAGGGCAAAGAACTGACCGTGGAGCGAGCACCGAACCCGAAATCAATCGATAACCCCGCTTGGATCGCCCCAGAAGATATTGTCGTCTGGAGGGAACATCGGGACGCCGTGACGTGTCTGGCGTGGAATCCCAAGAACCGCGACGTCCTCGCCACAGGCAGTTCAGACGGCACAGCGAGACTGTGGGACTTCATCGTCGGTTCGGCCGGAAGGGCGCTCGAGACGGATAGGAAGCCTATCGTGATCAAGCACACGAGTATCGAGAGCTCCAAGAAGAACGTCGCGGCTCTGAGCTGGCATCCGGACGGCACGGTTTTGGCGACGGGTGAGTGCGCGGGCCAAGCTGTCGAAAAATCCTCTTTTGTGCTGGTTATGCGGTAATCATGTGCAAAGGGATGCGTGAAGCTGATGCTCGTACGCAGCATGCGCCGACGGCGTCGGTAGACTGTTCACACCCTCGGGACAGCTGCAGGGTATCATGTCCTTTGGCCGTGGTGGGCTGAACGCACTCAAGTTCAGCCCTTCGGGATCGACCATCCTCACCGCCAAGGACGACTTTACGGTTTGTCTCTGGGGAGTCGGCAAGGATTACAATCAGATCATGACGAGGTGTTTCGATGCGCACTCGAGTGAGTGGGCGTGGGCGCTATTACCCGATTTAGGCACCTCGCTGACGACTCGCAGAGGAGGTAAACGACGTTGACTGGCTTGACGACGATGTCTTTGCGTCAGGTGGCAACGACCATACCATCCACGTTTTCCGCACATCGGACAAGCATCCTCAGTTCACCTTCAAGGGTCACACCGACGACGTGACCCGCGTGTTGTGGTCCCCCGAACCGGCCTCCACCGCATCCTCCTCTCCGCAAGACCGCCTCCTCGCCAGCGCATCCGACGACGGGTACATCATGGTCTGGAAGATGCCTTCCTACCCTGCCGAGTCGGATTCTGATCGTCGGAACCGACCCGGATCGCGTTCCCTCAGTCCTTCGAAGCAGGCCCGGGATGCGGAAGACGACTATTTCGCCAACGGCCTGTCGGGAACAGGAGGCGAGAATTGCGTGCGGAAGTTCCAGGTGGTCGACGCGGAGAACAGGAGGATGAACGTGTTGGAGTGGAGTCCGGCTTGTGCGGAAGGACGCATGATCCTCGCTGCGTGAGTGACCGAGTTGAGGCGGAGCGAGCCGAGCCGAGCCGAGGTGGGGCGCTTGGTTCAGGCACGACCCGCGCTCGCGCTTGCGTTCGCCCCAGTCTTCACCGACCCGACTTGAGCTCACGCTGATACCGCATTTAGAGGCGGACAAGATTCCACAGTCAAGGTCTTTGACGCCGTGTCGGGAGAGTGCCTCCACACGCTCAAGGGTCTCGAGAGCGGTACCGCCTCGATCGCGTTCTCGCCGCTGGGTCTGGGCAAGGGCAAACTCGGCTGTATCGCCGCGGGCGGATGGTCGGGCCAGCTCATCATCTGGGATGTCGAGGTGGGTGGAGAAGGTTCTTCGCCTGACCACGATCACTCCAGCAACACTACACGGCTCCACCGGTCTCATCGTGCCCCGTTGAATGTGTCCAATTGTTTCTCACTCGTTGCCTCTGCCCCATCCCTTCTGCCTTGTGCCAGTCCTCCTGTTGCCTCCTCGATCCGAACCTACGTTGTGTCGACAGCAGATCAGATCTCTCGCACCTCTATCCTACCTGCCCCTCTGTCTTTCACAGACCCCTCGCTGACATCTCGCAGACCGGAGAGAAGCTCAAGGAATATGAGCTCGAGGACGACCGACCGAATGCGCGGGGTGGCGGTCCCCAGCTTTGCGCGATGGCGTGGAGAGAGGACGGGGCGCAGCTCGCGGTGGGCACGCTCAACAAGGTGGTCATGACGGTGCATCTGGGGGATTTGATCCAGCCGATGAAGGAAGAGGAGTGAGGAGCGCCCATCCGCCCTGATCCGCCCTGATCGGGCGCATGGGCGGCGTAGTTTGGACTAGCCGGGATAGGCGTACGGGGTAGCGTAGCGCGATGCAGCAGAAGCCAAGCAGTGGTATGTTCAAGTGGACCGTTGCACAGCTTGCACATGGGAATCAGATCGAGCAGATATCATACACGGTATCCGTTGTGCGTCGTGCGCCGATTCCAAACGCCGGGTGTGGGAGTAGGATGTGATTTGAATGATCACTGTTCATTGGGTCCCTCCGGTCGACGCTGGTCGTCCCGACCTCGCCGGGACGATGGTTACGTCGCGGAGAGCATCGGGCGGGTGATATCTCCTGCCCGCGCTGGCGAGTAGGACGACTTCTCCCTGCCATGAGATGGCGTCGGTGTTGGCATCCTCATCGGCAACGACAACGGCATCGGCAACCGCAACGGCGTCCCCGTAGGGTCGGCATTGGTTATTGGCATTGACATGGAGTGTATGACAGTGACAACGGTGTCGCCACATTCGTATCGGCATTGTCATGGCCAGCTCATGCTGGGTGGGTACGGTACCCACGGTACCCAACCGCGCCGGCTGCAGATACGAGGACACGAGGGTGCATTGTACGCATCGTACGCATCGTATCGTATCGTACGCATCGTACGCATCGTATCGCATCGTATCGCATCGTATCGCATCGTATCGCATCGTTCTGCATCGTATCGCATCGTGTGGTGTCGTATCGTCGTTACGTATTGCATCGTATCGCATCGTGTGGTGTCGTACCGTGCTTTATCGTCCCGCTCCGCACCTGCCGTTTCGCTCGTGTTGTTCTGTTCCGCAGAGACAGATACCGACCCACATCCGACCGGGACGAGGACCTTGCAATTCTGGTGGTGTGCAGCGCTCGGGAGATAGCATACTGGACTGGTTATCTTCACGCCGGGCGCTGGAGGTCATACGAAACAATTGGGAGCGTCGGGGTAGCGACTTGTACCGCGCGATAGGCAAGTGCTGCTGGGCTGTCGGGCGGATGAAGGACATATCCCTCGCACGCCGAGGCGTCGATAGCGCAGAGTGTGGTGTCGTGTCGTGTACAGATACACATATCGCCATTGGTGCGTGTCGACCCCGTTGTCTGCCCCTCTTCCGGCACTGATCCCCTCGTCTTGGAGACAATCCTCCCCCATTCCCTCCGTGTTCGTTCTCAGCCCACGTCCTCCGCTGCTCCCTCCACTGCTATCCCAGCCTCCCAGGCTCCCCACCCACACCCACACCTCCGCCTGCGCCCACACCCACACCCCCACCCCCGCCGAGCCGCTCGAGGACGTACACCCAAGCCCCCGTCTTCGGGCCAAAAACCACCCTCTCCTCTTTGCCATCTTGCACCACCTTCCCTCCATACTGCTCGTCGTCGAGCTGTACACTCTGTAGGAGCTTCCATCCCATCCCGATCGACTCGCCCTCGCCCTCGTCCTGGCTCTCACCCTCGCCCTCACGCCCAGACTCGTGATCCCCCCTGCGAGTCATAGGTGTCGGCGATGGCACGCTCGTCGAAATCGACGATGGCGCCAACCGCTGTTTTCGCTGTCTCGCTTCGAGATGGGCGAAACGCCGTTCGGAGTAACTCACACACACCCATCTCCCTCCAGGACGAGTCACCGCCCCGAGTCTCTCGCAGAGCGCCACGATGGGCTCGACGGTGTTTCTCCGCTCCTGCTTCTGCTTCTGCATCGTCGTCCCGTCCACCTTATCTCCCTCGGCCTCGAGCTCACCGGCGACAGTCCCTCTGACGACTTCACTCGAATTCCCATGTCCAGCATCGTCCCCAAGTGGGCCGCCGCTGCCGGAACCACCGCCGGAGTGGTCCGACCCCAGATCCACATCCGGTCCACAGGAGATAGCGTCCGCCGTGGACTTATCAATGAGCAGGTCCCATCCTCCCTCTGGTGTCTTCTCCGCCAGTTGACACGCATCCAGCACGTTCAGCGAGATCAGCGGGATGGGTCGGGGCGGATCCGCACGTTCACGACGTCCTCGTCCGTTATCTCCTCCGGCGGGGTCCCCTCCGATCTCTCCTCGGGCGGCGTCCCCTTCGGCGTTGGTGTGCACGTCTTGAGGTCCGAGGCTGGGGGTGGGGATGGAGCCGGGGATGGGACCGTGAATGGGACCGGGAATGGCACTGGGGATGGCACTGGGGATGGCACTGGGAATGGCAGTATGAATGTCCCTGGGAATGGCAGTATGAATGTCCGCCGCGACGTAGTCCGCGTCTATCACCTCTGCGGTGATGCTTGGTTGCTCCGCCTCTAGCGCTCTTGCCAGGTCTATCCCGAGGGACGAGGTGCCGCACCCGAAATGCAAGATGTGCAGAGGTTGATCCGGCAGTCCCGACGTTCTAGGTCCCTGTCCCTGTCCCCGTCCCTGCTCCTGCTTCTGCTCCTGTGACGAATCACGCCCATGTGGTTCACACTCAGCCCATTCGCCTTCTTCCCGCTGTAGACTCTGCCCCGTGGAGCTTCTTCGCGAAGCAACGATGTCCCGCGCGATGTCCAATAGTAGTGGAATTAGCGTCGACGAGGGGGATAACCACTCAAACGACGTCTCAGAAGAGAACCTCGCGGACCAGTATTTCGCGGAGGAGAAGTCGGTGGACGGATGGACTCGGCCCATAGTGGAGTCGAGGAGATGGCACCGTCGTCGCCTCACTCCCTTCGAGAGAATGACGCGTGGTCAGTCGGGGGTGTCGGGGATGTCGACGTTGAATGACGGTGTGACTCAGGCGCCAGACCGGGGGAGGGGCGTCGGGAACGAGAACCGAAGAACGAGACCCGAGACCCGAGAGACGAAAGCGAGGAGTAGAGGTAACGCGGCGAGAGGAGAGAGCGAAGGCGAGCCAAGACTGCGGGGTATGGGAACAGCCGAACAGCAACAGCAATATGCTTTCGGTCGAGCCGTACTCTTCGCTGCGAGAAAAGGCTACGGCTGTAGCGAAGTCGACGGGCACTACGAGTAGGCGCGAAACATGCCGCTCCCGCGCCAAAATCTTAAACACAGGGACCAAACAATGTTTGCTTGGCACGTTCCGTTGCGTTATCTGATAAACCCCAAACACTCAAACCCCGCCAAACTGCTGCGACACACGCGGCCGAAAACCCGATGGCGACGGCGAGACGCAAAGCCAAAGGCAGAGGGCCAAGGCCGCACCACTAGGAAGGATGGTCGGGTATAAGAAGAGCCCCAGAGCGTCTACGTCTCCACCTCGTTCTTCATTGTATATATGTTCGGTTGGGTAGCGGATCCGTGCAGTGACGCCCCTACCAACTTCGTTTGCTCCCCCCCGCCTCTCGCTCCTCGCTCACGCCAAGTCCAAGTCTACTTCACTTCCTCGTCTGCTCATACGCTTCCTAATCACCTACAAACCCTTGTCCTCCTGTACTCGTAGCTCCTCTATCCAGTCGTCTGGGCTCCGTTCCAGGCTTCGCTCGACTTGGATGGACCACTCCTCCTAGGTCACCTCACCGTCACCGTCACCGTTTTCGTCGTCACCTTTCAACCCACCATGGGCCCAGGTAACGACGCCCAACTACCCCTCTCCCTCTCCCTCCTCGACCTCTTCCTCCCCCCTCCGCCGGGCAACGACACCCACACACCCCAAAATCATACCAGGGGGGGACACAACCGCGGACATCCACCAAGCTGGGTCGCGTCGCGCTTCTCGTGGGGTTTTGTGGGTGTGGTGATCCTGCTCGCGGCGATCGCCCATGGAGTCCGGTTGTATGGTGCACGCCGGATACGGATTGGAGCACTACGGGATCAGGCGTTGCGAGGGTGCAAGATGTGTGTTCCGGATCCGGATGGGGCGGGGGAAGGCGCGTCCCCACCGGGGCCCAATCGGGCTGATTCGTTTGGGAAGAAGGCGGGAGCAGTAGTATCAGGCGGAGAAGGAGGAGGAGGAGGAGGAGGAGGAAGAGGAGGAAGAGGTTGGTATCGCGCCACCAGTGTCGCATGGAGAAACTGGGCATACCTCCGAAGCTTCCCATCGTGGCTGTACGGCCCAGAAAACTACGCCGATGCAATCTGCACCGGCCTCTACATCGTCGTGATGATCGGCTGCTCATTTTATCGTATCGATCGTGAGTCGCTCGCACCAAAAGTCGAAGGCTTGACGAAAGCAGCTGATCGGGCTGTAGTGCTCGCGGAGAACGCGTATCTCCGGTTTGCGAATCAGATTGGGATCATGGTGAGTACATGTATACTTCTCGGCCCTTCTCTAGAAGACCCCTCTCCCTCCGCCCTGCATTTCTATGTGACACCCACCTGGATACGAGATCCCCACCTCTCTGGACCAGTCATCATCTACCGCGTAGCCCTAGCATGCCTTCGGGTAGGCTTTGCTGGTGTCTCCTCACCACCGCCGATGGCCTCTCCCCACTGTGCCACCGGACCCTCCCGCTTCTCCACTCTAGCCCCGCTGACTCGCCCAGGCCTTCGCCCAGACCCCACTCGTCTTCCTCCTCGCCTCCAAATCCAACCCCATCTCCAGCCTCACCGGCATCACCTACCAGAAGCTCAACTACCTCCACCGCGCTTCTGGCCGAGCCTGCATATTCGCCAGCTGGATCCATGCGCTGCTCTGGACTCCGGAGGTGTGGTGGGCGGGGCATTTCAAGCGGTGGTATATCATCTGGGTGAGTGCGGGCGTATCATGCGTCGTGTACGCTGCTCTGTGGAACATTCGATTGCAGGTGCTGGCTCTGTGAAACCTGTGAAACCTGTCATGTGTTGAGACGACTTCTGATCATCGGGGCTAACATGGGTTGTGTCCAGGGCCTCGTAGCGATCTTTGGGTTCACGGGGCTCTGGGCGACCAGCTTCCGGTGGATTCGAAGAGCCGCATTCGAGTTTTTCCTCGTTGCGCATATCTTGCTCTCGGTGTATGTCCCGCGTCTACCTATTGGCTTCCCACGCATCCCGCTGATTTGACGGCCCAGCGCGTTCCTCGTCGGCGCATTGTTCCATTGGCAGCGCATGGCTTATTGGATCTGGGTATGTTCATCGTCGGATAATGCGCGAGGGGGTTCGGTGTGCTGACTGAGCTGTCCAGCCAGCAGTGGCTATCTGGGCTTTCGACCGCCTGCTTCGCGTTGTCAAGACGTTGCGTATCAACTTCCCCTGGCGGCGTGCCGATGGGCAATGTACACTCGAGATGGTCGGATCCGACGTGATTCGACTCACTGCCAGGCGAAGGGGTCTCAAGTGGTCTGCAGGCCAACATTTGTGCGTGGACTTGGGATCAGGGCATCCGGAACCGGTCTCACGCAGCACAACTGACGTCGCCCAGCTTCCTCGCAGCTCCCGGGGTCGCTGGATCCAAGCATGAAACCCACCCATTCTCCGCGGCAAACGTTCCATCAGACGAAGGCGATGTCGAAGCTGTCTTCCTCATCCGTGCTCATCGAGGTGGGTTGTGCATTTCATCAGAAATAGTGGTCATGTGTGAGCTGAGGTGGCGTAGGTTTCACCCAGAGACTGAGGGATGCGATGACCTCAGACACTGATACGTCCATCCCCGTATTCCTGGAGGGGCCGTACGGAACCGCACACTCCCTCGAACATTTCTCCACAGTGCTGCTCGTAGCGGGTGAGTCACGCGCGTCCTAGCTTCATGGCAACTCAAGTCCGAGCTGAGGACGAGTCAGGTGGAACCGGAGTCACCTTTGTCCTGTCCCATTTCCTCGCGCTGCTTCAATCAGCCCGTTCCGGGCGCTCCCCGATACGCCTTCTTCACCTTGTATGGCACGTCCGCCACGGTTCTGACGTGACTTGGATCGCCCCGCTGTTGAATCAAGCGGCTAAGGAGCACCCGGACATAGACGTCCGAGTCGAGGTGTTCGTGACTAGGACAAAGGTCGCGGATGAGCCTTGGCCGGGCGAGGTCCAGACTCCGGGAGTAGAGACGCCTCCAACAGTCACTTCACACGGAGACCATCTCAGTGGGCGATCCAGTCAGACCACTCTTGTTGATCCCGCGGAATCCCGCCCCCTCCTCGAGACGATCCCGACACCCACCACCGGACTCTCAAGGTCCGCGCAGGAGATTGTGTCCTTCAAACCGGGTCGAGCGGACCTTTGCACCATTCTACGTCGTGATGTGGCCCGGTCTGAGGGCCAAGTGAACGTCACGGTCTGCGGCCCAGAGGCGCTCATGTCCTCCGCGCGGACCGCGGTGAGGGAGGTGAACACTCCTGAAGCGGCGAGGAGGGGTCAGGTCGAAGTGGAATTTTTCGAGGAGACGGTGGGGTCGTGAAGTGGACGCGGGAGAGCAACGGTGTGAGGCGTTGCCGGCAAATGAAGTATGAGGCATCGCGCGTGATCTGCTGGTTGTCATTGTGTACTGTATCGGCTGTCAAGACATATGTATGCGTGCTCGTACTGTGTTCGCCACGAGACGGGTGCCACCAGTTGTCAAACAGTTCTGAAACTGTGCCTGGCGATCAATGATCATCCAGGGGGCACGTCCAGCCCAAACAGTGTCGTGGCGAGGTGGCAACGGCCGGGATGGATGGCTCACGACAGTGTCATCTTGGACAAGGCGCATCTCGTCGAGCATCTCGCGGCCACCTGTGGACATAGACACGGTAGTCCGGCGTCCGGACTGACGGGGTGGAGCATTCCCCCGGTGAGCTCATAGCTCGCCGCCCCAGCCCGACCCCGTTTCTTAGCAAAGTTGTGATGGTGAAAGCATTGACCGCCGCCGCGGGTCGCCATCAAAGACGCCAGAGGGAGACACACAGACGGGATTCCCTTTTCCTCGTTTCAGATGGATGCAAACATTCCAATTTCCACAGCGACTGCTACAGACGCATCATCGTCCAAACCCTCTCACTCTCACTTGTCTTCTTTGCACTTCTCTTCCATCGACTCCACTCGGGAGACCAGACCAGACTCCGACTGATAGTGTGCCTCACCCACTTGAGCGAGACAACACTCCCCACATCTGGCTCCACAACACGTCGGTCTCGCACCCCCTCACCACCCTCCCCGACCACCCACTCGCTCCCGTCGCCATGTCGTCCCTGCACCATCAACCGTACGACCTTCCCGAGCAAGGGTATTACCAGCCCAACACCCAGTACATGTATTACCATCCCCTTCCTCCCAGGACCGACACGCCCACCGGCTACGCCCACATGCCCAATATGGTCGAGCAGACATACCTCCACCAGACTCAGAGTCGGGAACCCACCGCGCCCCTCACGGTCTTTCAAGATGATCCTCATGGCCGCGACCACGACCACAACCCGGTCGAGCCGACCGAGTCGGATGCGGAGTACACCCCGAGGAAAGCTAGGGCGGCGAGCAAGAAGAAGGCCACCAAGGGTGGCAAGGGAGGTGCGGCCAAGTCCAAAGCCAAACCCAAGAGCAAGGGGAAAAGCAAACCCAAGTCGAAATCCAAGGCAACGGGAAAGGGTGCTGCTCTGGCTTCATCACAACCAGCTTCAGCTTCAGCATCAATCTACATCCACCCACTGGCGCCTCTCCCTCCCAATCTCCACAATGCGCTCAAGAACCGGCCGATGCCGCCGTCGGACCCATCGATCGAACCCTACCTCCAGCACCTCGATCCCAACGGTCTCCTCCCAGCCCCACCCGGCTCGCGCCTCGACGTCAACGAGCTCCTCATCGTGCACCCCGCAGTGGCGAATCCCGAGCAGCACCAAGCCCTCCCCGGCGGACTCCTCCCATCACGCTTTGAGCAGTACACATGTCGCATGTGTCGGAAGACGTACGAGGGCCGGAATGCGAGAAGCGTGGCGAGGAGGCATCTGCAGGATAAACATGATGTCCCGCTCGCGTCGCAGCCTAGGAGGAGTCGATGGGACTTCAGTGAGTTACAGAATGCACCCAGACTCATCGCGGTCAATGTCAATCGATTCACACGAGCTGATGTCAGACGTCGATCGGCCAAGCGGACCTGAGGAGGCTAGAGAGCGGTCGCTCAAGTGCAAGCGCGATTGGGCTCTGCGACACCGGTCAGTCGCTCCCCTCCGATACATTCCTGCCGTGTCCTGCGAGTCTTGTGCCACGCGCTGATGGTACCGTACAGCAAAGAGCAGCAGAAAGAGCGCGAGCGCGAACTGGCCCCCGCTACGAAGGGTGCGAGCGCCAAGAAGAAGACCACCTCTCGGCGCAAAGTTCACCCACCGCCAAACAAGTCGAATCCCGCCACTCCTGCCCGCGAAAATCGTCAACGCGCAAGCACAAGCAGCCGCACCGAGACGCGCTGTCTCACGAGCGAGACAACCAGTCGGACGAGTACGACGAGCACGAGGACGATCCGCACGAGGATGAACCAATGAACGAGGTCTCTCAGCAAGAGCAGATGGCTCTGCGAGGGTTGCTGTATATGGACCAGTCGGCACTCGCGGCGTACCAAGCCATGATCAGTGCTCAACACTCCGCCTGGTATGCGTATCAGCACGGCCGGGGGTCCAGTGCCACCGAGGGAGCATACGACACGGCGTACGAGATTGAAAGCTCCGAGGTCGACCCGGAACACGGACAGGACCAGGACGCCGAGGGGGAGAGCGAAATCGATCCCTACGATTATGATGCTGCCGCGAACGGCGTCAATCAGTGGGCTCAACCGCCTCTTCCGGGCGCGGGCTGGACTCAGCATGCGTCACCTTGGGCAAACGACGCGGCGTGGATCGAGGGGACCATGCGGCACGGCTCGGCTCACTCCGGTGTCGGCAATTCACAGCAAGACCAATCATTCGCTGCGATGCCTCAGTCCCAACCTACCTTCCATGTTTGGCCTGGGGTGGGCAATTTCGTCTATCAGCCGTTCGACCCGCATGGCGCACAGAATGGACAGGCGGTGCCACACCAGTTCGAGTACAACGTCGCCCACGACCCGCAAAGCGTTCAGGAAACCCATGACTCTGGCTCCGGCTCCGGAGCAGACGAGTTCACCGAGACGACTGAGATTACCGCGGAAGGTGTGGACGATCCTCTCGAGCTCGCCGCCGAGTCGCTCCTTGACCTGCACTCAACCCCGCTTGCGCCATCGCCGACCAAGTCATCCCGTACGCCACTCGAGCCCCTATCCCCGAAGGAGCACCAAGGTCTCTTGGCCCTCTCTCAGTCCAATGGGTCGCCAGAGCACCTCCGGCTCCAGTCACAGCTTCCGCTGCCGACGACGACGTCTGTCACTTGCGAGCAGGGGCCGGCGCCAGCGTGGCCGCTCCTCGATGCGCCGGAAATCGGAATCGGAATCCGGACCGGAGTCGGAGTCGGATTTCGGCCTCGCCCGCAGAGAGCGAGGTCACTCCTCCAGCCGTTCCCCCGAGTCGCACCGGGTTGGGTGCTCGTAGTCTGTCGTTCTCGGGTCTGGACGATCCCTTTGCGTTCCCCTCGGTGGACCCCGCCTCCAACAAGGGCACTCTCGAGAAGGTGACTGAGAGTCATGCGGCTCCGTCCCCTTCCGATAAGGACGTAGCCGACTCGAGGACCGAGATGACCGCGACCAGCTCACCGGTTGTCGAGCCTCAAGCTCACATCCGCAAACCACTTATCGGCCTCAAGCCCAACCTCGACTTTTCCGTCACCCCTTTCAAACTCGGTGTATTCGCCATGCCCGGCAGTGTCTCCCAACCCACTCCATTCCATTCTACGATCACCCCAGCCTTCTCCACTGGCCATCTCCATTCCACTCCGCTGCATCACGACCTGCCCTCCTCCGGTATCCTTGCTACTCCACTCACACGCCGACCATTCGATCAATCGACGGGAGCTGGGACCGGTACAGGAACGGGTACCGGTGCTGGAACAGCTGGTAGAGGCTGGCTCCTCTCCTCGCCAGCTAATGCCGAGGCCGCCGCCGCACTGGGTCTGCAGGCGCATGCGTGGTATCCCGAAACACCGGGCTTTGTGGACGTCGTAATGGCCGAGACGCCGGTGCGGAGCTTGAAGCGGTCAAAAAGCAAGGCGGTGGCTCTGGTCCGGGACGACGGGGACGAGTAGGAGCGAGCAGAGGGAACAGATATCTTACCGAGGAGCGGAGAGCGGAGAAACTCATGGGCGCGCGAGAAGCGCGAAAAGGTACGAGATACCGTGGTACATGTGCAGTATCCTCCATCATCGTACAGACAGTTCGTTCATCCAACCCGACGTGACCGGTTGGCCATGATCCCCTCCGGGTTCGTAATACGATGCACTTGTGTTCTTACTCAGTCCCCATGACTGGCCTCCCAGTCTAGCTGCGGAGTGCTGCCATAACTGTACAAGTGCAGTACAGCCAGTCGGAGAGTGGCACCACACGTGGAGGCAGTCGCAGTCGCGCCTGTGAACCTCCACTCCTTTCGTCTGGCATCGGCAGGAAGGCGAGTTCGCTACAGTACACCATATGATTGCCAATTGGAGTAGCGGGCGAAGGAGCGAAGCAGCGAAGGAGCGAGGCAGTGCTGGAGCGAAGACGTCGAGGAGCGAAGGAATGGAGGAGCGGAGGAGTGAAGGAGTGACGGAGCGGCGGGGAGACGAGGTAACGGAGCGACGGAGTGACGGAGTGGATTCAACAGCTGCCACTACGATTATTCTTGGACGCACTTTTCAGTACGAAGCACAAAGGGTCTGTCTCTCATCTCCGACTGTCGATGTGCTTGTACTGTGCGGTTCCTTGTCCCATGGAGTACAAAAGGCAGCATACTATTATCGATCAGAAGCCGCCTCGGAATTTGTGCTGACTCCACCTTATCCTGTCCATTTCTCGCAGATTATAAAAGCACAGCTTGGTGCCTACCCCTCTATCAGCGTAGGCCTACTGTGATCGTACATCAAGTGATCCATCGTTCTCGGGCAATGTCTGAAGGACCTCGTCAAGCCGAAGTCACGCGCGCCCGGCGTCCGCAATCGACCGCCGCTCAAGAGGGCGCGCCCAACGCCATCACCTATGTAGGTCTGTCCCACCCAGTCTCACCTCTTTGGCCCGTCCTCATTCTTGCCAAACACCCCTGACCTCGCTGACGGCCACGGCCACCCCCCCTCAGGTCGTCACCGAAGCCAACACGTATGACAAGTCGCAAGCCGAATACGACGATGACCTCAAGCTCATCGGCCGAGCTTTCCGTAACACTGACATCCCGTTCGATCCGTCGGTCGAGTTCGAATTCGAGATTGACAACACCAGGAGGACTATCACATACGTCTCTGACGACTCCACGCTCATCATGAGCTGGGATGACCCGTCGGAGACGAGGCGCGTGATCGTCTCCCCACCCGTATCACCTACTGATACTACGAGCACCAGGCGAAGGAGCGGGATCGACGAAGCCCTTGCGTCTACGACGGCATCGAGGCGATATCAGCTCGGACGGTCGAACACTGACCCAGGCTACCTCGATCGGGAGAGTCTCCTGGATATCGCTCTGGACAAGATCCGGTCGGAAAGGTTGACGGAGGGTGCGAGTTTGACAGTGCAGAGTGGAAGGAGTTTTCTGGAATACGACGTTGCGCGAGATGCTGGGAGAATTGGCGTGGAAAGCCGTCTTGGCGTGACCAACTTCGACATGAAGCGATCCGAGGTGGACGCTATCAAGGAGGCCATGCGCGAAGCCGGATGGAGGATCGCGTAACTCAGAGTTTGGAACTCGACCAGAGGCTAGGAAGAGCTGTTGTGGGATCACATATGCATAATGGTCGGAAGTGCTCCAGCCACCTCTGCTCGTGAGGTATGCAGGGCCGGTCGTACAGTAAAGATGAGAGCATGAACACTTGCATCGATTGGCCACACCCATAGTTCGCCCGGCCCTCTCACCCTCTCCAGCGCCTCTCCAGAGACTGTACTAGGAGCGAACCAACAGCATCGTCCACCCCCTGGCTACTCTTGCTAAGTCAATGTATTGTAGAAGGAGACTGAGAAGCGGATATTCTCCGCTGTCCCAGAAGGCAGTTCGAGGCCATCCTTTCATCACGAGCCTCTCCAAGAGCTCCGACCTATTGAGATGGGTTTCGTGCAGACTCCGACGTGATATGAGCTGAAAGGACCGGGGATTTTCTAGGCCCGTTCATCGAGAATCCTCCAGGTGCGCGTGTGTCCTCTTAGGAAGCTTTGTGAGCTCACCCTCGCACTCAGCAACAATCACCAACTCATCGTAGAAAACCCACAATCGACAATGCCGGGCAGTGATCACCAACTCATCGTCCACAGCGCGCAAAATATCATGGACGCACAAGAGGTCCTGCAGCGTATGAGTGAGAATGTGTGTGTTGCCCGAGATTCGCACCCGGACAGCAGGTATTTCTCCTTGTCACGGGCACACTCTCGCCCAGTCCTTGCATGCCGACAGGGCATTTTGGTGGCAGAGCGAGCACCTGCCTAGGGACCAGCTCGTAGACGTCCTCAGCATGATCAAGCGGGACTACGTGCACTCAGACTCGGGCAGTGTCCAGATCACCGCCCCAGCCGCGACCCTCTTCATCTACTGCGATACGACCAATCTGACGGACGAGGAAGTCGCCCGAGTTCAGGTGCTTTCCTCTGCAAGTGAATCCGACTTGAACTCAAACCCAAATCTTCGAGACCTATTGGCGGAGATCAAGTTGTCCAGAGCGACTCTGTTGGCATTTGCCGGGGGACAATACGTCCAGTCGATTCAAGATAATGGAGTTCCAGGATCTAGACACAGGTTCAAACTCCGCATTCAGGAGGGAAACGAGACAATTGACAAAGTGACGTTCAATCTGGATCTCTCCAAAAGCCCCGGGGACGAGCCCGGGACGAGTGTCACATTCGGCAAACACAGCTTTGGTACGGTCCTGCTCGGCACTCGCATCGGTCAGATCTGCACTACTCTGACCGCGGATGAGAGTCGCCAGCTCCAGTCCGAGCTCTCGGTCGGTACTATGCTTGTGTATCAGGCCAATGACAAGGAAGAGACGAGCATTGTTGGGAGTCGCAGTGATCTGACGGAGTGGAAGTCGTCAATGATGTAGGAGCAAGGCGACTCGTAGGTCATGATGATCATGTATCTCATTGACCTGCGGCCATCCCTTTACGAGGGATCTATGCGTCGACCGATTCTTCCCACTCATGTGCATGCATGTTTTTGAGAGATGGCCCGATGATGTATGAACAGAACAATGTTAACCTACACGATTATAGAGAACCAGGAAGTGACGATACTGTGAACCCGGAATGCCCCCCCAACTGTACATGTAACACGATGATCATGTTGTCTTGCGTGGCTGCCAGCCCAACGCCAGTCCGGATCGGACGCTTCATTTGCCCCTGCTCTCGTCAACCGACTATCCCTGTGTCGGCCGGCCGCGTCGCGGGCCACCAGAGACGAGAAGAGGATCTGAACTTACTCGTGTACACGAAACCCCACTAAACCCCAACTGCCAGCAGATAGTAGACAAGACGAGTCCATTCCTCCGGTACCGACGGCGTACACCAATGCAAGCAATCGCCCTGGCCTCTATGAGCGTCCGGCCTGGCTAGGGCCTGCTCGTATACGTCGAGGTATAGCATTTCGGGCTGGGCGCCGGCCTCGTGGCTGGACACGGCCTTTCGCCACATTTCGTTGTAGACGGGAAAGAGGTGCCAACTTAGAGGTGGTGGGATCAGCGTTGATTCCGGTTACCAGCGAAAGCAACACGAGGACGACTGATGTCTGACGGATCGGGCTCACTTGTAGTGTCTTACCCGCTTCTCTCTGATGGCCGCCTCCTCGGCTGGGATGGGCGTCTTGAATGACTCGCACCCGTAATGGGCGGGAGACGTGAATCGGTACATGACGGAGATAGAGTCCCTCATCGACAAGGCTCCCAACTTGCGGATCGTCAAGTCCATCATACCGGCGTACACGTCATGGATGGCGGGGTCGTCGAGCTGAAACTCGTGGACAAAGTGGGCACCGGCATTGAGTACGACGACCGTCTTGGAAACTGCTGTGCCGTATTCCCGAGCAGCTTCGGTCGCCTCGCGGAGCGGCTCGTCGAGATCGGCCAACCAGTCGTAGTAGGCTATAGGACCGGGAGGGAAGGTTTGATTTGTCTGGGGGCGGGGTCAGCTTGGTGATAATGCACATACCGTATGTAGCCGTTCGTAAGCCCCCGCGAAAGCACCAGCTTGCACTCACCACGACTGACCCCCATACCTCTTTGGCATCCGGAATGCTCATGAGCCAGTCCGCTCGATTGAACGTCACGATGGGTTTCTCCAGCCGACTCGGCGCCACGCCCGCAATCGCGATGGCGCGATGGGGTGGTCCGAATCCAGGTGCATGGCCAGGTGGTCGATGAATCCCACGTCGTTTCCCTGACTCGCGATCCGAACGATGCCCGAGCGCATCCCGAGAAGGTGGCTGCAAGAGGGGAAGCGGTCAGCGGTCAGCGGTCAGTCACAGTACGACTACAGCACGATCACTGTGTCATCTTTCGCGGGCGCAACGTCATTCTGACATACCCGAATCCCTCAAAATGTTGCTTTGAAACGGAATCTTGACCAGATGTCAGCGCTCAACTTTGAAGCAACAAGGCAACTGGCTCACCTCCGACGACCATCATCCCCAGGGGCATCCTCAACAGCTCGACGAGCAACAGCGTCGAGTTCCACTTCGGCATCCCACGCACCCCTCTCGGAACCCATCGGTAATCGAGAGCTGTTTCAAAGGCGCAACCGCTGCGTCTCTCTCCGTCAAACTCATACGCGTTTAAAGGCTATTGGCTCGCTCAGCCCTGACACCTCTGCCGCGATACTGTATCTCAGCGGGATGGCGACTCGCGTATTCGAGCTCCATACGCTCTCTTGGGTCCAGATCAGATGGCGGGTAGTTCCATCTCCCCTCTTTGTAGTCCTCGATCAATGCCCACTGGAGATCCTGTCTCGTCGTCGGTGCCTTGAGGTGATACTGAAAAGTACCCAACACTCGGGAGCTCCAGCTTGACTGAGCGGACTCGGCAACCGACCAAGAATGCGGCGATTGCGATCGAGAGATGAAGTACAGGACGAGCAGGAGGTCGATGGCGAGCACAAGGAGGATTTTGGACTGGTGAGGCCCCCAACTGGACGGCTGTGTTCGGGTCAGCCTAGGCTTCGCACATCATCATGTACACAACACCAAGCTCGCTCACATTCAGCCGCCCGCCGCGGACACGCTCTCTGAACGCCAGCATGTTGTCGTTGAGTGATTCTTCAGGTTCGAACGAGCTCGAATCTGCTCTGCCAGAAAGATATGCACATCCAGAAGATCGCAGTGAATCACCTCGCCGAGGCCTTTAGGTAGTCGGAGGATTCGTCGGGACTAGTCATAGCTCGCCATTCTCTTGGCCAAGGGTTTGTCCTTCACCATTGCGGCTACCCGTCAACGCTCTCATATCATATGCAGTCGCGCGAGCCCCGGTCTTCGACTACCACGGTATCTGCCCCAAGCCCTCCGCGTTCGTCTCCTGTGCCTCGTCCGGTGGGCATCTTCGGCCACTACCGAAAAATGACTCTCGGGTCGTCTCGAGACGACGGGTGACGATGTGCCGCTACCCGAATATGCGAGGGAGACGGTGTTGGCTTCCTCAGTCGTCGCAGCTCCATGTGTTAGATCACGTGACCCTTCCGGATCCGTGAATGGAGTCGCCGTGAAGGTCCTAGTCGACGTCCTGGAGGACGCTGGTTCCAGCTCAGGTGGATATTGATTGCTGCGCTGAACAGATCCAGCGTGAGCCTGACTCCAGGGGTGTCGTACCGACCCAGAAACATCTCACGCCTATGCCACTGGCCCACACTCGGGAAACACGCTTACAACTGACCATCCAGCCGAGTTCGTCGTGCTCGGCGGAACTCGGCTACAATACGAGTACCGCCCTTTCAGAGAGTGGCTCATCGGAACCACCAACTAACCGGGCAGGTGCTTGATTCGCTCGAGCCCCGAATGCGCCTCGATAGCACTCCGACAACCAACGGATGCGCTTGCCCTCCCTTCACGCAACCTCCATTGTCCAATGCCCGTCACCTGTCAAGGCGGCCTGACTGGCGATCTCAGAAGCCCAGTCGAGCCACACCGGTCTCACTGCTCTTCCTCTTGTTCGACTGCACTTCGTATCTTCATTGCGTCCCATCGTGACCAATTACGTCAGATCGATATGAACCCTCTCTGCGTGAGTGCCAATCGTTGTGTTGTCCCCAAGCCGCGCTGACAGGAGCGCTACGGACTGCAGTCAAGCGAGACCGCCGATACGCTCGCCGAGTACATCCGGATTTACAAGCTTCGCCCCTCCCACGACGTCGACTTTTGGCCCACATCGGGGACTGATCATGTGGAACTCCGACGTCCAAGTTCCGGCTCGACCGGCTCGCCGACATGGTTCTGTTGGAATCGCATGAGGGGCACGGCCGACGCGATGTGCCGCCCACCCACGACCCCACTCCAAATCGAAGCCCGAGAGCAAGGATCTCGGGCTCCGAGCACGAGGGTTGGGGACATCGACGAACCCTCCCTTCTGGCTGAGAGGGATGAGCTGCTCTCTTTCGCAAGCGATAAGATCGCCCAGTCGATTATGAGCCTCGGAGCACCCTCCCTTCCTCTTAGGGAACACTTCTTCGCGCTCCAGATCAAGAACAATGACGAGTCAGACGCAGACCACCCCACAGTCAGGTTCTCCTATCGCCCGTATGCTGATCAACCTCCTCTGCTGCACTCTAGCATGGGTTCCATCCTACTTCGTCTCCCCGGCGGGACACTCGAGATGAGCCTCACAGATGAACAAGCCACAATCCTCCACAAGTCTGTGAAGACGGCTTCGGAGTTGTGTAATAGTCAAACCGGTAAGGTCGACGACACGGGCTTCACCATGTTCTCTGCTACTCAAAACGAGTACGAGCAGTTCCGTCGTGAGTCAAGGTTGCGAGCCGCAGATGCGGCGTCGCGCTCCGGTCATTGAGGTGGACGATCCGCTGGCCAGTCGTGTTACCATCGGCTCGAGGAGTGGCAACGGTTGGGAGGCACAGCAGTCGGATCGAGCAGTCACAATCACACTGGAGTGATGTCTTCAGGCAGACAAAAAGGGAATGCATGCCACCTTTGTGGGGAGGTCTTCGGCGCGTCTCTGCGCAATTGCATCGCCATGCCCTACCCCTCGCCCGGTTGCAGTCCGAACTACCTGAGTGAGGAGTGCTTCACACGACTAGCAACCGATATGACGCTCGGCATTCCAGCTCCGCTCGCCTTTCCTGTCAAGGAAGTACTGCCCCAAACGCCGACAGCCTCACTGCACCAGTGCTGAGCGGCACTGTGATGTGCGGTGCCGTCTGTCTTGTATCCGAGCAGGACGGTGCGAGTCGGAACCCAGTCATGTAGGTGTGGATCTGTACGTACACCAACGCGAACAGACTACTCTCTCTCCCTCTCCATCCAACAGTAGTCTTCTCACTACAGTCAGTACTGTACTCGTACAATACTGTACCTTTCGACCCGAGGATTTGATTCCAGTCATCGGCCTGTGCTTGTTGTCCAAATAACCGTCCTCTCAAATACTTGTGTGCAACATGAATGAAGCCCCTCAGGCGACCTCAAGCCATGTGCTAAGTCAGACGAAAGCTTACACGGTACGTCCCAGCAGTGCTCATACGCGTACGCATCGACGTGGGTCCGCCCATCATGCTTCGGCAACATATGGTACCACGTTGTCCTTGAACGTCCTACAGTGTTGTTCCGCTGACTGCATGGAACCCTTCAGAAACCCGACCAGGGCCAGGACCCCCTGGAACCGATCCATGCGGAGGTCATCCGCAAGGTAGAGGAGATGCTGCATGGTCTGGATCTCTCCATCCCCTTCGCCACGGACACGGTATGGTCCCTCATCACGAGCGATGTCCACAATCCCGTCTTTCAGTGGGACAACACGCGAGAAGTCCAGGTGATCCACCATGGCCCGGACTACCTCCGCACCACAGACCTATCGAAAGCTGAAGAGCACAGGATCCAGACTGCTCTCGCGCATCGAACGAGTCGATTAGTGACCTCCCGCCACTCAAATGAGAACCGCTCATGGGATGCTTCTCGTCGACTGGAGATTGTCCGGGGGGCAATGAACGACCTGTATAACCATGTCTACAGCGAAGAGTCGAGAAGCACTGCTTACACCTACCGCGCTCTTGCGAGGGACATCAAGACCGGTCTTACGACTGACACCCAGGGCTTCGAGGTGTGGGTATTCTATCCGTGGATCTCAGAAGGGATGGTCCAATCCGAGACGCACTACGGACTGGTCTGCACGGTGATGACCCCCCTCGAGAGCCAGATGATGGGTCTGGCGCTTGATGACGCCGAATCGAGATTCCAGAGTAGTACGTAGTGGCAAGGAGGTACAAAGGATTGTACAAGGCCTGTAGTCTCCGGATCCGAACAACAGTGTTGACGATACTGTACACACTGGCAGGCAATGGGAACTCCGGTCATACAACCATTCATGGCTGGGATTCCTCTTGGGGTGCCATCCTTTCTCATAGAGCAAATCGAGCAGCCGAGTGCACAGGTGCAGCAGAGTGAGCGGCTTTGGTACTGCTTTTGTACGGGTTACACTTGACTCACTTCTGTTTGTCGTCTCGGACATTTAGTCAGTCGTCAAGACAGCCTGCCAAGCCCACAACTTCCATGTCCCAGAACACGGTGAGTCTCACCCGTACTGTATTCATCTCCTCGATATGCAACCTGTCCGTTACCGCCTCCTCCTGTGGACTTGTCGCTCTCAACAGCTGACTGATATGGGCTTCCAGCTACCCTCCGAGGATCCATCCCGAATGCAGCAGTCCCGCCACGACAAGGTGATCTCCCAAGTGGAGGACATGCTGCGAGGTCTCGACCCGTCCATCCGGTTCCCCAAAGATCAAATCTGGTCGTTGATCACGAGCGACGGTGACAGGGAGAAGTTTTACTGGAATCCCGACAGATCAGTGCAAACCATCTACTATGGCCCGGACTGCAGCACCTCGTCGGACCTGTCAAGGAGTGAAGTGAACAGGGTTCTCGATGCGCTCGAAGCTCAGGACTCTCGAGCGGAGACGACCCAGGCGTCACAATCCACCTCCACGGAAAGCTCATCGGCATCGACACCGTGTCCATCGCCGGAAATCCTCCGGCGGAACGACCTGTTGGCAGCCGCGGCGGGATACATCGCCTCCCAGATCGACTCGGGCATGCAGAGCTTCGAATACAACTATAACCTTCCCGACGACGTCGAATCGATTGAACCCGAGATTCCGACCAAATCGCTGGCGAGGGAGGCGGTGACTTACTGGCGATCGGTCCCGCAGGGGGTCATCCAGTTTGAGACGCAGTACGGGCGCGTCTGCACGGACATGACGCGGCGAGAGTTAGCAGTGATCGACGCGTTGTTTCGTGCAGAGGAGGCGGTGTCGGGGGTCTAAGACCTGCCATGCAGACGCACGAGTTTGAGTAGGGCGCTGTACGTGGATGTGGATTCGTGTACGATCTGCCATCACTTGCTTCTTTTCCTTTGAACGCGGACGTCCGTCTTCCCGGAGATCCCTTGAAGATCTTGTGAGTCAAGATCAGAGGTTACACAGCTCGACCTTTGTGATTGCGCACCTTCTGGCTCAGGGCGTGACCTCCTTTCTCGTACGCGCTATAGTGACGAGCCGTTCAATTCCGAAGCCAGGAAACCGAGTGGCGACAAAACGAGAATGGCACATGTATCAGCGCACTTTTTACATTTGTACACCCTTGCATGTCCACTCATAGCAATCGTACACAACTCACACCCAAAAACCTCAAGGACCGAGGGTCACATTACACTCCCTCCTGCATCGTCCAAAGACCATACATGGACCGTCCTCGTGCAGCCTGACCAGTCCTGAGTTGACGATCACGATGGACTCACCACCTGGGACCGATGTTTGGGAGGACCTGCGCCTTCGGGCTGTCAGGGTGGCGATGCGTGGCATCGAGGAGGGTCTCGGAGGGTTCGACGACGAACGCAACGAGTTCAACATCGCCTTGACCAGCATCAGCGGTGTTTCCAGAGACGGGAATCTCCAGGAGGTCTTGGAAGTCAGTCTGAGGCTCAACCTCGAGCGGGAAGATGGTCAAGGTGGCACAGTCAGCTATGAGAAACTACGCGCCAAGGGACATTGTACCATGCGACCGACTTCTTGACCGCATCCCAGCGACAGGGCGTTCGCGAACTCATCCACTCGGAGGATCAGCGACCGGTCCCGGGAGGTACCGGCGGATATGCACGCAGCGGATTCGTGGGTCGGCCATATGATCCCCAAGCAGATTGCCCGTTTCGTCGGCCCTCAAAGAACCTGGACCGTGCCCTCGTCCCCGCCCCCGGACGACACGGATGGGGACCGAGACCGGTCCGGCGAGAGAAGGCGATACTGCTTCGGCGACGGTGCTGTCGTGCTCGATGATGTAGGGGTTTGTCAACGTGTTTGCGCTTGATACACCACGTACGATTTCGAGCACGAATATGATGGTACGCACAGTGCTCGACTCGAGGCTACAGTTTCTGTACGATTGTACTGCATTCGATGGGAAATGGCATCTGCATGTATTCGTACTGTACATCACATACCGTACTGCTACTGTACATACTGGACAAGCACAGTGCCCCGCACTGCACATGTAGGGCACTCGTACTATTCCGTCCACCTTTCCCGCGCAGATACATATACACCAAAACGCCTCGCAAGAATGCTAGCACGTTCCCCCGTTCCGACATCTCATCCTCCACGCCGTTCTGTACTGTATTGTGCTGCGTCACCAGGAAGCCCTGGGCGGTTCAAAGCCGGCAAGTCTCGCCTGGCCCTCATGCCTTCTTGGATAGCAATAGCGCGATCGTTAATGTTCGAAGCGAAGCCGGAAGGCGGGAAGGCGAAGTCTGCAAACGGCCTGCAGGGGTGAGACGAGAGGGAACTCGAAGGCTGCACTCGATAACGCTTTAAGATCGTTTGCACCATTTGCTCGAGTGAGGTTTCTATTTTCCGACAGTATTTACCGCACGCTCTGCCCGGACACGTTGCCGTGACTCGCACTAAACCAACTACAGTATTGTTGCAATCAGGCAAACCAGCCTTTGCCAGACTGCCCTTGCAGAGCTCGCCGCGATGACCGTATCATCTTGCCGCATAGTCCCGCTGACCGCAGCGCAGCGGGAGCAAGACGCTCGTCATTCAGTCCAAATGAAGCGTCGCGTCCTCGGGATCCTGACGCAGGGCATCGAGGATGGCCTTGGGGGTATCAACGACGACCGCACGGAATTCAACATCGCGATGACCAACGTGAGCGGTGTCTCCGGATTTCGGGACCCACAGGAAATCCTCGAAGTCAGTCTCGCTCTCAAGCTCGAACAAGATCCAGAAACATCGGATGATTTCCCCCAAGGCGGTTACAAGAGACAAACCAGAAATAGTTCCGCTATGTCTGGCTTCTATCTGACCGGCGAAGAGCGACAAAGCGCCATGGCACTGCTTCGGACCAGACTGGCCAATCTGTCCCAAGAGATCCCAGCGGACACGAGCGGGATGAGGTCGTACCTTGGCTACTCCATTCCCGAGCAGATTTCTCATTTCGTCGCGAGAGAGGGAGGCAATCCTTGGACCAGGTCTAGCCATCGCGCTGACGCCTCGAACCTGGTTGACGGGGACACAGAGAACAGTTCGGAGAGCGATGACGATGCTACGAACCCGTCGAGCCTTGTCAAGGCAGGGACCGAGACCAGTTCGGCGAGCCACGACGACATTGTTTCTCAAGCCGGAGAATCGTCGTCTGCTTGAGGACGCAAGTGGCCTGGTTCCGGAGTACAGCAAGGCAGTACTCGTCAAGTCACATTCCAATATCGCGAACACGAGACCAGCATGCGAGTACTGCCAGGCGCCCAGAGAGGACCCAGAGCATAATTGAGCGATCACGCGTATCCAGATGCGATGCACAGAGTCTCGTACACGCACAATGCGTACGCGGCCGATGTCTTTGGCACCGCGCAGGTGAATGCGCCATTTCATCTCCGTCTCCTTCTCCGCTCTATCGGGTATAAACCAAGACGCACGTATCGTTGAGACACCGGATATCTGCCAGACTTCGCGAGGGGTATCGCACGTATCAAGAGCGCGAGTCTCCAAGGGAGTGCGCTCCGTGATTTCTTCCTTCCGTCCTCAGGCCGCATCGTCTCCTTCCTCCATTCCTCCATTCCTTCCTTCCTTCCTCCCTTCCCTTCCTTACTTGATTCCTTCCTTCTCGGTGCTTGCTCTCCTTCGCAGCGCCTCGACTCCGGCGCATCGCTCCCGAGCACCCAGGGACTCGCCTCGCCTGGCAATTGCGCAGTGCTCGACCACCTCTCGATGGCGAGACGGATCGGCCATGTATCCCCGCCCACTCCGCCATTACTCCCCTCGCCTGAGCGCCTGTCCGCTCGACACTTTTCACCGCTGCTCTTTCCGCCACCGACTCGCCCTCACAGACCGCATTTTTCCGGGACGTCCGCGCGCGACGAGCGCCACGCGATCGGCAGGGCTTGCGGTTCTCAACTCCCCCTTTCTCGCCCACACCATCCCGCTCCGCTGCAAGATTGCCCACCATCCACATCCCGACTGCATTCCTCGACTCGTTTCTCCACCTTCCAAGCTCTGCACACCCCGCTCACCCATCCATCTTTCCGACCTCGCACAACACCGCCGCGTCCGCGCCGCCCAAATCCGCCCGGGAAGTCTCCGCCCTCCGCCGCTCACTCCATATCACTGCTCACCCTCCCCTTGCTCCTACTCCTCGTCATCCTCGCCGGGCTCGCCGCCTCCTCGCTCTGCACAGTCTGCAGCCTCCTTCTCGTCCTCGGGGTCTGCGCCGGCAGGGGCTGCACCGGTGCCGGAGCGGTCGAGGGCAGACCGTTGCTCGCCGGGGGTTCGGCCGCGGCCTGGGCGTAAGACCCCGAACCGGAGTGGAGCTTCTCGGCAGAACGCTTTCCGGCGAGACGGGTGGATTTTCGCGGGGTAGAAGGCGCCGAGTCGGACTTCTTCGAGGCGGCGGAAGAGTAGATCTTGTCGGTGAACGGGCTGATTCCGGGCAGGGCAGTCAGCGATGATTCTCCATCCGCATTGCGAGGCCCCATGACAGGATACTCAGAGCGGTGAAATAGTGAGAAACAGTGGAAGGACACCTCACTCACCCCTCAAACCTGAGCGCAACGGCGTAGACCACCCAAACCAGCGCCGAGATGCCCAGACCGACCGGCGACTCGTACTGGATCGCAGAGCCGAGGAAGGCGAGCGTCGAACCGACGTACATCGGGTCGGAGAGGACGTTGAATGGGAATCCGGTCACGCGGGACGACATGAGGATGCCAAAGTAGTCGCCGAGGTAGGTGCCTGTTAGTCAGAGTCAGCTTGACGCCGACTTGCAATCTACCGCGATCGACAGCTGGCTGATGGCACGACGGCACGGCTGTGAGCGGGCGAGATCGTGTCTAGGACATGTGTGCGTGTTGGAAAGGATAGCGTAAGTCAAGAAGAGCACGCACCAGTGATGCCCAGAGCGTAGATCGAAGTGATGACAAAGAGCTGACCGAGACCGAAAAGACCCCAGGCGATGGCCTTCCAAGCCGGGTGAGAAAGGACGGCGAGGTGGGGCTGATCCCGGAGCGCGCGCTCGTATCTGCGGAGGGGGCGGTATTAGCGCGTTGCCCTCAACCGTGCAACGGGTCGAGCGGAGCACTGTGGACAGGGCGAACGGCTATCTGTCCTGGTCCTGACCGTCCGCGTCAACCGTCCTCACCGTCCGCTTTAACGCGAACGTCGGACGGCATTGGACACGACCAAGGGAGCCGTAGCCACTCACAGCACGTCACGGAAGATGCCGAGAGAAAAGATCGTCACGGCGAGGACGTAGCAGCCGTGGTACGGCGACCCGAAGATCTTGGTCATGGTTTTGTTGCGGTACTCTGCGGGCGTGTCAGTGGTGGTGCATAGGTCAGATTTGTCGGGGAAAGCGGCTGCCTGGCATCCACGTCGACCGGTCACACGGGGTGCATGACGTGCGATGAACAGCACGAGACACATCTGTGACTCCGTGACTGTGTCCAAGAGTCTCCAGCGCGGCACCGATGTCTCCCTCCTCGTTTTCTGTTCCTCCAGCTGTTCCATGCCTTCCTTCCATTCCCAGCTCCTTCGCGTCGACAACACACCCCGACATAAATCGTTCCCCCGGCCCAAACTGCAAACAACTCCACTCGACGCCCAACGCCTCGTCCCCCTTCCTTATTCCCCCTCACTCACCGTTCCTGGCCACCGTGTTCCAGAAGATCGGGTTGAAGAGCACCATGCCCACTGCAAACCACAGGCTGGGCTGCTTCCAGTCCACGAGCTCCACCCCCGTCTTGTAGTTGTACGAAGGCTGGTTGAAGTGGTGGACAGGGAACCACGCGGGGAGGTTGTCCGCCGCGAGGAGCTTTGTTGAGAGTTCCTGGAGCTTTGAAGCCATGTCGAGGAGTTGACCCACTGACGAGGAGGAGATGGTCAAGACCAAGTTGGGATGGGTAGGAAGGAGGAAGAAAGACGAGGCGATAATAACAAGGGGGATACAGAGTTTCGGATAAGAGATGTGGGCGGTGGTGTGGTGCGGTGGTGGTCGTCGTTGTGTTTACGCACAGACCGCGTCGGGCCACTGATTTTTCCGAATGTGGCAAAAACCAAAAACCACCACACCGAAAAAGAGCAAAAGACAAAGACAAGACAAACGTCAACTCTGCCGGCATCAAGCCTCAACCACCGGTCAGACCGATCGAGCAGCCGTCATCGACGCGAATGGCAGGTGCAAGGCGGAGGACTCGGAGTCGACTGGACTCGGAGTCGTGATCGGTGGATGCGTCATGCATGCAAATGCAAGGTGAATAATATGCAAGGTATGTCCTCCTCACGTCTACTAGTCGGGCAACATCACGCCGCGCTGTCCTTCTCGACCTCCTGTGCTGGCTGAACCAGCCCTACTCCCCTCCACCTCTCCCTCGTCCTCTCCCCCTCGTCTCTCGGTTTCCAATCGATCCCGATTTTCCCCTTCCCCGTCTTTGCCTCTTGTGCCGCCTCCCTTTCCTCCTCTATACGGATCCTCTCCCTGTCCTCGGCGGACGGCTTCTTCCTGCGCTTCAGTCCGGGCAAGTGCTCGAGACTCTGCTCGAGCACCGCCTCCGTCCGGGCTTTGACATCCACCGCGATTGGTCGATCCGGGAAGGCGACGTTGAGGCGGAACGAGAGCCAGATGTAGAGTACCAGAGACTTGTGTAGCGACTCGAGGAGCGGGAGCGAGTTGATGACAATGCCCGGAAGGACCCATTTCTTGCCGTCCAAGATCTGGGATGGCGATGGCATGGTCGACAGCGCGACTTCGACGGCGTCGAGAGTTTTCAATAGTTTCGACGGTCCGAAAACCTCGTCGAATGATACTTTGCCGGACATGGCGTACCCGCTGACGATGGTCCGGAAGATGTCGACGATCCGCTGATCGCGCGTGTTGACGGGCGAGTACGTCAAGAGGTCAAGCTCGGAGAGGGAGAGGTGTTCCCGCACCGGTTCTATGATGTCGGATAGAGGCGCCTTGTGCTGCGTCGTTCCGAGAGTTGTGTGGGGAGGCAGACGAGCGAGGTTGGAGACATGGTCGAGCAGCTCGGAGAATGGCGTGGAAAGGGGAAGCAGCGCGGCGAGCTGCTCTGTAACTCCGAACGGGACGTCGACGGTCGCGTGGGTGATGCTGGATAGTGGCGTCGGCAGGAGATGCCGGAGCAGAGGCAAGTCCCCCTTGTGCAGCGTGGTTACCTCGCCCCCCGGCGCCGGAGTTTCGTCGGGCAGAGCGGGGTCGGCAGAATCGGCAGAATCGGCGGTGTCCCGCTCGGCCGAACTCGAGGTTGCAGAAGCTCCTGGGGAGGCTGTTGGACTAAATGTCCGCCCTTGACCGAATCGCCCGGCCCGCCCGGCGATCTGCTTGATCTGTGTGAGCGACAGAGGCACTTCGATTCGACCGTTGAACTTGTGGAGCGACTCGAAGATCATCCGATTGATCTTGCTGAGCCCACATCAGCCTCTACACTCTTGTCCGGCATCGAGATCCGCTCACAGGTTCAGACCCATGCCCACTGCATCGCTCGCCACGAGCACCTCTGCCCTGCCCTCGTTGAACTCCCTCGCCTGCTCCGCCCTCGTCTCGGGCGGCAACGCGCCGTACACGACCGCACACTTCCTCCCCGCCGTCTGCTCCACAGCCTTCTTAACCGCAAAGATATTCGTCCGGGAGAACGTCACGATGCAGTCCCCCGGCTGGACTGCCGCATAGTCCCCATTTAGCGACTTGTCGGACACGACCAGAGGCGTGAGGCGGTTGTACCGATGCACGGTGAGCTGGTCCCCCAATGGTTCGACGAGCGATCGTAGGAGATCCATCGTCGTCTCGTCCCCGCACAGGTGGATCTCCTTGGCTTTGAGACCAAGTACTGCCGTCGTCCACGATCCGCCTCGATGCGGATCACCCATCATCTGGATCTCGTCTATCACCACCACGTCATACCCGTCCCCACCTGCTCCACCCAGAGGTAGCATCTCCACTGTGCAACTCAACAGACCCGCGTCATCGCCTACTATCCGCCGTTCCTCGCCCGTGAGGAGGTTGCACGCCCTTCCATTCCCGTTCAGCTCGCCGACGGTCCCGAGGTTGAGCCGCTCCCACACTTCGTGCGCCAATAATCGTAGTGGTCCGGCATAAGCGCCCGTCTCGGCCCGCGACAAGGCTTTGAGCGCGTTGTACGTCTTGCCAGAATTGGTGGGTCCGATGTGGAGGTGGAAGTGCCGGGTGAGAGACCGAGCGGGGAGGTTCTGTCCTTGAAAAGGCAGTCTCGAGATGTCGGTGATGGAGAGTAATTGGCGGAGGTGTGCGACTAGGGTAGGGGGAGTCGACTCGTGAAGCACGGTGTACTCGAGGTAGTGACGCAGCATAGCCGCTTCGAAGGCCGTCGCAACCTCCTCCGATACCAGTGCGTGGAGCAGCCCATCCACGTCCCATCCCCGTGATTGTAATGCCTCCCTCGCCCCGGCATCGTCCCTCACCCCACTCAGTCCAGCCTCAACCCCTCCCATCCAGTCCCGGAGCGTGATCTTCGCGGTCTTCGCGTCGAAGCCGTACGCCTCGAGTCTCCGTTGAGTCCGGCTACTCACGGTCCACTCTGGCAAGCGATCCAGGATCACCTGCGCCACCTTCCCCGCACGAGAAGCCTGTCGCGGCTCATAGTCATTGGCAGTGATGACCTGGGAAGACTGCCCCGCACGATCATGACGCGAGGGTCTTCCTCTCTGGGGCTCTCGTTGCCGAGAAGACCCCCGGGACCCCCGGGAAGGGGACGTGCGATAGGGCGTCCGCGCGACGATCGGGGCGACGTGCAGCGATCGGATCGGTGAAGGCCGGGAAGGCCCCGCTATTGGCAACGACGAAGGGGATGACCGGCAAAAGGCGCATAGTCTCGAAGCCAGCGGACCCGTCCGCCGCGTCAAGCTCAAGGACATGGGCCCGGAAGTGGCAAGAAGGTTGAAAGCGGCTGGAAACAGAGTGTAAAGAGGATGAAGAGGAGCTGGGTCGAACTTTTGACTGACGGTGGTCTGAAACGTTGAAACCGGAAACTTTAAGTGGGGTGAGGAAATATACTCCCGCTCGAACCCAACTGGCCCCGGCTGACCCGTTCGTTGCCTGCCCCAAGGCGCCTCTCACTGGCTGGCTATATACCAGTACTCTCTCTGCCTTGTTCCTCTTTGTCTCTCTTTGCCGCTCACCCATCCTCCTTCTCGACATCTCTCTGGGACGCTCCCTTCAAGCTCCAGTCCCTCTTGGTCTCCTCGCGACTCCGTCACAACAACCGCCCGGGCCCATCGGGACGCCCGATCCAGCCTCTCCATTCATTGTTGACACCGTGCAGCCCACAGCGTGCAACGGTGCGTGCACCAGCACGATGTCTCTGCGTGAGTCTATCGGTCTACTGTGGTGCAAGCACCACTCCGTCTACATATTCGTACCCGGGATTCCTCGCTAAACACCTCGCAGCGGCTTCATCCCCTATGAGTTCGACATCTGCGCAACCCCCGATGCTCTCCCCGCCCGTGGGAGTGGCCGTGACGGTCCCTGCGCCGCCGCCTTCTCGTTTGGAGGTTGAACGGAAACTAAGCTTCAAGTCGGCCGCGTCGCCCCGGCTCGATGCGCCGTCGAAGCGAGTGGTGAGTCCGAGTCAGGGTTCAGTGCTGCATATACGGCGCGGCTTTATAGCTCGTGCTCCCTCTGGACTCGGCTGACGAGTGTGTGTGCGAAACAGCGATCGGCGTCTCAAGCGGGCACCGACTCGGACTCGTCCAACGCCCCCCTATCCCCCGTCCTCTCCCCGCAGTATCCCACCAACCCGCACCTCCCGCACCTGAGTTCAAACCCTATGTCCCCGCATCCCCTCGGTCCAGGAGGCGCAGGCGCAGGTGCAGGCGGACCCGCAGGCGGAGGCGTGTCCAGGAGTCTCAGCGCGATCGCAGAGCGAAAGTCCCCCGGCGGAGGCGCCAGTGAGGAGCTCGAAGATTACGCCGAGGAAGGGGTCGACGAGGACGGGGACGGAGAGGGGAGTGGGTCAGAGGAAGAAGGGGTGAATGTGAAAGTGGGGAAGGAGTTGCAGAGGGGTATGGAAGGGGAGAGGATGCTCAAGAGCGGGTATCTGTTCAAGAAGCAGGAGAAGAGAAAGGTGAGCGGAGGTCCGGGTCGCGGCCTCGACTCGATTCGACGGAGACGACTGTCCCCTCTCGCCTGAGCAGAGTCGCGGGTCAACGCTGACACACCTCAGGTGTGGAAGAAGAAGTGGTTCGTCCTCCGCACCGGCAAACTGGCGTATTACAAGGACCATCGAGTGGGTCTTACACGCCATCTGTCCCTGCTATCCTCCCACGCAGGGCTCCGTGGGCACGCTGACGCTACCAGGAATACTCCTTGTCCCGAGTCATCGACTTGCACCACGTGCACACCGTGGCCCCTGTGACCGTCAAGAAGCACCCTTTCACCTTTGGCATTGTGACTTCGAAACGCACCTTTCTCGCAAAGGCGTCATCCCAGTCGGAGATGGACGATTGGGTCAACTCGCTCAATACTGCGCGGCGCAAGCTTTCAGGGGACGACAAGCCCACGTCTGGGCCTCTCCCAACCGCCGCGGCGTCACCTAGCATCGCCATCCCGCCTCGGCAAGATGGCACAGTGCCGGAGACGCATCAGGGGACGTACACGTCGACGTTCTCCACTACGACTGGGGGAAGTATTTCTGCTTCCCCCGTGACTATGACGGGATACTTTGCACCCCGAGTGCCGAATCTCGCCATTCCCAGCGCTCCCGGCGCGACTCTCCCTCCGGGCCAGAGCAGCCCGATGGACACGAGCAACTCCCTCACCTCTCAATTCGCCAAGATCTCTGCCGGAGGAGGGGTGATACCTTCCCAACCCGTCGGGGCTATCTCTCCCACCCAGCCTCTTCCTCCACGTACTGCCTCTGCTCGGAGAGAACCCTCGGCGTCGAGCATCTCGTCGTCGACGGATTACTTCCCCCGCAGCGTCAACGCCGTGTCGGGATCAGGACCTCTGTCTCCCAACCCAGGCGCGCTACCCGCCGTGTCGAGCGATGAAGAAGAGGGAGAGCCGTACTTTTCTGATCCAGCTCAAGCGTTTGCTGCCCAGGCGCCGGCTTCTGGCGCGTCACCGCAGGCGATGCAGGTACAGCCGAGCATGCCGCCTGGGGCTGTCGATCCGGCGAGGATCATCCTCGCAGCGTACCTCATGAAGCGGAGTAAAGGTCGGGGCCGAAAAGTCTGGAGGAAGAGGTGGTTTTACCTCACCTCGCAGGGTCTCACGTACACGAAATCGCACATGGACTCGAGACCACTCCGGTTTATCCACCTCTCCTCGATCCTTGACGCACTCGACCTGTCGTCCTCCCTCGCCTCGACGTCTGAATCAGATTCCGACGCCCCCGGCACCGGACCCGGACCCTTCCGCCAGCCTTCGGCCCGCGGATCGCGTCCCATCCCCGGCCGTACCCCTTCGCTCAGACACGCTTCGAACCCTCCTCCTTCCGCCGGTGCCTCTGCCTCTACCTCCGCGGCCGTCCCCATACCGGGAGGAGCCCGTCCCGAGCGATCACCGCCCCAGCGTCAGATCTCCAGTAGTCGCGGTATCCTCAACGACCTCAACCCCGGACGACGAAGGGACAAGGAACGAGAACGGGATCGAGCGGGACCCTCCGGTCCCGCCGGAGGGGAAGGCCAGAACACCTTCAGACTCGTCACAGCCAAGAGGACGTATGTTCTCTGTGCCCCGACAGAGGAGGACGAGATCAAGTGGCTCGCTGCGTTCCGAGCGCTTCTGCAGAGAGAGAGGCAAGCGACTCAACCGGGAACAACCACTGGCCTCCCCGCCGACGTCGTCGCGGCGCAATCACAATCCCCAACGACCGAGTCCGCACCGAGATTACCAATGCCACAACACGTCTTACCTACAATCACTGCCCAACCCCCTACCCCAGCAGCGGGCGCGGGCGGTGACGGACCGACACCAGCCCAGACCACGACATCCGGACCACCTGTCGAGGTGGGACGGTCAGAGCAGTCGCAATCGATAGCGAGTAATCGTGCAGGAGCAACGGGGGGTGCCGATGGGACGACCACCCCCGGGAGTATGGGAGGGCGAGGTAGGAGCGCGACGTACACTGCCAAGTCGGCAGTGGAGGAGGTGACGAGGAGGTTCCATCCGGAGACGGGAGACGGAACCAACGCATGAGGCGGCATGAGGCGGTATGCGGCGGTGCATCGAGGCCGCACAGTGCAACCCATCAGATGCCCGGCAAGGCGGGTACGGATACCGAACTCACGCATGAATCAGTACTCGAGGCGAGGCGAGGCCAACGGGAAACTCGTGCAGATAACACTGAGGACGAGCAGTGCATTGACGAATACGGTGAATATGATCTTCTATCGGCGCGAACGACTCTCGGGCTCTTGGAACCCTCCAATTCCATTGATAGGGTTGAGAGGTGATGCACATCTTGGCTATACTCTACTATCTACCACAAAGTCCATGTTCCGACGCTAGGACCAACAAGTATAAGCCGCAGAGAAATGGAAAGCTTATGCCCCGAGAAGGAAAGGGAGACCAAAAAGCGTTCTCGGTGCCATGCTGAAGGAGCTGAATGCGTTGATGCGGCGATACGGTGATGGCGATGATCGAACAATCAAATCCTGTCGGGGAAGAGCACACACCCCTCGCTCAGACCTTGAACTCGGTAGCGATCATCGGCAAGAGCACGCGGCACGCGGTCCAGAACTGCGCAAGGGAGTCGAGTCAGAGATCATCACATCATACAATTTGATCGGGACGGAAGTCGAAAACCGAAAACGGAGGGTGGTCACTCACCACTCTGAAACTGAACAGCAACAGACCCGGCAACTCGATCCATCCCGGTGGACCTGACTTCTTCTCCCCCAGACTAGCGGGCGGTCCGGATGTGAGCAGGATGTAGATCGAGTAGAAGGCGACGGAGAAGAAGTGGTAGAACAGCATGAGTGGTTTGGGCGTGAGTCTGCGAGCGGGTCGTTAGCACGAGCACGACGACGTCCGCATGAGCACGAGCAGGAGGAGGACAAGCATGAAGAAGTGTCCCTCCGCCGCGGGTGAACGGCGGGTCGGTCTGCGATCTGAGAGACGCAAGTGGTAGGTTGAAAGAGAATGAGTACAGATGAGGTAGGGAAAGATGTTGTGGGTCGCTGTGCTAGCGTCGTCGTCGCCGCCGACTCACGCAGAGAGAAGACCGACAGGACCGGCGATACACTCCCCGCCGAGCTCAAAGTATCTGAAGCACCCTTCTCGCAGGATCTCCAAATCGGGCTCTACGTCCATCAGCGCGGCCCGGATGACTCACAGCGACACTCAGACCAGTCGACGTGGTTCTGCGTAGACGTTGACGAGTCCACGTCCACTCACCGTCGGCACCTCCGAACAGATCGTACAACGCCATACTCAACACATTGACCACCCCCGCCAGACTCTTTCTCCGCCAGAACCATTCCCTGAGCCCTTCCCCGACCCGGTCCCAGTCTTCCAGCCCGTCTCGCCCTCTCCGAGCCGCGCCACGCCCAGATATTCGGTCAGGAGCACCGCGTCGTTGAACGCCACGGTCATTCCCCCTCCGGTAAGGGGGTGACGCATGTTCCACGCGTCGCCGACCATGATCAGCCCGCTGGGGGTGGAGGAGAGACCTTGCATCGAAGGAGGGAGGAAGGAGTTGGGCATGGTGCGCAGACGTTGATCGTTGAGCGCGGTGAGGATGGGGTCGTGCAGGGCCGTGGGGAGGTGAGGGAGGTAGCGCTCGATGATGTGGTTCTGAGGGATCAGCGCGGCTCTGCGATCCGCGATCGGTCTAGAATGGTGCCGAAACGCCTTGAAAGGAAACCCTCCAAGCCCCCATCCTCCAAATCTCCATATTTGCAAACGGACACTCCCCCAACCACTCTAACGGTTTCCAATGCACGGGAACGAGAGCTACCTCCCCTACATGAAACGGAACGAGAGTGACCTGAGACCCGACCCGACACAACCCACCTTGAGACTCCCGTCCGCCACACTCGGCAACTTCCCTTTCACATCCACCAGCATCCTCGTCTCCTCGGCCCGGTCCCCGATCTGGTAGAGCAGCACCGGCCCCGCGGGCGTGAGACACACCGTGCCGTGTCGCTTCAGTGGCAGCTGGGCATCCTTGAGGACTACGCCGACGAAGTGCGAGCGGGTTTTAGGCGTTGGGATGCGCGTACCCGGGGTGGATCGGAATTTGGAGAAACACCCATCGGCGATGATGGTGATTGGAGCGTAGACTTTGCGGACGACCGTGGAGGTGACGGTGGAGATCTGGGCTTCGACTCCGGCGGCATCGCCAGATGCCGCGGACGGCGAAATGGAGGTGGAGCTGGGGGCGGAACAGGCAGGAGGAGGGGCCGACTTGAACGCCGCGGCAACACCGATGACCCGCCCGGTGTGCTCGCACCGCACGAGATCCCGTACCGTCGCCTCGAGGACGACGAGCTCGGGGCCGAACCCGAGGCACGCGCGACGGAGGGACATGATGAGTCGGCCGTGGTGGAATGATCGGCCTTCCTTCCTCCCGGACAGAGAGGGGACGTGCCATGTGGGCGATGTGCCGATGTTGCGCATCGAGTGGCCATTTGACTTTTCGCCGGATACTCCATGGGCATGACCGTTGGCGACTCCATTGGCGACTCCGTTGGAAGTCCCGTTGATATCCGTCTCCTTCTTCTTTCCCTTCCCTTTACCCTCCCCCCATTCCGCTTCCTCCCCAATCATCCGCTCCAGATCCGGGTACGGGATCCCCACCTGTCTCTCCCCACTGACGACACAATACCCCTCTACGGGAGTCTCGTCGATCCCTTCCAAACACCCCCGAGGCCCAACTCCGTGAGCGCGTCGACTCCCCCGGGCTGCAGGAGTTCGCCGACGATGCGATCCGGCTCGGACAGGTCGCGCTCCAATAGCAGGACCTTGCGTCCGCACGAGGACAGACCGTAGGCGAGCGAACAGCCGGCGATGCCGCCCCCGACGATGATGATGTCGGGTTGGATGGTGTGGAGCTGGGCGAGATCAGCGGAGAGTCCATATTTCCCCCGTATGGAAGGGGTGAATGGAGAGTGGGACGGAGATCAACTAGAGTGGGTGGGGCAAGTTGGAGGTATTGGGATAGGGAAATCGCCGTTACGATCAACTCACGCTGGTGTGCGATGGGGCTCGCGACGGACCCGCCGGAGTGAGGACCTCTGTGTCTTCCATGTCTCTGAACGTGTACCGAGTGAGCAGTGCTGTAGCAATGTGGATTAGAGGTAAGAAGAAGAAAGAAGTGGGGAAGAACTCTGTATAAAAGATGAAATGTCAGTCGCGAGTTGTCCCGACTTTGCGGTCGTTCGATCGTCGTGTCCTCGTCGAACGACTCCTTTCCGCGCACCCAAAACATGGACACACACACCGTGCCTGAGGCGGGTCACGTGGCGCACAACGTCAGAAAGTCGATGGTCACATAGGTACTTGTACGGTACGAGTACTGATACATGGTCCCATCTATGCATATAACACCACCATGCCTCGCCAGGCCTGCCCAGCAGCCCTCCTATCGAGGCAGCCCCCTTCTGTACACGCTCACCCCCGTCGTCGCGTCCCTCTCTGACGTGGCATACTGGTTCGCCCCGTTGCTCGTCCACGCGCTCCAGAGCACCACCGCCGCGTTGGACCCGATGGTCTTCTGAATCGCGGGGTTGGCGTACACCCACAGCGAGTCTCCGTCGCACGAAGACGAACCCGAACCCGAGCTCAGGTCGGAGGGACACCAGCACTCCCAACCCCCCTCGGAGGGGATCCGCGCCATGGCTGCATACCCGCTCGAGCGGGAGCTGCAGATCGAGAGACAGTTGGCTGGGGGGAAACCTATCGCGACGGCCGTATCGTCAGACGGGAGGGAGGAGGTGCAGGCGGAGAGACTGAAGTTGGAGCCGAGAATCGCGCCCTGGGTCAAGAGTGTCAGCTTTGTGATGTCTCTCGAGAGGGTCGGGTTATTGTTGGTCTCGGTAAAGATGTCTAGCTGGCGCGACAAAGGGCAAGGGCGAGGAGCAGGATACAATGGGAGGGAGAGATGTGACAACGGCGAGGATCATGGCGTGGACATACAATTGCGGATGTGGAAGGACAGGAGCTGTTTGTTGTCGTCGTATAATCCGCCCAGTGTGGGGAGACCGCACAAGCGCATTCCCCGCTCGAAGGGAGGAAGTATGCGTAACCATTGCTACTCGAACAGCCGTTCTACGAGAATCAGCACGAATCCTCATCACAAGTCTCTCTCCTCCCCCTCCCCCAACTCCCCGTTTGTCGCTCCGCGACACGCTGCTCGCTTTGGAGTCGAGTCACGAAGGACCTACGAGACACGCCGAGAGCGACCCAGCCTTGCTTCCCCCGGAGACGGTCGACGGGTCAAAGCACCCGAGAAAAGTCGCGGGCGTGCTCGAGCTGGCGGAGAAGGTGACCTCGGAGGTGGAACGAGTCAAAGGCGTAGCAGCGGCGTGGGCGATGACCGCCGAGAGAACCACGAAGGCTGAGGAGGGGAGGTGCGGGGTCATGAGCATCGTGTAGCCCAGGTCTAGTGCGGCGCTCGTGCTCGCTCCTGGTCTGATTGAAGAGGCAGAGAGTCCCACAGAGCAGGGATTTTGGACGGCGGTCAGTGTCTCGTGGAGAAGCAGAGGTGAGAACCATGTGATGATTACATGCAGCGAGCCAGAAGTGATCCATCCATCCCTCCTCGACGTGACACACCTCCGTGGGTGACATGCAATGCCGTTTTGATGGCACGCACACAACGGGCAAGCAGCGCCACGTGGCCACTTGAACTTCCAAATGCGGAAAAAAGCGCCTCACCAACACAGCCACCGGCCGTGGCATGGGGGTTGCCACATCCGACCACAACAACCGCATACAACCAAGCTGCGATGCGACGTGCGTTCGTGTGTGCGTGCGTGTGTGCGTGCGTGCGGCTGAGACTGCGCTGAGACGAGAGCTGGACCCGTAGAGAGGTGGGAGGATGAGATAGATAGAGAGAGTCATTGAAGTCAGGTTAGCTCGCATGGTAGGGTGCGTGGGTGTGGAAGGAATGTGGCGGCATGAATAATGTCTTGCGCTCGCTTCAGAGTCAGTTTCTCCACGATTCCTGGGCAAGACATGGTCGTCAGGTCTCCACTATCGTCCTACAGAGCGCCGAGTGGCAGGTCTCGATCTAGGTTTAGCTCTAGGTCGGGGTTTCAAGGGAAGTTAAGTAATACCAACTGGGGCGAGAAGAGCTCGTGTCGGCGTATGATAGAAATTCGGGGTCGACATGGGTTCACAGATACCTCTGCCTGTTCTGTACGAGTTCTTGAATTGGAGTTGTGGGAATGGACATAACCGCTCTTCCTACAGTAGCAAGAGACTCTGCTCAGGCGCCAATCGTGCAAGAACGAGACAGGAGCCATTCCAACTGGTGCCGCTGCTTCCGTGCCGCTAGTAATTCTGTCCAGATTATATTGTCCGACGGACACCCGTGTACCAGCCCCATTGCAGCCCCCTCTCGCACGCCAAGGTCTCCGCAACAAGGCGGTCCATGGCGCCGAGAGCTTCTAATCAAGTCGTCCGCTGCATTCCCACACCACTCAACACTTCCGCCACATCCCAGTTCTGCCGCTTCTGTTCGCTTCCAATACTTCCGGTTCCAAACCCTCCTTATGAAAATCAATCGACGTGCCTCCAAGCACTCTCACTCTCGTCCGCGGGCCACACTTGCATCCATGCATGCCCACTTCCTTGCCCAACCACGCCGCACCTGTCTTAGCATCATACTCTGATAGAGCTTTACCAAACCTTAGACCCCCCAAAAAGCACCCGGACCCAAAGTGGCGATGGCCGTGCCTGAAAATCGCTAGCCCCTGGTTGTACCGGCTTGCTCCAACCGGCGAAAGAAGTCGTTGGGAAGTCGTTGGGAGTGTTTGAATTGTGGGAGTCGATATTCGGATCAAGCAAGATGCATGGGATCGTCTGCGAGGGGCGTACGGGATGCATGGGTGCGATACTTGCGCTGGCTTGGAGGTGTGCGGACCAATTTGATTAATGCATGGAACTGATGTATCATCATCGACTCGTGCATTCATACATATACAACATCATCGAGAATTGAAGTCTCGAAACCCCAGCCACAAGGTGTTCCACGCGAGGGACAACCCCCGACTGCCCGCACACTATATAGCCATACTGCAAGAGCTGTTCCGAACGAACGAGTACCCAACTTCAGTCGTCCCCTCGACTACACACAGGCTTGACCCACGACTACTTCCTACAATACCGCTCTCGCTCCCGAGACTTCGCTCCCCCTTCCCGCCACGATGAGCAGCCGCACCACCCTCCTGGCGCTCGCTACGACCGCTCTCACCCTCTCCATGGTTACTTGTGCGACACCTTTGCCAGCCGACTCCAACTCGGCATATATCGGGTGCTTCTCCACCTCGTCGCCTCTCTTCCCCGGTAGCCTCGACTCGCCCGATGTCCATGTCGTCACGCGAGTCTCGGCGCTGGCGGACTGCGTGGTGAGTGCGGCTCGGAGCCGGTACTCTCCTTAATCCTCCTCGGGCCAGTGCGGTGACCTGGACGGGCTAGGACAAGGGAGGGAGGATCGGTCAGTCAACAGCTTGCTGACGAGACAGGATATCTGCTCGGGGACACCGGGATACTCCTACGCTTTCTGGAGGGAGAAATCACACACCTGCTGGTGCGCACCCGAGACCGCTGAGATCTTACCATACATCGAGGCGCTTGACGAGAAGGGCTCATGCGAGGAGACTTCCGCCGCGGTGAGTACCCAGTTGCCCGTGCCCAACAGTCATCACTAGGTCTCGCATATTGACCGTCGCTGATGAACCCAGGGCGTGGCACTGAATCAACAATGGCAACACACTGGGTGCTTCGCCTACCCCTCTCCCCCTGGAGACCTCATCACGCCCCCACCTTCCGACTCGGCACTCTCCCCTTCCGAGTGCCTCTCTTTCTGCCGCTCCCAATCCGCTTCGTATACACTGTGGACACCCTACCCTGGGTCCTCCATCGAGTCTTGCGGGTGCTCCGACACCCCCCTCCGAGCCTCGTTGTCTACCGAATCCACCTCGTCTGGATCTGGATTTGGGACTGGTTCTGGGCCTGGAAGTGGCCGAGTTGTACCTTGTTCGGCGGGAACCACATTTTCATGGAGATACACCCCTCCACCGCCCCACAAAGAGGGTAAACAGGTCGCATTCGTCGCCGCTCAAAACTCCAAGAGGGGATGGAAAAAGTCGCCGGTCATCGCGCCCGATGGGGGGTTGCGAGCGCGAGGAAGCGGGAGCGGGAGCGGGAGCGAGGGCAGAAGTGGAAGTGGAACCGGGTCAAAAAGAGATGATGCCGGGAGGGAAACGCTTGCTATGAGGGTCGGGAGGCAGAAAGTGGACATGCGCAAGTGGTTCAAGGAGCAGAAAGCGGCGAGGAGGAGGGCGGTCTGAGGAGGGTCTGTATGTATCGGGCACATGGAGTTTACAGGAGTACAGGGCAGTCGACTAGTCGATGATAATACACGTGTAATTTATTTATATGCATCCGCTCGCTACGTAGCGCACCACGAGCACCACGAAGAGAGGACTGCTGGAGCGTGTTGTGATGGCAGAAAGCCCATGCAGTCAAGAGCAATTGGTGCGAGATGGAATTGAGGGTTGAACGCGAGGACAGGCTTGAGCCCGGCGTTCGTTCACCTGGGATGCCAACATCTGGGACTCCTTTATAGCACAAGAATCAGTGTGCAGATATCTCCAGCTCAAGCACCTTCTGCTCAGCAGCGGTGCGTCATGGCATGTCATACCGTGCTTCGAGGCCATCGGTTCAGCCAGAAAGCCCTTCTACTGTAGTATGGCGTATGCATCACCCGTCACCATCCTCCGGCCATGCCAGCCAAGCACCCGAGTCATCACCGTAGGGAGCTCCTACCGCCGGCATTCCTCCGCCCGTCCTCCAAGGGTCATGGCACCTCGTCTTGAGAGCAGGACAGGCGACCCCCGACTCCGCAAGGTCTCTCCCGTATCCAGCCCGCCGCACTGCCGCACTGCCGCACTCATTCCTCTCGCCTTGTGGGTGAATCAGAAGGGTCAGAAGTCTCACACCCACATCACGCCTCTACCGCAAGTATCCACTTGCATCACCGCGCCGTTTCCATTCGCAAGAGCATCAACGTCCATCCCCGGTCCCACCCCCAACCCTCCTAATACCCAACCTGCCCGCTCTCGGCGACCGCCACACACGTCTCGGTGCCACCAAACCGAAAATGTTTCCGAATGTGGCAGTTTCCAGAGACAGACTTGGTCGAGTGGCGGTGTGGCACTGTGGCGCCCACGCAAGCATTCCTCGGTCCGAAGGCAGAAAGGCACCACCCCACTCAACAGGGTCAGGCACGTTCCGACAACCTTGTTTTGGCAGCAGCCTGCATCCGACCACCCAGAAAAGACGTCACGGCCGATTCCGGCCAATTCCACTGCACAACAAAGACGTGTCGTCGACGTCTTCCTCACGACGGTGTCCCCACGTTAGCCACGTCCCACCCACTTGCCCACTCCAGGACAACAAGCAGCGAGCGTAAGCAGCTCACTGCTCACACCACGCAACACCAAACATGTATGGATGCCCCATGCATGTCGGAGGCGTCGATGCAGACGTCGGCGTCGATGCTTCCGTCCATCCCACCAGAGACGCCGGCGGCGTGTTTGAGGTTGTACCGATTCGAACCTCCCCTCGCGGCGTACCCGCGAACGAGCGATTCCCGCGTGTGGTGTCTGGCCATGCTTAGCGCTCATGGCCGCGGAGGAGGAGTCTCTTGACTCTCAGAGATGGCGAGGTAGGGGAGTATAGAGGATGATTCTGCTTATACACCACGGGTGTACTGATCCATCCATTCGCCCTGCCTCGCTGTCTTTCAACTCCTCTTCTCTATCTTGACCTGACACTCAATCCGCCTTGCTCACTCAAGACGAACCATCGCTCCGGCAGCGTGGACTTGATAATTGACCCCGACCACACCCGGACGTCCATCGGCTCCTGGCGAGTCGACATACCCATCGACTGACCCCAATCACCCACAGCTCCCACCGACAACATGAGCACCAGCGCCAGCGCTAGCGCCCTCGTTCTCCTCCTCGCGGTGTCGAGGCTTGGAGCCGCCGTCCCTCTCCCTCAGGATGGCACGACCTCGATGGTCCCCTCCGTCTGCATGGAGTCCGCAGACATGAGCCTCTGCGTCGTGAGTGCCGCAGCGATGAAGGCGCGGCGGGGTCTCACTGACATTCCCTAGGACATGTGTTCGACTTCGGACCTGGACGAGAACGCCCTGTATATCTATTGGGGCGATTCCTGCTCTAACGGTGTGATGAAGGTGAGCGTCTCGCCCATCGATCCGACATCCGCATACGTTCCCGTCTCTCGACCAGCGGGTCGTCCTTTATGACACAATCGAACCTTCGTGCCTTCGGGCCGTATTGACCCCCGTAGTCCTTCCGCTCCGCCCAACCTTGGTATTCCCTCGGCTGCATCTCCCCTCCGGTCCAACTCGACCCCGCTGCTCCCCGCCGAATCACCCCGGCGTATTGTCTCGCCGCTTGCGCCGCCGAATCGTCCAGCTTCGCACTCATCACCCCCTCGCCCCGCGGGCCTCTGTGCCAGTGCGCTGAGGCCGAGAGCATCTCCGTGATGGACATGTACGCGTTTGGGACGCAGCAGGTGTGCAAAGCCGGTGATGCTAGGGTGTACCAGTCCTTCGGGGAGGATGGGGAGCTGGATGCGGATCTGCTCTTTGCGACGGGGTCGGTCCACGATGAACAGGATGAGGTTGAAGTTGAGGTGATGGAGCAGCCAGAGGACGCAGAGGTCATGGAGCAGCAGGAGGAGGAGCAGGAGCAGGAGCAGGAGCAGGAGCAGGAGGTCCTCGTGGTCCAACCGGTTCCTGCGCAGGGAATCTTCGTGGTGGACGATATCCTTCCAGCATTCAAGTCCCTATGGCGATTCGTGACACGCTCTCGGTTCCCCCATACCGCGATTATCGAGACCAACCAGACCAACCAGACCAACCAGACCAATCAGATCAACCAGAACAACTCGACCTTGACGACCGACGAGTCTCAACCCGCTTCAAACTCCACGGACGTCGAGATTATCCCCGAGGCCGACGCCGAGTATTCGTACACCAACTCGACCAATCTCGACCTCGAATCCATCAGCGCAAATGACACCGCCGACACCACTGTTCCCGTCTTCGCCGACTACACGGTCTACGAAGACCAAGACCAGGACGATACCGTCGCAGATGTCTCGGACGCCGAAGGCGAGACTGACGGCGACGCCGAGACCGACGGTGACGCCGACACCAAAGTCGACACCGGCGCGGAAAGCGACGCTTATTTCTGGTCGTCGCGCGACGTCCCCACGGCCGATACCGAGCGAGCCCGCGTGGCGGAGATCCAGGACGCGATCGCCACGCTCGAATCGGAGGTGTACGGCGCGAGCGACCCGAACCATGTGAAACAACTCATCCTTGTCCTGCAGCAGCATCTCGCGGATGTCCAGGCGGAGATGAACGGTACGACGACTACGGATCATCGTCGTGATTTCGAGCTGCAGGAGGAGGAGGCGGAGGAACCGGAGCAGGAGCAGGAGCAGGGGCAGGAGGACAAAAGGGCGGTGTTCGTCCCGGCCGAAGCACTTGGTTGGGCCGAGTACGAAGAGCAGAGCGAGAAACACGTCGCCGCGCACGGCCACGGCCACGCCCATTCTCACTCTCACTCCCATTCCCACTCCCATTCCCACGCTCACGGCCACTCCCACGGCCACGCCCACCACTCGCTCTACGACGAATACGCCGAGGTCGACGACTTTGACATGACGACTCTGACCAACGCCGAGCTCGCTTCTCTCGCCGCGGAGATTGCGCGTCTCCAGGCCTGGCGTGGCGAGGGCCTCGAGTCCTTCGACGAGCGTGATTCTGAGGAGACCGAGTTTGAGTCTGAGGCTGAGACCGACGCCGACGCCAACGCCGACGAGACGTTCCTCGCCCTCTCTAGGCGCGGGGCAGTGGATCCGGCGGACCTCAAAGAACGTGCCAACTGGCTCTCAGCTCGTGCGGCCGACAGGCGACTCTCGCACCGTTCCGTCGTCGACCCCGAGTCGGACGCTTCAATCGACCTCGAAGACTGCCCCGACGCCAACACCACCGACACCATCGCCACCGACGCCCTCACCAACTCTACCGACCTCAACTCGACTGATGCCTCCGCTTCACTCGAGCAGCTCCAGACGCAATCGGCTCTCCTCACCCAGCAGCTCCAGGGCGTGACCAGCCAGATCGCGATTCTGAATGGCACCCAAGCAGTCGCTGGCGTAGGCGCTGACCGCGTCCAGGCATTGGAGGACGAGAAGACCCAGCTGGAAGCCCAGCTTCAGGCGACCCAGGCGCAAATCGAGGTGCTGCAACACCAGGTGGACCTCAAGCAGACCATCACGGAGGGCGTGCAGGTCATGCAGCAGCAGGATCAGAGCGCGGCGACGCAGCAGAAGCGCGCCAAGGGTTTCGACGGCATGTTCGCGAGGTGGTTTGGGTCCGCCAGGGAGTAGCCAGTAGCCCAGTGACGGTCCGATACACTGTACACAATGTCTTTGCGTATATGCATTGCTAGACAACAAGATCTGGCTTTCCGAACTGTTGCACAGCACTTCAGTGCAGGTCCCATCGTTGCCATGCGATGCATCTTGTTACAGGTGTATTGAGGTATTGAGGGTCTGGCTTGGACTTTAAAGCTTACGCCTGGCCTGCGTGTTGTAGCACTGTGACTCGTCCAAATGTCCTGGCCGTCTTCGTGGGAGGTGCGTGACACCCGCCTAGAGACCCTGGGGCACCTCGCACTTGCCAAACTTGGGGGGTCCATCACCTGGCTCAAACAGACTGCCCACGGTCTGCGCCGTCGTGTAGACGCCGACGACCACGCCGAAGATGATGAGCGTCCAGTCGAGGATCTTGGCTTTGCGGGTGTGCGCGCACGCCCGGAGGTGGAGCAGCGGCGGGTAGATGAAGCATAGCGGGATACTGCGGCGATGAGCTCACGTCGTTACAGCAGACCACGTCCGAGCCACGAGCCATGAGCCACGAGCCACGCCGCGCCCCACTCACCAGGCAAAGCTTCCGACGAGAGCGACGAACTTGTCGAGCTCGCTGCTACCCGCCCAGGAGAGCAGGCTGCAGAACACGACGACCGCGCCGCGGAAGACGTTCTTCTGCCACTTGACAGAGGGATTGTGTTTGCCAGACTTGGAGAAGAGGCCGTTCTCCATGATCCGGACGGCGGGGAAGAGCTGTAGTGGGGTGGACAGTAGGATGGCGACCGAGTCTGCGTCTGTCAGCGACGGCGTGAACGACGTGTGGCGAGACGAGGTCAGGCTCTGTAGAACGGAGACTTCACGCACAAAGGAACTGCACCGCCTGAACAAACTTGTCCTCCTGAGGCAGATTGACAATCACGACCGTCTGAATGTCCTTCCCGTACGCCGCATATCCGAGCACTCCGGCGCCAGCGAACAGGAACGAGATCGCAAACATCACGCCGGTGAGCGCTCGAGGGAACTTTTGCGGCTCGCGCATCGATTCGGTGATGGGGATGACCAGCCCGATGCCTTCGAAGGCGAATACGGCGGTGCCGATGAGAAGAGGGAACGAGTCCTTGTTGAACAGCTGGACCTCGGCGATACCCCGCTTGGTAAGCATGGCTGTTTCGTTCCCGCCGATGTAGATGACTGAACACGTCAGCACAATTCAATCAGGCGTACCGTGTCAACTCACGCCCGATGAGGATGAAGGCATCAGCGACGAGGGCCGTGCCCGAAAGCTTGGCGAGGTTGCGGATCATGGCGAGAGGCATGAAGATGATCAACTGGGCAAAAATGAGGTAGCGCGTGGCGATGTACGTCCTGCAGTCCGTCACCGCCAGCACGAACGCCTGCATGTTCTCGGCGATGAAGATGGTGTACGCTGGGACGTCAGCTCGTCATCACGTCTATGAAGGAACCATAACGGGTCGCACTCACCGGCAACGAAACCGATTTGGGAAAAGGCGATGGATGCGAGGATGGTGAGCCGCATGTAGTTTCCGTAGAGCGCCCCGCCGATGTCACCGAAACTACCCGGCACGACGAGGTACGTCTTGGTGAGGAGCAAGAACGACCAGAGGGAGATCATGGCGATGGCGAGAAGGACGATCGTCGAGAATACGATCCCGCCGTTGAAGAACGCTTTGCCCATGAACAGGATCCCCGTCCCGACAAAGCCCTTGAGCAGCATGAGGACCGCCTGGGTGAGGCTTGCCGTGCCGACCGGGGGCCACTACGGGTACGCTTGTGTCGGGTCTTGCTTGGTGCGCGAGCTCCCAGAAGCGGCGCCCTCTCGCCGCTCGGGGCACGGCGCAAGGCCCGTTCCAGGATCTCGGGGGATAAGGGTGCGCGAGCATAGGCTGCTCCGCGCTCGGCCTCTGCGAGCGTCGGGAAACCCTCCTCCTCTTCCTCCTCGTCTTCGTCTTCTTCACCGAGATCTTCACCGGCCTTGACGAATCAGCAAGTGCGACGGGACAACCACGGGATGGATATGGAGGAGGAATGATCGCGACGACTCACAAAGTGCCCGTAGAGGAACAAAAAGTCCACCACGTTCCGGACTACGCTTGGCGGTTCCAGCCCCTGCTCCTGGGCCCGGGTCACCACAAAGTTTCGCCTGAACCCTCCGGGCTCCTTGATGTGTGCGAGCGTGGGGTCGAGGATTGCAGAGCGGTCGAGTGGGACGTGGGAGAACGATGCGGAGCGATTGGGACGGGGCCGATGGTCGTTTTGCCATTTGTACAGGTCATGTCTGCGGTGATTAGCGGGCTTCAAGGAGCGAAACGGCGAAACAGGTATTGATGGTGTTACTCACGTCACGTCTCCGCCGGGTGCATCGTAAGGTATGGGGAACTGCTCGTCCTCCGCTCGCGATCGACTGGAAGTCGCACCGTAGCTCACGCCGCTCTCCCCCGCGGGAGTAGCGGCCGAACCACCTCCCTGCATTGCATAGTTTCCGTGCTCGTCCGTCGGCGAAGCGTCACCGGGACTAGGACCGGCCGGGGTGTTGTCCTTGCTACTGGACCCGCCGCGCTCTTCCGCCGAAACGAGATGTCGGCGGAGCACCTTGGCTTTTTGCTCGTCTGGTATACCGGCGATATTGGAGAAGCTCGAGTCGCCCGGACGAGGCGTTGAAGCGCCCGATTCGCCGCGCGAGTTGGCGGGGCGGACGAGCGGCGAGAGTGAGCCCTTGCGGGATAGAGGTTCCGCCTCGGATGATGACGGTTGACCCGGACCGGATGCAGAAGCCGGAGACCCACCAAGCGCGGCAGTGAGTGCGGAAGCCGAGTTGCCTGGTGTGGGAGACAGTTTGCTGCCCAAGTTATCGATCGACGGACGAGAGGCGGGTTGGGAAGGCGAAGCAGCCATGCCGCGACTGATAGCGTCCCGCACAAGGCTTCCCTGTTTCAGAGACGTGGAGAAGGATCGGGGGGCGACGGAGGATCCGGATACAGCGCGAGGAGGGATGTTGGGGATCGCAGGAGGCGTGCCGACTTGGGCAGGAGAGGGATCGGTCGGGTGGGGCGATGCGGTCGATTGTGAAGGGGCGGCGGACTGGCGAGGTTGTTTCGAGTCGCCGGCGCCGGCGCCGGCGCCTGTTCCGGGCACCTGCCTTGGGGATGCCATGCTGAGGGAGAGGGAGGATGAACTGGTCGACGAGGGTAGTGACTGAGCGGAACGCAATATGACGCCAAGTTGAGGTAGAGAAAAGAGAAAGAGTGAAAGGTTGAAAGGCTGACAATCCAGATCCACCTGGATCCGTCGTCGTCGGCCACGTCCGGTCGACCCCGGTCCGAGGCCACGCGGTGCAAAAACAGAACAGTGGCAGTGGCATCATCACAGTATCAGTGGCAGAAGTGGCACTTGTGGCGCTACAGCTAGGCAGTATCGTCGACAGCTTCACCGCCCTCTGTCAACGGGCCCGCGGTGGAGCGCGCATGACTGAACCCACCTCCAAGGTGAATCGATCCGCCGGGCCCGAATTGCGCCAGGTTCATCTTCTTGCCGCCCCAGAGCTGCGAGGGACCGGCAGGCTTTGCCGATTTGCCTCCCGCTACGGAATCGTTTTCGCCGACCACAGACGGCCTCCACGTGGAGTCGGTAGCAGTGCTCGGGGTCATGACCGTTGTTCCAGACCGCGAAGCAGTGGTGGTCGAGGGTGTGGGCTGCCCAAGGGAGGTAGGCGCGACGCTGGTAGTCGGAGTGGCAATCCCTGAAGCACTGGCGCTGTCTTCAGAGCCAAGGTCACCACCGTAATCCTGCGCCGGATTGTTCCCGGGCTCTTCGTCCTCGAGACTGAGCCCGTAGAGTCGTTGATTGACAATGTCGAGGCGCTCGCGCTGAATGCTTTCGAGAATGTCGTCGGCCTCGGGCCCTTCACCGCTGCTTTGCGCCTCGAGAGGGCCGATGCGCTCAAGGATAGCAGTCGTGATCCCCTGCCTGGAATTCAAAATGTTCCTCATGACTTTCTTAGTCATCGAGGCGTCCATGTAGTAACCCACCCAGTCGCCTTCGACGAGAAGGCCGTCCTCGGGACGTCCTACTGCAGGTCCATACGCTGAACTCCCGTCGGAATATTGCTCGAAGATGAGTCCTGGCTTATAGACGTGAAATTCACCATTCATGTTTCCCGTGTGAGTACCCGTAACCATCCTGAAAGTAGAATCGGCAGGAGGTATCCAATCGGGGTTGGATTCCAGGCGGTATTTCTCCCACCTCTCTGAGAGCTGCCAGAAGTTCTCTTCGGGCCCTGTGGTGTGGTCCACGGCCGACGGGGTTTCGTTGTGGGTGACCATTGTTCGATGCGTGTACTCGTAGTTCTTGTTAAGATGGAAGTGTCTTTGAGATATGTTAGCGAGCGAAGATGTCGGGGCCGCCAGGAGCGGCGACTCAAGGGGTTATAGCTGATGGTGGCAAGCTTAGCGAAAAGCGCTCCAGACTCGAAAGGTAGGTCATGAACGGAGGGGAAAGAGTGCAATCGGCCAGAAGAGCGCAACCGGGCAAACTTGAGACTTCTGGCCGATCACGGGCACCTTCACACGATATTGTCCCGGAAGATGACGACGACGGCGGTACGAAGGCCGGATCCTCAAAGGTGAAAGGTGAGGGGAAGGATCACGAGGGGTGCTTTTGGCAGTATTGTACTCGAGTAGGTTATGACCAACAGTAAGGACTGATTTGCTGTTCTTGCTGTGGGGCGTAGGTCCCGTCTTCATTCTACGCACAGAATCGGGGTTTCATGCTTCACCGGCAGATGAATTCGTGGTCTATCAATTGGCGGTATCTCGAGTACAAGTACCTCGCGAGTACATGAACCGAAAGACACGTGATACCACGGTCAGTCCTCGGCTGCTTCCGAATCCTGCGACCTTGGAAGCAAACCGATCTCCTCCATGTAAGTCCTCATACCAGGGGGATGCGTGATGGTGAGACCATCGCGGCTCTCCACCATCCCGTCATCTCTCACAGGGACCGTCCTCCAGACCCCATTCGGCTCAGTAAAGCTGACGGTCCCCCTAGTGTCACTGGCACCGAAACCCACGCGTCGACCGGAGAAAATCGGGCCACTGAAGGCGGGCATCGGCGGAGGATGCGGCATTTGTGCCGGCTCCACGTCGCCCTCGACGGTGGTCGGCGTCATTGCGCCGCTCTCAGACTCGGTGGCGGTCGAAGGAGTCATCATTCCAGACATTTCAACGTCCATCGGTCCCATGTCGTTGGCCTCGATAGGCGGAGTTCTGACGCCGCCCTCAGACTCGCTGCCGGTCGACGGTGTCATCATCCCAGACATATCGCTGTCCGCCGTGGAAGCGATTGATACAGCGTCGCCGTCGTCTTCTTGCATCTGCGACACGTTGCTTGAAGGAACGGGAAGCGGGGGCTCCCCATCCGCCGCCCGTGCCAAATTCAAAAGGCGGTAGAAATTGGAAAGAGAGCTGGTGGGATTGGACCTGCGGGCGTTGTACTCGGACATGAAAGCCTCGGCTTCCTCGGATCGGCCCAGCTCCAAGAGCATGGTGTGATGCAACGCCTCTTTCCAAGGCATGTCGTTGGCTCTCAGTTGCATAGCCTTCGACGCGGCCTGTCCATCCATGTAGCAGCGGATGGTGCCAGTAACCACGGCACCGTCCTCTGAGGGCACGGACCCCGGACCCCAACCGAGCGTGTTGTTCATATAGCGCCGCATTTGCAAACCGTTGTCATGAATTGTGGTATTCCGTCCCATCGAAAATCCACCAGTGTTGTTGAACATGAATTGACCTCGGCCCGTGGGCGTGGTTTGTTCCGGATGCGTGTCGTTCCATTGCTGAGAGAGTGTCCAAAAGTCGGTGGGAAGCAGCGATGACAAGGGCGGAACAGTTGGCGCGGAGCGGTGAACGACACCACCGATGATGGTCGTGTTCCCAATGTATACCGGTGAGTCGTCGCTCATTGTCTGGGCACAAGAGGGCCGTGTCAGCGGCTCAGAAGATTAATGTCAATGCGCAACTACTTACGATTGGGCTCGTGACTGTCACAAGATGAGGTACTAATGAGTTGGGATGGCAAGGTGAGGCTGTGAAGTGGACTCGAAGTCTGGCGAGGGCTTGAAGTTATCTCCCTCGAGGGCACGACACCGCCGTTTATATCATAAAACCCAGGCTTCGTGTCCTGGAGAATTCGAAATGTACTTCAAAGGAGAGCTCGGGACTGCGATTGCAATGGCGTGCTTCTGTTCGCGAGTGCGCATGATTCTCCATCAAAACTCGCCGTGTGGACTGTACCGATTCGCCGAGCAATCACTGATCCGAAAGGATCAAGGGAGACTGTAAGATATGGTGATGTCCGGGCACATATTGTCCAGCTCAAGTCCCGTCCCTTTATCCCGTCCCAGTAAATGGAGTGAGAAGTTTGAGTCAGCGTACAGCTGCTTCGGTGGCAGCTACTGTGTGAGCTGTAGAATACTGCGGTCGGCGTTCGGGGGACTTCAAATCGGCTCGGAGCTCAGCAAGTACGGATAGCCAGTCAATAGACATATCAACAGAGCTGTGAATCAATTCGGTCTGCGTGTATGCATTCTGTGACATGTATACCGGCGTCACTCATATTGAATTAGCAGCGATCTATGTACATATCCATCTAAGCTGCCGAGCTAGCCGAAGACTTGCTGGGCACTTCATCGGGGCTGGCTTCCAGCAGGCGAGTGTTGGTGGACTGGAGCTGAGGCCGAACGGACGGCACGAGCGAGTCCCAGGGCGAATGGAAGACACCGCCGCCCATCGGCCATGGGTCCATCATGCTCATCACGGGCCATATGGGACGGAGGGGGAAGACAGACCTCATCATCATCGAAGTGAAAGGATCGATTGGGGGAAGTTGGCTTCGGGTTCGCCGAGTCGTGTCTGTATCATCCCCCTTGTTCTCGCCGACAGGACTTGATCGCCGGAATGGGCTGCCGAACATCGACGGATCTTGCCACCGAGTCAGCATGGAAGGTAATAACATCCCGCCCATGTGAAACGGCATCATCATGCTCGCCAAGTGACTGGCAAATGGCAGCATGCTCCTCTGTGCAGAAGTCAGCAACCCAGTCGTCTCCTCGGCATGGACTCTTCAGGATCGCCCTGATGCTGTCGAGTCCACCGGATCCGCCCGTCTTCGGTAGTGGCCATCTCCTCCTTGTTCCAATCAGACTCGACCACTCCATCCCCACCTGTGCGAGACCAACCTTGCCAGGTCTGCGATTGGAAGGTTGGCCGAGGGGTCGAAGCTTGAGTTGTCTGGGGTGGACTGGTCTGCGGCGGACTGGTATCACGGGAGACCGTCTCGGCGACGACGGTATCTGCCGGAGTGGTGGTGGCGACAGAAAGCTCCTCCGCTTCCGGTCTGACGATGAGAGCTTTAGATTCGGCAGTCGCTGCCTCTGAATCAGCTTTCGAGCCGTCGCGGCTTGTCTTCGGGGGCTGTGAAATGTCGCTCATGAAGAAGTTGGATGGTCGCGCAGATGAGGACTGGCTCGTCAACTCGTGCGAAGAGTAAGGACCCGTCGAGTCGCCACCCGGATGCTTCTTGAGCGTCTCTCGATCGGCGTGTGGAGCACCCCTCAAAGGAGAAGGGATAGTCGATCCTGCCGCGGGAAGATGCTGGTGGTTTCGCGCTCGATATCCGTTGTACTCGTGCTCGTCCTGTTGAATCCGCCGCCGCCACAGTGACCGCCACAGAAACACTCCTCGCCACCAGGCCGCCTCCACCTCGAACGACCACCACCCCGTCAGTGAGTGATAACCTCCCCACTCAACTCCTCTTTACCTCTCATCCGCCTCAACACTCGTCGGAGACGTTGCCCCCGTATCGTCGCCATGGCCTTACACTCCCCAAGATGACCTCTCCCTCGCCATTCATCTCCCCTCTCTCCCGCCCGACATCCGCCCGCCTTCGCTCCTCCCTCGTCATCCCCACATTCCCCCAGGTGCTATCCGAGCTCGTCCAGAACTCGCTCGACGCCGGAGCAGAACGCATAGACTGTTGGCTGGACGTGACCCCGGGGAATCAAAGCTTGAGGGTGGAGGATGATGGTTGTGGGATCAGCCGGGAAGGGCTGAGAGCGATCGGCGAGAGGAACGGTGAGTAGTTTGATTTCCCGTCGGAGCGAGCTGCTGAGCGGCAGTCACATCCAAGGAGAGGAACGACGAAGCCCTGGCACCACATGGGACCTATGGATTTCGTGGAGAAGGTGAGCTGGTCCCTGCAAAACTCGGCCTGACACGCTAGCGCTCTCGTCGATCGGCTCGCTCGGTCTTGTGGAGCTCGTCACCCGGACCGACGGCTCGCGTCATACCTATACCAAAGTGATCAAGGTGGGTTGGTTCGTCCCGTCCTTGCGCAGCCCTGACTACGCTGGTAGGATTCCAAAATCCTCTTCGAGGGGACGTCACCGCGTGCTCTCTCCCGGCCATGCGGAACCACCATCATCGTCAAAGACTTGTTCCATGGAGTGTGTCAAGTCTACATCTCGGAAGCGCCGCCGCTGATCCAGCAGATACCCGTCCGTCAGAGCCACCTCGCAAGCGTACCGCCCGCTTCCATCCTCGCGGCGTGCAAGAAGGTCATCGAGACGCTCGCGCTTTCTCGGCCGGGCGTCAAGTGGTCGTTGTGGGAGGACAGACTGGTTGGCACCTCGGCAAACACAGGTCCCAGGCGGATCCTCACGCTGAGCAGTGTACGTTTCCCCCGGTGTCAGCTCGATTGCTCATGTACACAGGTCAAGAACAGCCTCGAGGTGTTCCGCGCGCTCTACGGCTCTGCAGGAGTCGAGGTGCGTCGCAGTGTTAGTGGATTCAACGCGTGCTGATCAGCGTAGCGGGTACAGAATGTTCGCGTGACAAGCGCGGACAGGCGGATGGACGGTTTCATCAGTCTTGAGGGGAGTGTAGGCAAAGTGAGTCCGCCCATGGCGTTTCCGTCGGGTGTGCTGACCGTCTTAGACTCATCAGCACTTGTGTAAGCGAATCGGCAGGTTTGGACGGCTAGAGCTCATCCAGTAGATGTCAACAGCTACCCTCTCGATCGCGGAGAAATCCATCTTGCAATCTCGAAGCGTTTCGCGGCCAGTCGCTTCTCCGCCCTCACGGACGACGGTCTCGCCCACTGTCCTTCGAGCGCACGTGGGTACACCTTGTAGGCCAAGAGCCGAACTGATGGCCCATGCAGAGAAGCGCAAATCCCCTCGGCGGCTCGAGCGTCATCCGATCTACGTGTTCAACCTCACCTTGCCCTCGACCGACGTCGACGCTTCGTATGAGCCCAAGAAAGGCGTCCTGGGATACAAGGTAGGTCGTGTTCTACGGTGCATTGCTGATCCTCTAGGACATCGACTCGATCAAGGGGTTTGTTCTAGCCGTGGTCGACGAGTTTCTGCGGCGACACGGCTTCTCCCACCCGAGAACAAAAGATCAAGCCCCGGAAGCTGCAGAGTCACCCCTTCGACCTCGGGCGGCCCCGTCTCCATGTCTGCTCCGACATCTGGCGACGCCCAACCCGACCGGCGGGTCACCGAGAAGGAGCCCGACCAAGACTCCGCTCGCTTCACGGGGAGCCTTATCCGCCGGAGACACGTCACGTCGCCTGCTCCCCTTCTCGGCGCCCTCCAAGCGCTTGCACTCGGATATGGGAAGTGACTCACCCGCGGGATCGCTAAGAAAACGCCACAAGTGGATCGACGACATGCTTGGGGTGGGTCTGGTGCTCCAGCGCAACCGAATGGCACACTTACTCGTGAACAGGATATCAACCCAGGCGTCTTCTCCCTCACTCCGGATCGAGCCGGCATTGTTCCTGACGAGCCCACTTCCATGTCAACGCATCGTGCCTCCCCAATGTTCGCCGCACTACCGAGCTCTGCTCCCCCTGTTCAACATCAGCAACACCATGGTCGTTTGCCAGAGCCACCGATCCAAGCACACCCACTGTCTGTCTCGAATGAGGTCACGTTCGCCAAGGACGCGCTGGCATCGGCGCGTATCTTGGGCCAGGTCGACAACAAGTTCATCTGCTGCGTCTTGGCGGCGGAATCAGTATCAAGGACGGACTCAGACCAGAAGACCGGCCCAACGCTGGTGCTAATCGACCAACACGCGGCGGACGAGCGGGTCTCGGTGGAGAGAGTACTGCGCGAGCTTGCCGAGGGGTTCATCAACGACCAGGTGGACGTGACGGAGCTTCCTGAGCCTCAGCCGATGTTGGTGCTGTCGCGAGAAGAGTCGCAGCAGCTGGAAAATCCGACAGTGCTCAAGCTCGTTCAGAGATGGGGATTGCATCTCGAGATCAGCACACCCGCCGATGACGCTGCGATGTATCGCCAGGTCAAGGTCCTGTCGGTGCCGACTGCTCTCAAGGCTCGTCTAGGTCGAAAAGAGGCGAAGGAGGCGACTCGATTGGTCAAGTTGTACCTGCCAGTGCTCCATGATGGTCTGGGGGAAGTCGCAGCGCTCATTGAGGCGGCAGAGTCGGACGTGGAGGTGGATTGGGGCATGGCGCTTCGCTGGATGCCCAAGGAGATGCTGGAGCTGGCCAACTCGAAGGCGTGCCGCAGTGAGTGGAGGTCTGCGCTGGGTAATACTGCTGCATCGCTGACACAGCAGACGCCATCATGTTCGGGGACCGCCTGGATCAGGAGCAGTGCGCCCGCCTGATCGACCAGCTCAGCAAGACGAGGTATCCTTTCATGTGTGCTCATGGGCGGCCGAGCCTGGCGCCGATAGCGGGGATCGCCGAAATGCCTGTTGGGGCGCACAGGGCTATCGATTGGCAGGCATGGAAGTCGAAGCGAGTGTAGCAATAGCATTTGTCCTGCATGTCGAGAGTCCACAGCATATCTAGACACCATGCATGTACTGTATCGACGAATGCTTCGAGGTCGTTTCAGCAACTCGACATGTCAGCCGCCGCCGAAAACCCAGGGAGCGTGGTTTCGGAACGCGTTTCCGAATGCCGGTCGGGTGAGCTCCCGATGGCCGCGATAACCGTGAATTGTGTTTGTATGTCGCCCGTCGCTGATCCTATCGGCCAAACGGCCAGAGAGGTGATGGATGATTCTCGAGGATGCGAAGACTTCTTGCAGTTGTACATCACGAACTTGCGTCGCACTTCATCAAGGTCTGACCCAAACGTATCCAGAAAGCGACACCATCATGGCGATTCAGGACCCAGTGACGACCACTCCAGTCACCGCCGAGGAGATGCTCGGGGCGGCGCAGAGGCTCAAGTTTGCGGTGCCTCCGACGCACGAGAGAGACTACATGGAGCTGCTCAAGAAGACGGACGCGTGTTGCGAACTGATCATGGCGGAGGATGGTGAGTCGAAGCCGCGTCGTCGTGTGCTGCTTGGTCGACTCGGGCTTGCTTCCAGCCGGCAGCGATTGATTTGGTCTAAGAGGAAAGATAGGGGCGAGGGGAACCGGGGGGGCGCGAGGTATGACGGGAGTGGGGGTAGCGCGTCCAGCCCAGGGCCAAGGATGGAGGGAAGAGCTCACCATTCTCCAGACTACAAGCCCGTTCCGGACTACAAGACCTTCCCGCGTGGGAACGTCCACCTACCTGAAGCAGATGAGAACCCTCTCCGCGCCTGGGCATGGCGCGCTGACATCGGCGAGCCAGTCTCGGCGACCGGCAAGCTCCTCAGTGGCAAGACTGTGGTCTTCAAGGACACGATCTGCGTTGCCGGCGTCCCGCTCCTCTTCGGTACCAACGCTTTTGAGGGCTATGTCCGTGAGTGTGCTGCCGGTGCTGGTGGACGGTTGGCTGATCGGACGTAGCCGACGTGGACGCGACGCTGGTGACCCGTGTCCTTGAGAATGGCGGGCACATACTCGGCAAAGCGGCTTGCGAAGTGAGTCCACAAGTCATGGACCCCCTGTACCAGGATGTGACGTCGCACTGACTGAGGGAGAACTTTTCTCACGGCGCATCCTCATCGTCGTCGCCGCGGGGCCCTGTCGAGAACCCCTATGCCAAGGGCTTCTCCACCGGCGGATCGTCTTCTGGTTGTGGGGGTCTCATTGGTGGAGGCTACGCCGACATGGGTATCGGCGGTGATCAGGGTGGAAGCATCCGTATTGTAAGACGAAGCTTCGGAGTGCCCGTGCCCCGCTGATCAGCTCAGCCCGCGACGCTATGCGGTATCGTCGGCCTCAAGCCCTCATTCGGCCTCGTCCCGTACACCGGTGTCCTCTCGAGCGATGCCGGCGTCGATCACGTCGGACCCATGGCCAGGACGGTGTACGACACGGCCCTCCTCCTCGAAGCTGTCGCGGGCTATGACCACATCGACGATCGCCAGCTCGGTGCGCCCCACCCAGCCGACGTGCCGAAGTATGCCGAGCTCGTGCTCGCCAACCGGCAGCAGGGCGTCAAGGGCATGAAAATCGGTCTGCTCAAGGAAGGCTTCGAGGACAAGAGCATGAGCCCGGAAGTTGACCGAATCGTCAAAGCCGCGATCAAGAAGTTTGTCTCCCTCGGAGCGACGGTTGACGAGGTCTCGGTCCCGACGTGAGTGCGGAGTGCCCTCGAGTCGAGAAGGGGTGCGGGCGGCTGATGTTGGTCCAGTCACAAGCTCACCAACCCACTCTGCCATATCATCAACAAGTTTGCGTCCGGAGGGACTCGACTGGGTCGCCAGGTGGGCAGGAGAGGTCTCTACCTCAACGACTACTGGAGTCAGCTCCTGCCTTGGAGCCAGGACAAGTACGACAAGGCCAAGTACTTTGTCACCGGTACCGCCATGAGCAGGTGAGCGAGCTGAGCGAGCTGAGCGAGCTGCACGATGGATTGATTGCAGTATGTGCTGACTGTCGCAGCGAGTACGGGTGGAGCAAATACCCCACCGCCTACGGCAGGGCGATGAATCTCTCGCGCAAGCTCCGAGACGAGTACGACGCGCTGCTGCAGACGTATGATGTGTTGGTCATGCCAACAGTCACCCAGCCCGCGAGGAGGCATATCCCCGTCGGCGCCGGCCCGCTCGTGTGGGCAGAGACGGCTCGTGAGTGACGCACCGCTCACGTCGCGTTGCTGAGTGCTGACCATCTCAGCCGGCATCGTTTCCAACACGGCCGCCTCCAACCTCACCGGCCATCCGACCATGACCATTCCTGTCGGCTTCACGCCGCCCATGCCCGCCGACGTCCACTCGCCCGAGGACGAAGCCATCAAGCTGCCCGCAGGGTTGATGATCATGGGCAGGCTCTTCGATGAGACGACGGTGTTCAAGGTTGGAGATGCCTGGGAGCAGGCTTTCAACTGGAAGGAGCAGGTCTAGACGCGTGGTTGTGCCATAGCTGCCCGCTGCTCATGAGTCGAGAGAGATGGTTGGCGATAGCACGTTGCCCAAGATGGGGACGTTCAGGAGCAGGTCTAACGTGTGGATTGTTTTGGACATGCATTGATTCTATTACGAGCAGTATCAACATCTGCAACGACTATGCTCTCCCCTTGTATACATCTATGCCTTGGATAGCTCCGCCAACCTCACCCTGACGGCGTTCGCGTGCGCCTCGAGCCCCTCACGCTCTGCCAGCGTCACGACCGTCGGGCCGAGCTTGCGGAGACCGTCTGCGGTGAGTTCCTGGCTGGTGATGTGCTTCTGGAACGAGAGGGTGTTGACGCCCGAGAACTGCCTTGCAAAGCCGTTGGTCGGCAGCGTGTGGTTGGTGCCCGAGGCGTAGTCACCACATGACTCGGGGGAGAACGGTCCAACGAACACGGAACCGGCATTGTCAATCTTCTCGACCGCGCCGCTAGAGTTCTCCAGGTGGAGGATGAGATGCTCTGGCGCGTACTCGTTGCTGAATCGAATGCCCTCGTCGACAGAGTCAACGAGCACGATCAGACTCTTCTTGATCGCCTCCCGAGCGATCTTGACTCGTGGCAACGCCCGGGCCTGAACGTCGATCTGCTGCTCAATCGCCTCGAGGTGGGCAGAGGTGAGGTTGATGCCGACGAGGACGACTTGCGAGTCGGTGCCGTGCTCGGCCTGGGACAATAGATCCGAAGCGACAAAGACCGGGTTGGCAGTGTGATCGGCGATGACCTGAGGAGTCAGCGCGAGTCCAGGACCCATGCGCAACACTCACGAGCACTTCGGAGGGACCCGCGGGCATGTCGATCGCCACGAGCGCGTCCGTGTCGTTTTGCACAAGCATCTTCGCCGCGGTGACCCACTGGTTGCCCGGGCCAAAGATCTTGTCCACCTTGGGCACTTCCTTGGTTCCGTACGCCATAGCCGCGACCGCCTGTGCGCCACCGGCCTTGAGGATGCAGGTCACGCCGGTGAGCTGAGCGACGTACAGCACCTCGGGAGAAATCGACCCGTCCGGTCGAGGCGGCGTGGCGAGAACGATCTCCTTGCACCCTGCCACCTGGGCTGGGACGCCCAGCATAATGGCGGTCGAAGGGAGGATGGCCGTACCGCCGGGAACGTAGACACCGACTCGGGCAATGGGTCGGGAGAAGCGAGAGCACACGACACCCGGCATGGTCTCGACGGATAGCGGAGCGGTCTCGGCCTGAGCGACGTGGAATGCTTTGACGTTGGCGTACGCCTGGTCGATCGCCTGACGCACATCGGCGGGTAGCTGCGACTCGGAAGGTGTGGCGAATGGCGGAAGCGCAATGTTGGAGGAGAGCTCCGCCCTGTCAAACTGCTTTGTCATCGCACGCAGACCCTCGTCCCCTTCCCGTCGGACTCGCTCGACGATCGGCTTGACCTTGTCGATCATGGCGAGCGAGTTGAGGACTGGTCGCAGCAGGAGCTTGGGCTTTTCCTCTGGGGATACCGAAGCGAGAGTAACCGTACGCATCTTGACGGCCCCGTCAGACTCTGGGAACGCCGCAGGGACCGGTTCGGTGGGCTTGGACTCTGGCTTGACGTCCCCTCCCACCTTTGCCTCCCATTTCGGCTTCGCGTCCCCCTTTCTCCGCGTCACCTTGAGGCTCTTTGCGTCGAGGGCCGCCTCGACATCCCGCAGGCTGACTCCCTTGGAGATGCACCGGGTCAAAGCAAAGTACACCAGGTCCGCCGCCTCGAACGCGACCTCTTCTCGGGACTGGGCATCGCACAGCTCCTCCGCCTCCTCCATGATCTTGCTGCGGAGCAGCTTGTCGTCGGTGAACAACCTCTTGGTGTAGCTTCCCTCTGGCGCGCTCTCCCATCTTGATTTGAGAGTCGTCTCGAGCCTGGCGAGACCGGAGAGCTCGCCAAAGCACGTGGCCTGCGGAAGGTGGCAGAATCCCGAACCGTGCTGGATGACCGAGAAGAGCAGAGCGTCCGAGTCGCAGTCGGTTCGGATCGACACGACGTCCTGGACCGCTCCCGAGGTTTCGCCTTTTCTCCACAGACCGTGCTTTCGAGATTGATAGACCCCCTGACACGACTTGATTGCCTCGGCAACGGATGCGCGGGACGAGTATACCATGCCGAGAGCGGTGCCGTTCTCAGCTGAGGATACGATTGTTGGGAAGAGCCCATCCGGTCGGTCAGAGATGATGGGGGCGAGAAACGCATCGGCGACGGAGAGGTGAGAAGAGGAAGTGGCGCCGTTGGTCAGAAGGGATGTGGGCAGGACAAAGCATGATGGGCGAGATGATCGGATGGTGCTGACGAGGCCCTCGGGGCGGATTTGGGAAGGTTGCAAATAGACAGTAGTGTTGGTCAGAGCCAGAGACTCGGGCGAGTGCGCTTGCTCCGAGACCAGCAAGACACCCCCGGCCGACTCCAGCTGCCCCTTGACCCACTCCAGCTCGCTCTCCGCCACCCGCACGATCAATCGTTCCCGTGACAGCTGCCCTGACAGCTCAACAAGCTGACCGAGGTCGATGACGACCTTCTCGGCCCCATTGTTCAACAGCGAGACCACATCGTCGGTGCTTGAGGTCTGGACGAAGTAGCTCGAGGCGGGAGGGAGTGTAGGGAGGACGGCGGAGAGAAGAGCGGAAGGTATGAGGACAGGGCCAAGGAGGGCGAGGCTGCGGATCAGAGGTCCCGCCGTGGGGTCGATGAGAGGGAGGAATGGGGGTGTGGACATGGCGTCGGCCTGGAGGGTTGTGTAGAGTGAAGGGGTATGTATGAGGAGAAAAGTCGGTCGAGAATGTCAAGATTCCGCTCGACTCGGCGTTGCGAAGACGACGGGATCAAATCCAGAGGGGGCGAAGGTGAGTGCACCGTGGGAGACCTGCACCAGTGGGGGCGGGTGGGGGGAAAGAGCAAGGGAGGAAGAGGAGGTGGGAACGGGACACATACTCACCCGACAATGCTGTGATCTACTCTTCATCGTCGCGCCTTATCATGGCTCGGAGCGAGGCCCCTCTCCCCGCAGACTTGGCTTCTCAACCCTTTGCCGGTCGACTCGGCGGGAACCAGGAATTCATCCTCGACCCCAAGAATGAAGGGAATGTACAGGCCTTGAAACGCGTGCCGGATGCCTCGCCCTTCATCTCCCTCCCAGAGATCATCAGCCCGAGGGGTTTCGTCGAGCCGGGGCTTTGGAAAGCCGCTACGATTGAAGGCATTGGCACGCTACTTCTCGTTTGGAGTACGGGGTTCATTGCTGCCCATTCCTCCACGACGACCCCGCCCCAGCCCTCGCCGACCTCGGGGATCTACTCGACACCTCTCTTTCTAGGGCCCCTTACAGGGGGGATCACCAACATGATCATCCTGCCTCTGTTCATCTACTCCACTGGGCCAGTCTCCGGCGCGCATCTGAACCCGATGATCACCATAGCAACGTTCACAGCTCGTCTCACATCCTTGCCGCGGATGATCCTCTACGTGGCGTTCCAAACTGCCGGTGGGTCGATTGGAGGGTTACTGCTTCGTGTATCGTACGGGACGCGGGATTTCCTGGTTGGAGGATGCGCAATCGACACTACACTTGTTCCGGTGGGCGATATCTTTACTCTGGAATTCATGGCCGATATCATGCTGCTCTTTCTGGCCTTTGGCGTCGGTCTGGATCCCCGGCAAAGGGCGACGTTCGGGCCCGCGCTGGGTCCTATCTTGATCGGCCTTGCGCTAGGCGTCCTATCGTTTGGCACCGCCATTGCTAGGCTGGGATATAGCGGTGCTTCGATGAATCCGGCCAGGTGTACAGGGGCTTTCGTAGGAAGCAGGTTCCCGGGGTGGGCATGGGTAGTGTGGATTGGCCCGATAAGTGCTTCGATAGTCCATGGGCTGATCTATTGGGCCTTCCCGCCATGGACCTATCCGAAAGCCAACAGGGGCCACGGAGGTTTTCTATAGGGTAAGAGAGCCATACCATATGCATATGCTTTCCCTTGTACTATCCCACCTCATCGCTTCCCCTTTCCCTTGCTCTTGCTCTTCCCCTTGGGCTTGGCTTGAATGATCGGTTCAAGGGTTTCCAGCACCTCGACATCCGCGTCGATCTCTTCCGCCGCAGCTGGCATACTAGGCTTGCGCTTCTTGCCCTTGCCCGCGGATTTGGTGCTTTTCTCGGCAGCAGGAGCTTTACGCTTCTTGCTCTTACTGGCCGGTATCGCTTGGATCTCCTCCACGACCTCGGGCTCGGGCTCGGGCTGCGGCTCCGGTTCCGGAAGCGGCTCTTCCGCCACTTCCTCCTCCTCCTGGACCTCCTCCACAAGCTGTTCTCCAGCCAGCCAGCCTCCCATCACTGCCTCTCTCCAGCCCTCCACCTCGTCCACGCCTTCCGCCATCACGTCCTCTTCTCCGCCCATCCAGCACCCGCCCTCATCACTCCACACATACCGGTTCGCCAGCAGCGCCTCAATCTCGCGGTACCCCTGCGGGTTGGAGTACGGGATCATCGTCGTCGGATGCCGATATTTGGCTGGGCGACCGGTGAACGGGCAGGTCGGCGGACGGCGGTTGATAGGCCGATTGCGGGCGGGTATGAACTGGACACCGTCCCATTCGACGTGGTCACCGAGTATGAGTTTCAGCTCGGCCGGCAGACCACCGGGAACCTGCGAGAGGATGAGGTAGTTGCGCATGTATTGGCCAGTCGAGGTGTCTTCGTCCGGCGGCAGAATCGGGGCGGGAGTGGCTGAAGGGGAAGAGATAGGCTTTGGAACGGCTTCAGCCGGAGCGGGCGAGGCGGTGGGAGCGATGTCAGGTCCATTGGGAGCGGTGATGGTGGCAACGATTTCCTCATCTTGTCTGGCCTGGGCGGACGGCGACTTGTCAAGTGCCGCCTCGGTGGGCTGATCCGCATCGTGTGTTGGTTGAGGCACGTCTTGTACGACTTCTTGAGGTGTTGTAGCTGTGACTACCTCCGCCGAAGCTTGCGCCGACAGGGACACAGGCGTTTCACGATCCTCTGTTGTAGTTTTCGTACCAGATTCGGCCTCTGGTCCAGCTTCCGTCGAATCCGCTTCTTCGGTTGCCACCGGTTGAAGAGTTTCGTTTGGGTGTGACTCGGGCTTGCCATCCGCCTCCTCGTTCACCACCTCCACCAGCTTGCCCACAGTCCTGCTGATCCATGTCCACCGCGGACCTCGGACCCGCTTCCTTCCGACGCGTCTCAACTCCCGCCTCTCCTCCTCCTTTCGCAACCACTTCTGCAGCTCTTCTTTGTTCCGCTCTTCCTCTTCCAACGCCGCCGCAATGAGCTCGTCCTGGGTCATCTTGTGCACCATTCGGATCTCTCCCGTCTCGTGCTGCGCCCGACGACCTTTCCGATTCGGATTGACCTTCTCGGCGGCCTCGCGGTCGATGACGTCCTTCTCGGTACGCAATGTTGATGCCCGCATAGTCGATCGGCGGGCTTCGGAACGATTCAGGCGTTTGGCTTCCCGGCGCTGTTTTCGGAGAGCGAGGACGAGTGTCGACGGAGCCATGGTCGCGGCGTCGATGGAGGAGTCGAGGAGGGTGACTGCGGAAGAGGAGGCGCCGGGAGAGCTGGCGGCGAGCTCGACGGGATGGACTTGGGTCTTGGGGCGAGGAACGAGAGGGATGAACGCGGCTTTTCCCTTGCCCTTGGCTTTGCGACGTTCCTCTCGTCTGATCTCCTTCTCGACCTCCTCCTCGTCGATCTCCACCTCGTCGTCTGTGTCGGCGAACTCATCGAGGAACACATCCCGCTGATCCACTGTTCGCGTCAGTCAGCGGATCGAAAAGGGGAGATATGAAACAGCTCGTTGGACGCTCGTCATTGGACGATGCACTCACGGGGTGCGACAAACTCCTCGTCATCTTCCACCTCGGCGAACAGTTCATCCTCGTCCTCTTGATGTGCCTTGTCGAGCAGCTCCCGCATGCTGCGAAGTGTCAGCATCGCCGTCCATCTTCAAGCAAGCAGATTCGTCGTACCGGTTGCCCGCGGTGCTACGCCGCGACCTCCCCAGGGTGACTGTCTCGAGATCCGCCATGTTGTCAATGGCCTCCGCAAGTCGACGACTAAAGTTAAGATCCAAACAACAACAGAGGAGACTTGGCTAGAGGGCGACGTATAGGTGGGACCAAGTGTGGCGGGAGCGAATGTGGCAGTGTAGTCGAGCGTGGCAGCAGCTGTGGCACCACTGCCGTCCCCGTTGATCTTCTCGAGCGCTGCGCTCCTCTTCGCCGTCGCGAGCGCGGATGAGACGAATGCATGAAATCGAGCTTGACGCGCATGAAGACGTCGAGTGGAGGTCCTCCGGAGCCGACCACCTATGCCACATTTTACCCTGAGCGGCACCGTACGAAACGCCGACGTTGCAACCCGTCCGTCGATTTTCGCTCGCACTCCACCCCCCCCTCGCCCCCAGCCTCCCCTCCCCCTCTCGCTCCCTTTCATTACCCCTATCACTCTCTTTCTTCTGTTCTTTCTCAAACCCCTTCCGTGCATTGCATCGTCTGCATCGGAATCTCAAACCTCTCTTTGCCACCCACATTCTCTCGCCTCGGGCACCAAAAAAAAAGCGGTAGAATCAAGTCAAGATGGTGAGTTTCGGGCAGGTGATGGGCGGCGGAGTTGAGCGATTGCTGATCAATCGATCTGTAGGTCAAGTGAGTGTTTGAGTCTGTACGAGTCGATTGCTCGGAGCGAGGCCAGTGGTCTACGGTCTTGCTGGATGCTCGCCACTTCGTCGGATAAGGAGGACTGAGTGGAATGGCGATGCATCTGGCGGACTGAGTGGAGTGCTCAACCGCTTCCTCGGCCTCGCCTCGGCCTCGCTCCTGGGCGGCAAATTGGTATGGGTCTCTTGCTGACAGTCGTGCTCAGCTTCACCGTCGACGAGATCAGGTGAGCCTCATGCGCATCGTGTCGCCACGATCGCACCGCTGACAAGTCCAGGGCCCTCATGGACAAGCCCACCAACATCCGAAACATGTCGGTTATCGCCCACGTCGACCACGGCAAGTCTACCCTCACCGACTCGCTCGTCTCCAAGGCTGGTATCATTGCCGGTTCCAAGGCCGGTGAGATGCGATTCACCGACACTCGGTGAGTACGATTCGTCGCCGTGGTGTTGGGCTTGGTGGGAAAAGCATGAGAGGCGGCGGGGGTGGAGGTTTTGGTGGAGGTGCCGAATGTGGCGCTGACTGTGGCGTGTAGTCAGGATGAGATCGACCGTGGTATCACCATCAAGTCGACCGCCATCTCGATGTACTTCCCCCTCCCCAAGGACGACATTGCCGACATCAAGCAGAAGACTGAGGGTGAGTGCGATTGCACGCGGCTCCGGCTCATATTGTAGGCGGAGAGTTCTTGATCAACCTGATCGACTCGCCCGGTCACGTCGACTTCTCGTCCGAGGTCACTGCTGCCCTCCGTGTCACCGACGGGTAAGCGCCAAACCTTTCAAGACAACGCTCCCGCTGACATCCCAGTGCCCTTGTCGTTGTCGACTGTGTTGAGGGTGTCTGTGTGCAGACCGAGACTGTGCTCCGTCAGTCCCTGACGGAGCGTGTCAAGCCCGTCCTCATCATCAACAAAGTCGACCGTGCTCTTCTCGAGCTCCAGGTCTCCAAGGAGGACCTCTACCAGTCGTTCTGCCGTACCATCGAGTCGGTCAACGTCATCATCTCCACCTACAACGACCCCGTCCTCGGCGACGTCCAGGTCTTCCCCGACCAGGGCACCGTCGCCTTCGGTTCCGGTCTCCACGGCTGGGCCTTCTCCCTCCGCGACTTTGCCGGCCGTTACTCGAAGAAGTTTGGTGTCGACAAGGCCAAGCTCATGCCCAAGCTCTGGGGCGACAACTACTTCAACGGCAAGACCAAGAAGTGGTCCAAGTCGGCCGACGGCGGTGGCGAGCGTGCGTTCAACCAGTTCGTCCTCGACCCCATCTTCCGCATCTTCGACTCGATCATGAACTTCAAGAAGGACGAGATCCCGACCCTCCTTGACAAGCTCGAGATCAAGCTCGCCCCCGAGGAGCGAGACCTCGAGGGCAAGCCCCTCCTCAAGACGGTCATGCGCAAGTTCCTCCCCGCCGGTGACGCCCTCCTTGAGATGATCGTCATCAACCTCCCCTCGCCCGTCACCGCCCAGAGGTACCGTGTCGAGACCCTCTACGAGGGTCCCATGGACGACGAGTCGGCCATCGCCATCCGCGACTGCGACCCCAAGGGTCCCCTCATGGTCTACGTCTCAAAGATGGTCCCCACCTCGGACAAGGGTCGTTTCTACGCCTTTGGTCGTGTCTTCTCCGGTACCGTCTCGTCGGGCCCCAAGGTCCGTATCCAGGGCCCCAACTTCGTTCCCGGCAAGAAGGAGGACTCGGTCATCAAGTCGATCCAGCGTACCGTGCTCATGATGGGCCGTTCCGTCGAGGCCATCGAGGACTGCCCCGCCGGCAACATTGTCGGTCTCGTCGGTGTCGACCAGTTCCTGCTCAAGTCCGGTACCCTCACCACCTCGGAGACCGCCCACAACATGAAGGTCATGAAGTTCTCGGTCTCGCCCGTCGTGCAGGTCGCCGTCGAGTGCAAGAACGCCTCTGACCTCCCCAAGCTCGTCGAGGGTCTCAAGCGTCTCTCCAAGTCTGACCCCTGTGTCAAGACCATGGTCGGCGAGAACGGTGAGATCATCGTCGCCGGTGCCGGTGAGCTCCACCTCGAGATTTGCTTGAACGACCTCGAGAACGAGCACGCCGGTGTTCCCCTCCGCAAGTCGGACCCCGTCGTCGGCTACCGTGAGACCGTCACCGCCGAGTCTTCCATGATCGCCCTCTCCAAGTCGCAGAACAAGCACAACCGTCTCTACGTCAAGGCCGAGCCCATGGACGAGGAGCTCACCAAGGACATTGAGGCCGGCAAGGTCGCTCCCCGTGACGACCCCAAGACCCGTGCCCGTTACCTCGCCGACACCTACGGCTGGGACGTCACCGAGGCCAGGAAGATCTGGTGCTTCGGTCCCGACACCACCGGCCCCAACATCATGCTCGACGGTTCCAAGGGTGTCCAGTACATGAACGAAATCAAGGACTCGTGTGTCGCCGCCTTCCAGTGGGCGTCCAAGGAGGGTGGTGTCGCCGAGGAGCCCATGCGTGGTATCCGATTCAACATCCTCGACTGCACCCTCCACGCCGATGCCATTCACCGTGGTGGTGGTCAGATCATCCCCACCGCTCGTCGTGTCTGCTACGCCGCCCAGCTCCTCGCCAAGCCGGGTCTCCAGGAGCCCATGTTCTTGGTCGAGATTGCGGTCCCCGAGTCGGCCCAGGGTGGTATCTACGTGAGTCCTCTTTGGGTCTATGGTTCTGTATCCCTGCTGACTCTTCCAGTCCGTCCTCAACGTTCGTCGTGGCCACGTCTTCTCGTCGGAGCAGCGCCCGGGTACCCCCATGTACACCATGAAGGCGTACCTCCCCGTCTCGGAGTCCTTCGGTTTCAACGCCGATTTGCGTGCCGCGACCGGTGGACAGGCTTTCCCCCAGGCGGTCTTCGATCACTGGGCTATCCTGAGCGAGTTTTTCTATGCCTGGGTATCGAATCTGGCTGACTTTTATAGACGGCGACGTCACCGACAAGACCACCAAGGTCAACGAGCTGGCCCAGAAGATCCGCACGAGGAAGGGATTGAAGCCCGAGGTGCCCCCTTACGGTGAGTCTTCTCGCGCTGGAAGGACGCGCAGACCCTCCTCTTGTCCCTTGCTGACTTGCGGCAGACACCTACTACGACAAGCTCTAAGCATTGGGCGAGTTCAGCGGGGTCGTTTCTACTGTCATATACATTTGATGACATGCGTTGTGTTTTATCAATTGTTTCATCTGCACTAGACCCTGAGACGCTCTCGAGGACTCACGGGGCGTGCGCTGAGTCCACAAATCGGTCCATGTGCACCATAATTCGAGCGCTTCTTGAGGAATACACGATTAAACGTGGGGGGAAGGATGAGGGGGCGGTCCGGCAATATTCCCGGCCATCACGCTTTTCCGCGAGCCACGCCGCTTCTTTAAGAGCTGCATCGCTTTCGTTGGGGTTTGGGTATGTGCTGTCTGCCTGTACGGCATGCATGCATAGGAAGATCGTGGAGGCGATAGAAAGTAACTGAAGCCATTGAATAGATATCGAGAGATGTTGAGGAAGAGTGGATGTGGCAATCCGGCGTGGCGGTGCCACACTGAGTCTTCCACTGCGCGACTTCGACGCAGTGCATAGTCCTCCTCCCCAGTGCTTCTGAGCTTCCTGTTCGCATTCCCGAGACACTCCTCAAACGTGGTTTTCCTGCGGCTCTCCCCCAGATGTGCTTCAAGTGTTGGAGCTTTTGCCAGCGGAATCTTCCTGATCGGAATAGACAGTCGTATTGTCGTCGTCGTCCCCTGGCATGACACACTGCAGCATCATAGGGGGGAAATACCTCAGACCGCTTTCGAAATCCGGACCATGATTTGGATCCCTCCTCCCTCCGGGGGGATAAAGGACCATGTATCACCCCTCGTGTGGTCGCCCCCAGCCGCCGGGAAGTGCATCCAGACACTGCCTGCCTCGAGGGCTGCTAGGTCATCCGCATCGGTTGTCTTCGAGGCTTTCGACACGCCCACATGGAACAGGGCGTGATCGATCAGGGTGTAAGTTCTACAGTTGGCAGAGTACCCCACACTGACCAAAGACTTGTCTCGCAGCCACTCAGGGTACTCGACGTGACGGACGCCTTCACACAGCCTTTCCGAAAACTCGGTCTCTGATCTGGAATCGTCGGCGACGCTGACCTGTGAGCTCATGGTAAGGCGATAGCAGTGGTGCGTGGGAGTATTTGGTACCCTCGTGAAGACTGTGTGGGCGGACGATAGAAGAACTCGGCGAGGTCCTGGGAGACCTGAGTCTTGAACCTGCTCAGCGTCAAAGCTTACAACCGGCACTCTTTTGATCGGACCAATTCGTACGCGAGAATTCAGACACCAACGGAGTGAGTCAATGGAGCTGCACCTTGACTGTACGGGTACTGTGCAAAATCTTTCTCGTATGACATCTCTAGTCCACATTCGTCGGCTGTTCCCACGTCCTGGTGCTTCAACTCATAGACATGTCATGCGATCCGAGACCACGCTCGAGCCCGTCCTGGTCGCCCTCATTGTCCACTCGACTGCCCAGTGGCACCTTCCTGTTGTTGCCCTTAAAAGGTGCTGCCTGACGCCGTCGACTTTTTGCTGCCAGCAATAGCTTGCTGGGAAACAGTGGTCGCCTTATCGCCTGCCTCTTCGTCCCCCGGTAGGATGCACTGCAGCATGAAGGGAGGGGTATATATCAATCCGCTCGAAAAATCCGGTCCATATTCCGGATCCGTCCACCCCTTGGGGGGATGAAGGTCCACGTGCCACGTCGCCTGGATTCGACATCAGGGTCGGGAAAGTGCATCTATACACTCCCTTCCTCCACCAGAGTCAGGCCCTCATCCATCACAGCTGTGTGGTGTGCATTGGTGAGCTCTTTATTGGGCTGGCTGTTCACGTGAAACAAGGTAGACTTCTTGAGGGTGTAGTTGGTATGACCGGATGCGTACTCGCGCTCGACTAGATGCGGCTTTTGGAGCCAAACCGAGTCGTCGTCATGCTTGATACACCTGCATAGCAGGGTCGATGTGTACGACGACGCATTGTCTGAGCGGTCATCGCCTTGACTGGTACTGCTCTGTGTGGTGTGATCCTCGGTAGTGTTGGCCTGCGCGCTCATCGTGGGGATCTTTGGTTAGAGTCAGAGGAGAGTATCTGACAAGCGCAAGAGGGTTGTGTCGGTTGTATGGACGGCCTTGGGAGCAACATTGCTGTCAGCCTTAAAAGGGAGGACCGTTGAACCAGCTTAGTCCCAAACCCTCCTACAGCTCTCTACAGCACTCCTTTGGTCGGACTGCGCTATGCGGGAGTAACATTGTCACGAATCGAGTCAGAAAAGTCCAGCCCAGTCACAGCATCCATTGTCACGCTCTTCGAGTTGTCCCGGCGTAATCTGCATTCCTCCGACCTTGCCTCACTCAGCCTACACCTCCCGTTCATACGATAAACACCCGGTGTTATGGTAACACCCCGAGACCTAGCCAGCGCGTAGTCTCCATTGTCTTGTTTCCCTCCCATTCCATCTCCTCATGCCTTATCCTCAATTGGCCCCGAGGAGCCGGCAGGATCTGTAGGCTCTTGGGGGGCTTTGGACCCCTGGAACATGAGACAGTCGGGTCGGAAAACGGCGTCGCTCGGCCCGGACCAGGAAGTGGGTAACCCCTTGCACGCAACGAATGACCACGTACCGCCTTCACCCAGTATTCGGTTGACCTCTTCTGCTACGTCTTCCAGATCGTCGCGATCGGCATGTTCGGGCAGCTGTTCTGCAACCCAGGCAGCTGTCACCTGTTTACTGTGGTATTTGGACGTGGGAACGTACATCCACGTCGCACCTTCCTTGATGTGAATCGGGGTAGAGGTTTCGAGTGGCATCGTCTCGTCTTTAAGGACTTGGCGAAACGATGCGTCTCGCAAGAGTGTGAATGTGAGCCACTCGGTGGTCGTTTGACCATCTACAGTGGTATACCTCTCGCGTCTCGGCTGAATCAACGACCGATCTTTGAGCCATTTAGTAGAGTAGACAAAACTGATATCGCGGCCGCCGAATTCCGTGGGGTATTCAGTTTCGGATGTGTTGGACATGGCACGAAGTTGTAGACGCAGTGGTGTAAGAGGGAAACAGACGAAGAGGAGGAGCTCGATTTAGATAAGGGTACGGAGTTCACCTCTCATAAGCAAAGAAGCGGTGATGGTATGTACAATATGCATGTGTATCAAAGGTAGGAGGCCTATCACAGGAAGGAAGGCTCGGCTGGGATTGGGCCTTCTGGCTTTCCCAAACCCCTGCCCATCCTTCCCGTCCCTACCAGCCCTGCTCTATCGACTCTTCCCGGTCTCTTCCCCCCTCCCCCAACCGTGCACCGCCCGACATTCCCTCCTCCACGCTTCCGAAGACAAGATCGGCCCCGGAGCCTTAACCCGTACTCCGCCACGCCGCCACATTGCCTGCCCGTGGACGGGATCAGATTGTGTGCCGCCGGTCCTGAATAACCGGGACGAGTGTGCTTTCCTCGCTACATTTCTCTGCATCTTCTCCGTTGGCCCTTCTATCATCACCACACCAGCAGCTCAGCGGCAGCGGCGACAGCGGCGACACGATGCCCAAGAAGGCTACAGTGAGGTATCGCTCGCTGCGGTCCAACCTCGTGCACCTCCCATTATCACTCTACGCCTCGCTGGCGCAACAACAGGCCGTGAGTCACCTACCCTCTGCACGCCGCTGCATTCCGCTAATGGGCGTAGCGACCACAAGGCCTCATCCTCCATCTTTCACCCCTCATCGCTTCGTCCTCTAGGGTAGCTCCCAAGGCGGCGTATCTCGGATGGTCGGGTCTCGCCGCGGCGAGCTCCCTCGCGGGTATTGGCGCGGGCGCGGAAGGCGAGACGGTGGAGGTGGATCCCGAGGTTGCCATGGGTCTGGGATGGCCAGAGGGAACCATTGTGAGGGCTCGCATCTGTCAAAAGAACGGCCAGCTAAGACCTACAGGTGGAGATCTCGGTGGTACATAACCCGACGAAAGCCCGGTCCGTCTCGGTCACGCCGATGTCTCCGGACGACTGGGAGATCCTCGAACAACACGCCTCCTTCCTCGAGAACAATCTCCTGAGTCAGCTCAGAGCGGCCCAGAAAGACCAGGAGATTAACATATGGGTGCTGGGTCGGACAAAGATCCGAATACGTGTCGGCAAGTCCTCTTGTCGGCCACCACTGAATCGAGCTGACTCGTGCAGATGAGACCGACCCTCCTACCAGCTCGTCCTCCGCCGTCGTCATCGGCCCTGATACCGAGGTCTTTGTCGCTCCCCGTCCTCGCGGTGCCCAACCTCAGACCCCAACGGCCATTCCAATTGCTCCTTCTGCCCCGCACACCTCAGTCAAGGGCAAGCAGAAGCAGGTCGAGCTTCGCCTGGTTCCCGCTCGTGTCGCAGCGGTATGGGGAAATCCATCAATATCACCCGAACACGCCGAGCGGGTGGGGACGTCCGAGCCGGCGCTGTGCTCGCTAAGCACCTTGAGGCGGGTACGACGGAATCTTGGGCTACCTGCGGGCGATTCGGCGGTGTACGTGAAGGTGGAGAGAGTCAAGGACAAAGAGTCGGATACCGACAGGAATGGCGAAGATCATGGAGGCGCAGACGCTGTAGAGCATGACGAGGCGATAGAGGTATGGCTGGTGAGCTGGAGTGAGATGCCAGATGGCTGTGTCGTCTTGTCTGGCCGGAGGGATGGGTGGGGTGAATGGGGAGGCGTCAGGTGAGTCCATCCGCCCCACAGCCAACGTCAATCGCTCACGAGCAAGGCTATCATCCGCAAAACCGAAGAAGGCGTGGACGAGGGGCACGAAGCTCGGCTCGTCCAGGGCCCTGATCGAACTGTGAGTGCAATTTGCTCAGCTGAGATTGTGTGTTGAGCAGCACAGTCCCGGGCCTCCTCCGTCACGGCCGCTCGCTGGGTCCGCCGGCGTGATCGAAGCCGCCTGCGCATACCTCCGCCAGTCCTTCCACTCTGAACGCGCTCGCTCACTCCTTCTTCTCGGTGCCAAAGGGTCAGGCAAGACCAGCGTTGTCAAGGCCATCGGCACAATCTTGGAATGTGATCGAGACATCCTGGCCGAAGTGGTCTACGAGGACGTGGCGCGGATGGATGCGGAGGGAAAGCTGGGCGAGATCAAAGAGAAGATGACGGGTTGGTTCGAGACCGCGTCGAGGCGGACACCATGCGTGCTAGTGCTGGATGGCTTAGACGTTCTGCTTGGCCCGGAGAATGAGGTGAGTCGATGCAGACGGATCGATCATGCTGAATGAGCAGTTGACACCGTCGCAACAACCTACCATCCTGGCGGATCATTTCGCCCGCCTCGTGTCATCATTGCCCACGTCAGTCATCGTCGTCGTCACGGCCACAGCCTCGACCAGCCTCCATCCCATGCTGTCATCGAAACATCTCTTTGGGGAGACTCTGAAGATAACCCTACCCAACAAGGAGATCCGAGGAGAGGTGAGCGGAGGGCAAGTTCCGGGCTCATGTCCAGATCCTGCAGACTTTGGTGGAGGAGCGAGATGTCTCACAGGAGTCATACAACAACGCCCGGGTCATGGTCAATGGTCAACAGGATTCCTCGCTCGACTACGTGACCATTGCAGGCAGCACAGAGGGGTACTCTCCGGCCGACCTGCAAGATCTCGTGGCGGGAGCAGCTCAGCAGGCGATGATCCGATCTGCAAAGAGCGGTGAATCAAAGGTATGACGAGCGAACATCGAGGTCCGCTGACATTCAGCTTCACCTCACCCACGAGGACTTTGACCAAGCGCAGGCAAAGTTCACGCCGCTCAGCTTGCGAGGAGTCTCGCTGCAAAAGTCAGAGGTGAAATGGGGGGACATCGGAGGTGACTTGCTCGTCTCGATCCTGGCTCCCGTGCTGATCCGTATAGGACTTCACCATACCCGTCAAGTCCTGCGAGAGACTTTGGAGTGGCCAACCAAATACGCCCAGATCTTTGCCAACTGCCCGTTGCGCCTCCGCTCAGGGTGGGTTCTCCTCAGCGACGCCGTCTGACGCATTAGACTGCTTCTCTACGGCTATCCGGGATGCGGCAAGACGCTCCTCGCCTCTGCCGTGGCGCGAGAATGCGGGCTCAATTTCATCTCCGTCAAGGGTCCCGAGATCCTCAACAAGTACATCGGCGCGAGCGAGGCTGCCGTCCGAGACTTGTTTGAGCGAGCCAGCGCCGCCAAGCCTTGCGTACTCTTCTTTGACGAGTTCGACTCGATCGCGCCAAAGCGGTGAGTCGGTCTGCCCACCGTAACGGCTGCAAGCTGACGACCGGTAGCGGCCATGATAGCACCGGCGTGACGGACCGCGTTGTCAACCAGATGCTCACTGAGATGGACGGTGCGCAGGGTCTCGAAGGCGTATACGTCCTTGCCGCCACGAGCCGACCGGATCTGATCGACCCGGCCTTACTTCGTCCGGGACGACTCGACAAATCGTTGCTGTGCGACATGCCCGACATGTCCGAGCGTCTCGAGGTGGGCTCTGGCTTCGGGCTCAAGGTCCTTCCGGCATATGTTCTAATGCAGTGCAGATCCTCCAGGCGCTGAGCAAGAAGCTCATCCTCGGGCACAACGTCATGCTCGACCAGATCGCAGCGGAGACGGATGGTTTGTCCGGGGCGGACCTCCAAGCCATTCTCTACAATGCGCACCTCGAGGTAGTGCAGTCGTCAATTGCGGCGTGGGATGCGGAGAAGGGGATTGACGGAGATGTGGTGGAGAAAGCGAAGGGCAAGGGTAAGGGTAAGAGTAAAGGCAAGGGCAAGGCGGTGGAGAACGGCGCGCCAGTCTCGGGTCAGCCCACCGTCAGCTCAATGTTCCGACAACTTGCCCCAGTCGAGGAGTTGTCCAGGCAGGAGCGTGCGATCATAGAATCGAGGGTGAGTTACCCTACACTGGCCGCAGACTTCTTGCTAAATGTGTTCAGATCGGCGCAATTGTCGGCAACGCGGACTCGCGTCCCAACGAAGCGTTGGTCGCCCGTAAGGAAGCGCCCACAGTGAGCCAGATGTCGTCCCAGGTCAACTCCCCAACTGACTCTTGCAGCCCGTCATCGAACATGTCCATCTTCTGCGCTCACTCGCGAGCACGAGACCGTCGGTCTCCACTTCGGATCGCACCAGGCTGCACAGGATGTGAGCGAGCCCGTCGAGTTGGCATCGCGTCTGGAACACTGACATGCCGTAGATACAAAGCATTCGTGTCGGATCGAGACGGTGCGATGGCGGACGGAGATCTCGGCCATGAGACGGGAACGAGGGTGTCGTTGATGTGATGAGCACGGCATTGGGCCAGGGACCTGGTCAGATGACAACGGAGACGAGCATTATGTCCATTGCATGCACTACTTAAGCCCCCTTGACATCGTACTGCAACCCCTCGAGCTGCCTCAACTTTGCCTCCGAATCCCTCTCGTTCCTCCGCTGGATCTCGACCGCGCCAACCATCAGCTCGGGCAAGGCCCATCTGACGAGCTCCGACAGCGGGACCGCCGACTTGACTTGCAGGAAGGCGGGCACGAACAGGATAAGATGCACAAATGCGAGGTAGGTGTGGTACGATTCCGTCAAGGGGCGGAAGAGGGGGAGGTAGTATGGCGTGAGGGAGAGGGGGAGGAGGAGGGTCTGGAGGCCGGAGAGAACCGAGAGGAGAGAGGGGTTTTCGAGTTGGTGTAGGAAGTTTGCGCCGGTGCTGCGGATGTATCAGTACGAGTCCACAATACCGGATACGCTGATGATCCGCACGAGGGTAGAAGGAGACAGAGACAGGTCACTCACATGAACAACACGACGATCACGCCAATGTCGAGGCCGTTCTGGGCTCGCTCGTTCGCCGCGTCGTTCCGCTTGCGAAGCTCCCGGATCTCAGCAGCTTGCTCTGCAGCATGAATCAGCTTCGGCGGCGTGCACCTCCATCCAGTCATCTGAGTCATTTGAATTCCCAGACCCACCCTCCGAGTCCTGCACGACAACTATTGGCCGTCAGTGATGAGAAGCAGTTACACTGGCAATGCCAGAACAAGGTGGCGCGGCACGGGCGTACCTTCTTCAGCTGGAACGTCGTCTTCCTTCGATTTGCGTTGGGCGGCTGTGCGCTGGCGGGCAGTCGCTCCTGCGCCTCTTGGACCTGGCATGGCTGCCGATTCGAGTGACAGCTCTTGACTCGTTGAGCAGGTTAGTACAAGAGCAAGAGCAATGCCAAAGTCATAATCTCACTGTTATCATGCTGCACCATTACCGTCCCGCGTGGGTCAAGAAACGGAGATTCGTCACATGTCCGCTTCCTCACCCCCCCAAATGTTACGTCAGCATCATCCCTGCCTCCGCTGAGCCAGCGATGACCACCGAGGCGAGGATGCGCGTCGTCCATCCATCCTCAAGCTGTCTCCAAGACGTCTGGCTCTTTCTCTCCATTCGACTCGCTGGTGACCATACTTCCCTTCTTTTGCTCGTACTCCCGGTCACCGCTGCGACCAGCTCACGATGTCGAGATCCTATGACCGAGGTGCGTGGTCCGCCGAGTGAACGGCGAGCAGAGGGGGGGTTGCCCGAGCCAGAGCGAGAGCAAGGTGGTCATAAGATGTTGTCGCATCTAGGTGGTTCACCTATTTGCTCCGCGCTCGCTCCCAATGTCTCTCCTTGTGTCGACGACGATCACTGTATACTGCATAATGAGCGCCGCATGCTGACGCCCCGCCAGCCCTCACCGTCTTCTCCCCCGATGGCCACGTAAGTGCCCTCATCCCATGCACCTGCACACCCCGCTAACCTCGCTTCAGCTCTTCCAGGTCGAGTACGCTCTAGAAGCTGTCCGACGAGGAACATGCGCCGTGAGTACTCTGTTTGAGACCCTGCAGCCCTTCACCGGGCTGCGAGTTCTGTTGAGGCAGAGGCGCTCAGTAATTAATGCCTGTGCGTGCAGGTCGGAGTTCGCGGCAAGTCGGTGGTTGTCCTCGGCGTTGAGAAGAAGTCGGCCTTGCAGCTGCAAGATCCGCGGACGGTCCGGAAAGTCGCCATGCTGGATGATCACGTCTGCGTGGCATTTGCCGGTAAGTCGTTGTCGTGGATCTGGTTGGCGAACCCGATTTCTGGGTCCACCCGCCGGGTTGCATCAGCTGATCGCTCGGATAGGTCTTACTGCAGACGGTCGTATCCTGATCGACCGGGCCCGAGTCGAATGCCAGTCACACCGCCTGACCGTCGAGGACCCCGTCAGCATCGAGTACATAACCAAGCACGTCGCGGGGATCCAGCAGGTACGTTCTGGCGTCCCTCCACTCGCTCTCCTTTGCCCGCCCTTCTCGCTCGCCCGCCCCTCCCCGTGTATCCAACTTGTCTTGGCATTGGAATTGACTGTGTCATCAGAAATACACCCAATCCGGCGGTGTCCGACCCTTTGGCATCTCCACCCTCATCGTCGGATTCGACCCCAACGACACCATTCCTCGCTTGTACCAGACCGAGCCCAGCGGCATCTACTCCGCGTGGAAAGTAAGCTGGCGTGTGACACTTCACCGACACTTGACCGTCGTCCCGGCGCCATCTCTGACATGTCCAGGCCTGCGCCATTGGCCGGTCGTCCAAGACCGTCCGCGAATTCCTCGAGAAGAACTACACCGAGGAGCTCGACCGGGAGGAGACGATCAAGCTCACCGTCAAGTCTCTGCTCGAGGTCGTCCAGACTGGTGCGAAGAACATTGAGATCAGCGTGATGGAGCGGTACGGCGTGATCACGGTGGGTCAACCAACATTTCTTGGTCCTGTCATACAGCCTCAAGAATATCAAGCTGACTGAACTTCTTTTCACCCTCTCTTCTCCTCACATCTGTCCTCGCGTTCTCTCCATCCATGCCCTCTATCATGCCCGCTCAACTGCTCATGCCCTTGATCCTCACTCAACCCTCCCATTGGTCTCGACCATGATCATTTGATCTGCATCCTATTTGCTCCTTGCCCTGCAGAACCTCGAAACCGCCGAGATCGAGAAGATCGTAGCGACCATCGAGTCCGAGAAGGAGGCCGAAGCCGAGCGCAAACGCCAGCGACTCGCGGCGACCCAGGCCGGTCAAGCGTCCATGGCGATGGGCACAGCGTCGGGGACGCAGACTCCCGGGGGCGGAGCGGGAGCGGGCGCGGGTACGGGCGCGGGTGCGGGCGGTCCGACGCACCCTCCCTTCCCCGGAGGTGAGAGCGGGGTGCAATAGAGAGGAGGCGTGGAGTGCACAAGCAGGAGGGTTGAACGGTGATCCGACGGATCGAGAACGCGTACGAGGATGCGTACGAGGCTGAGCGTAAAGAAGTACAGGGTGTGTATGCATGTAGATATCAGATATCAGATATCAGACGTCAAGCTCAATTGCTGCTGCTGCAGCTGCAGCCGCGGCGTGTCTATGAAGGGTAGGAAGCCATTCGCCGTAGGGTACGATACTCTTTCCGCAGACCGAGCTTGTCAATTACTTTTGCGGGCATGCAGTAGACGGGATCGATGTCTTGCAGACCGGGGTAACCGACCAGAGAGAGTCCTAACCGCAATAACAAGATAAGCATGCTGCGTGTGCTGTTTATCGAACTCGGGTGCATCGGCTTTTGTTGCTCAGATTGAGAGAGTGTGTGAGTGCGCTCGACTCACCGGCAAGACCGAAAACCGTGTGGAAGACGTCTACCCAGTCTCCTGGCCGGTCGGCGATACCACCTCCTTCCAAGTCCTGCACGCGTTAGCGGGAGGCTATGGGACGCGATCCGGAAGCCTGAGCCAGAGAACTGTGGAAAGGGTCGGAAATCGTCGTGCGTGATTCGTGCAAGTGGGACCCCGCTGGACCCACCTGCGCGCCGAGAATGAAGTCGATCAGCTTGTCGCGGTTGATCCATTCCAAACGACCGATGATGCTCATCCCCGCGAGGTCCCACCAGGAGTAACACACCTGTGAGATCAGCACGATCCGGTTTTCCCGTCACTTCGCCGCCCCGCCGCCCCGTGGCACATATGCGTCAACGAGCAACGAGCGAGAGCCAAAGCAAGATCCACTTTCACTCACATCCTCGAGCTTTTCTGGCCGGCCGTTCAAACCCCCATTGGGCAGCTGTCGCTCCGATAACCATGCGCCGGTGAGGTCCCGATCGACGAGATCTAGTCGGTCGAGCAGGGCGAGCGCTGCGACGCAGACCCAGACTGAGGCGCATCGTCAGCTAGCTCTCCGCGACGGTCGAGGACAGTCGGGGTCGCCGATCAGAGGCCAGACGATTCACGGGGATCCGAGTCCACCGCGAGTCCCAGGCCGGGTCCGGGTCCCGTCAACAGAACGTCGTCAAACGTCTTCGAAGTCCCGACGCCTCATCAAGAGTCTCCGACGTCCCGACGCTCACCTTGTCCACCATGACTCTCCGCACCCGGCTCGGTCCCAAACCCCCCATCAAAGTTCATACTCCCCCGGATATTCCCCAATACGAGCTCCCTCCCCCTTCCCTCGTACAGCGCATCCAACGCCTCCATCCGGCCCAGGAGCGTCAGGCTCTGCAGGAAGATGTAGGAGAAACGGGTGTCGGACTCGCCGAACCCGTCGCCTGAGACGGAGCCGTCGGGGTTGACGAGTGATAGCAGGACTGAAATGATGAGCGCGGCGCCGGGGTGCCGGGGTGCTGCGGTGCTGCGATGATGCGACCCTCTGACAGAGCAGCGTAGAGTGGGATAGAACGCAGGTAGTGGCTAGGATGCTAGGATGCGAGGAGCTAGGATGCGAAGATGCTAGGATAGCATGCTAGGAGCTAAGAGCTAGAATGCCAGGAGCTAGGAGCTAGAATGCTAGGAGCTAGGAGCTAGGATGCTAGGACGTGCCGCTCACAGTTGACTATCCGATCAATGTTGGCTCGGTGCAGAGCATCCTGGATCACGAGGATCTGGATCCCCGATAACGTCGCGAGTATATGCCCGTCATGGCCCGGATGTGCCCCGAACGTGCCTACGACGCGTCAGCACGGGCACGAGCGACACGATCCTCCTTGACGAGCGACACGATCCTCCTAGACGAGCGAAACGGATCCTCTAGATTCCTAAGCCCAGCTGCTGCCCCACCTCACACGAGCCAACGAGAGAGGTGTGCAGAGTCGAGTCCGAGCCCGGGTCCGAATCCCAGTCCAATCCCGAGGCAGATCTTCCGTGGTCTCCAGACCCAGCTTCTGCCAGCCCCATACGCTGCAAGAGGAGCATGCAGGGGGATCCGAGTTCCGAGTCCAAACCCGAGCTCGTGCCCACTCACCCGCCTCGTCATCCCAGCACTCTAGAACATACGCAATCATCGCCTCCCTATCCAGCGCGTCCTGTCGATCCATTATGCAAAGCGCGGTCAGACCCCAGTAAACGCCATTGAGGCGGAGGTGCTCAGTGAGGTGGTACGCGAGGTCTTTGCCCTGGAACGGGACGTCAGCGGGATCAGCGAGATCAGCGATGCTCGGAGGGAGGCAAGGCGGGCCGACGTGCGGACGGGCGGAGGTGCGGACTCGCCTTGTCCAGGTTCTGGATATACTTGACGTGCAAGTCCTTATCGAGTCCCGTCGAGGACATGGCAGGAATGGATTCGGGTCAAGTGATCAATGATAGAGATAATAGAACTGAGAAGGTGTTTGAATGCATAATACGTAGAGAGAATCACGGGCCAGGTTCAACGAGACCAACGAGACCAAGAACGGCCGGTACCAGGACGAGCGAGGTGGAGGTGGCGTGGACGTGGCGGTGAGGCCAATTCGACCTGTGCGGCGTGCCGTACAGTCTCTGTCTCCATAACGCCCTTCTCTTTGCCCAGTCGCAGCCAAACAAGCCTCAGAAACCACTCCCACCACAGATCAAACACTGACACAAGTGCATCACACTGCCGTTTCCTTCCATCCTTCCGAGAACATCTACCGAGGAACACCAATAACACCAACACATTTCACCTCGCGCCCGCATCACTCGGGCACCGCCACCCTCCCAAACACCTCTGCTCCCTCCCACTGGAGCAACTCGCAGTCCCTCGGATCGGACTCCAGCACACCCGTGGCCACCTGCGTCTCGACGCACGCGAGGTCCAGCGTCGAGTCGAGCACGAGAACAGGGTGATCTGCACGTGACCCATCAGCACGGCACGCAAGCGCGACACCTCAATCTCGAAGCTCGCAACCTCGAAATCGCGAGATCACTGCGTAAAACTGCAGATCGCTACTCACGCCAGGTCCCCGCGGCATAGGAAAGACCGGTGGCGGACTCCATTATGAACGCCTTGAGCGTCTGCGGGTCGGGTCGGTCATCGTGCCCGTTTTTGGCGACGACGACAAGGAATGTTCCTCCAGGAGCAAGGGCGTCCTCCCCCTTGCCAGACCACTGCGGAGTCAGCAGAGTCGTTCACCGAAATAACAGTCAAGACAGCAAGAGTGTGTAGTAGGATCCGCCTCGTCTCTGTGTACGATTCGTCTCCTCGCTCACCTCGGCTTTGCCCATCGGGATGAACGCCTGGGTGGTATACGGGTGCCTCTCCATGAGACGAATGTCGAACACCCTCCCCCTTTCCAGCCCGACCTTCTTGGTGGCGCGATATACGCTGATAGAGGTCACCGCGCCCGAGTCGTGAGGGTAACTTTCGAGGATGTGCGCCAGACGATTATACTTCTCCGACTTGCCCGTCTTGAGACTTCCTTGGACGATCATTGTCGCCGGCCGGGCGTCCTCGTCGGTATAAGCCCGGATGATGTTTCCGAAGGGGGCGAAGCTCTCGGGAGTGATTGGGTGGGGCACGACGGGGGCGTGGGAGTGCGCGTGCGTGGGGTGCGCGAGGGTCTCGACGGTAGCCTCGACCGAGGAGGGGAGGGAAGGGAGGAGGTGCGAGATCGTCTCGAACGCCGAGTGGGTGTGGCCGTGGGGGTGCATGTGGCCGGCGTGGGGCTCAGACTCGTGCGCGTGTGTGTGCTCGGGTGCAAGAGCAGACGGAGGCGCCGCGGCGGGCTCGAAAGAGTGAGGCGGCACTTGCACGTGGCAGTAGGGCGAGATCGGGGCGATATACTCGCAGTCGAGGAGCAGTCCTGGTTCTCCGACTTGCTGCGCGGCGTCAGCGCGGCGTCAGCGGTTACCCGGCCCCTGCTCAGGATCCCCACTCACCGCCTCTACGCAAGCGTAGTCCATAGGCGCATCGACGGTCAGCATGAAATGGTCTATGGTCGCTCTAGTCAGCTCTCCGTCCACGAGACGAGGCTATCCGCGCCACTCACGCCAGATACCGGGGTGGTACGACACGCCCTGTGCCGGTGTGACGAGGAAGGCGCGCACCGTGTCGAGGTCGGGCTTGTCGTCCTTGCCATTGAGCGCGGCGACGACGATGTAAGCGCCTCCGGCCGGGAGCGGCTCCGTGCCGGGCGAGACACCCTTGCCCATGGGAATGAACGCTTGCGTCGTGCATGCGTGTCTGACCGAGTCAGTCAACTCCTCGGGACGGAAACCAAGAGGCACCAGAGACCGGAGCCGCTCACCGCTCAAGCATCTTGACGGGGATGCGAAGACCATGTCGCGTATCATAATGGGGCATACCCTGATGAGCCCAATGCCCAGCCCCCCGCGCTTGAGCATCCCCGCAGGATACGTCTCCTCGACCTTTGCGAGCCTGTGGAACTTGAATGCCGTACCCTGGTTCGCGACCGTCACGTCCGTGCCCTTTGGCGCGCTGCTCTTGAACGAGTACCCCTGGATGACGTCGCCGAAGGGCTTGAACGACTCGACGGTGAGTGGGAGAGCGGGGATGGTGAGGTCGGCAGGTAGAGTGGCGGTCTTGGGAGAAGGGGAAGGGGCGATGGGGTGGCCGTAAATCCGGAGACGTTTGAGACCGCCATCTAAGCGTGGCTCAGCCACTGGTCTCTGCGACGCGCCGTTGGGACGCCCGACTCACCTGGATACGTCGAGAGACGGACGTGGGAGAAGACCTGGTCGATGGGGACGTTGCGCTCGACGTCGAAGAAATGCTGCCTGTGCGGGCCGAGGGGCTTCTTGGCGACGATGGTGGTCCACACCGCGGACTCGGGCGGCATGTTCTGCGCCATCAGCAAACGTTTCCTCGTATGTGCTCGCCAGCCGTACCCACCTCCTCGGAGAGGGTCGCTTCGACGGCGCAAGCCGTGGGGTAGTTGCCCGGGTGGAAGGCCGTATCGACGTCCACGTATTTCACCACGCCCGTTCCCGCCAGCCTCGCGATGACCCATTCCTTCCTCTCCTTGCCCTCGAGTGGTCCGCCCTTGCCATACTTGCCCCTGCCAATTTGGGACCGCCTCGTCTCCCACCCGTCCGACATATCGGTGCCTCGGCCTGGAAGGAGCAGGTTGCCCGGAGGCGAGAATTGTTTGTCCGAACACGTCACGATCCTCGCGCCGAGCAACGGGTCGAGGAGGTTGATCGGCTCCACACTAGGGTCGGGCAGAGACACGAGTGGAGCCGGTGGGATGGGAATACCGTATGCCCTAAAACGGGCCATCCCGCCGTCGGGGATCATTCGGACCATGAGCGCCGACCAGGTCCCGCTCGAAGCCTTCTGGTCGAGCTGGAAGATGTGCCGACTGTCAGGACCGAGCTCCGTGACGGGCATGATCTCCTCCCATCGGGGGTCTTTGGGCGAGAGCTTGACATCCGTTCCGGAAGCGAGCTCGGACGGATCGAGCCGCAAGGCAAACACGGACGAGTAGGGCGACTCGTTGCCGTTGAAATGAGAGGTGTCGACGTCGACGTAGTACAGCGACGACAGGGCAGGTGCGAGGCGGATGATCACCCTGGAGTAGGTGTGAGTAGGTGTGCGGGTCAACGTCGGCGACGGCGAAGCAAAGCGACGACGGCTCACCAGTCATAGTTCGGGTTGTGACGCCTAGACTCCCAGCCGTCGTACAGTGCGCCATTAGGTCCGAACTGGCCCTTCATCGACACCGAGGGCTACGGGATCAGCGACGGGACTACGAGATGCCATGACTCCAGAGGCAGTCTAAACCCACTGTCGGCTTGATGAGGTTGTCGCGAGACGCGAAAAAGTCATCAGAGCAAGCGACGACCTTCCCGCCGAGCGCGGATGTGGATACCTCTGCAAGGGATCAGTACGGCGCACCACGATCAGACGAGCGGATCGAGTTCAGACTAGCATCTCAACCGCCGAGAGTCTTAGCCCGCTACCACTCACCAACAAACCCCGGCTTGATCTTCTCGTCAAACTCGTCGAGGTCGATGCGCTTGACCTGGGACATGGCGGCGGGGTGCGGCGGGGTGCGGCGGGGTACTGTATGTGGAGCGATAAGCCGGCTATGCGGTGACAGGAATTCCTGGGGATTGGGGGTACGGCAAGAGATGGTATGCGCTGCTCTGCGTGTATGTGACGAGGTGGTGACGCCGGAGGAGCTTCAGAGAGAACAGAGGAGAAGAGATGAGGCCTTCCCGGTCGTGCTCCGAGGTGGTCGGCCAGTGGGAGGTGGAGGAAATGACAATCGGACCGGGAGCAGCGGACGACCAACCGGAAACAAGGCGGCTATCAACGGAACTACGGCGGAGGAGGATTTGATCCCGTCAATGGACCCGTAGTAACGTCGATGTACCAGTACACATGCATGCCGAACAAGAGGCTATGGACGGTGGACGGCAACTACCGCACACGGCGCACGGCACACGGCACACCACGGCAACACCACGACACCAGAGTTCACTTCGAAGGCGGAGCAACAACGTCTCCAAAGAGGGCGCGGCCCCGGGCGGATAATCGCGCGAATCCCATCCGGGCGTCGCTCTCGCCGATCGTCCTGAGCACTATCAGCATGGTCTGCCTCTCATAGGTCATGCGACTCCTTAGACGGTCCGAAACCCTGCTTGGTCGCGACAGGTGGACAGCCCGAAAAACTTGCTCCCGAGACGGTCGAGGGGTTGGAATTGTCGAGAGAAAAATCGTCCATGGTGATAGAAGACGGAACGGGTGAAGCGAACCAGGACCAGGATGAAGCGCGAAGCCGAAGCCGACTCACCGCTTAGCCAGCTCGCCGCGGTACGTCACATCCTGCAGAGGAGACGTCGCGAGGGTAGTCCCAGGGAGGAAGAGCAGGAGCGCCCCGAGAGCTTCAACAATGATCTGACCAAGTAAGGACGGGACGGGACGGGACGGGGAGACTGTGGTTGACTCGGCCAACGGCGGAGTGAGAGAGGAAGGCGGCGGAGTGAGAGAGGAAGACGGTGGGGTGAGAGAGAATGGCGGCGGAGTAGGAGATAATGACCACGGAGTAAGAGAGTGTGAGCAGGACATACAGACGTGGGCAATGAGCCAGCTGGTCGGCCCAGGGCTTTTAACGTCGAGAGGTCTGATGATGATCAGCTTGGTTCTCCAAAAGACAACTCCAGAAGACGACTTTGTTCCGGAGTAGAACCACGCTGCTGAGCGGAGCGGAGGAGGGAAGAGGTGATCTGGGGATATATCGAACCCGGGACCGGGCGAAGTGACCTGCGAGAAAGGTCGGGTTGAAGACATAACAGGTCTGGACTGGGTAGAGGTGATGGGGCCCACTGGCGAGGAATAGGGGAAGCGCGCAGTGGGGTGGAGACCGAGTGAAAGCATGTGTAAGAGCTGGCCGTGTGGATCGTATGACTCACATTCATATGTCGAGTAAGCGGCTGCGGGGGGTCAGCGAACGCTCCCCTCGATTCGTTCGTCCTTTCAATGAAAATTCGTCTGCCCCTCTCACAGAAAGGCGGACGGACCACTCACCATGGACCAGCGCGAGACATGATATCGCCACGAGAGCCCTACCAAGTGGCCGGGACATGACCTCGAAGCGGTTGAATGGGAGGAAGGCGCACCACGACGCAGAGTAAGGCCAACAAGCAGCCAACAAGCATGGGGCGTGCTCATGCTCGAGAAGATCACGTGACAGTTGACGGTCAAGCTATTTGATCCCGCCGTCGCCGTCGTCGTCGTTGCCACCCGGTGGAGAAGGTCCACCTTTGTAACAAGTCAAACGACGCGTAGTCCTCGCTCACACGCACAAAGCATTCCACGACATTCTCAACAATCATCCTCATCATGAGAATGTTCCCCCCCTCCTCTGCCTCGACATAGCGACGACTCACATCCCGACCCCGTTCATCAACCTGTTTGCCCCAGCGCACACAATCTCTACGCCAGCTCGTCGCTTCGTCGCTTCGTCGATTCGTCGCCGCCATGTCCCTCATTGGCCGGTTTGAGCACCTCCGCAACCGGCCTCGTTCTGACGAAGCGGGGTGAGCGCGGCTCCGTACCTCCAGCTATCGAGCTGATGTGGTCTCGAATATCGTGCTGACTGTGCTCTTTGCTAGACCGCTTCTTGAGAAGATCGCGTCGCAGGTCAAGCCGATTATGGCTAAGCGGGGATGGAAAGTAGGGGTCCTCGCAGAGGTGAGTCCGGCGCCGCTACACAACCACCCAGAACAAGTTCCACGGTGAGAAGAAGTAGCGGTCGCGTCTCACAATGACTGACCGTCCAGTTCCTCCCCGCCAATCCCGCTTTGCTTGGGAACAACATGAATGCCGGGGAACGAATCAACCTGCGCTTACGACCCCCTGGGAACACCTCGACATTCTACGAATACGATCAGCTCGTCCTGGTCATGCTGCACGAGGTGGGTCCTCTGCGCGTAGAGCCTTGCCAAGGGACATCTTCGGAGATGCATCACCTTCCCAGAGACTGTTGCGCATCAGTGGATTTTGGGAGAAGCTAATATTCTTGCCCAGTTGACGCATATCGAGCAAGGACCACATGATGCGCGGTTCTACAAGATCCTCGGCGAGCTGGAGGAGGAGTTTTACGAGCTGAAGAGGAAAGGTTATGCCGGTACGTGTTGCTCCGACCCACACCACAAACTATCTCTCATCCTCCCCTTGCCTCACCGGACCCCGCTTGTCCTGCGAATCGAGCGATCGTCCGTCTCGAAACTGATCGTCCCGTGCCCCGCTGACATCTCCAGGCGAAGGGTTCCACGGCACGGGCCACCACCTATCCGGCTTCAAGGTCCCCGAACACGTGGGCAAAGCGAAAGGTCTCGCAGCTGCGGAGAAGCGGTTGGCGACGCAGCGCAAGATCGGCAAGGGCGGGGTGCTGGGCGGAAGCGGGACGGGCGGGAAGACGATGAAGGAGGTGATTGCGGAGGTGAGCGATCGTCTGATGAACCAGTGAATGGGTCGAGCGCTGACATCATTCGCAGGCCGCGGAGAGACGGATACGGGACGATAAAGCGTGCAACACCGCGGACGAGGGACATGCGAAGGAGGTGGAAGCGGAGATCCGCAAGGCGGCGGAGGAGAGCGAGGGCGTGGACGCGAAGGATCTGCCGAGTGAGGATGGCGAGGGACCGGCGCCGACGAGCTCGACGGGTCTCATCGAGAACAGCGCTGCGCAAGAGGGTCAGGGAGTTGGCAAAGCCGCAAATGGTCCCATCTCAACGAAAACAGCGGATAGACGGGTCTCACCGCGGCCTCTGTCAAGTCGCTCACAGCCGTATCCCGCCTCCTCTTCAAACGGAGCTTCTAGTGCCAGCGTGACTACATCCGGTGCCCGGCCCGCCGTGGTGGCGCCCAAACGCTCAACGACGACCTCCGCCGCGAAAACCCGGATCGCCAATCAGCCCGGAACAACCCCGATTGTAGCCAAGCGCGAGTCCGCCCCCATCCAGCACAAAGACCCAGACCCAGTCCAGCTCCTGCAGCTCGATACGGGCGAATGGGCGTGCCCAACTTGTACGCTCCTCAATACGGAATCAGCACTCCAATGCGACGCTTGTGGGACACACAAGCCAAGCGCCAAAGTCAATGGAAAAGGAGTGGGAGGAGAGGGGTGGTGGTGCGAGTTCTGTGGGAGTGGGCCGAGGGAGATGGGGTTTTGGAGCTGCGGAGAGTGCGGGTGGGTGAGGAAGTGGGGATGAGGCTGGGCTGGGAGTTGGTATGGCCGCGGTGCGTTGCATTATACTTGTAGCTATAGAGCTGTTCATGGATTCGCATTGTGCCACACCACAAGGCCGCAGATAGAGCCCGGCATACGAGCTACCCACAGTTCAAGTACATCTCCGCGTGAGGCGCCGTGTGATACGTTCAAGCGTGGAATCGAAGACGAGACGCCACGTATGGCGGGACCACCAGGCCACAGAGACATGGAGTTGGGTCAGATCAGAGGCACCGAGTGTGTATCATCCATGACGCGTTGTACGGCCGGAATGGTCCTGAGAAGAGTGGAGTACGAATACGACTACGACGGACGGGGACGGGGAGGAGCCATCCGAGGATTTTGCAGGCGACCCGATGCATCGGCTGAATCGGGCAGGACAGGTCCAGAGCGCGGTGTCGCCGTGGTACCGTCGGCATGGTCGGCGTCCGGCCGGCCGCGCAGGATGGGAGGATCGTCAGCGCCAGACTGTCAGGGGGCAGCGAGTCAGCCAGCAGGCCCGCAAGTCAGCAAGACCGAAACACGCATGTACGACTTTCGCGTCGTGCCTCTCTGGGCTGGCTGACACATTCCGGCCGCGGGCGGGGCATGTTGCGTGCCCCGAGGTGCTTCGGTTTCCCCAAGGTTTGGCTTGGACCGAGACAGCGGGGGACGAGGAGAGGTGGTAAGGTTTTGTAGCATAGCAGTGCGATACAGCAGCTCTGGGATGGAGCTGTCGCGCCTGGACGCGGTCGAGGCGAGGCCCGGACGTGCCTCGGGATTGCGTCAATGGTACTTTGGCAGTCATCGGGCCTGCCTGGCAGCAAGTGCAAGAGCAGAGAGAGACGCACCCTCCGCGTCAATCAGCTGCTGCATCAGCTGCTGTGTTCTCGTTCCCTCCCACCCAGAACCACCGCCACTTTATCTCCCCCTCCGCCGCACCGCTCTCGCGGCTGGGATGGGATCAATTCCGGAAAACCCCGCGCAGGCAAGTAAAATAATAAAAATCCACGTCGCGAACCCTGTGAATTACCCGAAATGGCAATGACGTGCATATCCCCCCCTCGTCGCCCCCCTCCCAGACTTTTTCGCCGCCGCCCACCACCGCCGCTGACCCACCCAGCCAGCGATAAAAACGTTTCCAATCCCCCCAACCCATCTCTTCCTTTCTTTCTATCAACCCCTCTCTCTACCCTCCCTTCTCTCTTCTCTTTTCTCCCAACACATCCCACACCGAGGTTTCGCATAGAGTCGCGAACACCGCTCTACAACACACACTCGCACACAGCACACACTCGCTCTCTGCATAGCATAGACGTGCCGTTGCCATCTGGTCTTTTCACACCCGTTGAAAAGCCCCACAAAAGTACAACCCGAAAAAAAAAATCCAGACTCTTCACCTCTCAAGACATCCTACGTGAGTATCGCCGCCGTCACCCGATGGTTCGACCTTGCCTTGTCCACGTCCTGCCTGCGATTGGAACCCCCGCTGACTTTGCAGTCCATGATGGCTCCCGCCGCTACCGCCGCCGCTTCGTCCGCCAAGGCTGGTGCCTTTGACGTTGCCACCCTCTTCGTCGCCGACAAGGCCGCCCGTGACGAGGCCGCCGTTGCCCTCGCCGCCGCCGCCAAGAAGGAGGGCGTCGAGTTCTTCCAGTCGATCAACCTGATCGATGCCATCGTCAAGGTGAGTTGGATCGCAGTGGCGACGATTCGTTGGGTCAAAATTTTGCTCCCGCTGACAACTATAGGCTCTGACCGACAAGAAGTCTGCCGCCGCCCGCGAGGCCGGTGCCAGCGTCATCTCCACCCTGTGCGAGAACGGCGCGGCCCAGCTCATCGAGCCCTACGTCGTCTCGTCCGACGTCAACTCTCCCTTCCCTGTCCTCCTCGAGAACTTTGCCGACAAGATTGCCGGCGCCAAGGACGCGGCCCTCGCCGCCGTCAAGGCCATTGTCCAGACCATGAACCCCTGGGCCACCTTCGTCCTCTTGCCCTCGCTCCTGGTCCAGATCAAGACCGCCGGCAAGTGGCAGGTCAAGGCTGGCTGCCTCGACGTCTTGCAGCAGCTCATCACTTCTGCGCCCCAGCAGATGGGCCGAGCCATGCCCGACCTGATCCCCGTCCTCGCCGAGGCCGTCTGGGACACCAAGGCCGACGTCAAGAAGGCCGCCAAGGTCACGCTCGAAAAGGCCTGTGCCCTCGTCGAGAACAAGGACATTGAAAAGTTCATCCCCGCTCTCATCAAGTCGCTCCTTAACCCCATCGAGGAGGTCCCCAAGACCATCACCCTTCTTTCCGCCACCACTTTCGTTTCCGAGGTTACCGCCCCTACCATCTCCCTCATCGCGCCCTTGCTCATCCGAGGTCTCGATGAGCGCCCGACCGCCACCAAGCGCAAGGTCTGCGTCATTGCCGACAACATGTCCAAGCTCGTCGACTCGGAGTACACTGTCCGACCTTTCCTCCCCCAGCTTCTCCCCCGTCTCATCAAGACGTCCGAGACCATTGCCGACCCCGAGGCCCGATCCGTTTGCAACAGGGCCATCGCCACCCTCCGCCGCATCGGCAAGGTCCCCGCCGAGTCTGACGGTACCGACCTCCCCCCTCTCCGTGTTGCCGAGGGCCACAACCTCGCCACCAACCTCGTCGCCCTTGTCAAGAAGAACGGCGGCGCCACCGTCGAGCAGACCAACCCCGGTCTCCTCTACGCCGGTGTCCTCGCGGCGTCCCTCGTCAATGCCCACCTTTACGACCAGGCCACCTGGGAGGCCACCCTCCCGCCTTACCTCCAGCTGGCCCTGCCCGGCTTTGACTCTCTCCCCGCCGTCCGCGAGCTTCTCCAGAAGAAGGCCGACGAGGAGGAGTCTGACGACGTCAAGTTTGCCGACGAGGAGGAGGGTGAGGACCTGTGCAACATTGAGCAGTTCAACCTGGCCTACGGCGCCAAGATCTTGCTCCACCACGCCTCGATGCGTCTCAAGCGTGGCCACCGATACGGTCTCTGTGGCCGAAACGGTTCGGGCAAGTCTACGCTCATGAACGCCATCATCAACAACCAGGTCGACGGCTTCCCTCCCCCGTCCGAGGTCCGAACCTTCTACGTCCAGCACGACATTGACGGCTCCGAGGCCGAGATCTCGATCATCGACTGGGTCCTCGGCGACAAGCGTCTGCTCGCCACCGAGGCTGAGATCCGATCCACCCTCGAGTCGGTTGGTTTCGACGAGAAGAAGCAGCAGCACTCTATCGGCTCGCTCTCGGGCGGTTGGAAGATGAAGCTCGCCCTGGCCCGTGCCATCCTTTTCAAGGCCGACATTCTCCTCCTCGACGAGCCCACCAACCATCTCGACGTCCTCAACGTCGACTGGCTCATCAACTACCTCACCTCGCTCACCACCTGCACGTCGATCATTGTCTCGCACGACTCTGACTTCCTCAACCGCACCATCACCGACGTCCTCCACCTCAACAACTTCAAGCTCAAGCGCTACCCGGGCAACCTGACCGACTTTGTCGTCCACGTTCCCGAGGCCAAGGCCTACTTCCAGCTCGACGTTGCCGAGGACTACCAGTTCAAGCTCCCGGCCCCTCCTCTTCTCGACGGTGTCAAGACCAAGGAGAAGTCCCTGCTCAAGATGCGCGACGTCTCGTACCAGTACCCGACGGCGCCCGTCCAGCAGCTGTACGACATCTCGCTCCAGGTCTCGCTCTCGTCGCGTGTGGCCATTCTGGGTCCCAACGGTTCCGGAAAGTCGACCCTCGTCAAGCTGCTCACCGGCGAGACCGAGCCCAACAAGGGCGGCACCATCTGGAAGCACCCCAACTTGGTCATTGGTTACGTCGCCCAGCACGCCTTCCACCACATCGACAACCACCTCGACTCGACCCCGCTCGAGTACATGCTCTGGCGTTACCAGACCGGTGAGGACCTCGAGGAGATGAACAAGGCGAGCCGCGTCATGACCGAGGAGGAGCTCCAGAAGATGAAGGAGGGCGCCACCGTCGTCAAGGAGGGCGTCAAGCGGATCATCGACGAGATTGTCGCCCGCAAGAAGCTCAAGCAGTCGTACGAGTACGAGGTGTCGTTCAAGGGCATGTCGTCGGCCGAGAACATGTGGTTCTCGCGTGACGAGCTGATTGGCCGTGGCTTTGAGAAGAAGGTCATGGAGCTCGACACGAGGGAGGCGCAACGTCTCGGTCTCATGCGCCCGCTCGTCCGTCGCGAGATTGAGAAGCACTTCGAGGACTTTGGGTGGGTTCAACGCGTGTTACCGGTTTGATCTCTCGCTGACTTTGCGCAGTCTCGAGTCCGAGTTTGTTTCGCACAACTCTATGCGCGGTCTGTCCGGTGGACAGAAGGTCAAGGTCGTCCTCGGTGCCGCCACCTGGCGACGACCCCACATCATCTGTCTCGACGAGCCCACCAACTACCTCGACCGCGAGTCCCTCGCCGCCCTCATCGCCGCCCTCAAGAACTTTGAAGGTGGTGTCCTCATCATCACGCACAACCGAGAGTTCTCCGAGTCGATCTGCTCGGAAGTCTGGGCCATGCGCGACGGTCACCTCGAGGCTTCGGGCCACAACTGGGTCGAGGGCCAGGGTTCGGGTGCCCGCATCGACAAGAAGGAGGGCGAGGACGACGAGGTCGAGTACGACGCGCTGGGTAACCCCATCGCCAAGGTCAAGAAGGAGAAGAAGAAGTCGGCCGCCGAGCTCCGAAAGGCCAAGAAGGACCGAATGGCCCGCAGGAAGCGAGGCGAGGAGGTCTTCACCGACGAGGAGTTGTAAGAGCGCAAGCGAGCGAGCACGCGAGCACGTCAGTGCGAGCGGACCGTTCCCGTGTCGACTTTTCCTCCGTGTCTTCTCTGGACTATCTTGACGACGTGTAACGATACCCCGGCCTCTTCTTGTTTATAACGCGCTCTGGTAGACAAATCCTTCATTCTCCTTGCATACGGTCCGCAACCAGGCCATCATTGTTACCCCACATAGACGGCCCAGCGGGTCCAATGCATCTTCGTGACCGAACCGTACGCGGGGCTACAGGATACACAGTATCGGAATTTGAATTCAATGGGCTCGAGACGAGCTGCCGCGTCAATGAAAGTGGCAGTCTTCGTAACCACGAACAGAAGCATAATGTTTGTCGCATGATGCATTGGGCGACACATGACATATTATCGCTGTCGACGAGTCCCGCCTAAGTGGACACTTACAGTGCCGTGACGACATGGACCAGCGCGAAGGTGTCGGTATGACCAGTGGCAGTCGTCTCATCTCTCGTTGCCAGACGCCATTCTAAAGAATAGCCGAAACTCGCTCAACCCGTACCAACTTCGTGGTCAGGTATACATGCCATTTGATCACTCAATATGCAAGAGGCGTCTTTGATACACCGTTGTACGAACTTTCAGGTGCATTTTTTGAGAATAAGGGAGCTGTGCAAGCAAAGAAATCACCCCTTGGCGGCATGTCGTGACCGTGCCACACCTCTACCGGCCACTCTTCACTGTGCGTACTTGTACATTGATCGTCACAACATACAATCAGCGCTTTCGATCAGTCCGTTGCAATCGTGCAGTGATATGCTCTGGGCACTTACAGTGCGGTGAGACGTACCGCAGAGCGACTGTCGCCTGCAAGGAGAGTAACCAGGTTCACAGTGAATCGACCGAATGTCATGGCACGCTAGGGAGAACAGTCGGCCTCAGCAGCCCTTTGGGAATATACTGCATTCAAACATCTGTTCTACCTACGCAACCAGCGTTCTCGACTCAACCCGTGACACCGAGCAGCAGCGAGGCATATTTAATTCGTTGTGGGTTGACACTTTTGACACCATCGAAGAAGAGTTGCTATTCTTGATGTCCCAATATCCTTGTCGTCACGCATCTTCATGACTCACTTAACTCCCCTCATGCGACCTTCGTCGTCGCCGTCATTATCGTCCCAGGATCACGTTCCAAACCGATGCACGGCGGCGCAAAGTCCCCCTAACAAGTCAAGCGAGTGTGTTACGCTCGGTGCGATGTTCGGTGACATCGACCGTATCGCGCTCTCATGCGCAAACTGACCTATCCGTATCGAGTGGATCTTCTGTCCGGGTAACTACTGCAAGATTGACGAGAAATCGAATGCTCGCGGGTTGTAATCAACCTCATTAGCGACAGATCACCTTCTTCTCAAGATGCATATTCAAGGCACGCAGACCACGCTCCACTGCACTTGTTGAAATGGTGAGGGGCAATCACACCAGCGTTTATTATACGTCGCAGTCGCCTCGCCTTTATAGGAGCCACTTTATAACTTGGGACAATGCACTCAAGCTCCCATGCCACGGTGGGTATCAGCAGAACTATAGACGCTGCAATTGGCAGTCCGCCTATCAGCTAGTCCGAATGTGGCCTTGCCATTCCTTTGAAACTTCACCACACCGTGGGTCAGTGGAGCTGTCATGACCCAAGCACCGTAAGCCGCTCAAGGGCGAACGTGCTGTACTCGTACTGTATGCCAGGTCGCTGGAACTAAGCTTCCGCGCGATGGTGGAGCTATCTTGTGTATCGAAGCATCGGTTTACAGTTACTAGATGCTCCCCCTCAAATGAATCGTTCACAACACAATCTGCTATCGTTTTCAAGTCCGTCAGTACGGTCCAAGCCCGAAAAGAGCGTAGTTCCGGCTTTCTGAGGCTTCGGACCCTGGGGAAGACGCCACGATCCTCAGCCTCGTTCGTCGGCGCTATCGGTCGACACCGGCAGCGGAGGTGCGTGGGACAAACGCAAATCCATCAATGTGTCGCACGGAGCTCTCATTGTGAGCGACCGATGCCAATCCTCCTGGTTCGGATCTTGCAGGCGGGCAATTCCAGCAATTCAGACTTCGCCGGGCCACGGAATGTCCTGAGATAGCTGGAGAGCGTCATCATCTGTCAGTGTCCAAACATCATTGGCCGGATAAGCCCTGTTGACATGCAGTAGTCGGAGCGGACCCAGTCGTTCGGAGCCTGGCAGGATGAACGCTGAACGATAGCGCTATGCAGCTCTATCGGCGTATCGGCTTTCATCGCGAGACCGCTGCACTCCCACGTCGTCGGAACCCGGTCGACCCGGGAGCGTGCGTGTGACCCTCCGGACGTATAAGTCAGCTGATTGGTGCAGATACAACATCAAGGCTCCACAGGCCTCAACGCGTGGGTAGGCTCGGGATAGCGCGCGGCATCAAACATGATCAGATGTGCTTGGCGCGGAGCCCACCAGACAGTTCATACGTGATAGCGCGGGTTGACTTTGGACCCATGCGTCCTCGATACCACCTTGTGGCGATAAGATTGGCTCAATGCACGTCACGCATGGGCAGAGGTCGTCGCAACCCCTCGGGTCATGCATGTTCATTGGGCCCCTCTGACGGATGTCACCTCGCGGAAGGCCCGAAGAGCTCGACTCAAGACCCAATCAAGTGGAGAGAGTAACAACAAATTGAATTATGCCTGTGGAGTCGGCGCCACTGCGCCACGTTCCGACGTTCCGCTCCGGAGCAGAAGACTGGGGCGCACCATGCGGGAGAAGTGGCAAATTCCCAACGGCTCCCACATGAAGTGTTTTTTTTTCGGGTGGTTGGTTGTCTTGGCATCCATTTGCCGCTGCCATTTCGGGCGTAGCGGATCCGCGGAGCGCTTTCTGCCTGGTTCGACCGAAGGAATCGAAGCGAAGGGGAGAGGGATATGCAGGAATCCGGGGTTTGCTCGACTCCCACCCGCTCAGCTCTTGCGCCTGTAGAAACCGCCAAGACCCAGGAGGGCCTGTGGATCGCATGCGTCGATCGCTGACCCATGCTGACCTCAGGGCGAGCAGGCACAGGTCATGTACGAAGCTCTCGATTTACGCCCGGGAAGAAAACGGCGACCTAGGGATTGGCCCATGCTGCTGGGTTCGAGCCTATGCAAGTGGCGTTCTGGACCACATGTGGTGCCAAAGATAGTACCGAGGCCAAATGTAGCGGCGCGGCAGGGTTTGTGTAGGTGGATCAAGCGAAGACCCGTTCCTCGAGCTGTCTCGACGTCGTCGACCATGGGCGAGGCCAGTCTCGACTCGTCGCGCTAGCTCGCGCGACTCCATGGCGTTATCAGTCGTATTCTCTGCACCGTGTGCGTGCAACAGTGTGCTCCATGCGGTCCCTGCTCGCGGCGATGGAGTCGGAGCGACCCTCTGCTCCCCGGCCCCTTTCGGCCGGCCCTTCCCCTCCAATTGGCATAGGCAACAACTCGCCTTATCTAGGGTGTTTCGACCAATCGACCCGGCGAGACCTTTTCCACCCGACTCGAAACCCCGACCCACGCCATACAAATAGGACCGTCGTTCCACCCCGTCTGTTCCCCATCCTTCTAGCATCGTCTCTCACAGAGAGCACACCGAACCACCATGAACCACGCCAACGCCACTCTCGACCTCGAGTCGGCCAACGTGCCCGCCAGCGCCCTTCCGGCCAACGAGATCACCCCTGCCCAAGCCAAGGAGGAGAAGCAGGCCATCTACGGCGCCACCGTCGGCAACAACGATGAGGTTGTTGTCGCCGCCGCCGCCGACGGTCTCGACGGCGAGGAGGAGCCCACGGACGAGGAGTACGCGACCTTGCGCAAGTGAGTGAAGACCTACACGGCCGGCTCGAGCCCTGCTGACTCGCTCAGGGTCCCCGCTCCCATGAAGTGGGCTGCCATCGCCATGTGCATGGTCGAGCTCGCTGAGCGTGCCTCGTACTACGGTTCCCAGGGTTGCTTCTCCAACTTTGTCCGTGGTGGCCTCCCCGCCGGTGGTAACGGTGCCGGTGCCGTCGCTCCCGGTGATGCCGGTGTGAACCAGTCCGCCGGTGCCCTTGGCATGGGCTCGGTCGCCGCCTCCGCCACCAACTCGACGTTTGGTTTCCTCGCCTACCTCATCCCGATCTTCGGTGGTATCATTGCCGACTCCAAGTGGGGTCGCTTCAAGACCATCTGCTGGGGTACCGCCATCGGCGCCGTGGCTCACGTCCTCCTCGTCATTCCCGCTATCCCCTCGGTCATCGCCAGTGGCCACGCCTACATCCCCTTCATCATCTCGGTCATCATCCTCGCCTTTGCCGCCGGTTTCATCAAGCCGTCTCTTGGCCCTCTCCTGTGCGACCAGTCCCCCGTGAAGCGCCCCGTCATCCGCGTTACCAAGAAGGGCGAGCGTGTCGTCCTCGACCCCACTGCGACTGTCTCTCGCTATCTCAACATCTTCTACATGTGCATCAACATCGGCGCCTTCTTCGCCGTCGCCACGTCCTACACTGAGCGTTTCGTTGGCTTCTGGCTCGCCTTCCTCGAGCCCGGAATCCTCTACATGCTCATGCCCATTGTTCTTGTCCTCGCCTACCGCCGCCTCTACCACGCCCCTCCTCAGGGCTCCGTCACCCTTGAGGCGTGGCGGGTATTCGTCGAGATCTTCAAGCGCGGTGGCTTCAGCAAGATGTGGAAGGGTGGTGACCAGTTCTGGAACCTCGCCAAGCCTTCCTACATCGAGGCTACTCAGGGCTCCATCGACCGTTCAAAGATCTTCTGGGACGACCTCTTTGTCGAAGAGATCCGACAATCTGCCGCCGCTTGCGCCATCTTCTTCATCATTCCCATCTTCAACCTGGCTGACGGTGGCCTCGGAAACTCGGAGAACGACATGTCCGCCGCCATGACCCTCAACAATATCCCCAACGATGTCATCAACAACTTCAACCCTCTCACCATCATCGTCGCCACCCCGATCATCACCTGGGGTGTCTACCCGTTCTTTGAGCGCATCGGCTACCCGCTAAAGCCAATGACCCGGATGTCGATCGGCTTTTTACTCGGCGCTGCAAACATGGTGATTGGTGCCGTCGTCCAGTGGAAGATTTACGAGACCTCCCCCTGCGGTTACTACGCGACGACTTGCGACGATGTCTCCCCCGTCTCGCTCGGCTGGCTCATCTCCCTGTACGCCATCCCCGCCGTCGGAGAGATCTTCGTCAACGTCACGTCGTACGAGCTCGCCTACACCCGCGCCCCGGCCAGGATGAAGGGTCTCGTCTACGCCCTGTGTCTCTTCTCTTCGGCAATCTCGTTTGCGTTGCAATTGGCCCTCTCCAACGTGGTTCAAGATCCCAACCTGATCTGGAGCTATGTGGCTCTCGCGGTCGCCTGCTTCATCTGTGCTGTCATCTTCCCCATCTTCTTCAAGCACCTCAACGAGCCGTCTCGTTCGTTCGCCGACCCCGCCCGCCAGGCCGGTCTCCAGCAGCCCAACGTTAAGGCGACCCAGGCCGAGACTGTCGAGGAGAAGATTTAAGGGACATTGCATTGGGTAGTTGGTAGTTGTGCATGCAATGAACGATATGGTAAGCAATATTTCAGGTCGGGAGGAGAAGGAGGTCGGAATAACTCATTTTCAACGCGGGACTACTTTCTGCGCTTTCTGCTTCCACTCACGTGGTCCCGGGCATCTGCGGGCAGGCGCCGGGCATGAGTTCGCAGCCTCTTGCATGAGGAAGAGTAGTGCTAGCAGACCGAAGTAAGTGTTCAAATGGACGAATCGAAAGAAAAAAGATGGGTGCCACGGCCACATCGCCACAAAACCCGGCGGTGTTCCGGTATCTCAGGAATGTGGCACTCTTTGCCATCTCATACGCATTACAGTTACAAAACAGCCTGCGGCCGGACAATCGCGGGATTATCGGTGCCCATCTACCTTTCCACGGTCACAGCATTGCATCGGCGAGTCATGGGCTTGTCACAGACGGACAATCGCGGCATTAATGTCCGGATCCACTTCCCACGGTCCTAACGCCTCACGCCAGCCTGTGGCATGTACCCTCCGTCCCCCGCACAACCCCACCCTCCCGTACCTATACTGAACAGTGATGCATACTATCTTAAAACATGGAAGCTGATCAGTCCTTGGTAGGGGAAAGGAGAGAATGGAGAGACAGTCTCGGGGCAGGGGGGAGACGGGAAGCACAACGGAGAGAATAGTGTGGGGGGGGGGGGGAGGAAGTAGGCAACGGGGTTCTCGTCGCCTCAGTGTGCCGGCTCCCATCGATCTCACGTGCAATCTAAAGCAGTTTTGCTTCCCGCTTTGAGTCTGACATCGATCGAGCTCGACTATGGCACCTCGACCCAACTATGCGCGATGGTTCTCGCTTGCGGGACCGCTCTCAGATGATCATGCTATCCAAACGCCACACCTTCTTTGCCAAGTGGCGGGACCACATGGTCACATGCTCTGGCCAAGAGTGCCGACACTCTCGGGACAACCTGTCATTGTACCCGCCAAGCGCATGTCGGTGGGATGCAGCAGCGCTACACATACTCGGTGTTGGAAGACGAGAAAACTGCCCTAAGAGAGCTCGGAATGGTTGCACCGAATGTCCTGCCATACTCGCGCTAACAAGTCCCGATTGCGAGGCTCTTTGGCCCCAGAGGTCAAGTCAGCGGACACTCGGAGCTCCGGGGGATGCGGAGAGCATGTGCGCTAGCCCATGGGGGGCACAACCAAGGAAGGCACATCTTCGGCATCCCAGCTGGTCTTGAGCAACTATTCGCACTCCCCCAGACAAGTCCCGATGTGAGAGGAAGGAGTGCGCATCCATAGTTGGATCCGGCCGAGCCAGTCAGAGCAAGAGGAGCCTTCGATTGAGCGTGCCATTGTAATCTCGCCGAGATTACGCTGCACATGGGTGATCGTACCCATGGCTCTCGGCGAGCGTCCACCGTCGGAGAGTCACACGAACACCCAAAGTTGTACGCAAATAATGATACCAGGTATCGACGACAACAATCCCGCCGAACCTGCTCCGGGGCTCGCTCGATCCAGGCACTGCGGATCCCAACGACATGAACGTAACGCAAATGGCAGCGGGACTGACTGAACGAGCAGAAAGCAGGTGATCACACCGCTCACAGGAGCCGATCATTCCGCCAGCGATCGCCGCGCACGTACATCGCACAGGCCGAAGAGGTCTGCAGCGGCCCTCTGTTCGCGGCCAACGACCCGGCGTAAACGTGGGCTCGTGACCAGCAGGCTCGCTGGTCGTAATTTGCAGAAGTCGCATACCGGGTGCAGGCACATGGTCTGACGACGCCAAGAAGTGTAAACCACCCGCTCAGTCTGCTGTCGTGGCTTGGCCGGTCCATCTTCGGTCAGACTTATGCCGCCGGTGCGTACTCTCTGCTCGAGTCTCGCTCTGGATTGCATTGTCGGGTTCCTGGGGTAGCGCGACGTGCCAGGGGGCACCTGCTCCGCCGACGATGGACCATCTATGGGGGGTCGGGGTGCCATGTCCGGGGGATCTGCAGCCGAATCCGCGGTCACAAGTCGTTCCTCGAGTTGGGACGTCTCCAACGTGACCTCCACCCGTGCTATAAAGCGGGAGTCTGACTCTGACCATTTGACCCATCCCATCCCACACAACGTTCTTGCCCAGCATGAACACCCTCAGCTACCAGGAAGGCCCCAACCCCAACACCAACGTCGAGGATGAAAAGGTCATCTACGACAAGGAGGACATCCAGCATGTCGAGGCCACCGCGGGCATGCCCCCGCGCGGGTCCGTCGCCAACGACACTTGGGCGGACATCAAGGCCGAGGCCGAGCGTTCCGAGGCGCTCGAGCACTCGCTGACCATCGGCCAGTCGCTCAGGATCTACAAGTCGGTGAGTGGGCGACGACAGGGCGCTCGTCTCGGTCTGTGACTGCGAATGTGGCACTTGGTGTCCTATCCCTGCTTCGAATCCACTCCTCCAAGCCTTTGCTGACGCGTTCAGGCCGTGTTCTGGGCCGCGGCGGCCTCACTCAGTATCATCATGGAAGGCTACGACACCGCCTTGCTCGGCTCCTTCTGGGGTCTCCCGGCATTCCAGCAGCACTACGGCGAGTACCTCCCCTCGACCGGCGGCTACCAGGTCCCCGCCGAGTGGCAGATCGCCATCGGTCAAGGTTCCACCATCGGCAACTTTTTCGGTATCTTCTGGGGCTCCTTCCTCATCGACCGTCTCGGCTACCGCAAGTCCCTCCTCATCAACATGGCCATGATGATCCCCTTCATCGGCATCGTCACGTTCGCCCCCAACCGCATCGTCCTCCTCGTCGGTGAGATCCTCTGTGGTATCCCGTGGGGTGTCTTCAGCACCCTCGCCGAGGCGTATTCGTCTGAGATCTGCCCCCTCACCCTCCGAGGTTACCTCACCACCTACGTCAACCTGGTGAGTCGACTCGGCCCCCGTCTCAGATCCCCGGCTAATCGCCGCAGTGCTGGGTTATCGGTCAATTCATCTCCGCCGGTGTCCTCGTCTCCATCCAGTCCCTCGAGGGCCAGTGGGCCTACCGCCTCCCCTTCGCTATCCAGTGGGTCTGGCCCATCCCGCTCCTCATTCTCATCTACCTCTCCCCCGAGTCTCCTTGGTGGCTCGTCCGCCACGGCAAGCTCGACGAGGCAGAAATCTCCGTTCGCCGACTCGCATCGGCCGAGATGAAGGACCGCGCCAGGGACACCGTCGCCATGATGGTCCGCACCAACCAGCTCGAGATCGACGTGTCCGAGGGCACCCGCTACATCGACTGCTTCCGCGGCACCGACCTCCGCCGTACTGAGATCTCCATGATTGCTTGGGGTTGCCAGCAGTTCTGCGGTCTTCCCTTCGCCGGTTGGGCCGTGTACTTCTTCCAGCAAGCTGGTCTCTCAGTGGCCGACTCTTACAAGCTCGGTCTCGGCAACACCGCCGGAGCCTTCTGCGGCACCGTTGCGTCGTGGTTCCTCATCACCAAGTTTGGCCGTCGCCCGCTCTTCATCTTCGGCATGTCTTGGCTCTGTGCCGGCCAGTTCCTCATCGGCATCCTCGCCATCATCGCTCGTAAGGGTAGCTCCGGAGCTCAGTGGGCCCAGGCAGCCGTCATGCTCATCTGGGTCTTCTCGTACGACGCTACGATCGGCCCTCTCGCCTACTGCGTTGTCGGCGAGGCGTCTTCCACGCGTCTCCGTAACAAGACCGTCGGACTGAGCCGCAATTTCTACAACATTATCGGTATCGCGGCCGGTCAGTCGTCCATTCATCGCACTTCTCCTCAACGTCTCAAAGCTGACCCAGTGTTCAGGTCTGGGTATGCCCTACATGCTTAACCCCGGTCAACTGAACTGGGGAGGGCTCACCGGCTTCTTCTGGGGTGAGTCTATGGCCAAGGCCCTCTACATAACGCCCTCTTTGAGCGGGAAATCCTTGCGTGACGTCCTACTGACTCTGCTCAGGCCCTATCGCGTTCGTCTTCACAATTTGGACCTTTTTTAGAATGCCAGAGTTCAAGGGGCGTTCTTACTACGAGCTCGACATCCTCTTCGAGCGCAAGGTCAGCGCCAGGAAGTTCGCTTCCACGGTCGTTGAGAGGGACGCCGACGAGCACAACCGCGCCACCGAGGGTCTCCCCACCCACTAAACTCGTCAACGCACATGTGCGACGAACAAATTGCCTTGGATTTAGTCTGTGTACCGACTTGAAGAAGTGCAGTTGGGGATGGGTAGATGCTGTGAGGCGAAGATGTGCTATGCAATTGCTTCTGATTATCTGAGAAGAACGGCAGAGATGCCCAACTGCCACATTCGCGTTGCGACTGCCACATCAGCGCCGCAGCGCTGGAATGGCTTTTGATAGATGGCCGATCCTCACTGTTGCCTCGTCTAGTTCATGGCGCAGCCCACCTGAGCTCGTCCGCCCCCTACCACACCTACCCATCCTGTCCTGTATGTAGTGCAAGGGTGGCATCGATGGGCGAACAAAGCAATATCGGGGTCAGGATGACGACCAAGACGTCAGCCGACTACGTCAGGGCCTCCACATGTCAGCGGTGAATCGACTCGTCATTGACTCCTAAGTGTCTTCACAATGGCCCCCAGCCCGCACCCGAATGGATCAAGTCGTAGAAACTGTGGGGTCTGATTCGCGATGGACGCAAGTGAACAGTGATACTTGTGAGTCGGTGTCAATTCTCCTTGTAGTCAACCACTACACCCCGAGGACTCTAGTCGCTCACTCTCTCCACAAGCGCCCCAACCATGTCACAAGCGGAAAAGTACGCCCAGCACTGCAACGAGGTGTACTCGCCATGGTTCGCCGACAATGTTATGTCGAAGACAACCAATCCTGGGCCCCCACCCACCGCCCGAGTCGCCATCATCACCTGTATGGACGCGCGGCTCGACGTGTTCAAGATGTTTGGCATGGGATGGGGAGAAGCCCACGTCATCCGCGTCGGAGGGGGTCGAGTCCCCGACGCACTCCGCTCGCTCGTCGCTTCGGAGCACGTCTTGAACACCAACGAGATCATGGTGGTGCATCACACCGACTGCGGGTTCAGCAAGGCGAAATCGGAAGACGTTGCCAAGACCGAGATGAAGGAGAGCCTCGGGGGGTTGAGCGTGGATCATATCCCGATCATGCCGATTCTGGTAGGGCCGAAGAAAAGCGTAGAGGACGATCTGGCATTCCTACGCGTGTGTCCGTATGTCCGCAAAGACGCGAGGATCAGCGGGTGGGTCTATGAAACGGTCAAGGGGACGATAGAACAGGTCGGGTAGTCGCGCCATGAACAGGTCGAGTAGTCGCGCCATGCACTTGGGAATACCTCTTGTTCAGCTTATCCGACACTGCGACGGCGATTGACCCCGTTATCTTGCATACCATTTGGAAATCGTTGGAAATGGCCAAAGCGTTACGATCCGCTGTGAAAGCCCGGAACGAGAGCCCCACGGCAATGCCGGCGAGTCGTACGCGAGTGGTGCTACTCGGTCCCGACACGTCTAACCGTCAGCCTAAGCGAGGGGATTTGAGGCAGGGCAGCCGAAAGACCCCGAGTCCAAGGCTCATGGGCCGAAAGCCCCGACCGCCTTGCCAATGTCTGTTTGACATTCAGACAAAAACGATACGCGGCTAAGCCCTTTCGAGGAAAATGAGGTGCGACTTTGGGGAACAGTGTGGAAAGACCGAGGAGATCGTCCTCGGTCGATCCGCCTTGGCTTACCCCCAGGAACTGTTCCTGTTACATCAATTGGAGTTTTTTTCCGGAGACAGGCACATTATGGGCACGAGACGAGAGGGAGCCTGTTGGTTATCGAAAATGGAACCGCATGGGTCGGAGCAGTGCCTGGGAAGATATGTCGCTCCAAGCGAGATGTCGCCTTTGACATCGACAGACAATCAGACCAACGGCATTGCCTCGACCGGTCGAGAACCAACCGGCCCCACTCTTGGACCCTTGTCCTATGCCCCTCGGACTCTGTCCCCGGCTCCACGTCGACGACCCGTCTCGACCCGTCGCGACCCGTTTCCCACCTCGCCCCTTTGGTCCCCTTCGTTTAGATACATAAAGCCCGACCCTCCCCGCACTTTCAGAACCTATCTTCCCCACAGTCTCGCGGTTGTCTCTGTTGTCCCTTCGCCCGACGGATTCACGGAATCACCTCCCCGCGCGACCCCTGCACAACCTTGTCCCCTTCAGGGTTCGGAAGCGTTCGCTTAGTGCGGAAGCCTGGCCGATAGCGCAAAGAACGTCTCGCACCAATCACAACCCGCTTCTCAATCGTCCCCTTGCGTCTCCTATCTCGCGGACACCCCCCGCGCGAACGTATATATCCACCCTCCCCGCCACCCGACTCTCCCCACCCATCCCCTCGCAACACCCAGCCCATCATGTCCGGCCTCAACGAGGAATACGACGAGAAGAAGTATGGCGACCAGTACTCGACCCAGGTCGGGTCGGCCCAGGACAACCACGCCCCCGAGACCGCCTACGGCGAGGGCGAGGTCAAGGTCGGCCTCAAGCGTCAGCTCAAGGCGCGGCACATGGCCATGATCTCCATCGGCGGTGTCATCGGTACAGGTGAGTGCGAGCGTTTGCGCCATTGTCAGACCTGCACATGCTGACTCTCCCAGGTCTCTTCCTTGGTACCGGTAGCGCTCTCGCCCACGGTGGTCCCCTCGGTCTCTTCCTCGGTTACGCCCTCATGGGCTCGATCTGTTACTCTGTCATGGTGAGTGCGACCTAGCGCGGGCGCAAGCTTGCCCGCTGACCTCGCAGATCTCTCTCGGCGAGATGATCGCCTACCTGCCGATTCCCGGTGGCCACATCAAGCTCGCCGAGCGTTTCGTTGACCCCGCCCTGTCCTTCACCATGGGCTGGAACTACTGGTACAACTGGGTCATCATCCTCCCCGCCGAGCTCTCCGCCGCCGCCGTGCTCATCAACTTTTGGAACAAGACCGTGAACAACGCCGCGTGGATCTCGATCTGCCTCGTCGTCGTCGTCACCATCAACCTGTTTGGCGCAGGCGCCTACGGCGAGGCCGAGTTCTGGTTCGCCTCGATCAAGGTGCTCACCATCGTCGGTCTCATCATTCTCGGCATTATCATTACTTCTGGCGGCGGCCCCGACCACCAGTCGATCGGCTTCAAGTACTGGGACTCGCCCGGTCCGTTTGTCCAGTACGCCGGCATCGCCGGTGTCACTGGCCGTTTCCTCGGCTTCTTTGCCGTTCTCACCCAGGCCGCCTTCTCCTACATTGGTACCGAGATCGTCGCCATTGCCGCCGGTGAGGCCAAGAACCCCCGCCGCAACCTCCCCCGCTCGATCCGCAAGGTCTACATCCGTATCCTCGTCTTCTACCTCGGCGGCACCTTCATCATCGGTCTCCTCGTGCCGTCTGACAACTCCTCGCTCACCCTCAACTCGGGCACGCTCGCGTCGCCCTTCGTCATCGCAATCAAGAACGCCGGTATCCCCGTGCTTCCGTCGATCATCAACGCCTGTCTCCTCACCTCGGCCTGGTCCGCCGCCTCGTCCGACCTGTACACGTCGTCGCGCGCCATCTACGGCCTCGCCTTGACCCACCAGGCCCCAAAGATCTTTGCCCGCACCACCCGCAACGGTCTCCCCTACGTCGCCCTGATCTTCTGTTCCCTCTTCGCCGCCCTCGCGTACATGTCCCTCGGCTCCACCGCCGGCGTCGTCTTTGGCTACTTTGCCAACCTCACCTCGTCTGCCGGTCTTCTCACCTGGTGGGGTATCTGCGTCACCTACACCCGTTGGTACGCCGGTCTCAAGGCCCAGGGCATCGACCGCAAGACACTCCCGTACCACGCCACCCTCAACAAGGGCGCGTTCGCCGCCTGGTACGCCATCGTCCTCATCACCATCATCCTCATCTTCCAGGGCTTTGCGTTGTTCCTGGGCGCCGGCGAGGCGGGCTACGTCTTTGACCACGCCACGTTCATCACCGACTACCTCCCCGTGTTCCTCTTCCCCATCATCTACTTTGGCTACAAGGTGATCAAGAAGTCTCGCGTCGTCCACGCCGAGGAGATGGACTTTGTCACCGGACTCGACGTCATCGAGGCCGAGTCGTACGACGAGCCCCCGCCTAAGAACTGGGTCGAGCGGGTTTGGAGCTGGATCATGTGAGGGGTGCCGAGTGGCAAGAGTTGCGCAAAGAGGCGGTGGGGCGCTTTGTTAGGTATACTTAATATACTCATTCAAAATTACGTTGTCGGTATCGCACCTCGTTGTTGATGCAGATATGCTCCCTTAATTTGGCCCGGGTGGTCTGGACGAAGATCCAAAGCGCGGTCGACGAAAATTCCGTGTCTCCCGTCGACATATGCGGGTCACCGCCGTCTGATCGCCGCCACAGTGTCATCGTCACGTGACTCGACGCGACCCGCCTCGGACTTCGTCGTCGTTTCCCGGGCTGGCTCACCGACATCACATCAACGTATCCCGCAACCTTGCTCGCCATCTTCAACCCAACTTTTCATCCATCTTCTACGATCAAACTCGAGGCTCACAGGGGACCAGCACCGCCTCGCCTTCCGCCGCACTCGCTGGAATCGCCTTCGTCGTGACTTGCTGGGCTTCCGGCTGCGCTACCTTCCCCTCGACCCCTGGTACCTCGGGCATCTTGCACACATATCATGTTCACGGTTTAACTTGCGGAAGGGTCGGATCATCATGAGCAGATGTACTTGAGCTGGTGAGAACGGCGCGACGATTCGCTTCCTTCTTCAACACTCTTTCCCTCCCCACTCTCGATTCGGTCCGATACTCGCGATACGTGCATATTCAGCGCTAGCCGCTTACTCGTGCCGTTAGAATCGCACCATGTCGGTCATCCCTACCATCCTCATCACCTTTCTCACCTTTGTCCTCCTCCTCCGCCTGGTCATCTTCCCCGTCCTCTTCCGTGCTCTCACCAACTTTCGCGTCTCGTCGTTCTCGCCGTTGTCCGCGTACGGCCTAGAATGGAGATCAACCTCGCAGGCCAACGCGGCGTCGCCGACGCTCCGCGTGCAGCGGGCCAGGTGGGCGTGGGGCGGGTACAAGGGGACGATGTGGGGTTGGTGGTCTTGCGGCTGGAGGGTGTGATGTTCAGAGTGAGGAAGGGGAATTCGCAGAAACATAACGAGGAGCCGCCAAAGCCAAAGGTAAGCAGCCGGCCCAACGTCACTGACCCTCAGCCCGGTCGCCTCGCGTTCTGCAAAACCAAGCTCGTCTCGTCACTGCTTCACCTGTTCATCCATCACTACCCGGGCCTCGCCCGCATCGTCTCGGTCCATGTCTCTGACATCCGTCTCGTTTTCGAAGAGTTGAGCGGACTCGAGCTCGCCGTTGGCGACTTTCGCCTCGGTGTCAAGGTCGATTTCGAAGGGTTTGTCGTGCCCGACGCACCCGCCGCCCCTGCCTTCTCCCCATCCGCTGAGAAACGGGGCAACCCGCTAGACGACGCCGACTTGTCCTTCTCGCCTCCTCCCTCCCCGGTCATATACACGTCCTTCACTCACCCCTTTGGCGGCACATTCAGTCCCAGCCCGACCACCGAGAAATCAAACCGAGAGTGGCCCGAGCCCATGTCACGCTTATCCCACGCCAGACGACGCGCATCGCACCACTACTCCAAGGTCTCCAGCACCGCCAGCCAGATCTGGTCTCGCGCCATCGCCCGTGCTCACGGCTCGGTCTCCTTCTCCGCGTCTGTCGACGACGTGTCGATCGTCGTTCCTCGCGAATCAGAGCCAAAACCTGCCAGGCAGCGGATGTCCGACTTGCCCAACGGCAAGAGCCAAGCGAAACCTCCTTCGCTGGGACGTCTGCGTTCCGAGTCTCTGCCCGCCCGACCAAAGTCGTTTGCCTCGGCCCAATCGCTCAACTCGATCTTCCGAGGTTTGTCGGGCCGCTCCGAACCGGCTCCAGAGCTCGGGTTCGACCGACTCGTTTGGGTCGAAGGGATGTCTCGGGCGGTGTTTGGCCTGGGTTTCGGGCCAAAGAAGGGCCTCCTCGGAGAGGATACCCTCAAAACCACCGTGGAGCTGGGCAAACTGCAAACGAGTCTGGGCGGGGTGGAACGGATGCAAGAGTTGGTCAAGGCGCGAACACCCACGGAGCGAGCGCCCACGGAGCAGCCCCAGAAGAAGCAATGGAGTCCAAGAGCCATGCCACGAGTGAGTGCTCCGCCCCACCCGCGCTGACGACAGATCATCCTCCGCGCTTTCGAATCCGTGTCGGTCTCTCTGGCCCACATCAGCATATCACATCGCCTCCCTCACCCGTCCCACTCCGCCTCGTCGTCTTCCACCGATCTCACCGCCGTCACCAGCCCCGAGGAAGACTGCTTCACCGTCTCGCTCGAGCTCGCCGACTTGTCGTGTGGTCTCTCCGCGGCGGATTCGTCCAACAACGAGATGGCGCGCAACGCTTTCGGCAGCAACCTCTCCCCCGAATGCCGCGTCCGCGGAGTCGCCTTTGCCCTGCAATGGAGCTCGATCGCGCTGCAGTGCATCGCGCCCGGAGAGTCGAGCGAGGAGAAGAGTCAGCTCTTGGCGATACGCCAGGCGGATTTCAACGGGCTCTCCACGTGGAGACCCGCCGGATGGTCAAGAGAGGAACTGCTGTTTGCCCACGACCCAAACCTCGCCGTGGTGATCGGCAGAGGATCGATCGCCTCGGTGGATGTGGCAGGGGACGTGCAGCTACTCCAGGAGCTTTCCGAGGCGTGGAAGTGTAGTCGGCCCGCCGCCGCGAGACCGCACGCCGACGCGAAGCCGCCCTCGTCGCTCTCGTCGCCCTCGTCGCCCTCGCCTCCCTCCCCGCTCTCTGGCCTCCCCCCTCGCGTCAGCATGGTCCTCGACGTTGGCCACGCCATGGTACTCCTCGCGGACCGCGTTTCCGAGCACCAGACCACCCTCACTCTCGCCTCGGACGGCCTCCACCTGGGTTGCTTCACCAGCTTCTCAGAGGTCATCGCCCGTCGTCGGGATCGTAGCGCCAACAAGGCCGCATTCCGAGAGGAGGAAAAGGTATTTGCCCTCCGGCAGCATGCCGACGACTTCGACGCCACGCAATCAGAGTCCACGCTCAAACCAGAGCTTCGACGGTGTACAATCTACCCCCAGGCGATACTTCAAGACGACCTGTCCATATCCATGCGGGCCGACGCGACGCTCTCGCTCGAGCCGATGTTCCTGCACATGTCGCTGTCCGACAGCAAGGGTCAGCAAAATACCTATCACCTGGCATCGATCGGCCGCGCTCACGGCACGGTCACTGGCGACGTCTTGGGGAGGCAAGATGTGCATGCCGACGGCAACGAGGTCACCACGCTCGACCCGAGCACACTCTCCTGCAGCGTCGACCTCGGCCTCGACCAAGGCGTCAAGCTGAACCTTTGGAACATGCCGGTCATCCACGCTCTCGTCGCCATGGGTCAAGCCCACCAGCACGGTCACATCGCTACACCTCCACCAGCCCACGCAGCCAGTCTCCTCCGCCGCCTCCCGTCCGGCATCTCCGCTCGAATGTCGCTCGGCCTCATCTCGGTCTTTGTCGGTCACGAAGACCCGAACCCCCACTGCAAGCTGCACCTGACCCGCGGCATCTGGCTCCAATCCAGCGCAACCCTCGAATACGCCTACTTCAACAACCGATCTCAGGCGATGACATGTCGACACGCCCTATCCGCACCGCAGCGAGCAAAGCTCCGCCTCCCAGAGGACATCACCACCCAGGCCCTCGCATTCTTCCATCACCTCTTGCCAGACCAGGGCAACGCCGCTCTCGTCTCGGTGACCCTCCAGGACACTTTCCTCAAACCCATCTTCAACGGCACCCGGTTCGTCGCCGCCGGAGGCACCAGCATGTCTCACGAGACCTTGGCAACGCCAAAGGAGCGGCAGGGCGACCAGTACGTCGGCTGGGAGTTTCGCCGGCCGCACCCAAAAATGTTCCTCAAGTTGGGCGAGTTTGCAAACAACGTCCCCCCACTCGAGATCAGCGACACGGACCAAGCCCGACGGCCTTTGATCCGCGTCCCCCACGCCGCGCTCAACTGGCTCATCCAGCAGGCCAAGCCCGACGCGGTGCTCGAGCACAAGCTCACGTCGCGGGTGGAACATGTCACCCTGGTGTGTGACTTGTCGCACGTGTACTCGGCCCTCCTGGCCATGCAAACGGTCAAAATGGTTGCGGCGGCTTGGAGAAAACCAAAACCCGCTCCAAAATCCGACACCCCGCCAAACCTCTCCATCGAAGTGGTCGTCCCTCACGCCACTGCCCACTTTGCGTTCCCGCTCAAGGAACAGGCCTTCTTCTACCTCGGCGGGATCACCGCCTCGAGACTCCCCGGGACCCGCGGCGTCATCGGTGCAGATCAGTTTCTCGCGTACGTCCCCAGTGCTAGGGAAATCGGGTCGTGGGAAGAGCTAGGCCGCATCAAGCACCTCGAGGTCAAGGTGTCCCCGCCACACACAAAGCTCGCCTTCGACATCGACGCGGAAGCGCTGCGGCTTCGGATCCCCGTCGCGTACACCTTCTCCAAGCTCGTCCTCAACGTCAACGTCACCGTCAAGGCTATCAAACTCCTCCTCGATGACCTCGGGGGCAAAGGTTTCTCGTTCGTGCGTAAGCCCGGCGCCGAGGCGCCAAAGCACGTCCCGAGTCTCAACTTTTCAATCAAGCACATGTCGCTCGAGGCAAAAGACAACCCGATCGAGACGGACCTCAACCTAATCTGGCGAGCGGGACTTGTCGAGCAAGAGGCGAGAAACGAGCTCGAGGACAAGTTTGAGCAAAAGATGGCTCTCCTCGCCGAGGCAGAGGGTCACTCGTCCGACGAAAGTGTCGACGGCACCCGTCGCGAGCCGAGGTTGACTCACAAGAGCGCCGTGTCGGCCGACGAGGCGAGGTACCGGCTCGACTGGTGGAAGTCGCGCTCTTGGGTCAAGCGGATCAGAGCGGCCAAGACAGAACAGCGGCGCAGAGAAGAAGCCTCGCTCAGGGTGCTCAAGAACACCGGAGCCGACATCAAGCTGCCGATTTCCATCGTCCAGTCCACGCTCACCGCGCCGTTGTTCCGCGCCGCCTTTGACGGGGTCAAGCTCAGCGTGTCAGACGCCGGCATGTCCCGTGACGAGCTGCTGCAATACATGGGCGACGTCTCGGCGCCGTTCGACGACGGGACCGAATTCTCCCTCATGGTCCCGCTCAAGCTGTCTTGGTCGATGGACCAAGCTGTGCTGCGACTCCGGGACTATCCCCTGCCCCTCCTCCGAGTGCCGCCGGTGCAGCCCGGCGAGACTCGCCCGGCGTGGCACGTCGAGACACCCATCATCATCGCGGAAGAACTACAGGGTGACGACTCGATGATCCTCATCCCGACCGAGGTGATCCCGGCGGGCTGCGGCGCCGCCGACGCCGCCCCCTTCACCGTCCAGATCGCAAAGACCATAATGCCGGTCAAGACATACGCCAGGCCAATGGTCCGGATCTCGTCGGACAGGATCACAGAGTTCACGTGGGGAAACTCGTACCAACCCGCGATCCAGGATTTCATGAAGGTCATCGAGAGTCTCTCGCATCCGCCAAGAGATCCGTCGGCCCGGGTGGGATTCTGGGACAAATTCAGGTTGATCCTTCATTGGCGAGTGACGGTGGACTTTGTCGGACCGTGTCATCTGCACTTGAAAGGTGAGTCGCTGGGTCCGACGTTGCTTACTCTAGGCTCGCGCGATCCGTACGCCGTGAACGGCCTTGGTGCCGGTTTCGCCCTTGCTTGGCGAAATGGCACCCGACTCACCATCGCTCAACCCAACAAGCAATACGAGACGATCCAGATTGCTTCGGACGAACTCCTCATCGCCATCCCAGAGTAAGTACCCGTGCCTGAAAACGATTTCACTGACGTCCAGTCTCACCTCGCTCCACGACGGCGCCGCCATCGGCTCCGAAGGGCCCGAGACTGCACCCGTCGATCCCAGCGAGCGAGAACAGGTCGAGCAGGGCCTCATCAGCCGAAGGTATACCAAGCCCTGCGCGCGATTCCTCAATGGCGTGCGCGTTGGCTTTGGCTTTGTCTTTGAGCGCACGTGTCGGCCGTGGACCTGCGAGCACAACTGCGGCGAAACGGACAACCTCTTCCACCGCCAGTGTAGGATCTTCGACTTCAAGCCGCACCAGCAGGTCATCCTCCGAGCTCCCGAGGCCGTCGAGCGAGCAGAGCAGGAGCTCGGACATGTAAGCGTGTCCTCGAGATTGTGCTGATCTCAGACTTCCGACTCGTACGAAGGGTTCCGATCCGATTACATCCACTTTTCGGTGTCACTTGTCGCCCCCACGAGCGAGCAAGAAAAGTCGGCCGAGCAGAGCACCGTCGACGCGGACAAGCACAACAGCCTGCACTTCTCGCCAAAGGCCTTTGCCCATTTCTTTGCCTGGTGGAATCTCTTCGATTCGTCCTTGTCCCTGCCCATCCGCCAGGGCAAGCTCTTCCCAGACTCACCGCCGCCGTCCAAAAAGTTTGGCAGGAGTCTCGGAACCATCAAAGTGAGTAGACGGTTTCGCCGTTGCTGACCGCAGTACCGCTTCGACCTTGCGCCGGTGTACGTGTCGCATGTCTACGCTCAAGTCGCCCCCGAACTGTGGGCCGCTGGCAAGTCACAATCCCTCGGCGTCAAGTTCCGCTTCAAGCGGTTCCGTGCGGATGCGCATCAGCGAGCGCAGGAAAAAGTCGTCCGCCACGAAAAGCTGGGCCGCACAACCGTCGTCATCCACAAGCCATTCTATGCCGCGGACCTCCTCCTCAACGACATCACCCTCAAGGGCATGCGCGCGGACTTTAGCGAGACGACTTTGATGACGATGGAAGAGGCTGAAGAGTCACTACCCAGAGCCAGCGAACTTGCACGAGGAGATCGGGCATGGTTCAACTATTTCGACTTTGTCGACGCCGACCGCAAGCCGTTCGACCAGGATCCTCGGATCGAGCTCGTCGATATCGGGGACTGTCCCGCGGTCTTCTTCTCGAAACGAGTCAAGGCGAGGCAGAGTACTCCGAACGACGACGACGGGAGCTCCCTTGGATCGGGGAGCGATAGCCGGCTCGACGTTGAGAGTAGCAAGTTTGGTCACGAAAAGAGCCACATTTGTTATCTCGGCGCGGCGGAGGGAGTGGGACCGACCCAGATCCGTATCACCAAGCAACGTATAGAGGAGCTTGAAGCGAGGCTCAACTCGATCCCAGAGCATTGCAGCGGACCTGAGAAAGTGAGTACGTACCTCTAGTCGGGGCTGACGCCAGGTCGACAAAAACGTCACGACCAATCGACTCCGGACGCTGCACAAGCACCTCGCCGAGCTGTCGTCCAAGGAGAAGCGGCATATCGACGATCACACCCTCGAGTCGGCGGATGGATCGAAAAAGAAGGGAGAGGACGACCATGGTGCCGACGAGGTATTCTTCGAAAACACGTTCCACGTCCATTGCCCCAGAGTCTTTTTCACCAACACGTCACGAAACATCCTCTACAAATACTTCTACTCGAGCCAGGATCGCAAGCGGGAAGAGTACACCACGTCGCATGCCTCTCTTCGAGGTATCCGGGATGGTATGCAGCGCCGGCTCAAGATGATCGTGGACAGACTTCCGGATGACGGCAACGAGGCCCCGGGATCCGCACCCGCCGACACGGCCTTTGACATGCTGCGTGACCTCGAGCGCTCCTTGCGGGACAAGAAAGTCACAAACAGGTTCCGCCTTCCCGCGGACCCGGATACGGGCCGAGACGATCTCAGTAGACCATCAGCCGGCCTCCCAGCCGATACCAGCGTCAAGCCCAAGAACCGACTTCTCATCCTCAAGCCGCAGATCGCGCTGCGGTCCCAGATCGATGACAGCTCGATTGTGCTGCTCGCGGTGGAGGAGGTCAGCTTCAAGGGGTTCGCCATTCTCGACGAAGCGGGCTTGGATGCGGTCTCGGCGGATGTCCTCACGAGGTGAGTCCAATGACCCGATGCGCGCTAACCACAGGGATTATGTCTTCCTCAAGGGAATGCAAGCGTTCTACCCCACCGAAGAGACGATGTGTCGCGAGCGAGGGCCACAGGGCGTCCCCCGCGGCCTCGATTTCGTTCCGCTCGAGATCTTCCTCGACGTCCGGAGCGAGGCGACAGATTACGATCGGATCGTTCTCAAGACCGACGCGGCGCTCTCGTTTGACCGATTCAACCACCTGCGCCTGCCGCGAGGACTGCAGTGGCCCGAAGTCGACGAGGACAACGGCACAGACACGAGCCATCTCCGAATACACCAGGATCTCACGACGATCGTGGTTCCACGAGTGACCGTATCTGCGACGTCAAAGCATTACACCGCGCTCTACAACGTGGTCACCGATCTGCTACTTTACCAGGACCCGAGCCACCGCCATCGCTCCGAGCGCGTCGACAGCTTCATCTTTGCCTTTGACCGCAAGGATCGGGACCCGGTACGCCTTCTCATGGATCTGTTCAACCTCCAACAGAGCATCCGCAGTCTCGCCGCCCTGCAAAGGGGGTATGAGGCCAATGTGGACCTTCTCACCGACGAGGGCAAGTCGGAGCTGTTCAAGATCCGCACAGACCTCCTCGAGGCGACCGAGCAGCTCTTCACGGTATTCGAGGCCATCTCGATCAACACCAAGCGAGACGAGGCCCGGGCGGCGCTGATCACCACGAGCCGGATGGACGTGCGTGCCGGCGGTATCGCGTGGCACATGCTCCAAGACGACTTCAAGCCGCTCATCAAGCTCGATATTGACGGGATGCTCTACTCGCATCTGACCAACAAGGACGGCTCGACCGACTCGGCGATGGTCATCAATGACCTTTGCGCGCTCAACTCGAACGCCGACGCGCTCTATCCCGAGGTCATGGTTCGATACGATTCATCTGGTTCGGCGAGGAAGAAGAGCGTGAGTCCAGCCGGCCCCAACCGTGCTTACATACAGGCCGATTCGTTCGCTTCCGCGTCGTGGTCCATGCTCGCTCCTGTCGGAGGTATCGCCATTGTTCGACACTTTGCCTTTTACCTCCACCCCGTCCGGTTCAAGCTCGAGGAACGCGTGGGCCACGCCATTGTCGATTACATCTTCAATGACCGTGTCAGGCGCCGCAAAGAACGCAAGGACGTGGAGAACGGCACGGCGACGCCGCGCTCCGAGACCAACGGCAATGGCCTGGCACACCTGTCCACCGATTTTGGCCGGGGAAAGAACGCCTCGTCAGCCGAGATGCCTCCCCTGGCTCGTACCAGGTCTACCAGCTCGGTGGCGACTCAATCGGGCGAGGGCATCAGCAACGCGAAAAAGTTCGCAATGGTTCCGATGCAGGATGCGGCGGAGATGAGGCTGAGAGCAAAGTCGAACAAGACCTTCATCAGAGTTGTGTTTGGCTGCACGAGCTTTGTTCTGAGCTACAAGGTGGGTCCTGTTTCGCTTTGCGTGGGGTTTATTGCTGACTTGGGCAGACCGACGACTCGAAGAAGCACTCCACGTTCAGTCTGCCCGACTGCGTCGACTTCAAGCTCAAGACGCCCGAGATGGTCTACCAGAACAAGGTGTGGGGTTACGAGGACGTGTTCGAGCACGTCAAGCGAGGTGAGGCGGATTTCGTCTCCCCTACAATGCCATTACTGACGAGTCAGATATCCGGAGCTACGCGTGGTCCCAGACGGGCGACCTCTTATCCCAGATCATCAAGAAGACGAGCGTTTTCCGTTCAAAGAAGGGTTTACGACAACTCGCAACATCTTCCACCGAAGTCATTCGGACCAACACCAGAAACCTGGCCGGCTCGCCATCACGCCTGCGATACCATGTCGAACCCCCAACACCCGGAGACGACGAGCAGGTCGTAGAGCTCGGACTGGCCAGGGCCATCTCACGAGTGAGCACCCGTGGAGCCGGGGCTTTGGCTTCGACGAATGGCGACTCGTCTTCGCCGGTCAGCCTCATCAGATCAAAAGGCAGAGAGTCGAGTCCGAGCCTGAGCTTGAGCCCGTCGCCAGAGCAAGCGAAGCGGGAAAAGGACAAGGACAAGGTCGACGCAAGGGGACAAGACGAGGAGAATAGCGGGAGCGACGACGAGAAGGGTGTCGGAAAAGCGGTCAAGGGGTTCTTGGGCAAGCTGAGGACGAGGCACACCAGCGGAGCAAAGGACTCGGGGGACGAGGTGGGCCCGACATGGATCTAATGAATCATGATCCAGTTGTGCTGATCAGGCAGGCGTCAATGGTTTCAGAAAAGGCAAAGAAGCAGAACTCGCTATGATGAGGGATCAGAAGATTTAGACGCTGTCGAGCTTGTACTAGTATGGCACCAGACCATTACCCACCCTCACCACACACACGCAAGTAGTGTCAACCTCCCGAGAGTGCCCACACTGGTCTTCTTCGTCACTCCACCTCCCCTCTCTTCCTCCTTGCAACTGCCACCGGGCGTCATCGTAGAGAATCTCTTGGGGTGTGCAGTTGCTGCTGTAGCTTGTAGGAGTGGCGCATGATGCGGAGATCGCAGCGAATGCATGTCTGCGAACGAGTATACTGGGCAGCAGAGTGGGGCTTGCTACAGCCTGGCTTTGGGGCCGACTAGCGAGCCTCCGTCAACGGGTACCACGGTGCTGTGACGCGGATACATCAGCTCCAACACGAAAATCATTACATCCACCTGGACGCGAATGTGGACCCACCCTGTGACCCACTCCCCGCCTTTACCGGACAACCACAAACACGCCGCGGCCACGTCCTCCGGCTTCCCGATCCGCTCGAGAGGGAGACCCTGGGCGATCTCCTGCTCGAACGAATCGAGTGTTGCGCGCATCATCTTAGAGCGGAACGGACCGAGGGCGAGGGTGTTGACTGTGATGGAGGGACCGACGCGGGATGCGAGGTGCCGGGAGAGTCTGCGGGAGTTGCGGGGGTTACGGGGGTTTCGGGGATCAGTGGTCGGATAATGGAGAGGTGGAGCAGATAAGGGGCGAGGGGATACGGATGAGGACGATGGGCTGGAGAGAGAGACAAGAAGAGACACCACGCACTGGTGCAGAGCCGCTTTGGACGCCGAGTACGCGAATGTCTCCATACCCGGCACGCTAACTCCGTTGATCGACCCGATCTGAACGATCAGCAAGTTGTGCGTGTCGGGCGAACCTTCTCCTCCTTCTCTCCCGGCGGGCGTGCTTGAGTAGCGTAGCGCGAAGCCAGCCCCCAGCCCCAAACCCAGACGCGGACCCAGACCCACGTTGATCACCCTGCCCACACCGTCCCTCGTCCCGCCCTTCTCGAGCAGCGGCAACAGTTTCTGCGTCAAGGTAAACACCCTCTGGACGTTGAGCGTGAGGAGCTTCGTCCACGCCGAGTCGGGGTAGGTGTCGATGGACTCGCCCCATGTCACGCCGGAGTTGTTGACCAGGACGTGAAGCACTGTTCGGGCGGGACAAAGGGACGATCAGTACGAGCTTCGATCGGGTATGTTTCCAATGAGGGAGTTGGGGGTGTCGCTGAGGAAGGCAGCGATTGCGCTACACCACGCCACGCCGCACTGTGCCGCGCCGCACCCACCTTCCTCTCTCTTTGCGATCTCTTTCACGAGTCGCTCGCACTCGTCGTATCGCGACAGATCGGCCGGGAGGGAGAAACACCTTCCCGGACCTTGCTTGGTCAGACGCGAGGCGGTGTCGTTGCACGCCGAAACGTCACGCGAGGAGATGTAAACCTGTTCACGATCATGGCGTGAGCTCGATTCGGTTCCATCAAGCTGAGCTCTGGCTCTGATTCCTGATCGCTTTGTCTACGGTTGTTCAAAGTCGTTGTTCTTCGTCGGGGCTGGAGGCGGGCCGGTCGCCGGTCGAGGACGTCGAGGACGGACGGACGTACCTTCGCGCCATTGGCCACGTATCCTGCTGCGATCTGTTTGGCGTGAGCGATTCATCGCCAGACGTCACATCCCGACTGGATTGTGGGCGAGCACACTGCACACTGACCATCTCGCCCACCCCCCGACCCCCTCCAGTGACGAGCACGACCTGGCGCGGTCAGTCCACGCCGTCGCGATGCTTCCACAAGCGACAGCACGACGCACCCTGTCTTTGACGTCGAACAGGCTTCGGATGTCCATGTCTTTTGTTCCACTGGCTGTAGTCCTCGGCTAGGGATCGACGGCCAAGATACGTATCGCCGAAAGAGGGGGGTCAAGATCAAGTCTTTGGACATACTGGTCGGTCGGCTATGAGCGCCGATGTCGTTGCCGGCTACAGTGGGCGTGTTCCTTCTTGTCCCACTTGCACTTACACTACTCGGCGGCCGCCATGACTAACGATGATTGCATGATGTGCGCTGTGACCTACATGCTACAAGGGCCAGCGTCCACAGCATCCAAATCCTATGCATGGGCATAGAGCTCAGAGGACTGCAGCAAGACAGAGACGATCGTAGACAAAGTGACGTGGCGTCGGAGTGACTGTCTCTTGGCTGGCGGTATCAACTGTATCAACCGGGCCGAGGCGACGAGCGAGCGAGCGAGTTGGAGACGTGCCAAAAGTCGGTCCAGCAGCAGCCACTTGTACATTGCACACCCATCCGAGCTGCCTTCCTACGCTCATGGGCCCACGCCCGTCCCCAGGCTCAGCAAGCTTGGCTCCTATTCGCAATGGTCGTCCGCCAGTAACTTTTTCGCCCGGGGCGGTCTCCCTGTCCACCGCTCGACGCTCTTTCCGGCCGCCCTCATCTTCTCTCCCCCTCGCGTCGTCTTCACCTCTTGCTACTCTGCACCATGTCCGTGTGCGTCACAAGTCTACACAATCTCTCAGCCGGTGGTCCAACTTCGGCTCGTTCTTCTCTCCTCCTCCGCGTCGGGATGCTGCTCCCCCACCCGACTCGGCGCATTCCTCGCTCCTCGCCTCGCTAGAACCCCTCGACGTCCCGCGTCTACGTCAAGCGTACGAGACGCTCCTATCGACTCAGCTCCAAGGCTCCGGCTCCGGTTCCGGCCCCGATCCCGACTCAAACCCCTGCCCTCTTACCACGGGAGAGATCAATCGCATCATGGACACCCTATCCCGATCCCCGGACGTCGGTGCACTCCGCCTCCTCGCCAAGGTGTTCACCGACCTGCCCAAGTGGGGATATGCGGGGACGACCAAAGCCCGGCGAATCATGATCCGCGGTCTCTGTGTTGGAGGGAGGGTATCAGACGCTCTCAAACTGGCGAGGAACGTCCCCGCAAACGAAGTGGAGTGGTTCAACCTCCTCGACTCGGCTGTCAAGCGAGATCCTGCCGCGGTGGATTCCGTCCTCGAGGAATTGAAGCGACACCGAGACCTGACTCCGGAAGAGTACGCCGTGGTCTTCCGACACCTGCGCCATTCGATCCCGGAAGCTGGTGTCGAACCGATACGGGACAAAATGGTGGAGACGTTGAGGGAGATGCGCGCTAAAGACATCCGCCTCGATCGTAATGGCGGGGCAGACCTGGCGGGTCTACAGGTCAGACTGGGCGATCTCGATTACGCGCAAATGGTGCTGTCCGAGTGGGATATGGAGAAGACCAAAGATCCCAAGCTCTGGAATCTCGCGGTGGAGCTGGAGATGGCCAGGGCAACGGCAACGGCCACGACAACGGCCACGGCGACAGCCACGGCAACCCTCACGCCCACGGCGTCCTCTGGCTCCGATGGCGAGGACATAGCCGTACGAGAGGTGGTGACGAGAATGATCAATCGAGGGGTGGCAGCTCCCCAAAGAGCAATCACTTTTTTTGCCGTCCGACATATGTCCGACACCCGCGCGAAACGCTCGTTCCTCGGCTCACACGATGTCATCGCCGCAATCGATCATGCGGAGAAGGTCTGCCGGACGGACGCCTCCGCGACGGTTTGGGCAGAGGCGATCCGCCTGCTCACTCTCGACAACGCCGACGGCGGCGCCGCATTGGACGCTTACGCCGAGGCTCGACACCGTGGCGTCATCGTCAATGTTCAGCTGGCGCAGGCGCTCGTCCTTCCTCTCTGCAATGCGTCCCCGCCCCAAGTAGCTTCCGCCATGGGCGTCTATGCCGACCTCACATCTGAGCCGATACCCCTCAAGACGACCCGAGATCGCGACCGACTCCTCGAGCTCTACACGACGCTCTTGCGAGCTGCATCCCGCGCGGGATTTCTGGACATCGCTACGCGCTTGATCAAAGACTTGCGGGCTCGCTCCTTGCCGCTCCCACCTTCCGGCGCCACGTCCATCCTCATCGCCATCATGCGTATCGCACCTGATCATCACGCGGCCTTTGGCATCTACGCGCACTTTCACGCTCTCAACGGCGCGAGGCTCAGCGCGAACGACTACTCGGCCATCCTCGCGTGTTTCCTCGACACCAAGAAACAATCTCCCTTTGCCCCGCCGAAGCTCTACCTCGAGATCGTCCAGGACATGCGCCGATCAGGCTTTCGACCAGATTCGCAGGTCCTTGCCTCTCTCTTACGATCCTATGGCGCCCGAGCAACGGGCGTCTTGAGATCTTCCAACGACCCGGCAGTTCGAGCGAGCCACCTCTCGTCGATCCACAAGGCCATCAAGGACCTGCACATTTTTCTCCGACTGGACGAACTCGTCGAGGTCGACGTGCCGCTTCTCAATGCTCTCATGGACGCGTACTCCCGAGTCGGGGCATACACGTCGTCCTTCGAAGTGTGGGGTGAGCTCGTTGAGCGCCGAGCCCGCGAGGATCCCGCGAGAGTAAAGGAATTGTATGGCCCTTCCATCTCCATCGTGCTGGATACGTGTGGTCGTTCAGACCAGCTCGGTCGAGCGAGGAGGATATGGGCTTGGGCGAGGCATCACGGGTTGGATAACCCCCACACGTGGGACACCTGGGTCGAGTGTCTCTGTCGGCTTGGCAAGCTCGACGAGGCGGTGGATGTGGTTTGCACTGAGATGAAGGAACAGCAAGCCGGCGCACCCGGACCGACCAAGGAGACTCTGGAGGTTCTCTTGCGATTCGCGTGGAGCAGGGAAGACCTCAACGACGTGCCGAGGAGGGTCATGCAGGATTTCCCGGAGATGTGGGAGGACGTCAGCGAGTTGCTGGAGAGGAAGGTGGGGCGCCTCCTCCAAGCGAGAAAGGAGAGAGGGATGGCGAGAGAGCAGGAGCGGGATGAAGAGCAGAGGAACGAGGACGAGCTGGCAGAGAGGGAGGACGTGAGCCCGGAACAGTTGGAGCAGGTCTTGCAACGGCTCGCTCAGGCCGGGAAAAGGGGCGCGGAAGCCAACTAGTGGGGCTACGGGAGGCATGACCTCGGGAGGGACTGCATCGCAATGTTTCGCTGAGGGTATTCCTTGCAAGACGCATACTCTTTGACCCTGCCATACCACGGTTGAAGTGGATACAGTGGAGTATATGCATTGTCCCGGGAATATCTATGCAGGGTATCCGTCCGTCTCAGGCTAGGCTCGTGAAGTGCTACGTCGGCCTCGTCGCGGTTTTCTCTCTCCGCGATGCCTTCCTTACAGGAGAACTATCGTCCTGCACTTGTACTCGTGATCGCCTCTCGTTGTCCACAATCTGTTCGTCAGCACGATCTCTCCAACTTCTTCAAGCCATGCGGGGAAAGACGACTTTGAAGCATCTCGCTCACCTTCTCGAACGCTTCGTGCGACCACACCGACTCTACCTGGTCGATCTCGTCTCTTGGAGAGACGATCTCGAGGCACCACAAGAAAAAGTGCTCGATGGCAATGATGATGCACATGATAGGTCCGAACGCCGGTCCGAGGGACAAGAGCCTGTCGAAAGAGTACCATCAACGCTTGTTATCCTCGCACTCAATCGAGCGGAGCGGGATCGGTCCCAATTGGTGCGAGATCACGCACCTCGCCAGCCTCTCCCCCGGGTTTTTCTCCGGCGTGGCGATTGCGCGATCATATACCCTCTCGGTCCGTTCCGCGACGTCACTCCACGCGTACATGTCCTTGACCCGCTCATGGGCTCGGAGGGGGTCGTACAACCCCTTCTGAATGGTGTGTATCGCATGTATCAATGCCCGGACGACGTCTAAACCAGTCAGCAGAGCACGAAGCGAGCCGCGCATAAAGACACTCGCACTCGTACTCGCCTTCCTCGTCTGCCCGGGCGAACTCGATCATGTCCCCCGGAAGGATCTCGGGCACCCCGCCAACGCGGGTGCTGACCACGAAGAGGCCCGCAGAGGCGGCTTCAATGATGGATATGCCGAATGCCTCGGTGAGTGAGGTGTTGAGGTAGATTTGGCCTCGTGTGAGTACCTAATGTGTCAGCCGAGCTTCGTTTCAGTGCGGTACATCCCCATCGCAACAAGTCCCAAGCCCGACAACCTGTCCGAAACAGTGGGACCGGCTCCAAGACGCGGTAGACCCGATTTGCATCGCTTCGCTTCGGTTGATCGGTTGACTCACCTCGCGCACGTCAGAGGGACGTATCGAGCCAAGCAGCTCTATCCGATCTTGGAGGAGATACTTCTCCCGCATCTGCTCCAGCTCGACCATCTTCGGTCCATCTCCGCCCACGACGAACCGTACCGATGGGAATAGCTCGCATATCCTTGGGGCGGAGGCAACGAGCAAGTCGATCCCCTTCCGATACACCAGTCTGGAGATCACAACGATGGTAACTGCAGCGGATCAGGTGGCGCCTTCGCACGTTGACCCATTCCGTTCCCGACCGGGCTTTTGGTGGGATCCGCATTTACTTACTGTGCTGTGGGTCCGCGCGAGTTGGGTCGGGACGGAATTGCTCGGCGACAAGCGCGTTGGGTATCACGGATACTAGTTCCGGCTCGAGCTGAGCGCGAAGTACAGTGTTTTCCCGCCTGGTTCGTTAGCACACGCAAAGTCGTGGCCCGCGGCGCTCACTCACCCTGTGTTACTAACGCAGATCACCCCGTCTACATTCCGCAGCGCCCCCGCCAGCAACTTGTTGGTCAACACGCCCACCGCATCCGCGAACCCGAACAGACTGTGATCCGTAAACACGGCTCGAACCCCGAACATCGGCGCGTGGATCATCGCCTCGTGCGCGAGAGAGCTGAGCGAGCCGTGTCCGTGCACAATGTCGATCTTCTCCCGGAGGATGATGGTGCGGAAGTACGGTAGGAACAGAAAGAAGTTTGGGAGGGTCGCGTTGGATGCGATGGGCGTGTAGGGGAGGTGATAGACTTTCAGACCTGGGGCGAGATGCCGTATGCCCACCCGAGGGGGATGATGGTGCGTTATCACGATGACCTTGGGGTATTGCGTCAGCCAGTCGAACAATGTCCAATCCAAACCGCACGAGAGTCGCCCATGTAAGACCAATCCAACACACTCGGTGACCCCTCCGCATCAGCTCCACACCGAGACTGTAAATGTGCCCCTCGACGCCGCCTATCACGGGTAGGAAGAAATCCGACACCATCCTAGCCAATCAACATGAGCCCATGCATACCGCGAATCAATGTCCTACAAGCTCCACCGGGAAACCGGGGAAGCGGAAGCCCGAGCGCGCTCACGCGATAGTGTACTTCTTGCCCTTCTTCCCACCCCCCAAGCCCGCTCCATCCACGCTGACACTGCGCCGGATCTCGTGCCCCCCGATCGTCGCTTCCACAACGGCCTCATCGGACGAGGCAGTGCTCTGATACCCCGTACCCCGCTCTGCTTGGAGGAGCGGGGTCGGAGACGGCGCCTGACTTCCTGGAGGAGATGGCATCGAGATCTCCTGCAGAGCGTCGATCATGAGGTCCCGCGTCTTCTCCACGAGGGCCGGGACGTCGGCGGCGGTCATACCAGTGGTCGGAATAGGAGGGAGCACTGATCCCGTCAATTGGGGATGAACCTTAGCTTGAGGATCGGCTCTGAGCTTACCCTTGATTCGGAGGGTACCGCGGCCAAAGTGGTTCTTGCCGTTGAAGATGTGATAGTAATTCTCGCATACGACAGGGACGATCGGCGTGCCGGCTACCGAGATCAGCGAGGGATCCAATCGCTTACGACCGGATACGATCGGACCACATCACTCACATTGCACCGCGAGATAGAACGCGCCCTTTTTAAATGGGAGGAGGTCCGCGTGGGGTGAGAGGTGTCGAGTGCCCTCGGGGAAGATCCACAAGGATATCTACGGTCGTAAGCGCACCCGTCACAGACGAAAGCTCCAATACAGCTTTCGTCCAAGTCGAGCCCCACTCACCCGCTTGCGCTTCATGTCCTCGCCGGCCTGGGTCATGCTCGCAATAGCAGACTTGTTGTTCTTCCGGTCGATGAAGACAGTACCAGAGAGGAGCACTGGGAGAGTCAGCGTGCGGTTCAACGAACATTGGAAGCTGGAGATATGCAGCTGAGCTCGTCGCCGCGCCGACTCACTGAACCATCCCAAGCCCGGGAGCAAGCGGAGCGACTTCTTCGCCATGATCGCTGCGTGCTTTGGGAAGATCCTGCCGAGGTAGAGGATGTCCAAAAAGCTGGGTATGAGCTCATGTGACTCATCTTCAGGCTCACCTCTGATGGTTCCCAACCATCACCGCGCTCCTCCCCGACTTGCTCGCCTGACCCTCTACTCCCTGCCCCCGACGTCCTTCAAATCCCACAGATACTCCTCCCCCTCCACCTCGAACTTCCAACCCAGCACCGGACCCGCGACATGCCAGAACGTCCGCGCGACGTAGTAGTTGGTATTAAGCCGTTTGCCGAGGACGGTCGCGACCAGGCCAATGAGGATGGCCCAGAAGGACACGGTGAGGAGGAGGAGGGTGTAGAGGGTGAGGCGAAAGTAGAACATGGGGGAGGTCATGGCGCGAAAAGGAGCCCGGGGAGGAGGGGCGACCCGTAATGTGACGAGAGGTGGTGAGAAGACGTAGGTGTGCGGGTGGGCGGGACGGGTGTGGGACCTGTGATTATATTGCTGTTGGCATGCCGGGAATGTGAGTGTCCTTTTGGTGCTGAAGAGAGAAGAAAAGGGAGAATAAAGCGAGGAAAGAGTGAGAGAGTGGTGGTGGTGGTGGTGGTCGGTCGAGGATGGTGCGTGGTGCCGCCACACTCATTTGATCCCGCGAAAGCCCGGCCCCGTCAGCCCCGGCGCCGGTCGCCTCGAAGGCCTTGTCATCGGCCATCCTCTGCAACCCATCCTTCCTCACCTCATCATCCTCCGTCTCCTCCTTCCCTCACTTGGCATCCCCTGCTCAGACCCACAGGGTAGCCCGCCGCCATGGCAACCGATTACCCTTCCCTCTTCCGTGAGTGACCCCTCGCCGATGTCTGTCCAAGGATGCGATCGCTGAACTCCCGCCCACTCGCAGGCTCGGAGGAGATGTCCCTCGTCCAGCTGTATATCCCTGGCGAGGTCGCTCACGATACGATATACGAGCTTGGAGAGCTTGGCGACTTCCAATTCAAGGATGTGAGTGGACTTTCCGCCTCGTAGCTGCATACAGCCTCTTGTGATGGATTTGCGTTCGCTCACGTCACAGCTCAACCCCACCGTCACCGCTTTCCAGCGGCCGTTCACCCCTCAGCTCCGCCGACTCGGCGAGTCCGCCCGCCGACTCCGCCTCTTCCGCTCGCAGATCCTCGCGCTCTCCCCGCCCTGGGTATCCCGCCGCTCTCGGCCGTCCCGCCCTTCCCGATGGTCGGCCCCCGCGCGCAGAACGCGTTCGACGAGCTCGAGGAGAAGCTCAGGCAGCACGAGAAGCGGCTCAACGAGATGAACCGCTCCTGGGAGGAGTTGGGGAAGAGGAAGAGCGAGCTGGAGGAGAAGAAGTGGGTCCTCAGAGAGACGGCCGGGTTCTTCAACGAGGTGAGTGGGATCCGTCGCGTCGGTTCATGTAGGGTTGGGTCATGATCCGGACTGATCGCGTTAGGCCGAGCACCGTCACACTGAGATCCGCACTTCGTTTGACGACGGCGATGGCACAGCCCCCCTGCTCGAACATGCCGCAGAGTACGGTACGCTTCCCGGCGAGTCCAGTCTGGCTGGCTTCGACCTCGAGTTCGTCGCCGGTACGATCGAGCGCACCCGCATGCCCACGTTCGAGCGCATCCTGTGGCGAGTCCTCCGAGGCAACCTCTACATGAACTACTCTGGTGCGTGATACCAAATTTGCAGCTCGCTGACTCTCGCAGAAATCGAGGAGCCGTTCGTCGACCCCGTCAGCGGCAAGGAGACGTTCAAGGACGTGTTCATCATCTTTGCGCACGGCCCGGAGCTCCTCGCCAAGATCCGAAAGGTCGCCGAGTCGATGGGCGGGACGCTGTACACCATCGACTCGTCCCAGGACAAGCGGGCCAACGCGCTCCGCGAAGTCGCCGCTCGCCTCGAGGACGTCGACCAGGTCCTGTACAACATGGGCCAGACCCGGCGCGTCGAGCTCAGCAAGATCGCCGAGGGACTCGAAGCCTGGCGCGACGCCGTCCGTCGCGAGGAGGAGATCTACAAGACGCTCAACCTCCTCTCGTATGACCCCGGGCGCAAGACGCTGGTCGGCGAAGGCTGGGTCCCCTCAAGGGACATCACCGCCATCCAGCTCGCACTCCGTCGCGCGATGGAGACAGCCGGCACGTCCGTCCCCGCCATTCTGTCCGAGTTGCGCACGCACCAGACCCCGCCGACGTTCCACCGCACCAACAAGTTCACGGAGGGTTACCAGACCATCATCGACTCGTACGGCGTGGCGACGTATCAAGAGGTCAACCCGGGTCTGTTCACCGTCATCACTTTCCCGTTCTTGTTCGCGGTCATGTTCGGTGATATCGGTCACGGCTTCATCGCGTTCCTTGCCGCAACGGCCATGATCCTCATGGAGAAGAAACTGCTCAAGGCCGGTCTCGACGAGATCACCGAGACCTTCTTCTAGTACGTGATCGTCTCGAAACAGCTCAAAAATGTCCTTCGAGACAGCTCCAAGACCCCCTCGCGCTGACGGTCCGCAGCGGTCGCTACATCATTGTCCTCATGGGTGCCTTCTCCATGTTCACTGGGTTCATGTACAACGACATCTTCTCCAAGTCGTTGAGCATCTGGCAGTCCGGTTGGGAGTGGCCGTCCAACTCGACCGGCCTCGTCTTTGCCGAGCCGACCGGTCACACCTACCCGTTCGGCCTCGACCCCAACTGGCACGGCTCTGACAACGCGCTCATCTTCACCAACTCGTACAAGATGAAGATGTCCATCATCCTCGGTGTCATCCACGTGAGTGTACCCTTTCCTGGCCACCTGCTGATGCCCAGATGTCGTTTGCGATCTGCCTCCAAGTCCCGAACCACCTGCACTTTAAGAAGTACCTCAACATCTACGCCGAGTTCATCCCCCAGATCCTCTTCATGTGGAGCATCTTTGGTTACCTCGTCGTCTGCATCATCTACAAGTGGTCGATCGACTGGTCCCAATCCTCGACCGCCCCGCCCGGTCTCCTCAACATGCTCATCTACATGTTCCTCTCCCCCGGCACTGTCGATCCGAAGACGCAGCTCTACGCGGGCCAGGGCTTCATCCAGGTCGTGCTGCTTCTGATCGCGTTGGTGTGCGTGCCGTGGATGCTCTGCCTCAAGCCATACATGCTGTACAAGGAGCATCAGCGGATCGTCGCGCAGGGGTACCACGGTCTGGCGGGTCAGGAGAATGGCCACAACCGCGTTTCCACGAGTAACGATCTGGAAGAGGACGAGGAAGGCGCCGGTCAGGCCGTCGCTGAGCCAGAGGAGGACGAGCATGTGAGTGACTCCGATGCCGAGTCCGAACCTCCGCTAACCGCCTCAGCCCTTCGAGATGGGCGACATCATCATCCACCAGGTCATCCACACCATCGAGTTCTGTCTCGGATGCATTTCCAACACGTGAGTCATCCCCGGCAGAGTCCGAGTCTCTGTCTCCGTCTCGACGCTCACAAACCCCTCAGCGCATCCTACCTCCGTCTCTGGGCGCTGTCCCTCGCTCACGCCCAACTCTCCGAGGTGCTCTACACCATGACCATCGAGAACGCGTTCCTCTTCGAGGGCAACGCCATCGCCCACACCATCTTCCTCGTCATCATGTTCGCCATGTGGTTCACCCTCACCCTGGCCATTCTCTGTGTCATGGAGGTGGGTCCGCCCGGGTCTTCCAGAATACCTCCAATCTTGGATCGGGCCTAGGAGCTGACCTCTGTAGGGCCTCTCGGCTTTCCTCCACGCCCTGCGTCTGCACTGGGTCGAGGCGAACGGAAAGCACTACATGGCTGGTGGTTATGTACGTGCAAGGTTTCGGTCGACCGATCGGATTCGCCTATGGAATACAGAGTCGAGGCTGACCATTGTGTACAGGCGTTCACCCCGCTCAACTTTGCGACCCTGTACGAGGAGGACGAGCAGTGAGCCGCATAACGCCCCACTCGACGGCAACGGCGACGTCGGACAGCCAAGTCTACGCAAGCACTTAGAAAAAGCATGCAATTCTTGTCGAACTGTATTGATTTGTTCTGAGCATGACCATCCATTTTGTTCCAAGCATGACCATCCAGAGTAATGGCCTCACCTCTAAGCATGGCCGCGTGTAAAGTAAAAGTGATGTGCGTTTTTCGACTGGCGTGCAGGTGCTTGACGCACCGCGCCTGCGTCTTGCAGCATACGATGCCTCTTGCGGTATGCGAAGGCTTGAAGCGAGAATGGTCGTGCGTGATCGAAGTCGTATCTCGGAAGGACGCAGTCAATTATAGCTGGGTGAACCGGTGTCTTTTGCTTAACGAATGACGCTTGGGCAACGCATGAGCAGCCAACAAGAGCATTCAGTTGCAGACATGTCGCATCCATCAAACTGGCTAGGCAGTGTCCATCTTGTCTACTTGTCCAAACAGGGATCATCGATCATCACGAGAGATACATCGGCCCGGATCTTTGCGCGATCGGGTCGGGGAAAGAAATTGGATACGGGAATGAAAAGGACAGGAGACAGTAGTAGAGTCGATACTCCCTTGGCCTCGTGCGCGTCCGCGGTCGACATCGGGTACGGGACGAGAATAGGTATATGGGCGAAATCGAGGTCGAGGGCGGAGTCGCATCGCCGGGTCGCCGGATCATTGTCCCGAGCCAGCATTGCCCGCGATGACCTGCGCAGAGGCCGTGGCGTCGGGGTTGATACCGTTGAGGGTGATAGCCCATTGTTGGGTCGGGTTGGGATCGCCGGTGAGCGTGGCGGTGATGGTGGCGGTTGGGAGGTCTGCGGGAGGTGAGCTTCAGCGAGGGACGGCGGGTGAGGGGACGGCCGTTCAGATCCAAAAGTCAAGTGACAACGAGATTCGAGTCATTGACAGGAGTAAACGAGCGATCGAGAGGGAGATGGTGCGGAGTTGGGTTATGAAAGTGGCGCATGGGTGATCGATGCGCCAATACAACGCGACGACGCGCAGGCGCAGCAGGGTATGGCAGTGAAAGAGGACTTGTCGGACACGAGAGACATGGGAGCGGAATCCGAATCGTATGACAAGAGGCGGTTGAAAGGAAGCGCGAGTACACGAGTCCAGAAAGCAAGAAGAAGGAAGCACGCCGACCCACCCGCATCAGTCGTGTAATTTGCTGGCTGGGAAGCGTAGATCGAAAACTTGTCCGACGTGGCGTACACCTCGCCATGGTACGTGTTCATGAAGATAAGGCGGAAGTTGTCGCTGGAGAGTGAGTTCATGTCAGCGCGGCACAACAGATCACATAATTGACGGCCGTATCGGTATCGATGTCGTATGGGTATCGTATCGGTGTCGTATCGATTGCCGGTCCACTCACCCCGTCGGGATTCCCGAGTCCAAATCCACCTCCATCTCGCCACCATAGTTATGGTGTCCGCTTGGCAGCCTCTCGAGGGGCACACGCAGCGCAATAGGGAGGAAACCAATCATGACCGACTTGTTCGAGTTGTGGAGCTGGACATCGAACGAGTCGATTCCCGTCCCACCGCCGGTCTGCCAGGCGAGGATGTTCTTGCCTCCGATGACCCAGGGGTAGTTGGGGCCGGGAGAGGCGATGGGCCAGTAGATGGTGGAGACTTGTGCTGGGGGAGTGTTAGTGACGGTGTCTCCCTTGCTTCAGAGACAAAACCCGACTCCGTTCCTCAACGCCAGGACGCGCTTTCGCCAAATCAATGTATTCCTGGGACATCACACTCGTCTCGCATCGCACCACAATCCTCGCAGCACCACGCCCGCATCCCAATCGCCTCATGCTCATTTTGACCCGCCTACGACACTCGGCCCCACACCTCACCCTCCGACACCGTCTTCACCTCGACCCCGTTCCTTTTCTCGGGTCGCCGTCCCACGCCTCGCCCATGTATGATTCGTTACTCACCCGACGTGAGCGACAGCAGCGCCAGCGAGAGCACCGCGATGACGGAGCGCATATCGAGTGGATGTGATGTAGTGTGATACGGTGAGTTGTGTGACGAAGAAGGAAGGAGACGCGTAGATGTGATTACAGGTGCGCTAGTCGCAGGAATGGGCAGAGCATTGCACAAGCAAGCACGAAGCACGAGCACAGAGGGCGGACGGGATCAAATGGCAAATGGGGAATGGCAAAAGGGTCCGCTGAATTAATTCTCCCAGTCATGGGGTCCTGTTTATTTTATTTTATCCGACCGGGCGTGCGGTGTGTGGCGTGTCGGTGCGAGGGTTTCGGGTTGGTGGGTTCGGGTGGTTGGTTGGGTTTCAGGACGAGACGGGGCGGTGCAACGCGCAAAGGGCGGGCGGCGATGCGGTGTAGTGTAGCACTTGAGCGTAGCGACACGGCGGTCAGCAACTCGGCATAGCATAGCATAGTCAAAGGGTTCCTTCAATCAAGGGTGCCAAGGGCCATAGCGGCCAGTCGGTCAGGAGCGAGTAGTCGTAGCAGCAGCAGCAGCAGCACGCTCAGGCCGTCGCTAAGCCTCGGGTGCCTGCTCGTAGCCGTAGCCGTAGCCGTAGCCAGCTCGTAGCTCGGTCAACATGGAACATGTACCATGTCGTCCGTGAGGGTGTGCGGGGCGGTGCATCGGGCGTCGGTGCGTCGGCGTCGCCCAAGTATGAGTATATATACCACTCGCACCACTCTTACCATCACCACTCTTTCTTCCCATTCACCTATCCACTGTCGCTTCTCACCCCTCTGAAATCCTCTTTCTCTGCCACTCAGCACCAATCCACCCCACCCAGCCACCGCCATGCTCGCCCACGCTCTCCTCTCCCTGCCTCTCGTCGCGCTCTGCGCTTCTGCGCTGCAGGTCACCGCACCGACCAACACGACCGGGTGGGAAACCTCGGGCTCCCAGGTGATCTCGTGGGATGTGAGTGGGGCTTAGTTCATGTTTGGACTCCAGAAGGAATGGGCGGGGCACGGGGTGAAGGCGGGGTCCAGGGAGAGGGAGAAGAGAGAGATGGGGTTGGACGAGGTCGGGTTGGCGATCTGGCGGGTTGGCGGGTTGGCCGAGCAGCATTTATGGTCTGCTCTTCGTCGACCTCGTGCTGGTGAAACTCCCAGCTTTCACTCGCATCGCTCGTTCCCTCGTTCTCCCGCCCTTTCGCCCTTTCGCCGTTCTCCCGCCCTTTCGCCCTTTCGCCCTCTCGTTCTTTCGTTATGACTCGTTATGACTCGTTATGACTCGTTGTGACTCGTTACGACTCGTTACGACTCGTTATGACTCGCCTCCTCTCTATCGCTCGTCGCCTCGCTGACGCTCGCGCCAGTCCGTCTCCACCGACCCCTCCAACTTCACCATCCAGCTCTTCCCCGCCTCGTCGCCCAACACCGCCACCGTCGTCGCCACCGACGTCGAGACCTCCAGTGGGACCTACACCTACACGCCCTCATCCTCCCTCGCCGCCGGATCGGGGTACCGCGTCAACCTCGTTTCGGACTCTGGAGGCATCCTCGCCCAGAGCGACTACTTTACCGTTGAGGAGGGCACTTCGTCTGTCTCCGCTTCGGCATCGGCCTCGGCTTCGGGGTCGGCCTCCGCGTCGGCGTCGGCGTCGATGTCCAGTGCAAGTGCCAGTGCGTCTGGATCCGCATCGGGTGCGGCGAGTCAGACTTCCGGATCCAGCACGAGCAGCTCAGCGGCTGCTGCCAGCTCGTCCAAGTCCGCTGCGGACAACCTCGTCGCGCCGGGTGGCGTCCTCTTGCTCGTGGCCGGCGCGATTGGCTTGCTGGCGTAAGTCGGCGCGTGAGTCAAGAGGCGGGACCGGCGGAGACGAAGACATGGATCCTATGGGCCGGTACATCCAACCCAGCCTGGATTCGTCGTGATGCACTTCAAAAGGACTTTGATACTGTAGAGATGTAGACGACGAACGGACAATCTCTCATCACGCTGCGTCATACCATATGCATATATTCGGGTTCGTTTCGGCACGGCGCTGCTGAACATCGATCCGGTCATATGGCTCATGTTGATCAAGAAGACGGACCCGAGCCGCGAGCCGCGGCGCGTTGTACATCACACACGATCGAGCCATACGAGCCATACGAGTACCACGAACCGCTCACCGCTCTTGGCCCCAACACCGATGTGATCCTTGCGAGCGTCCTCATGACCTCTATCATCCCACAATCCTCGAACCATCTTCTACTTCCCCGTCAACGCCAATGTCTCTCATCAAGCCAATGTCTCTCTCATCACGCCGATGTCTCTCCCATCACCCCATCCCCCGCCTACACATCCAGCACCCTCCCCTCCCTCGAGCTCCTCACGCCCAGCTCAATCAGCCGCAACACCTGCACAGCCTCCTCGGGCTTCACGGCGAGCCTGCCAGGGTCCTTGGAAGTGATGGCGTCGTAGAGGTTCGAGTAGAGGGCGGGATAGTTCCCCGGCTCGGACTTGATTCTGCGGAGGAGGTCAGCGGGAAACCACCGTCGATTCGAGTGGACTCGTGCCACCGCATCCTGCTTCACCGCTTTGCGGCGAGCGTCCCTGCCGAGCCGCATCAAGCGGAGCCGCATCAAGGGACGCCCGCCGCATCACAGCCCGAAGTATGGTGTGACCGCTGCTCCCGCCCACCTGTCCGTCCGCATGAAAGCAACGACGATCCGACGATCCAATCCAATGATCCAATGATCCAATAATCGCACGATCCGCACCCGTAACCCACGCCGCATCGTGAGCCCGAAACCACTCACACCTCGCTCCTGAACACCGCCCCATCCCGCTCCTCCTCGGCGACCCAAACCGTGCCCCAATCCTCCTCCTTCTCCACCCCGTATCCCGGTACATCCTCCACCCTCTTCCCCCTCGCCAGCTCCTCCCTGAAATCGCCCTGCGGGTCTAGGCCGTGCTTGATAAACGTCCCGCGGGAACCCTTGATTTGGAATCGGAGCTGTTTGGGCAGGGGAGACATGATTGACGCGCGGAGGGTGACGTGGAGAGGCGAGGAGGTGGGGTTGGGAGGCGGGTAGTACAGGTCCATCACGAACTGGGATGGTCAGCGGGAGGCGGTGGGATGCGGGAAGGCGATTCGTGGAGGAGTGAAGTTTGGGGTCGGACGGGACAACTGAGCCAGGAAGCAGACGGCAGCGAGGACGAAGTGGGCTCAGAGTCTGCCTGTGATTGCTTCCTGTGGTTGCTGATGAGGCGTGGTGGCATTGCGCCGCTGGCCCGAGGCAGATCCAGGCCCGCTTTGATCACTGTGCCTCTTCCTGGTCGAGCGGGGACAACGCAGCGCTGTCGACCCCACTCCCTGCCACAACGACACCAAAGACAGGGACTGAACAGCCCAACTCCACTCGCCTCAAGCCCAACGAGCGTTCGAGCGTTCGAGCGTTCGAGCCCCCAAGTCCTCACCCGACCCGTCTCACGGCCCACCATCCCCCAACCCGTGCCGACGCAGCGAACTCCATCTTGCGCCATAGACCCGCGACTCACCGCCTCATCAAGCCCTATCCCTCTCTGATCCCAACACCTACACCCGACCCGTTCCGGCTTCCCGAAAAGCACATACGCCTGATCGATAATGTGCGATCCGAGGTTGTAGATCACGTCGTTGTGCTCCCCAGGTGTCTCTTTCCAGTTGGAGTTGGTGTCCCGGGAGAAGGTGGGAGGGAGGGGACGGTAGCGGTCGTAGTTGGATTGGAACTCGTTGATTGGGCCAAGCTGGAGGGGTTAGCGGGGACGCGGGGTGAGTGAGGTGGGGAAGCAGGAGGCGTTGTCCCGGGTGGGGGGGCGGGGTGGGTGAAGACAGAATAGGAGCAAAATTCGATGTCGATGCGAGGAGAGCAAGATGGGGGATTGTAAGTGGGGATGGACAGTCTGTCCCAGTGAGAAGAGTGCCAGTAAGAAGAGTCCGAGTGTTTAGACGGTGAGACGGCGCTGAGTCCATCACCGAGGACACAGCCGTAAGAACAGCTTGATATCCACTGAACGGCGAAACAAGGTATCGATCAACAAGAAGGTGAGGAGGTAGTGAATCGCCTCAAGGGTGTTTCGACGTGGCTGCCATCGCCGCACTCACCGTACCCTCCTTGAGCAGCTTCTTGACCGTCAGGAAATCGCTATCCCACCGCCTGTTCTGATACACGCTCAGAATCACTCCCTGGCGCTTCGCGAGGTCGACAAGTTCCTGGGCTTGCGATGCGGTGGGACAAAGCGGTTTCTCCACGAGAACTACGATGGGGTGGGTGTGAGCGACGGTCCAGCGACAGACCTGGGCCTGGACTCGGATTCGGATGCGGTTGCGGATTCGGGGTCGGATTCGGATGCGGGTTCGGACGCCAACACGGACGTGGAACCGGATACGTGATGTCCATCTGAACGGCTCTGGGAACGATTGACACGCCCGACTCACCGTGCTTGTTTGCCAGAATGGCGGATTTGGTGTACTCGTAGTGCGTGTTGTTTGGCGAAGCGACCACGACCTGCGCGGGATCATCAGCGTCAAGTGCCCATCAAGAAGCGCAACAGTTGCTCCTGTGAGGTCTCGTGTGGATAAGTCGAGTACGCAGACCCGAGCCCGCTGACCAAACCCGCTCAAATGGAGCCCGATCATGACGTGTCGCGTGACCCACGCACCAGGTCCACCTCCGGATCATCCACCACCTCCTGGATCGCCGTGACCACCTTGATGCTCTCCCCGCAGGCCTCCTGGGCCCGACCCCTCGGCGTCCGCTCCATCACCGAATGGATCTTGTATTGGTGCGGCAGCGAGGCGAGCGAGGGGTGATGCAGGTGCACGAGGGCCATGCCCGTGCCGAGGATGGAGACGTTGAGTAATGGTCCGGGCATGGTGAGCGTGACTTGGTGTGGCGCTGGGACGTGGCTGAGAATTGCAATCTGTCTTCCGCAGTGGGAGTGGGATCGAGAGTGGAAAGAGCAGGTCTGATAAATGGGACTGAATACGAGGTGCTTCGGGCCTCGCCTCAAGCTTTGCTCTGACGTGGCGTCGGGCTGAACTCGCTGAGTAACGCGGAGCGGCAAACGGGTGCGTGCGATGCTCCCTCTGCTGCTATTTCCAGACGAGGCGTTGTACTGGGTGCTATTTGACAGGTGTGAAGGAGAGCTTGGGGGGAAATAGGTCGGGAGAGGATACTGTGGACGGGTGGAGGTGGAGGCAGCGACCCGGTGTGGCCGGACCGTCAGTGACCGGGCCGGCGGAAACCGAGACTGAAAGCAGGCACGGCGAAATGTTCGATTCGACAGTAGTCAAGGAGGTGGTGTCTACTCTATCATTCGGGAGCTGAAATGATACCAAGCCTCAGCCATCTGGGTTCTGGCGGTGTGTCAGATCAGGCAGTGCCTCGAGGTTTGAAGGAAACACGTCAAGAAATGGAACCTCAGCCACGCTCCCAGAGCCACGCCGAGCCACTGTTTGTAAACCCCTTCGGCTTCGACTCGTCCCAAAACGATTCGCCGAAGCACTTGGCACTTTCCCCAGCACACCGCATCTCGTCTTAGAGGAGCAGCGGCGTCCTGCACAGCTCAGGTGCACGCCGCAAACCTCCGGGCCGCCTTCATACCGTCCCTCCCAACCCCCATGTTCTCCGTACCCCGCCTCCACTCACGCCGTCACATGTCCCCCGGCCCGCCCTGCCGGGTCTTGCCGGAGTCTATTAGCGCACTGTAGTTCCTTGGCACGATCGTCCTCACATGGGTCGGGTTCGAGTCCAGGAGCCTCAACCTCGTCGAGTCTAGGTCCCTTCACTCCCACAAGGGTCGTCAGCAAGTCAATGGCGGTTGGTCGTCATAAGACAAATGTCCGAGATGGGTTCCCGCGACAGTGCGGCTTGAACGGTGTGACGGGCCCGGGCGGTCCGGTGGACCGCTGGACAGTGACAGCTGGATGACGGTTTGACGAACATGAGGACCCGCTCATATATCACTGCCAAGAACATTCCAGTAACACCCCATCTCATTCTTCCGGAGCTCCAAAGCAACCCCGAACCCCCGGCTGCGACACATCGCTTCCCACTCATTGTACAGTACTGATTCAGCTGCACCATACTGCAGTTGCAGCCTCCCCAAGTTCCCTGCTCGATCACTGCTACTCAGCTGCCTCCCTCGTCTCAGCTACCCCCTCGCCCCAAATACCTCCCACGCCGCAGCAACCTCCCCCACCATGCGCTCCGCCCTCCTCCTCCTCCTCTTCTCCTCCCTCGTCGTCGACGCCGCGTGGACCCCTTCCCGCCGATCCGACATCGACCCAACCACCCGCAACCCCGTCAAGCGCAACTCCAAGTCGCAGACCTGCATAGTAGCCAAGTCCCAGGGGAACAACACGGACGATGCGCCGAACTTCGTCAAGGCCGCGCAGCAGTGTAAGAGCGATGGAGTGATTGTGTTCCAAGAGGGCGTGGATTAGTGAGTTGGCGAAAGTCTCGAGTGTCGCTATCACCAGCCATACCACTGCCACCCTCATCGGGATTCTGTCATCCGCTCCCCACCAGCCTGTGTGTGTTCTCGGGACAACGGAACCGCTGCACCCATCATCGTGATCGATATCGTCCACACCCCACGTACCTATCTGTGTGTGATTTCAGGACATGCTGCACTTTGTGACCCCAACAATGCCGATTGAAGTACTCCTATAGTCACTGTACACGTGATGTGGCGAACCGCTTTCATGCCCTGTGGCCAACGCTCACCCGCGCGCGCCTCGCTCACCCCGCAGCAACATCTTCACCCCCATCAACGCCACGCTCTCAAACGTCGAAGTGCAGATCAAAGGCAACCTCCACCTCCCGCAGGACATCCCGACGATCCAGGCGCTTGGTGAGTGCGATGGCATTAGCGCGGGGCGCGAATATGCACTCGTCGTGTCCTCGTATTGTAGGATTCGTTTTGCACAAAAGTACTCGTCTCTCGTGACTGGTATACATAGCGGAGAGTGTTGCAGTAGGATAAAAGCGACACATCTCGTGCTGTGGGAGACACGCACCACCCGCTCGACTATCACTGATGCCGGCGTACCGTAGTCAACAAAACTACCGGAGGGAACCTGCCCTGGATCAGCCTCTCGGGGACAAACATCGCGCTCACCGGGGTTCAGAACGTCACCACCGGATGGATCTACGGTGAGTGAGCGTGTCTACGACCGGGTCACGATCGGGACGGGCTCAATCACCACTACCACAACCACAACCACCTGTATCAATGTGCCGTATCGCCCGCACAGTATCGATCGCATTGTCTGCCTACATCGTGGGCTTGACTCACTCCACCCCGCCGTTGGCCCATTCTCCTCCCCGCTGCATGCCGCTGACGCCACCACGCCGCAGGTTACGGCGAGAACTGGTGGAACGCCAACGCCAAGAATGGGACGGGTCTCGCCGGTCGTCCCCATCTCATCAAGTTCAATGCCACGGGGGATACATGTCCGACCTGAAGCACAAGAAGCCCATCGCGTGGTACGTGATGCGACGGCATTGGATACTCATACCGCGATCTTATCGAAATCTCTCCAGAACTCTGTCTTACACCCGAGATTGGGCTTATGTTTCGCCGGAGCGAGTTTGCGGCTGACCAGTCGCCAACACAGGGTTCACGCGCTGTATGGAAATAACATCTATGTCCGCAACACCTTTATCGACGCGACGACCGTTCCCGGCGGGGGATTCCCTTTCAACACGTATGTTCTGTGTCCCGGTTCCCATGTTCTCCAAAACCCCATGGGCGTGAGAGCGGTATCGTTGAGCTGATCAAGCATCCACTTGCAGGGACGGGTTCGACGTGACGCAAGTCGACTTTTCTGATCGCGACATGGTGCCTCCGCTGATATTGACTTACTGTATGCAGCGCGACGAATGTCTTGATTGAAGACTCCGTGATCAGTGAGTGCTGACCCTTGCTGTACTACTTTTTCCTTATCCCATCTGATCCTCTCACCCACCTTTAATTATTTCTCCCACCACTTCCCGGATCATTCTACCAGTCCCCTTCCCCCGCGGCCCCTCGTAGCTGCACCTCCATTACAGAGTACTACGATTCAGCCGCCCCAAAACCCCCACTTGTCTTACGCTCGTTTCGTTCTCTCTTGCACCCTCGCCCCTCCCGCCTGCGGAGCTGCTGACCCCCTCCCCTCGCAGTGAACGGCGACGACGCCATCACCGTCGAGAACGGCGCCGAGAACGTTACCGTCCGAAACGCACTGATTGGCGGTCCGGGATGTCACGGCACTTCGGTGGGCAGCCTGGGACAGGACCAAACGGTCTTCAACAGGGTCAAGAATAGTAGGTCGACGAGCGAGCCCGCCGAGCGCGACGCGAACGTGAACATGCACCTTCACCTGCACAGGAAGTGCGCGAACTGGAATGATCGCTGATATCATTGATGACAGTCCTCTTCACGGATATTACCGCTGTGAACTGCGTTTATGGCGCGCGCTTCAAGTCATGGGTCGGAGGCCAAGGACTCGTGAGTCTGCGGTAGCGGCGGCGTGTGTGTTTGCGCTTGCGCCAGTCTCCGCATCACTCGCCATTGGATGTGCTGCATTGCTCTCCGTTGAAGAGCTCAGCGCTTGGGTGTGGGTTGGGGCGAGACATCGAAAATGGGGCTGGGGGGAAGAAGGGCGGCGACGAAGCAGATCAGTCGATCGAGGGGGACCTCAATCCATGCTGACCCTGTGCAGGCCCAAAATGTCACCTGGCAGAACTACCACGTCGAGAACGTCACGTTCCCGATCTACGTCACCCAGACCTACGTAAAGTGAGTGCGAGTGCGAGTGCGGTGCGAGGTCGAGTGATGGCGCGGGGACTCTTCTGCACCTGGTGATCCATCGCTGGAATCCGAAGGAATTGGCGCTCAATACTTGGTCCATACAATGCTCGGACTGCTGAGTCTCTGGTGGCACTCGGCACTCACCCCTCCACCTCGAAGGCGTGGCGTACTAGGTTGAATCGTCTCGGTTTCCCCCCATAGGCCGAATCGGAGACACATCGCTAATCTTGCCTATAGCCAAGGCAGCGCCCAGACCCAAAACTCGGGCGAGGGGTCAAACACCACCGCAACGGTCAACGGCCGACTCAACAACGCCTCGGTCGTGATGGAGAACTTCACGTACGAGAACTGGACGGGCACCATCAACACGTGAGTCCGGCGGCGGCGGCACGGCAGATTCAGAGAGATGTGTGACGGGGGGTACTCGTACGAGTACAGGATGGCTGATGCTTTTGATTTGCTGCAGGTATCAGCGCGGAGACTGGTCCTGCGTGACTAACCCTGTGAGTACTACTGTAGTGCCATCGTGTTACCTCCATCAAAGCACCTTGTTTGATTCACACACATCCACACCCCATCCTCATCACACTACAGCAGAACGCAAACGCTTTCGTATCAAGTACTCTGTACTCGTATCACTTCCAGCCCCCACTTCGCGACGACGAGGTAGACCCGCTCTATTTGCAATACTGCTGCTAACGCCTCACACTCGCAGTGCTGGTACGACGTCCCCGGCGCGGACGGCACCCAATCCATCGTCATCCAATGCTCCAACTCCACCTCGTGTTCAGACTACCAGCTCAAGAACATCCAGGTCACGCCCATGAGCTCGAAACCCGCTAGCGTGCTCTGCACTTATCTCGACGCGAAAGCCAACCCCAGCTCGGGTTTGTGTGTACCAACGGGACGTACGTGCCCACGCTCTGAGGGAGCGGGGACCAAGTAGTCCATTCCAGCTTGGGATCGAGGCGGTATACAGTCGAGTACTGTATGCGACCATCCTGTCAGGGTGGTGGTGGAGAGGAGGCAGATGGGCGGGGAAAGAAGACAAAACAGAGTCGATATTTATATAATCGGGTTGCGAATCGATCGACATCTCGACGTGCAGCACGAGTTCACCGTCGAAGCTGATCCGTGAATTGGATCTACCGGTACTGTTCCTTGGACCGGCGGTGTCAGATACCGCGACTGACGCATCTGGACGCTTGCCAAGGACAGACACCGGCTCCGCGCTGACACCTCACACTTTCTTGATTCGAGTTGTCCATTCATTTCTGTCCGATTCGGTATTATAGGGTAGATTAACACATCCTCTAGGCTTGGTGGGTTTCGCATTTGTCGTCCAATTCCTCACACCTGAGTGTCGGGAAAGGGAGTCGGCACAGCCCACCTTGCACCCTCCCATCCTCGCGCCCTCCCATCATCGCATACTCCGCCTCCGCCTCCGCCTGGCCTCCATGGGCTACGGTTTCCCTCTTTCTCTCCTCATTCCCCACCTCGACTTCCGAGTGGTGCAAACACTCTTCACTCCTCACGCTTCACTCGCCTCGCTCACGCTCTGCCACTCCCTATCACGAGCCACTCGCGCTCACACCAACCCCGCACTCAACCTGTCGCCCCTCCGCAGCGCCGCCGACCCGATCACCAGCACCAACACAAACATGATAGAGATGAGGATGACCTCGATCCACCCGAACGCCTCGGCCGCGACGAGCTGGGAGCAGTAGACGAGGGAGGAATGACTGCAGCGCTGGCCACCGCCGAGAGCGGCCGTGAGGGCCGCGACGCCCGAGAGCCAGAAGACCCAGCTGTGGCGTGTCAGCGGGGCTCAGGTGGAGCAGATTGAAGCAGGCATGGGAGTTTGACTAAGGTTGATGTTTGGAAGCGACGACCAGCCAGATGGGGTGATGGCTCTGCAGCGCGAAGGGGACGTGACGTCACACCGAAGATAGGTCGATGGACTGGTCGCTTGGGCAGAACAGAGGAACAGCGGATGGGTGGAAGGAGCGAAAGCCGACCCGGCGAGTCGTGGGGTCGAGGGACGGCGAAGAGTATGCGAAGAATACCGCCAAGGCGTCCAGGTGAGGTGAACATCCACGGAAGAACAACCTCGCAAGCAAGCGGAAACGAGTTCCACCCGCGAGCAAACTCTGGTGACAACTAATCAAACACCGGGAGCACCGGAGTCACCGGAATGCGTCTTTCGAGTCCATACCAGCCAGAGAACGATGCGATGCAGAGTTATCGTCCCGCCCCACTCACGTGATGAAGAGCCACACCGCGTGACTCGCGATGCTAACCAGGAAGCTCCCCGCGGAAAGGAGGAAGCCGGCGATGTACAGCGCGCTGAAGAACACGGTCCACCACGAGGTGAAGACGAGGAACTTGAGGCGGTCGCGGAACGAGTTGTTGGGGTACGAGTTGTTGCTGTGAGGTTGTCAGCGGGGCGAGCGGCGTCGAATGGGTCAAAGTCAAAGATCACGGGGATGGCGATGAGCATAGCGAGGGGGAATGCAATACCGAGTATGCCGAGACAGTGTGTGGTAAGGACTGCGGAGGATGGGGAGCAACCAAACAGGCGAGGGAGGAGGTGATGGCGCGGAGATGGAGGAGTGGGCTAGGGGCACCGAAGCAATGGAAACGAAGCTACTCGTCGTCTCCTTGAAGAGCCGCCAGACGTCACGACGCCACGACCTCCCACAGGATCACTCGTACCGAACGTCTCCGCCCTCCCAGACTCCCTTTCACGGGGGTGATCTTCCGCCACCGACATCCCCGCTGCGGCCTGCGACCTGTTCCTCACAACATCTCCAAATCGACGTCCTCATCCGCCCGCATCCGGCGGTAACCCCACTCACTCGTTGTACTTGGCGACCAGCCACGCGGTGATGCATCCCTCGATGATAGCGAAGAGGAGCAGCAGCGCGAAGAGGATGGGGTGACCTCGGCGGATGTGGGGTTCCTACGGGACTCAGCGGCGGTTCTTCCGCTTTTCCACCACGCAGGAACATGCCCCTTCCAACGAAACTGCCCAGAACGTCTCAACATCACTATGTCCCGCATCGGCGTCGATAGCGCCGCTATACCAGCCAGCCCTACCGCATACCGCACCGCGGATGACTGTCAAGCGGAAGGGAAGACGTCGGACATTCCACGTCCCCTTCGACCGCCGTCTCCACTCACCAAGTCAGCCATTGCGCCGGATGTGTGTCGCGAGGTGGATGCTCAAGGGTGTGACGGGTGGTTGTGTGCTATGCGAACCAAGGATCCTTGGTCGATATTAGGTAGTATGTTGGGATTGCTGGAAAGAGAAGGAAGGACGGCAAGAAGGGAAGTTTTGTTGTAATGTCCTCGTCGTCCCACCCACCCACCCCACTCACACCACCCACCACCCACCACCCACCACCCACGACCCGTTTCCGAGTGACGTATCGCCCTCGTCCCGGGAACACCTCATCGTTTACCCTCGGCTCCCGAACGGATATCGAATTATTTCCCTTTCGGGCAATTAACGCCACCCGGGTTCAGGCTCAGGCCCGCTCTTGCCGGCTGTGGCCTGCCTGCTATTTTGATTTTGGAGCCATAGTACTCGGTAGCGTGCACAGCCCGAGTCGGCTGCCGTCACAGCAGGTCGATCATCTCGATCATCATGTCGTCGTCACGACGCAGGACTTCGTCTTCTCATTAGCTTTGACCTCTTAGTCCCCATTAGCAGAGACCGAGTCGCGCCCCCCAACCGTTAGTCAAGGCAGACAGGACACACGCCACGCCTAGCTGCCTCCCCGATCTCGCCGCAGTGATGTGATCAATGCATGGTCGTTTCCCCCAGCCTGTACAGGTACTACCAGCTCCCACTTGTACCACTCATCCATCTAGAGATCAAGGCCGGTAGCAACTCTTGCGCCGAATACCTATGCCTTCGCGTGCTCGCGCCCTACCCGTAGGTAGCCCCTGGCTACGCTGCGCAACGCTGCACTACCCTCCCCGACCCTCTCTCATCAGGCCTTTTGCCACACCGACGCGACACAAAAAGTCCCTGATTGCCAACCTCATCTCCGGGGCGACCTCCTTGAGCAGCAGATCCGTCACCAGAGGGTAGAATGTCGGCATGTGCGTGTCGAACTGAGCGAAAAGCGAAAACTGTCAGCGACCATGCCCGTGTTCCCTCCGGTACCTGTCGAACATTGTGCGTCCCATTGACGAAAAGGCGCGCTGAACTCACCGCGGCGTCTTCAAACCCGATGCAACCCTGTAGGATGTCCACCACCACTGGTGTCCAAGCTGCGACGTTCCTCGGCTGGGTCTCGGGGTCAATCGCCACGAAGTCTTTGATGATCTCAGTGGCGAGTCTATGATACATTAGTGAGCACATTCAGCAGATGGTGAGGGTGGGGATGCTTCGTCCGCGATGGGGAGCCCACTCACGGTACTAATCGCTCGAGCACGCCGTTTCTCGTCGCCCGGTGGGCCTCGCGTGGGTCACGGTACATCCGCAACAGGACGTTGATGAGCGTGGCTGCGGCACTCGATTCCTGCTTGAGCAGATTGGGAAGCTGCTTCATGAAACCTGGCATCTGATCAGCACCAAGTAGACAACCTCGTTCACTCCAGCCCTGCCCCCGGCCCTCTAGCCATCCGCTTAGCGCGCCACACTCACCAACTTTCCACAACTTCATCCTCAGGTCCTTGTCCGCATTGAACCGCCGTGCAAACCTCCAACTATCGTCCAACACACCCATGAACCGCAACAAGTGTTCGGCCGGGATGGTGTTGTACACGTCATCGTTCTGGAGCAAGCCATGCGTCGTCTCGATGAGCAGTAGCTGAAGAACGCATTTCACGATGATCTGCTTGAAGATCCTTCGTTGTTCGGCGTATGTGAGCGAGTTGGAGAGCGCGGGGGACTTGTCGTTGGACGGTTCGAGCGGTGCGGGCGCAACGAACTTTTGGAACGGAGCTGCGAACGAAATTATTAGCATGTGTCTCGAGTCGGTGTCGAAGGAGATGTAGCAAGTGGCAAGTGGAATCGGGAATTGGGGCCTCACCCTCTTCGTCGGGCAGTTCGGTCGGCTGGACCTCGGCATGCAAAACCGGTTCGAAAAGCTGAGACGCCGTGGTGGTGCGGAACAACTGCACGAACGCCGAGACGATGGAATCCCACTTTTCTGGGCTGAGCTTTCGGACGTTGTTCTCCAGCAACTGCTGGAAACACGACGTCCCGATCCGCGCGAGCGTGTCGTTCTCTGCGGTCCGTACGTCAGTCATGGTCTCATAAATACCGGCGCATACCGGCGCAAGGATCGCCCGCCTCACCTTGGCAGATGCACGCCACGAGAATGTCGAGCAGCCCGTCGAGGTAGGCCTGCATGACCGAGAAGTAGAAGGTGTACAGGTCGATCATCTCCCGGAGGGCCGAGATGAGCGTCGTGGAGAGCCAGACCGACATCTCCTCGGCGGACCTGAATCGGATGTCCGACTTTGCGCGCAGGACAGCGAATATCGGGAAGAGGACCTGGTTGCAGACCGTGTTCCAAAAGTCGGGAGTGAAGTTGCGACCGTGGGTCTTGAGCGTGTCGAACAGGCAGTCGAGAGCTCTGACCACGAGTCAGTAATGATCACTCGTTGTGACGACGAGACAAGAAAGGCGGGCCACGGCCCCACTTACAGTCTCCGCACCTCGAGGTCCTCGCCCGTCATTATGATCTCGTAGAAACTGTGCAGGACAGGCAACCAATACTTGACCATCGGTTCCTCTCCCTTGACCACCTCCTTCCCTTCCTTCCCCTCGAGATCTCCCGGGGTCGGGAGATGACACTCTGGGCATTGGAGCATCTTGGGCACCGTGCCCCGCACCATCTCGATCGCCTGAAGACTGATCTTTTGGAATTTCGACACCTTGCAAAAGTCCGTGACGCAGCTCATGAGGTCGGCAAAGCTGCCGTACTTGACCACGAGCGCAAAGTGGTTCTTGTAGATGTGCGTGACGAGGTCAAAGGCGTAGTGCGCCACCCGCTCAGTCAGGACCTTGGACGCGGCGGAGAAGACGGCGAACATGGTGCGCCAACCCGAGCGGAGGTTCTGGTACCGAGCCTGCAGCATCTGCTGGAGGCATTGCAAGACCTAAGAGCGGGTTCAGCCACGCAGACTTCGATTCTCGACTCCGAGACGACGCACCATCTCCCTAGCATCCGAGTTCTTGTTGTTGATGATCGTGTACTCGAACGGCCTCAGGAAGTCCTTTTGGAAGCGGAAGTGGGACAGCTCCTCTTTCTCCAGGAAAATCATCGCGAGCTGCCTCAACGCATCGAGCGCGAAAAAGCTGACATTGGGGTTGTTGTGGCAGCACACCTGAAGAGGTCGGGTCAGCACGTGTTTCCCTCCACAATAGTCTGCGAGGGTGGCTCACTTGGTTGAAGTGCTCTCCGAGGATCTGCCAGATATTGCTCCACTCGAGCCTGATACGGCCCATGTTATAGTACGAGATTTCGACCAGCTTCTGCAAGCTGAACATGCGTGGCCGAGGCGAGGCACCAGACGACTGGATCTCCTCCCACGAGACCTCACTCAGTGCCTGCACAAAGTCGACAATCGCGGACTAGCGTGGGTCAGCGGGTACGCTCGTGCCGAGAGCTGAGCATCTCGAATCGCACTTACCCCCGAGAGATCTTTGGTGCGGGAGAACACCATATCCGCCGCGACAGTGACCTGCGACGATCTTGATTCCTCGGCAACCTCTTCCGCGGGTCTCCGCTTGGTCTGCTTCTTCCCCGCCACCGTGGATCTGCATCGCATCATCAGCATCGGCTCGTGCACCCACACCCGGGCCGACCCACTCTCTCCTGTTGAGGTCCGGCACGTCCATCCCGCTCGAGATCAACTGCATCCTCTCCAGCTGGCTCACACACGTGAGCACGTCCTTCCAGCTGGCCTTGAGGTTGTTCCCGTCCGTCACTGCAATCTCCAACAGGCTCTTGATGGCCTCGACATTCTTCGGCTTCATCTCCGCCAGGTTGTTGAGGAAAGTGAATTTCGCCAGGGTCGTGACGAACGCGTTTCGCTCCAACTCCATGTCGAAGAGGCATACGATCCGGATGGCCGAGCGCAGTCCCTCGAGGCAGAGATTGACGACGTCCATATCGTCTGTCTCCTGCAGGGGCGCCGAGATACCGGCGAGGAAAGGCATCCAGGCCACTTCAAACATGAATCGAACGTGCTCGAGACGTGAAGCCGTGTGGAAGTGGTCGGTGGCGCGCACGATGCCTCGTTTCTGCTGCTTGGTCATCGCCTTGAGGAGCGCTTCAGTCTTGGATGACATGTTTTCCGATTGAGCAAAGTACGCCTCCCTCTGCAGGTCGCGACCGACGGCAGCCAGCCCTCCAGGGTGTGCGCCAGCCGCGGGACCGGCTTCAATCTCGTCCTTCATCTTGATCTCGTTGGTCTGGATCTCATCGTACACCTCTCCGAGGAACTCCTCGGGCAGATCCTTGCCATCATTAATACCCCGGTTGTTCTTGACAAACTCGGCCTTGGTCATTCGCTTCTGCTTGAAGTTTTTGTTGTGCGCATCCGTGTTGAGCATAATGACCGAAAAGGCCAAAATGTAGGCCGTGTCGGCGTTGGCGAACAAGCCCGAGGGATTGTTGCCCATGAACTGTTCCGCGAATTTGAGCATGAACCGATCGATCTTCTGCGCCTCGCCAGGAAGGCGGAACGATTGGAGGTACATCCGCAAAGCGTCTGTGAAACGCATGTCGGAAAAGTCGAGCATGTCTACAAAGGCGTGCATCGTGGCGACGTTTGCCTCGTCCCTGCCAAAGTCAGGAACACCTCAACAGCGCCCACTCACCCTTCGCCGAGGTACTCTCCGATCATGGCCTTGTTGAGGCCCTCGGTGTGAAGCAAGAACCTCGCCACATCGGCCGGAGCCTTTGACTTGATGAAACCGTTTTCGACCAGGAACTCAACACCCCGCTTCGGCTTGAAGTTGAACTTGCGAATTCCCTCCTGCAGCGTCGTCTTCCTCTGCTTTGCACTCTCGAAGCGGCCGACGTCGTCCTCGGCCGGATCGGGCGTGGCGAGTCCGTTCGAAGCGGCCGAGGCGGCCCGTGCCGTCGGGTCTGTAGGCCAAGAAGGCGAAGGTTGGGGAAGCTCCACGTTCGATCCCGCCGCCGAAGCGACATTCCGACCTAGTCCCAGACCGTCCTCGCTCTGTCGAGGTGGGGCTGAATCCTCTCCCCGAGCTGTCGGACCGGCAGTTGACCAGACCACGAGCGACTTCAACGCAGCGACTAGACACTCGAGACTCTGCCTGCGGAGTTTGATTTCGGGCGACATCCCGGCGTAATGGTGTTGCTCCGCACCTGCAAGAGCGGCCGTACTCAAACTTGGCGGGATCGCGGGACCGGCACCGTCCTTGGACTGCTTTGTGGACCCACTCTGGCCGAGCTCCTCCTTGCTCGGAGGCGCGAAATGCGTCTGCCCGATCTTGGACACGATGTTCATGAGCTTCTCGTAGATGTTGACTGGGGAAGCTCGGTCGCAGTCGTAGTTGATGTACATCTCCACGAGCGCCTGCGGATCGTGGCACAGCCGGATGAACACACCGAGGATCAGCGACTTTTGCCGGATGGTCGAGTGTCGCATCTCCAGTATCGGGACGAAGATCTCGTTGAGAAGGACCTCGATCTCTTTCTGCGGAATCATCAGCATGGCGTCCACACCCGTAGCACCGGTACCGCTGCACTCGCCTTCATCTGCGCTCGGAGCTCTTTGAGCATGCACCAGAAAATCTCCACGCTCAGCTCAAACACCTGGTTGACGGGGCTGACGGCGTTGCGTGACAGGCTCAGGCAGAGGTACTGCTTAGTCGCCTGGAGGAAGGGTGTCATCTCGACCGACGAATTGGAAGGAATGCAGACGAGCGAGTTGCTGAACAGGTCGGCATGCGATTTGAGGATGGTGAGCACCAGGTGGAGGGAGAGGAGCTTGGACCTCATCGCGTGAGAACGGAGATCACGCTCGCTGCGAAAAGTCAGCCAAAGACCAGGCCTGATCTCATGTGACATCGCGCCTACCTCTCCGTAACCAGTGGCTTCATTGAGAGCTTGCAGAGCGCGCGGAAGACGAGGAACGCATCCTTGACGAAGAGCTCCTCGGCCGGGATCGGTCGACCATTCGCATCGAGGCTCTCGTCGGCTTCGTCATCACCGTGCACGACACCATTGTTTGGGTCGGGCGTGTCGAGCGCGTCGCCATTGGGCACGGGAATGGAAATGGTCGCGTGAGGCAGATGGGGACGCTCGGACGGTGACGCAAGAGGAATAGCGGCATCCGAGGCGATTTGAGCGGGAGCCGTGGGGATAGAGTCGTTGGGGTTCGGCGCGTCGAAGGATTCGCTGTATTATGAGCACACCGCCCTAACGTCGACATGGGAGCCGGTACTCACAGGGTCATCTTCGGCTGAGCGTCCTTCTCCTCCTTGGGGGTTTCCGCACCCCTGTCCGCCGCCTGCGTGTCCGCCTGACTACCATTCTCTCGCGGTGCCGGGGTCCCCTCTCTACTCTCCAGTCGTCTCGCTTCGTTTTCCCCAAGCGTGCTCCTTCTGGCGAATCCCGCCGACTTCGGATCGGGCCTCACCACCCGCCCAAAAACGTGATGCACCATCTGCGTGAGACCTCCCTGCGCGACGACCTGGTTGGCTGCATCATTGGAGAGCAGGAAGACGTTGTAGACGGTCCGGATGGCTTTGAGGAGGGACGATTGATGCACCAGCATCCCCTTGTCGGTTGAGAGGACAGTGGCCATTAGCGCCTTGACCACTTGCAGGGCGACCTGTGGCGGGGAGCTCTCGGAATACGCCAATGTGATGGTATGCGTGATGAGGTCCGGCAGAGGAGACAGACCCTTTGGCGGCCCGTTCGGCTCGGCGAAGAATGAGTGGGAGATGAGTTTCGAGAGGAGGTCGAGCGAGGTGATCAGAATAGGGACCGAGGTGGTTTGGGGATTCGAAATCGCCAGTCGGAGTGGTTCAAAGATCTCTCGTGGATGAAGATACGCAGCGTTGGACGCTCCCTCGCCGGCTTGACACAGATCGAGGGCGCGTTGGGCCGCTGCGTGGAAGCTCGCAGACTTGCGAGCCTCTTTTGATTGCACGAGGACCTGAAGCGGCGGCATGATGAGCACAGTGGAGAGTTGCGGGCTGCCCGTGACACCTCCGGGAAGGCCAGAGGAGAGGGATAGCGTCGTAGCAGCGGAGGAACGTCTCGAATGGCCAAGGCTCGGTCCGCGTGGTTGCGCCGAGGTGGGCCGGGATGGTGACTGCACGGAGGACGTCACGGAGTGGAGGGAAGTCACAGATGTCGAGGCCGGGTTCGAGACCACTCGTGGGCGCGGGTCCTCCTTCGCTGGGATCTCGGGCGCAGACGGTTCCTCTGCCCTAGGCGTTCCGGACCGACTCAGCTCGACATCCTGCATGCTCGCCCCCGTGTCCATCCTCGTCGCCTGTGGTCGATGGGGAGGCTGCACATCGGCTCCGTTGATTCCATTGGCTCCGTGAGTCCCGTTGGTAGTAGATGCTGTGGGTTTCGGGGGCGGCGGAGGGGGCGTCGATTCGACAGTCGGGGTGGAGGAGGTCGGATCGACTTGCTCATCCGTGGGCAGTACTTCACGATTCTCCGTTTCCGGTGCCCTCGGCAACTCCTTCTGAGCACTGTCGTCGGAGTGAGCCAGTCCATTCGTTTTTCCCCCCTCCGGGATCGCCTCGACGACGGCGTCCAGGGGCGGTGCCAGCTCGATAGTCGCCTCGGTCGACGCGGGCTTGGCCTCGTCGGCCGGAGACGTGGACGTCGGCGCGGGCTTGGCCTCCCCGTGTTCTAGCTCCGCAGCCATGGCGCGAGTGGCTTGGGCACTGCTGTTTCGGAGGTATCCGGGAGCACAGTCCACCTAGCAAGAGGAAGGAGTATACGTGAGAAGTGAGAGATGTGGATTAAGTGAGCATGGGACAAATACGAGTGAGAGTGCAGGGTGAGTACCGGACGGTGGAATCGCACGCAGCCGAGGGCAGAGGGGACGTGTCGCGCAGACGGACGGCGGTGGCGATTTGATCCCGCCGACGTCGAAGCACTGGTGGCATCGAGTGTTCCATTCGGTTTCTCGTCGCTAGTACTTCTACTCATCGATGCACATGGGCGGATAACTCTGTGATCTGTGGATCTATGCATGCCGGAGCTATGGTGCGACATCATATCAACCCAGGATATCCCTGAGGATCAACGCCGGATCCTCATACTTCCAATGCAGATTATGCTTCTTGTCCTTCTTCCCCTCGGCTTCGCCCGGCTCACTCTGCCTCCCGGCCTTGTCGAGTTTGAGCAAACCCGACTCGAGCAACTCCTTCGCAACGGCCTCGGCGCGGTTGGCAGTGGTACGACCTATCGCCATTGCTTTCTTGGGAGATGTCGGGACGGTCATACCCAAGGTCATATCCCCGATCTTCGGTGAAGGGGGAAGGGAAGGCGAGGGTTTCCGCTCCATCTTGACTGGGTTGTTGAGATCGGCTTCGGCGCGGGTGAGGGATGTCTCGAGCCTGTACAGCGCCGGAGAAGCCTGCGGGTGAAGACCGGGCATCATTAGGAAGAGATTCTGGAAAGTCTCGATGTCGGGTTTCGGCATTTCCGTGTACGTATACGCGTTCGTGGGATCCGCCTCGCGTTTGATCGAGTCGACAAAACCGGCGTAACCGTCCGACCCATGGACGTCGATGCCCATTTCCAGTGGATCAAGATCCGGTTCCGGCTTGATTCCCTTTGGGACGCGGATGGTATCTTCCCCAGGACGCTCGCGACCCGTCATATGCACGATCCCATGGAGGATGTCTCCCAGGTGCGCGTCCATCCCGACGGCCATGAAGTCGCCAATCTCGGCGAAAGCGTCGGGCGCCAGCGTGAGGTCGTACGCCTTGGCCAACTGCCCGAGACGATGAGACAGTTGGTGCGATGATGGCAGGTGCCTCGAAGACAGAGCGAGAGGAGGCATCGCGGCGTCTGGCACGACGATTAGCATACACACTGAGAGTCGAGACGATTCAACTCACTCGGTTGGAAGAGAGACCAACGCCGTTTCCTAGCATCCCATTCTGGCGAGTCCTCGTCTTCGCCAGCCCCGTCCACCTCGGGTGCTGGACCACGACCCATCACGACTCTCCGGACCCGCGCACGCTCCCGGCTGCTCATACCCACGACCCAGTGATGTACCCTCGCCCGCGGCTCGATGTACGTGTCATCGATATCAAACTCGGGGTCGTCCACCCCGACGCGCTTGCGCTTACGGCTCAGCGCCTGAGACGCCGTCGGCGGCGCGGCAGAGGCGTTGTGAAGCAGGGAGATCAGAAGTCGGTTATGCAAATGCACTGAGACGAGCTCAGCTCAGGGCTCGCGTTGCAAAACAGGCTTCATATCGGCTAGATTTGACCCACCTTTGTTCCCCTTCAACCACCCTCTGACCATATCCTGCAGCTCCCCCCTCCCAACCTGACCGAGGAGATACCCGTTCACCGCCTTCCAATACGGCAGCCCGTGCTCCCCCAACGCATCGTGCAGCTCCTGCTTGATCGCATGGATGTCCAACCTGGTCACCGGGGGCGCGGAGACGGGTCGCGGGTGGGGGTGATAGTTCGCCGGGGTGGTGGAGAAAGGGTTGGCAGATGTGGATGCTTGATCATGGGCCAAAGAGGAGGATGGAACGCCATGGTAAGACATGGGGCCGGGGTGGACAGGAGGGTGCGAGGTCGATCTCGGCTCACAGGGGGTTTTGGGGGGTGGTTGTTTTTCCGAGAGGTAGCCACAACCAAGGAGAACCGGTCAAGGTGGTTCTACAATGTGGATGGGCGATGCTGAAGGTGAAGCCCTTTGTGAGATATGTCGAAACGCTCGAAATCGCGTCGTGCGAAGAGGTCTTGTCCAGCGGCCGAAGCCAACGGAGGAACAAATGCCACGCCACGCAACTTGACGGAACCAAACAAGTCAACCTGCCGCTGTCATGACGAGTGCCTGGTGACACTTGGCCACCCAAACGCGTGCGGTTGCGGTCGCGTAAACCAAATAGGCATTCCAGTGTCCCATCAATCTTCCTTCCTTCCTCGCTCCAGCGTTCAAACCGTCATCACGCGCCGTGCTCAGCCTCAGAAGAAGCGATGCAAGGCGAGAGCTCGCGCTTGAGCTCGCCGGCTGAGAGCTCTCGAGCCGGGCAGCGCAGGAAACGGCCCGCCCAGATAGCCATATCGGATGATGAGGATGAGCTCAGCCCGCCTCCCCGTGTCAACGGCCAGGCGACCGGCAAGAAGCGCAGGTCGGATGCGGTCCAGCTGGAGGTGGACAATTCGGATCTAGACGATCTGATCAGTGAGGACGGGGCAACACCTCTGCGTGAGGTGGCCAGCGGAGACGAAGTCGGGGACAAGGAGCTGGAGGAGCAGCTGGTCGATGTGGAAGGAGAGGTGGAGGAGGGTGATCGGGGCAGAGTCGGGTTCCGGCCGGAGTATCAAAGAGGAGCGGACGGGTAAGCGGGTCTGACTCTCAAGCTCCCTTGGCTGATATGGCGCTGACGGTCATATCTCCAGGTACGTTGCTGGCTCGGTCACCCGCATCAAGCTACACAACTTTATGACCTACGACCACGTCGAGTTCCGTCCTGGTCCTCACCTCAATATGATCCTCGGGCCGAACGGGACTGGGAAGAGCACCATCGCGGCGGGAATAGCCATCGGACTAGGATTCCCACCCAAGGTGAGTCGGATCGATGAGAGCTCGACATTGCCGACTGGACGGGCGAATGCCGGGTGCTGATGTTGTTTAGGTCATGGGTCGAGCGCACGACCTCAAGTCCTATGTCAAGCAGGGCTGCATAGAAGCATGGACCGAGATTGAACTCAAGGGCAGACCGGGAAAGGCGAACGTGATCATCTGGAGGAGGTTCAATCGGGAGGACGACAAGTCCGAGTTCAGGATCAACGGTGAGTATTTCAGTCAGAGGTGTAGTGGGAATCGGGCTGAGAGGACACAGGCGAGATCGGAACGAAGAAGGCCGTGTCGGAGATAGTCCGTAACTTTGGTGTGCAAGCAAACAATCTCTGGTCAGTCTCACATATCGCGCGATTGCGTCACTTTCATTCCGCTCAACTCACCCGATCCCAGCTCGTTCCTCCCTCAAGACAAGGTCGCCGAGTTCGCCAAGATGACGCCCGACGTTGTGCTGCGAGAGACGATGCGAGCGGCTGGCGATCCCCGGCTCTCGAAATGGCACGAGTTTCTCTGCGAGAAGGGCGCAGATCGCAGGAACCTGGAAACGGCAAGTCCCTCCACAGTCCCTCCACGGATCGGATCGGTATGGGGGTACCGAACCTGACATGTTGTCTTAGGCGCTTGAATCCGAGGTCGCTCAGCGGGACCAGACACAGACTCAAGTGGACGCGTTGGCTCCGGATGTTGCACATTTTGAGGCTCGTAAGGAGCAGGAGCAGGAGGTGAGCTGCAATCCTGGACCGTGAATCGCGGACCGTCACCGCGGACCGTCAGCGCGTCTGACAAAACCAGCGTGAATACCTCATCCTGGCGATCCACCTGGCGAAAGCCAACGCCGCTACCCAGCAATGGAAAGCCGCCAAGGAAGACAGAGAGAATGTCAAGCGGCAGCAAACAGCGATGAGGAAGAAACGCCAACCACTCGTCGATCTCCAAGAGTATGCGGTTATCTGGAGCCTGTGTGCGCATGTTTGGGCTGATCCCTTCGAAGCTTCTATGTTCGGAAAAGCCAAAAGGTCGAGGCGAACGCGGCCGTGCACGAGGAAGAGTACAAGGACGCCGCGAAGCAGTGGAAGAACAGCACGCGTCGAATGGATGATACCGTGAGGGTGTTTCGGTTGCGACGCGAAAGTGTCTCGCTCAAACCTTCAGAACCGCATGTGTCGCGATATCGATGACGAATTGACCGGTCTCAAGCGCAAGGCGAAGCGTCTCGAGGACGAAAAGCAAAAGCGCCGGACCGAGATCCGCCAAGCCGAAGACATCTTGCGGCAGCCGGTAGATGACATTTCGGACGAGTTGGCTCGGCTGCAGCAGAAAAAGGTGATTTGGCCCTCAAGTAGATCATTTGCGGAGCTCGATTCTGACGCTTGCGACGCAGAGAGACATCGTGATGGCGCAAAGGGCAGCGGCCAACGAAGTGCAAGATTTGGAGAGACAACGGCATGACGGCGGCCAGCGAATACAGCAGCTGAACCGGAATATCGATGTAGCGAACAGGAGGTGAGTGGAGTTCTCCGCACCCGAACCACATTGACGGGTCCGAAGGCATCAGCAGCTGTCCAGCGCCGAGCTGCAACGGGAAGCCGAGGCTCGCAGGTTTGATCCTTCAATGGACTGGATGCTAGACTGGCTCGAGCAAAATGGTTCCGAGTTGGAATCGCCGGTACTAAAGCCACCGATGATCTCCGTTAGTGTCAAGGACACGCGGTACGCATGGCAGGTCGAGGCGTTTACGAATCTGTCCCAACGCTCGGTCAGTGTCTTTTGGGTCATGATACTTTTCGGCTCTGACTGATGCGTGATAGACTTTCATCTGCCAAACGCAGGCCGACTACTCAAAGCTGCTTGGGTTTCAGAACAAGCAGACTACTTGGAAAGGGCGCCCGCTGAGGGTCCGGCTTTACCTCGCTATGGTGGAAGTCAACGAGCAGACCTGCAACCCACCACGACCCTGCTCGCCAGAAGTTGTACGTGACTTGCGCAGGGTAGGAATGCCTCTAACGACCACAGCTCGCCGGCATGGGAATGGACGCCTGGGCGATCGACCACGTCGAGGCAGAGCCGGGCGTCATCGCCTTCCTCAACGAGCGGGCGGGTCTGCACCGTGTCGTACGTCCCACCGTCGTGTCCGGGGCAGGCACCGACGTAACTGACCGATTACAGGCGATCACGCAGCAAACCAGTCGAAACATCAACTCGAAGAGGCTGATGGACGCTGACATCCGTTCCTGGGCGACCGCCAATGAGATCAACCGAGCCACGCGGTCTCTCTACGGTCGAAAGGACTGGCAGTTCCAGACGGAACCCCGCCGAGAGGCCAGGGCATTCGACAAGACGGTGGACCAGGAGGCGATCAGGCAGTGCAACGAGGAGATCAAGAGGATCAAACTGGAGAAGAATGAGATCGAGGCGCCGTTGGAGAAGATCAGTAAACAGGTGGACACTATCCGCAGAAGGGCCGAGGAGAGGAAAAGAGAAGCGGTACGTGGTTTTGATGCCAAACTTCAAGAAGCATGCGATCGGTTTCTGACGCTCGTCACAGGCCGAGGTGGACGAGGACGTGGAAAAGCTCAGGGAGAACCGAAAGCGGTTCGAAAAGGCCAAAATCGACCTGGGTGCGTGTTATGACTGTGGTCGAGGATACCTGGTACTGTAGCTCATACGGTGGGACCGCAGAACGAGCAAGGAGGCAATTGGTCCAGTTGGAGAACGAGCCGACGTCCGAGGAACGGCGCAAGAAGCTTGGACAGGCCAAATACAAGTTGCTCAAGGAGGGTCTGCCGCATCTCGAGACTTACTGGGTGAGTCCAGCCCCAAGGGAGAATGTCCGGCCAATCTCCGTCCGCTAAGGGTCACAGGCGGCGAGCGAGTTGACCATGGATATCTCGACGAGGGTGGTCGAAGACGTGCTTCGGATGGCGCAATGCAGGGCGGACAACACGGCGATCATCCAACAGGTCGAGACGGGCGACTCGGACTTGGAAGAGATCGATCTGAGGGTGGCAGAGTGTATGTCCACGTCTGTGTGATCGTCATCGCGAGCGATGTGTGCAATTCTGTACAGATGCGTGCTGATGGGCTCAGTGACGCAGCGCGTCAAGGATACCGTGACGCTGGCGAATGCTTTGACGCAGCGGGCCGCGGATTTGACGGTAGACGCGCCACCGGTGGTGAAGAGGCTACTACGGGAGCGTAGAAACGTGAGACACGGCGACGTTGCTCTACTTTCAATTGCTGAAATTGCCTCGTAGCAACAAAAGTCGGTCGAAGAGCTCAAGGCGGAGCTCTCCCAGGTTGAGGCGGATCTGGAACTGTCCGTGGGAATAGATCCGGGCATCATTCAGCGATACCAGCGGCTCTCAGTCAAGGTGGGTGATCTCCGCCTGCGGCCGGAACGGGACGTATATTGACGTGGACGTGTGTAGCTTGGAGAGCTCAAAGCCCGCGTCGAGCAGCAGGAGACGACGCTTCAAAGGACCGTCAAGCAGATCAACAAGGTCTTGGTGAGTCGCTTCGGCCCGATCCCGACGCAAATGTGTCTGATAGGCAGAACAACTTCGACCCCGCGCTGAACACACTCGTGGACGTCGTGAGCAAGAAGTTCTCTGCGGCCTTCGAGCGTGAGTCAAAGACACTCTCCTTTATCTGCCGTACGAGTGGGGTTTGGCGGAGCTCATGCGTCTGCCTATAGGAGTCGGATGTGCAGGTGAAGTACGAGTCGCGCGATCCGAAGAGGGTTTCGATAAATGGGGGATCGAGATTCTCGTTTCATATCGAGACGGGGACAACCTCGCGATCCTCACTGGCTCGCATCAGTCCGGCGGGGTGAGTGTGGCTCCACGATCCTAACGGGTCGTCCGTCACAAGAGAACTTTGCTGATGCCATCGCAGGAACGATCCCTTGCGACGGTCACGTATCTGATGTCTCTTTCCGAGATGGCCCGTACGCCGTTCTCCCTCGTCGACGAGATCAACCAGGTAAGCGAGCCTTGTCTATGCCAAACACCTCGCACTTCCGCGTCCGCAGAAACGTGACGCGTGACGGCCAGTCGCAATTGGGAAGACGTGATTGGGTGTACGGATGGATGTACTCATCCCCGCTTTCAGGGCATGGACCAGCGCGCGGAGCGCAACGTCCATAATCAGCTCGTCGAGGTGACGTGCGGATCCGATGCGGGCCAGTGAGTGTGATTCTCCCGCACGTGCACTCATTCTGGCTTGGAAATGAGCGGCGAGTGACGGAGCTGACGCATCAGGTACTTCCTCATCACGCCGAAGCTTCTCACGGGGTTGTCGTACCACCGAAAGATGCGGGTTCTGGTCGTGAACAACGGCACAGGGCGTGAGTGTCAAGTGGTCGATCACCTGCGTCCTTCGTCCTGCGACCACTGGGCGCGGACCGATGCTTGTGACTTGAGCTTCATGGTTTCGCTTTAGCTGACCCGATCGTCCCTCGTAGTTCCCGACACGCAGGAGAAGAGCAATCGATGGGGAGACCTCAAAGCCAATCTCGCGAGATACAAGGCCGCCCACGGTATCGTTGCGAGCTAAAGCGAGCTAAAGCGAGCTGAAGCTTTGCTTGACCCGTGCCCCCCCGCCATTCGCCGACTCGATTATACACTGTACCCGTGTACATACATCCAGTTCATGCAGCATACAATGTCGTTGTGCTGTCCCTTCGACATTACCCGCTTTCCTCATTCGTGGGCATCCAAAGCCATGCCGTACCGTGATACGAGACCTACAGCTGCTGCTGCTAAAACCAACTTTTGCATAATCATGGTATGTTACGATGCAAGGTAGTAAATTTGTGATGCTGGTATACATGTACGTACTCGCCACTCTATCAGGCGCTCTCGCGATCGTCAAACTTCGCTCCCACGCACAGGCAAATCGAGCTAGCCCAATGTCACAATGAAGCTCTGCTTCGGAGCGGCGTTCCGCCCGGAACACACTGATCGAACCAGGAACAAGTTCGCCATGATCACTTCACGTGAACATGGAGTAATGGCGAGAAGTACACCTTCCCCACCCTCTCACCCTCCATGTTCGCGTCCTGCGACTGCAGATCATCCACCACCGCTCTAAACGCGAATTCCCCTTGAGCGAGGAACATTGCGCCCACGACGTGCGATGCAGTTGCGCCCGGCGAGAGAGACGGGAGGGTCGTCGAGAGTACACCGTCAAAGACGATGTGGCGCGGGAAGGACGGGACGTTTCGCCTTGGGTTGGGGGAGGGGGAGGTCCATGAGTCCGGAGAGAGGGGTTCGAGGCGAATCCGGGGGACGAGGGGTTGTTCTGGTTTGTCAGCCGGAGGACGACACGCCAACAAAGCGGAACAATTAAACCAGAGCAAAGACGAGGAATTGGCTCGGAGGAACGTGGAGCAGTCCGGAAAAGCAACTTCATTAGGCAATTGGTCAGGTGACGACCGAGTATCAGAACGGAAACCACCGAATCCGCCGAAACCCCCTCACCTAGATGATTGACCACCTCCACTCGCACATCCACGAACTCCGTAGCCCTCACATCTCCGCCATCGCGCGCCGACACCGCCAAGCGCACTTCCACCTCGTCCTCACGCAGGACGTCGAGCATGTCCGACGAGAGGATCTGCTCCCTGAGGCTGAGCGAGCCACCACGAAGCGATCCTGGCTAATAACGAGAGATCAGCAAGGGCGCTTAATCCTCCACCACTGCCACTGCCATGTCGACGCCGTCCCCACTCACCTCGACCCAGGTGGCCGTGACCCGCTTGAGTAGTCCCTCGCGATACCAGAACAGCTCCCTCTCCGCCTTGACCTGGAGTGCCGACCGCTTGTTCTTGTCGACTACATACTGCCGTTCCGTCAAGCTTGGGATGGGCTTGTCAAGCACGTCTTTCGGCAGTGACAAACGCGAGAGGGGGATGATGATACTGGATCCGGATCAGTACGGGTGATTGTCGTACTGCGCGATCATGATTCAATGCCATTGCACTCACCGTTCCGTTGCCCCAGGGGGCACCAGTCGGCTGACGACCAGCGGCCCGTCTGATCCGTCCAATCAGTAAGAACATTCACCTCGAGATGGATCCGCGCCTCACCATCGTTACTCCTCGTGAGGGTCACCTCGAACGGTACGCCATATACATTCCTTACCCCGATCGACAGCAGGCAATGCCTCCCATCACTCTCCTCTTGCAGCTTCTGCCGAAGCGCATCCTCACCGAGCACGAAACTACCCCGCCTCGGTGTCGTGGGACGCGACGTGGCGGCGCTAAGCGGGACTGACAACTTGCCATCATTTGCGGTCAAGCCGTGCGCATCGCCACCATTCGAGAGTTGAGCATGGGCCGCCGCGGGTGGACCGACCAGACGAGCCAGGTCCAGCTGGTTGATCTCGAGGGTGTGATACACCGTGAAGAGTACCGGAAAGGTGATTTGTCGGGTGTGGAAAGACCTGACGTCGGAGTCACCGCGATTCAAGTAGCCGTAGTCGATCCGAATCGATCCGTCCGTGCTGGGTATGTCAGCGCTTCTCAGGCGATGGGAACACATCGATGAGCCTGGGCGCAGGACAGGTGAGATGAAGTCGAGGCAGACCGAACATTGTGGCAGATGACGCATGGAGCCATGAGGATCCAACTCACCATCCGACCTTGCCCAGACACTTCACAGACAGCGTAGACCGCCCACCAGGGGGTATCGACACCTCCTTAGTCTGATCCCAAGAAAACACAGGACTGTTGACTGTATCCCAATCCAGCTCGTACGCTTGCTCCGGGCTGAGCTCCCCCTCCGCGACCAGCGTCTGCGCCTCTCGGGCCGTCGAGTCGTCAAATGACAGCTTTATGAAATCCACCGGCACTGCCGATGAGTTCTCAAGTGTGATCTTGATGGTAGAGCTGCAGAATGGGCGTCAGTGACACTGCAAATTCGCCACGTCCTGGTAACCGGGAAAGGATGAGGCCACTCACGTCTCGCCATTGTAAAGCATGACCGTGCCGTGCGTGAGGTTGGTCTTCTTGATCCACACGAGCGGCTGCTCGTCGACAACCTTGCACTCCAACCATCTGTCCTCGGGCACGCCACTCTCTCTCTGCGGCTCCACCGTGGGCGGGAACCTCGCGTCCAAACCAAGTCGTTTGATCTTTGCCGTCTCCGCTGCCACACGGAACCGCCGCTTGTCGGTGCGTTGCTTGGCCGCGTCGTCCATAACAGGGAGTAAGACCTCGGTTGTTGCGCCATCGACGAGTCGGGCGGATACCCCGCGTATCTGCAGGGCTCCCGCAGAGGATGCCAGGCCGGATACGCGCACCGTTTGCACAGACGTGGCGGGAAGGATGAGCGGGAGTGGGGAAGTAACGAATGGAACGCCGGTGGTCCTGAGGCTGTCAGCGGCCGTACATTCCGACGCGCACAGGCACTCACACGAGAGAGAGATCAGCGAGTTCGAGATCGAATGTGAACGGGTTTGACAGGGTCACAAAGACGTCGACCTGTTCGTTGGCCACCAAGACGGTCTGAGTCGCGTCAGCGTAGAAGTCATTGACACATTTCTTGTCACTCACCGTGCCCGCCTCGGCGGGTTTCAGCCTGGGATTATACAAGAACGGATCCTTCTTTCCCGGCGCAATCTCCGCCGCAGAGTGCTCCACAGGCAGACGATTGGTCGCCAAACTACATCGATCAGCTTTGCTTACACCTCATCACTGCAGACCAGACTCACCTGGCAATCTCCACGCTCAGGACCACCTTGCCGGGCACCCACCACGGCACAGCTCCGAAGTTCATACCCCTCCTCCGGACCGTCGCGAGCGCTTGCGGATACATCTTTGCGAGATGCCCCTGACTCGTGGCGTTGAGATACGGATGCAAGGACCGTAGTGCCGAGAGGCACAGGCGAATCACGGCCGTGGGATCGGGCAACGCTTCGGCAACGGCGATACCCTCTTTGATCATCTCGACTTGGAGCTCGGGCCATCCGAACCTGGGTGGCCGCACTTCCGGCTCATTTGAGCTAGTGGCAGGGGTGGAGGTCGAGGCAGAATGAGACTCTGGCAGCGGGAGCAAGTTGACGCCCATGATGGTGCAGGCTCGCTCGAACAAGCGAATCACAGCATCGTTGCCTTCTGTTGATTCTCGCCTTCGGACCGCCACGGACTGAGCAGATCCGACCGTCATACCCAACCCCAGACCGACGGACGCCGCGGCGGCATCGGCATCCATGGAGTGGTGAGCGCCATGGACTTGATGTGAAAATCCGCTCGCAAGACGCCGCCGCGTCTCCTCTCGGCCCTCGACAATCATCACTCCTATTCTCTTGACCACCTCGCGCGTGATTCCCGCCTCGTGACGCGGCAGGTCGAGCCATCTCGCCAGCCAGATCGCCTCGACGTGCACGGCGAGTTGCTCGGGCTTGGTCATGGCGCGGTGGTGTGGACCTAGTGCGCCGGCTGTGTGCGCGAAAACCGAGTGCCGGGTCAAACCCGATCTCGATGAAAGGAGGGACAGGTATCGCCGTCTCCTACGTCCTGTGTGGCCATTCTTTTCGCCTTCCATTGCGGTGTCATGGGGCAGAGGAAACGACCGGGGGAGAGAATGCGACATGAGAGATGACAGGGCGATGGACCCCCATCCTCCGGCGGACCAGATGACCAGCAGGAAGTGGGCGATGCGCAGAGATAAGCCCGTGTAGAGGAAGGCAAGGAGACCCTCGCCGGTGCCGACGGGTACAGCGTGAGTCGCCGACGCGTTGGGTATGACAAGAGATCCCGAGGCGGCCATGGGTGAAGGCGAGAGGATCGTGGATGGGTATGGAAGGGGTGCACGGGAGAGGCAGGCGAGAGCGGAGAGATAATGCGCCAGGATCTCGACGGGTATGGGAGAGTTGGAGAAAGGTTGCGACCGGTCCTGCGGGAGTATGAGTCTGAGTATCGCTTCGTCCGCGCTCATCTCCTGTAAGTACACTCACCGAGCCATCTCTCGCCTCCCAGGCCTCGCCCACGCCAGCCGCTGCCCTACCTTCCCTAGCCACCGCCTCCCATAGCACATCTCCCACCACCCTGCTCCGCTCCACACCGTCCTCGTAGCACTTGATCGCGTCGCCATGCAAGCCGATCAAGAGGTACATGTCCCCCAGAACCTTCATCAGTCTCCCGCCGGCTACGCCAGTGAGAGTTGCCGACGTGTACTTGACGGCCGCCTGCGGGGCAGGAGAGGGTGATCCCGCGGAGGGTAACGACGCGGCGGACGAAGTGCGAGAGAAGGGAGAACTGATGGCCGTGGAACGACGAAACGGGTTTGACGAGGTCGCGATGGGGACAGGAGCGGGCGCCGGGGATATAGCGCTGGGAGTGACAGGTGGCAGGGAAGGGGCCTGGACGGAGGTAGGACGTCCGCCAGGAGTAAGTGCGCGGGTAAGAGTAATGCCCATGCCAGCTGAACCGAGTCGGTCGAAGGACTGCGAGTGAGGCAAGCCCGTGGGGGTGCTACTTCGTGGACGAGTGACTTCCGTCGGTGTACTGCTGCTCGGAAACATTTCGGGCAAGTTGGGATCGGGAAGTGTCGAAGTGAGAGAGGGGAGTAGCGTTGCGGATAGCGTCTTGAGTCCTTGTGGCGTCTCCAAAGCGGTTGCCTACAAGCTCAGATTCGCGCAGATTACACAAGAGCTCGAAGAAAGCCGACTTACCAGCTCGCCCAGTTCCCCAAACACGTCACCGACCACCTCCCCGAGTAGCTTGGTCACCCATGCTTCCGCGCCCTCTGCCGGCCCATACTGCACGTCCCCATTGTCCTTGTCCGAGCCAGTCCCAAATGCAGGCGGCTGTGGGCCAGGCGACCTGATAGGGGAAGGGATGGGCGACGCAGACCTCGGCAGGTGTTGCGGGACCAGTACCAGTCGACGTACGAGGGGAAACGGGGATGTTGGGGGGAAGAGTTCCGCCAGAGCTCGCTCAAAGGCGCTTGTAGGTGTCACTGGTGGTCGGTCCGAGACCTCCTTGCTGAAAGTTGGTACGGTAGGCGTAGAAACTTCGCCGAGATCGACTGAGCTCGAGTCGAGGGTGTATCCTTCCGCTTCGCCCTGAGGAGCTATACCTATCCCAATGACGATGAGGGGGAAGAGCGACAAGCGCAACAAGCTGAGCGGGTAGAGGTGCCGGGCTGGAGGGTGCGAAGGGAATGATAGGTGCACATGGTTATTTGTGTTTGCGCGGGATACGCTCGTGGAAGTGCTAGAAGGGAGAAAACGTGATCTCGAGTGTTCCGCGCCGCTCCCCCGTGAGTGTGACGAGGATGATGTGGAGGCTGAGGGTGGTCGTTGTCGCAGCTCGTCGGCTCGGAGGGAAGCATGACGCCGGAAGAGCGAAGTCCAGTGGTGGTATGTGGCCTCTGGCAAAGGGTCGGGCCCGATGGGTACGGGGATGAGTAGCACCTGCAGCTTTCCAAGGGATATTGGGTCACACAGAGGCGCGAGGCGGGGCGGGGCCGACATGGCAGCGGCGAGCTCGGTGGGGTGCAGCCGAGTCGCACCGAGATGAAGGACGATGAGGGAAGGTGCCGGATCAGGAGCTACCGGGATCAAGAGGGGAGAGACGAGAGCTCGAGATGGTCGAGACGGGGAGTTTCCCAGGCCTCTAGGACGCCTTGCACAAGAGTCTACGACGTCCCTGGCGAGGTGGAAGAGAGAAAGAGGATGAGTAGAAGGATCGAGATGCTGAGATTGACTTTGAGCTGTTGCAACTGTCGCGGCTGTGGGCCGGCGCGTCACCCAAGCCAACCCGACGGGATCAAATTGAAACACCATCCCATCTTTATCCGATCCCATCGCATTAAATTTCGCTCACCTCGACGTCCACTCTGTCTGTCGGTCAATTTGTTTTGGCCTTCCTTCCTTTACATCCCTCCATCCTCTGACTTGGCTCAGCCTCTCAGCACGCGCCGAAAACTCTCATCGACTCGCGCCATGCCGAACAACAGAAGACTGACCAAGAAGACCATCAAGGGCAAGGACTCTGTCCACCCGGGCTCCCGTAAAGGTGGGCCGGCGTCTCGTGGACTCCCGTGTCCCCCGGGGCATAGCGGTCGAGAGGAAGCTGTTGCACAGTTGCTGACGCCGCGGCAGCTGGTCAGCTGAACCGAGTACATCTCCGCGCTAGCAAGCTCCAGAACCACGCAAAGCTCCGGAAAGATGCGTCGTCGTATAAACGTGAGTCGGCGGCTCAACTTTGGCCCCCGTCTCGCTGTCCCTCGTATGATTTAACTGCCGTACCGTCTTGATCAATCTTCTAACAAGCCCGTCCAGTCCAACGACCCCTGTTCTTCCACCACGCCATCTCTTCTCCTTCCCCACTCACTCTATCCTCGCTCAAAGCCCTCATCGAGGTGTACATCGCCCGGAACGATACCCGGATAGAGGAGCTCACGGCGGAGCGACGCCCTGGCAGGCCGAAGGAGAAGGAGCTGCTCGAGCTGGAGGATCTGAGGAAGCGGGAGGCAAAGGAGTTTGAGACGGGTTTTGGTGAGTGCCGGGGAGCTCTCCGCGGGTCGCCCTCTTGGCGGTCTTCTTCTCCTGTCCCCTACACGCGTAACTCCTCGCTGTATGTACGACACCTCGAGTCTCTCTGTGGGGACAAGCCGAGCAGTCTCGGATTGATTCATCTGTTTTACCTTCTTTCATCCCAACGTCCGCGATGTTTTCGCACCCCGCAGGATCGCTCATCGGCCTTGTCTCGTCGATCTTCATTCCTCTTCTCCCCGGTACCATTACTCTGCCCTACCCTCTGCACTCACCCCTCCCCACTTCTCTGCGATCAACTGCACATGCCCTCGTTCTTCCTTCTCGTGTCCTTTCCAGTGCCCTTCTCCGTCTTAGCGCCTCCCATTGCCTCCACAAACTCACCCGCTATCCGTCCATCACACGTTCCCTTGCGTTCCCCCAACCCCCGCTAACCCCTCAGAACTCCCCGACCTGACCCACGCACCCACCACCCGTCTCCTCCACACCTTCCACGCCCAATCCATCAACCTCGACGCGCCCCGGCTCGATCTCCTGCGGCACATTCGGGTGATCCGGGACTCGGAGGACGTGGTGGTGAGCAGGAAGGGGCGGACAGAGGGGATGGGTCTTGGGACTGGGACGGGAGGATCGGGCGAGGATTGGACAGAGGGCGCGGAGGGCGCGGAACTGGGGGAGGAGAAGGGGGAGATGGTTGTGGAGACGGCGTGAGCGCGGACCGAGTTGAGGGGTCGGTCAGTCACGGACCGACTCGGAGAGACTCTGGGAGAGGCTCTCGAAGATGGTTCTGGAGAAACTCTCTTGGACAAGTGCAGGGACGACCTATGTGGCTCGCGCTCTGAGTTCTCAGGTCTGAGCTCCGGTGACGATCTTAAACCCATGATCCGGAATCCCGGGGCGGCTCGGTGACGGCCGCGAGCAGGACGGATCGTCAGTGTCGTGTGGCCGCGGCAAGCCCGCGTGTGCTGTAGTCCGCGATTCCGGCGGGACATGGAACAAGCGGAGCGTATAGCGGAGCGTATAGTGGAGGTAGAGTCGAACGTAGAGTCGCGTCGGAACTCGATACCATGCATACTCGACTACCCCTGAACTGGGATGCCCCCGGCGGATCACTGCTTCACCGATGAGATGCGGCTCGACCCCGTTCGGCTCCTTGGCGTGAGGCGCACAAAGCGCACGAAGCGGAATCAGCGCACGACGGCGATAGTGCTAACACCACTCCCTGGCTCCCAGCAAGAACTCGGACCCTCACACCTCTCGCTTTCAACATCATCGTCGGTCTCACGCTACACTGCGCTGTGCTGCGAGATCGCACCGTCCTCCTCACTTCGACCATCCGCGCACATCCTCTGATGCGCCATGTCCCCCTAGCCCCCCACTCCGCCGTCCTTTCCCCGACCCTCCCTTCCCCTCTCTCACTCTGCTCGTCTTCATCTTCCTCGCTCCGCTCCGCACCCCTCTCCCGTCCCATTCGCTCTCCCGTCCCGTTCGTTCTCCCTCTCGCCGCTCGCACTGCTCGCTCCTCGCCCCACGCCCCCCGACCCCCGCCCCACGTCCCACGCTCGCCGCTCGCCGCTCGCGCGGCTGACGCCTACGCGCCTACGCGCCCAGCTCCACCTGCACCTTCGCCTCCCCCTTCTTCACCTCGTACATCCCCGGTCGACCCTGCACGGGCACGTGCTCGCACTGGCACCGATCCTGCTCCGGCACGCCCGCGAGCGCCTAAGCATGGGGTCAGCTCCGAGCCGGGATCATGCACGTCGACGTCGATGTCGCATCGTGCGACCGCCGGTGGGGTGGTCATGAATGCGAGGGCCGTCGGCAGCTGGGATCTTCGATCGAGAGGTGTGTCGGAAACGTTAAGCCATGACGTGCAAGACGGTCACGGTCAAGACGGTCCAGGAGGTTTCGACTGCCTCACAAGCCATTGTCACATCACACCTCGGTCCTCTGACACTCTCCAGGCCAGATCCCCAAGACCATGCCCCATGCCCCAAGCCCTAGGCCCCGAGAACCGATAAGCAAGCCTCGAGTCCCAAGTCCCGCGTCCCAAGTCTCGAGCCCGATTCCCGCGCCGTTGTCAAACCCCACGCCAACGTCCCCACGCCGGCGTCGCCACGTCGTCGCTCACCTGCTCAATATGCCCACCTACGTACCCCGCATCAGCACCATTCCCTTCTGTCCACGACGACGTCCCACGCTTCCACATCCATGGCTGCCGGACTCACCGCACCCCCACCAAGTCGGTTTCCCGTCGTTTGGGCAATCGACGCGCTTGCACATGGTTCAGTGTATGTAGTTCGTGGTCCGTTGAGGAGGTACAGTAGTCGTGTCGAAGCGATGGGGTTGCTGGGTGTGTTTATACTGTGGGAGATGGGCGGATGGGCAGATGAGAGAATGACAGGATGACAGGATGTCTGTGGGAAAGGAGAGAGAGCGTATAAAGGAGTGTGAGGGTGGTCACCGGGACAAAGGTGAAGCTGTACCCGAGACCCGAGATACATACCGAGCACCCGGACGAGTGGCGGGGTGGCAGCAGCGAGTCCGTCGAGTGTTGGTCTTGGCGGCGTCGTGAATGCGACGCAAGGTGCGCAGTGCCGTAATGACCATGCACAGGTACAGTCCGGTTCTGCATAGATGCTCTCGAGGAGAGCGTAGAGTACGACGAAGCGACGAGTTGAGGAAGCGAAGAAGCGACGAAACCAGGTATCCAGCGTCACCTGTATGTACAACACAGCCCATTCACACCGGTACCGCTCGCCTTGACCCCAACCCATCTCCTATCCACATTCAGCCACACCCACAGACCTCTCCACCTCCACTCTTCTCCGAACATCAGAGTCCGCCTTGATGATCACCTATCTTCGGCTATTCACGGTGACTTCACGATGGCTCCCAAGGTTGCCCAGGAAGATCGGAAGCGTCGTCCACGCTTCGACTTCACGCCAATCAACATCCCCGAGTATCTCATCCCCCCACGACTCTTCCTTCTCACCTCGGATTCAATCTCCCTGCATCACCTAAGCGGGCACTCCTCCTCTCTCACCGCCGATCCATGGCATCGCCTTCCTCACCGTCCAACCATGTTCATGGCGTCCTCACCACCCACCCATGTCCATTGTCTCCTTGTCCCCCACCCTTCCTGTCTTCTCGCCCAGTCTCGAGGCGTGACCCCTCTCCCCCTCCCTCTGCCCCCATCCCCCTTCTCTCTCGTTATCCCTCCCAGTTTCTGTGGGTCTGTTCTGGTTATGCCGAAACTCAGCATGCGCCGGCCCCATCTCCTGCTCCCCATATCCTCTCTGTCCTCTCCCTTTCCCCGTTCTTCGCCATCCCGGTGGGGCGTCGTCCTTCCGCTGGCCCTGTCTGCCATGTGCGTGGGCGTATCCTTCCGACGGCGGCGCTGGAGTCGGACCGGAAGAAACCCTCCCTCCTATCTGGGTGAGGTCGGCACCGGCACGACCAGCTGTGGGGAGACTGGATGCGTGCGTAGCTGGCGTGGGAGGCATGGAAGCCCATGAATGAGAGGGCTGAGTCGGCGAGAAGGGGATCGGGATCGGGACGAATCTCTGTTCCATCTTTGCTTCCTTCCCGGCGTCGTCATTACCGTTCTGCTCAATGAGCCCAACATGTATCGCCTCCTCGAAGGTCTTCGAATTCGAGTTCTGCGAATGGGAAACCGACGGTGGACCCGACGGAGGACGCGCGAGCAGAATACTAGTATCCGCGAGTGAATGTCTCCTCTCCGTACCCGCTGAGCCACGCGAAGACCTTCCCCTGCCAGCTGAGGCTGTATCAGCTGGCAGATCATGACCCCCCGTATGGATTGGGAGGAGCTTGAGTTTCTCCGCACGCGGAGGGGTAGGAGGGGGTTCGGGTATACCGTGCTGGAGACGGTAGAGCTTCAGCTCGTCTTTGTCGTATATGGCCTTGAGCATACCCCCTTCCTCCTTGAACCCGACTGGACGGGGGTAGGACGGTCGGCTAGGGGAAGAGATTTCTTGGGCGGGAACAACGCCGGGGTGCGCGACCTGCGCAACTTGTGCGGCTTGAGTGTTCTCCGAGGGTGAAATCGGCGCGAGTGCATCGCAGCCTTGAAAGGCGGAGGGTGCAGGAGCAATGTTTGGCGGGCTGGGAGGCGGCGAGGGGTTCGCGATTGGTGCAGTTGCAAACGGGATGCTGCTGGCGCCGTATTGACTCGGAGAGGGGTAGTACGCAATGCCCATTGAATACAGCACCTAATGCAAGTCAGCCTCGCGACAAAAGTCACGTCATCGTCAAAATGACAGGTGGACTCACGGGGATGAAGCTCGGGTGGATGCCTCCCACCTGCTGATTCGACGCAGGCGGCATGGCCATTGGCTGTCCCATCGGAGGGTAGGGTGTAGGCTGGAGAGGAACGCCAACCGGGGACAGAGGAGACTGCACAAGGCCGTGATTCTGCGGGATCGGGAAACCCGCCATATGTCCGGGCGTTTGAGGTGGACGCGGTATCGACGCCGCAGGGTATGGACTCCAGCCTCCGGGCCATGCCGATGCAACCTGCATGGGGAGCACAGGTGTCATGGGGATCGGCACGCCCATATTCGGTGGATACGGCGAGGCCAGAGCGGGAGGTGACATGAGCTGAGGCGGGGGCGGAACAAACTTGTGGTCGCTGCCGCTACTTGCTGATGGAGGAGAGTACTGGGACGCGATGGACGGGCTGACGGCGCGCCCGTGGACGTCGATGAGCATCTCCTTGAGCTGAGATTGCATGTCAGCTACTCGGCTCGGCTCATTCGATTCAAGTGATCCGTGACGGTGGTGTTGCCGGCAGAGTCCACTCACCGTGACATCGCCAGGAAGCACTCTTCGCTCCTCAACCTTGAGCGCAGAGCCAAAGGACACTGCACCATGCTAGAACAGTCAGCAATCGAACATCGTTGAGGTTGAGACCGCTCTCACCTCAAATTCGATCGCACGGGTTGCAGCCAGCCTGTCGCGATACAGAATCCGGGCAGTAGAGTATGTGGATTGCGCTGACAGGGGTTTGTACTCGATTTGGCACTGCTCAATCAGCCACACCACGGGTTTGACGATGCTGTCGAGGACCCCCGACACTTACAATGTCGCCATACCTTGCGAACCTCCGCCATAGCGTGAGCTCGGTCTCTTGACCCTTGACCAGCCTTCCGACAAACACTGCGCTCTCGTCATAGTACTTGGTCTCTCCCGTCGAGCTCTCCTCACGGAGCGAACGACCTTTGTACGTCGGTATGACACGTTTGATGAGGCCGGGATATTGCGGATCAGAGCTGTCGCCAATAGGAGTGGCGGACGGATCGGTCACCTGGCCCGGCTGATCGGGAGGGGTCGTCCCATCTGGCGCGACAGAGCCGTCGGCCTCGGACTTGCCGCTGTGGTCAATCGTTGTCGTCGAGGATTCACTCTGCTCGTGGACGGATGGAAGGATGACGCCGTCTCTGGCGATTGTGCAGCCAAGGTGTTTCTCAAGACGGGTGAGGGGTGACTTGAGTCCATCGTCCTCCTCGGGCTGAGTCTGGATCTCATCCGGCATGTAGCCGTCGTCATCTTGTGCCCAGCGCGCTACGATCCCGGGGATCTTGCCAAGCTCCTACATGTTGTGTCAGCGGAGACCGATGCCAGTGACCCCCGAAAAGGCAGGCACTCACGTCCATCACAGCACGGGCTTCGCCGCCTCCGCTCATGGAGACGAGCCAACCCTGGCTTGGTGAAGTGGGCGGGACGATGTCGGCGATCTCTCCGAAAAAGTCCACCAAGCGGGGCACGATCTATGACAGTCAACTATCAGCCGGACCGATAGAAGGCTATGCTGTAGAACACTCACATGACACTCCGCGACACGCCTTCCCAGATCGATTTCAGCGATCTGAACGGGGGCTCTGCCCGTCTCCGCCACAGTCCTCCGATGCAGGTTCTCAAAGAGACTCTCGGCGCCCGCACCCGAGCCCAACTGTAGATCTTGTCTTGCTGCTTGTTCCACCTCGGCACCCAGTCCACGAAGACTTTCCTCGGCATCGCAATCCTGTCGTCCCGGTCTCGGCGACGGCGCTGGTGATCATGCCCAGTGTCTCCGCCGTCGTCGTTCTTGCGAAGCGGGGGTGAAGCGCTACGAGACCTCTCGTCGAACCGCCGCCCGACAATCTTGACGAAGATGGTCTTGCGCGCGCTCTCGCTCGTTCCGGGGCGGATGTCGAGGATCATGGGAGTGCCAGCGAGGCTCCCGCTGGAGCGGAACGTCGCTTCGGTCTTCTTTGGATCATCGATGCATTTGCGGAGATCTTCCGCCTCCTGCACACGTCAGTCCATGGTCGGAGCATGCGTCTTATAAGATGTAGATTATCGCCTCACCTTGAAGACGACAAAGGCCTTTTCGCAGCTCTCGCCATTAGTCTTGTCAGGCCAACTGAGAATTTAGCGACAGGCCTCCGATGCCCGGTGCCGTACTTACACGCAGCGGATCGTGCCGTAGCGAGAGAAGTGGTCGAACATGAACTGACGGACGTGGTCGAAGCGGAGCGCGTAGGGAAACCTGGCAGGGACAGGTCAGCGCGCCGGCGGAGTCACAGCAAGCCGCTCCACGCACCGGATGACGAGCCTCTTCTCAGCAAATGTATGGCTGTAGGCAGGGTGCGGTTCCTTCTTCCACCACTTGCCCTCTCCTCCGGGACCTCGTGGCCCGCGGCGCACATAGGTCGTCTCGATTGATGGTCTGCCCGAACTGTGCGCACCCGTGACCGACGGCGGAGCACCTCGGCGTCCGCGACCAGCACCCCCCGCACGAACTGATTGGCGGGGGAAACGGATGTTACCGCCAGGTGGTGCCTCTTCTTCGCTTGCCTCCTCGGGGAGCTCTTCACCATGCGCCGAGACCGAGACGACAGTTGGCGCGCGAGGCGCGCGAGGTGGTCGAGTGACTGTAGCAGCCGTGGGAGCCACCGAGGGAGGGAAGATGGCGGCGTTGGGCGTTGGTAGGTCCTCGTCGACCTCGGACTTGTCGGACTTGTCGGTGTCGGAGTAGTAGACGGTGGTCGCCTGGGTCACTTGCACTGGTGCAGTGCTGTCGGCACGCGAAATGGAAGAGGGCGGAGTAACGTGCACCGGGGTGGGAGGCACAGTCGGTGTCTCAGGGGGAGGAACCGGTGGGACGCCGCTCGCCCACTTGCGGAGTTGTCCATTTGGATCCCATCCTTCGTCTGAAGCCGAACCGGCGGGATTGCCCACTGCCGCCGGAGCGAAAGGGGAGGGAGAGTCCGCGGCGTCGTCCAGGCGTCCGGCCGGAGGAGGCTGACCCCATTGTCGCGGGTGATCAACCGCGAGACGATTCGGATCGTGCTGCGAAGCATAGAACACATGACGAGGTGCATGATGCATGTCGCCCGGCTGTCCAACGTATGTCGGCACGGGAGGAGGCATGGGAGGAGGAGCGGGACTCTGAGCACCGGTCGGGTCGATAGGACGATGCTGCGTCGAGAGCATGTGGTGTGGCTGACTCGGGGGAGATGCCGCGGTGCCGAGTGGGAAGGACGCATTGGTGGTCTCGGCGACGGTCCGGCGGGAGATTGAAGCGGGCGAAGCGCGCGTGGAGCTGGTGAGCTCCTTGGTTTTGGTGAGGGGATGGAAATATTGGCTGTGAGGAGGAGTGGGGATGTTCGGCTCAGAGCAGGGCTGGAGATGGACAGTGTTAGCCATGTGGCTCGATAGCGGAGACATCGAGACTCACTTGAGTGGGGATGAGGTTGGAGTCTTGAGGAACGTTACCGGATGATTTCCAGCTACCATCGTCCTCCGCGGTCTATGCAAGGGGTGGGAGTGGGGTCAGACCAGTGTGAGGCGATGAAACAGTCGTAAGTAAGGGTCGGCGGAGGGAGTCACTGGTCAGCTTCGGAGGAAGAGCATCGCCGTAGAATCAAACGAACCTTGACTGGAGCGCCCGTGCGGTCCGAAGCTTGGCGCGCGGTCTATTCGGCATCGTGAGTCAAAAGCCACAACGAAGAGACTCATGCTTGCCGCGCGTACCTGCTGGATTCAACAGTGAAAAGAGAGTACGTGCATGGGTGATGGGCATGCGCGCCGATCGGGTGGGATGGACATGTCGATATGGGCGTGGGATGATGAAGGTTGAAGTTGGGCGGAAGGGTGCCGAGGAAGAGAAGTTGCGTCAGCCCCTTCCTTTCGTGGCAGATTCCAGCTCCAGTCGTGGAAGAAACGACTCACCTGATTCACCTGAAGCTGGTTCATCCGGCTCACAATGTCTGGAGCCGGGGGAGCATGAGGACCCTAAGTCCGCCCGTCAGCTACGATGGCGAATGGACAGCCGGGCGGAGCTGCTTCCTGCCTGAAGCCGACGTACCATTCCATACTCGTACCCTCCCGGACCGTAACTCATCCTCCTCCCTCTCGTGGCTGTCTGGACGGAGAACCCCTCGCCCTCTCCACCACTCAGTACGAGCGACTCCTGCGTCGACACGTTCCGAGAGTGGTGACCGCGCGGAGTTTCGTGGATGTGGTGAGGGATGGCATGGTGGTGAGCCGGTAGCGGATGGTGGGGAAGGTGTGGGGGACGATCTTGGGGCACAGTACCCGGCTGGGGTGGATGGTATATGTGCTTGCGACGATCCTGCTTCTGGTGTGGATAGTGGGGAGGATGGGTGGTCTGAGAGGCCTGAGGGATTTGGGAGCTGTGGATGGGGTTTCCAGGCAGTGCGGCATGTACGGGATTCTGAGCTTGAGTTTGGACGCCGGGTTGAACGGGGGACGAGGTGGTGTGGCCCGCCAGGGCAGGCCAGCTGTCCTCGGTCGGGGCCATCATGAGGGCGGGTGGGCTTCGAAGTAAGAAAGAGAGGTGTCAACGAGGTGGCTACCAGTTAGGGGAGAGGTGGAAGTGGAGTGAGAGCGAGAAAAAGACAAGGAAGAGAAGAGGAGCAGAAGTGTCCGAGGTGAGGTGGGGACAGTGGGGTGGCGAGTGACGGAGCGGGGAAGAGAGTGTGACCTGGGTGGGCGGTGAGCGTTGAGTGGTGCGACCACCCGTGGCCCGTGGGCCGTGCCCATCCAGCCAGTCAGCTGCCATACCACCAACCTTCTCGTGTCAACGGTTGCGTGACGCTCACGCTCCATCAGGGGTTCATCATTCATCAATCACTCGATCATTCTCTGGTGATACAGTAGCTGCCCAACCGTTGCCACACCGCTGACACGTTTCCTCGGCGGGTCCTTTGGATCACACGTCCCCCGTCCTTTGGACACATAGCGCATTGCCAACGCTGCCGATCCATCCTCTCTGGGGCGTCTCCGCGGGGCGTCGGAGGTTGAACCTCGTGGTTGGTCACTATCAAAGGAGGTGCGGGCGTCAGTCGTGAGGGAGGAGCTTGCCTCTTGGGGGTTGTTGGGGCTAGGAAAGGAAGGGGCGGTGGTGGGTCAAAGGCATCTGACGGGGTGTCATCAAACACGACAAGGGTCATGTAAAATTTTGTCGGCCAGGAGGCAATGAATCCCTTGAAGCCGACCCTGTGGGACTTCTTGATCATACACGATACACGGTCCGAAGAGTAGCAGCACAGCAGGACGAGGTCGCGCCGATCGCGCCGAGGGTGAATAGGATGGATCAACGCCTTCGATCGACTTGTGCGTGACGATACGCAAGCGAGAGCCACCTTTGTGTGGTTTGTGGCGCCACATCCAACTCGACTCGGCCGGAGTCATCCGCGCCACGACTCGACCGGCGACCGCCGCCACGACTCGGGGGTCATACCGCAAGTACTTTTCCAGGTCCACTAATGACAAGGGATATTTCAACCAACCCATCTACTCATCTCTTCTTTCCACACCCATCTCAACCACCTCCCGCACCATGGCAAGCACCGCACCCGAAGCCGCCGGGACGTCCTCCGAGATCCGTCCCCGCCAGCCCATCTGGCTCCGATGCGAGAAGAAGCCGTTCGAGCACCGCTCGGCTCTGACGCCCACGACGGCCAAGACGCTGTTGGACAACAACTTTGAGGTGTTTGTGGAGAGGGACCCGCAACGTATCTTCGAGGACGAGGAGTTTGAGGCGTGAGTGAGCGACGGTGTTTGTCTGCTTGACTCGGCGCGACTCGCCTGCACGCCAGCCCGTAGCCGCGGCGCCTATACGTTATTGGCGTGTGGGGACGCGGGGTAGTCGTAGTGGATAGTCGACTGACTCGCGCAGGATCGGCTGCAAGTTGGTGCCCAACAACACATGGCCTTCCGCCCCTCTCGAGGTGCCCATCATCGGCCTCAAAGAGCTGCCCGAGTCGACGTGAGTGTCCCGCGCATTTCGTTCTTATCGCCTTATCACACCATCAAGTCGAGTCGAGTCGAGTCTCCTTCATCCTCCGCCCAGTCCAGTTCCTCCTTTCACTCACACCCGCCTGTGTATCCGCTTATCCTTCCGTCTCAGTGACCCGCTTCCCCACACCCACATCCAGTTCGCGCACTGCTACAAGCACCAGGGGGGATGGAATGACGTCCTCCGCCGGTTCGCTCAAGGCAAGGGCACACTGTACGACCTCGAGTTCCTCGAGGACCCGGCGACGCGTCGTCGTGTGGCTGCGTTCGGCTTCCATGCCGGTTTCGCGGGTGCGGCGGCCGGTGCGCTCGCGTACGCCGAGCAGGAGAAGGAAGGCGGCAAGGGCTTGCTCAAGGGCCTGAAGCCCTACCCCAACGAGGAGGCCATGGTCAGCCATGTGCGCACGGCGCTCGAGAGCGTCAAGGGCGGAGTGGACAAGGTCAAGGTGCTCGTCATCGGCGCGCTGGGGAGGTGTGGGAGCGGTGCTGTCGACCTCTTCCGCAAGGCCGGACTTGCAGAGTAGGTCGACGATTCCGCATCTTCCTTCATCCTAGTCTGAGTTCCCATTGTGCGAGTCGAGGCTGACCTGTCAGGGACAACATCGTCAAATGGGACATGGCCGAGACTGCCAAGGGCGGACCCTTCGAGGAGATTCTCGACGGTGAGTCGAATCAAACCGAACCGAATCCCAACCTTCCCGCCTGTTTCCCCCATGTTCGCTATAACCACCTCATCGTCACCCGAGCTGATCCGCCACAGTCGACATCTTTGTCAACTGCATCTACCTGTCCAAGCCCATCCCCAAGTTTATCACCTCGGACTTTATCGCCCAGGCTGGGGACAAGCGCCGTCTCAGCGTCGTCGTCGACGTTTCGTGCGAGTGAGTCGTAACCTTCCGCTGTGCCACCGGTTCGCACCCGCCGGGATTCACGTATTCATTCGGTCCACGCAAGTGGCTGGAACAAGGCGTTTGGTAGTCGGCCCCCGAACTCACCACTCGAAATGCGGAACTGTCGCTGACACCTCCCTCAGCACGACCAACCCGCACAACCCCATCCCGATCTACAGCATCAACACGTCCTTCCCCGAACCCACCGTCGAGGTCGACACCAAGGGCGTGGGCAAGCGATGCACCGTGATCTCCATTGACCACCTGCCGACTCTGGTGAGCGAGACTGTCCCGCGATTGGTTGCGAGTCCCGAGCACCTCGCTGACCCTTCAGCTCCCCCGCGAGTCGTCCGAGCAATTCTCCAAGGACCTCCTCCCGTCCCTCCTGCAGCTCCCCGAGCGCTCCACCGCACCCGTCTGGACAAATGCCGAGGCCCTCTTCCGCGAGAAGCTCGCCGAGGCGACTGCCTACGACGCGCAGCACGGCACGGCGTGATGGACTCGTTGAAGAACCGTTAGATCCGGTCCAGGCCTATCTGCGGATGGACTGGGAAGGGCTGTGGGGACGTCGAGGCTATCTGTCCATCTGACCATCTGCTTGGGTAAGATGGGTGGAGTGTGGAGTGTGCATAGATACAAATGGAGTACAACATGCAGACGAATTGATTGAGATGATATCAGGAGATGATATGTGCTCCACCCGTTGTCCGTCGTCCCGACGACCACCGCGTCCGCCTGGCCGTTCGAGGCGGTACCGCTCACGCCAAAGGGAGATACGCCCTCCTCCTCGCCTCTTCCTCGTCCGAGAACCGCCAAGTGATCCACTCGGGCTCGTGGTCCTCGACCATCCTCCCCTCCGCGGCCTCTGCTAGCTCGGCATTGTCCTCCTCGCCTTCTCGGTCCGCGGTGCGGGGCGTTCCGGGTGTCATCGGGACGTCCACCTCTGCTTCATGACTCGACTCGACTACTCCCTGGTCAATTCCCTGCCCAATGGTCATTCCCTGTGCGAGCGGTATTGGAGCGAGTCCGTGTCGAGCCGATTGCGCCGGACGAAGATGACCCGAACTCGACTTCGTTGGGAGGTCCTTGACCGGGTCTCCGGGCGGGGGTATACCATGCGCCTTTTCGCGGTGCTTGTGGAGCGCGGGTAGGGTGGGGTGGAGGTGTGGTCGATCTGGGTTCGTCAGCTCTTGTGGATGGTGTGGGGTTACTCGCCAACAAGAAATAGTGGTTCACAACACAAGTCTAGGGTCTGGTCTACTGTCTGATGTGTGGTTTGGCCAGGTGATTTGGTGGGCGAGTGATGGTCAGGGGCCGGCTCACCATCTAGCAAACAGATCCAGATACCCATTCTGACGTTCATCTCGTCTCAGCGTCGTCCACAATGCACGATTTCATTACAGCCGCCCCGACCGTTCGGGTAGCAGTTATTCACCCACACGACGACTCACCGACCCGGATCGACCGCTTTGCCCGGCATGTTCTCCGGGGCTATTGCGGCGTGATCGGTATACCCTATCCGAATCAGCCAACGCATTTCGATACGCACGAGTCTTACTCCCGAGTACCATGTGACCGCCGAGGATTGGCACTCACGATCAGGGAGGACCAGGTTTGGTGAGATCCGCGGTGGGAGAGTCCATGGACCCGCTGGGAATGACGCGGTAGCGTCCGCGCAGGACATAGTGAGCGGGGAGGTCATTGTCCCGCCCATGGTCATGGCCTGAGGCTGAGACCCGGATGGATACGTCGACATCGCTTGGCCAATTTGTGCAGTCTGAGTAGTCACCTCGGGCTCTCGAGACGGAAGAGGGTGCTGAAGGGCGAAGTTACGGGAAATGGACTTGGAGTGGACTCGGGTTGTGGAGGTCGTTATTGATTTCCGCAGGTTCAGTGGCATTTTACTCCGGCTGGCGATTCGCCATTCCCTTTACTCGTGTGGTTTGGCCGGCCCCTTTCACTATACTTTCCCCAACCGAAACCGCACCAGCGGGTGCAGAACGGCAGAACAAGAAGCCTCAACACGCTCGTGTAGCACAAACTGAGCATCCCCTCACGCTCGCTCGAGCCGCAAGTCAAGCCCCACACCCGAAACAAGCCCGCCACACCCTCCCTCGTCGGCCTGACTTCTCCAACCTCGATGCTAGCGATGAATGCATGCGAGCCCCCTCTCCGTCTTGCACTCCCTAATGATCCAGATTCCCCTGCACGTCCCACCCCAGCTCCTTCTGCCTCTCGTGCTCCTTCGCCGCCTCCTCCGGCGTGAGTCTCCCCTTCGCGATGCTCAGTCTGGGAGGGACGCCGTGTTCCGCTGAATATGGACGGTCGGCATCTGACCAGATCTTGAGGAGCCGGTCGTGTTGCTCTTCTACCCATTCGGGGAGCTTGCACCAGTCTGAATAGGGTCAGCAGCTGAGACGGGATGGGAGTGCTTGGAAGCTGAAGCTCGGAAGCTCGGAATCGCGGGCTGGGCAGTGACCGGAAGGGTGATGAGGATCCCATTGGGGGAGAAGAACACGACGAGTCTCCGGATAGGAATTGGTGGCGACTGCAAGTGAAAGGCGGAAGGACAGGAGCGGAATCACGGGTAGGGTTCAGGGCTCGAAGGATGGACAGGACCTCTGCAAGGCAAGAGGTAACAGGGTCAAGGTGGAATGGAGAACATCGTCCCAAGTAGATGCTGGGGGACGAGCAGCCGCATCCGCAACCGCCGCCACCCGACTCACGCAGCCCAACCGTCTCCACCGACACGTCAAGCTGGTTCCAATCGCCCATTGTCCAGCCCATATCTATTCGTTCTACTGGATCCGTCACTGGGTCGAGGTGATGGAGCCACTGGCCCGTCCGTGCATCTTCGATCTTGATGACATGGGCTGGGGGCATGTCCGCGGACCCGATCCATGATACCTGCTCGAATCAGTTGGGTCGTTCCACGCGTCAGATACGACATTACGCAGCCGGATCCGCGAGTCCGCGCCGGCAACAGATGATGGGGACGGAGTGATTGAGCGATGGATGAGGACACCGTAGCGTCACGCCCCGCGCACTCACCAGAGGCCAGCTCATGGCATACGCGAGACCACGGAAATAGCCCTTGAAATAATGTGATCTGCCGGCCGAAGTGCCCCAGTAAACATTCTTCGCGCAGTCAATGTCCTTGAACGCGGAGATGAGGTTCGGCATGACGAGTATGGTCTGGGACGTCAGTCAATGCGTGCGGTACGCGTCCAGTCAATGCCTGATGAGCTCACGTCGTCGTCTGCTTTCCTATTCGCGAGTCAGCAGAATGAAGCGACAAGCAGGTATGAGAGCGAGATTGTCGACGCGCAAAGGATCTCACTCACACCACGAATCTTGGGCGTCCCTTCACCCTGCCTGGTCCCTCAAACTCGTGCGCGACCCATTTGAAGTACTCGTGCGTCTTGCCCAGATCGATGTTATCCACCACTGGTAGCAGCACCATGTCTCCGTGCTCGTCCATCTCTTGCTGAATGTCGCGGAGGAAGAGGGAGCGTTGGAGCGCTTCTTGCGAGATGGGCTTTTCGGGGAATGGTGGTAGACCGAGAATGAATTTGACGGTCACCAGATTGGGTGGGAAGTCGGGTAAGATGACACGGCGGTACCTATTCGCGTCTCATCAGTACCTTCCACTCTGAGCTCGTGGGGACGTGACCGTGGAGAAGAGGTGCGGAGGAGACGGCGACGCTCACAGATCTCGTCTCTCCTTGCTGTCTGCTGCGGAGAAGATGCCGAGGAACACCAAAACGCCCTTGTCCTCTCCTTCGAGGGGTATATCACAACCAATCTGATACGGTTGTCTACTCGCCAACAGCGCAAAGTCTGGTTCCTCGAAACTCCTCTGGATCTCCTCCTCGAGCAGATGCGCGTCTTTACCTTGCGCGACGTCCTTCCCCTCGCCCGTATCTGCCGGTGTATCCGGCGAGGCCGCTGTGCTGAGTGTAGTATCCGCCGAGCGGGGGGTGGAGAGGGACGCGGCGTTGAGCGCCAAGATAACGAGGAGGATGACGGAGAGGACGAGGAGGTACAAAGCGGTTTTGAGGCGTATGGAGGGACGGAGGAGCTGGCGTGGAGAGAAGGAAAGAGGGGATGATCGGGGATAACTCCTTGCAGGAGAGCCCGAAAGGGGCTTGGGAGAAGGTGTCATCGATGTGAGGCGGGGATTGGACTGGGCATGGGGCGTGAGCGGTCGAGTTGGGCTCAAGGCGACTTGCGGTGCGATGCGGCAAGGGTGGGGTGGGGTGTCGGGGCGTTGGAACAAGCAAGGCGGCGCAGGCGCGATTTGAAGTCAAAGTCGTTTTGGTCGTTCGATTGGGTAGTCGGTGTACAGGGAGCGATCGGATGGTAGATGGGCCACGGCCGAGCTGTCGATTCACTGCGGGGCCGTTGGATGCTGGACGTGAAAGAAGAGATGAGGAATGGGACGTGTCTGAAAGGAAAACAGCCCCAGACGCAGGCAGGCAGGCAGGCAGACGACGACCGTCAAATTCAGGCGGCCCCGCACCGGGATTGGATCCGAACAGAACACTTATACGGCACTTCCATTTCATGCATCCATGTCCTTCATCAATCTCACTTCGAATCCCAAAACTCGGTCAGACCGTCCCTATAACGGAGCACTGAGCTTGAGTTGGATAGCCGATTGGCTGCCGGAAAAGTAGAGTAGACAGGTGAGCACGAGCACAGCACGAGTGATGCCCCGTCCGGGATGTCGCGTCGCCCAGGACAACGCAGTGCCTCTCCACCGCAGCCGGAGATAACCACGGCGATGCGCTGCTAGTGTGATGCTGATACGTTGCAGACAGCCAGGTAACACTGAGGGAGACGCCGCACCATGTCCGACTCGACAGCTCAGACAGTCAGGCAACTGAAGATCAAGACTGGCGTGGTGAAGCGGTGAGTGGGACATCACACCGACTTCGACGCCTCGTCCAAGCGGTCGGTCGTTCCAGCACGGGGGAGGAGTCTGGATTACTTGCCTATTACTCGCTGCCTTCAACTCACTCGCCACTGTCTCGTCACATCCTGGCTGAGATTCGTCGGCTCCTGCCCGGTCGCGCTGACTAGCCCAGGCTGTTCAAGGAGGAAAAGACATATCGCGTCGAAGCGGAAGATCAGCGCAAAGTGCTTGCCAAGCTGAAGAATGAGGATGCCGACGGGGCGGATATCCGGAATGCTGTGGGTGATGTGGATCCATTTCGGGAGGGGTCTGAGGACTCTCACACCCGGGCGTGGCGTGGCGTAGCTGATCTGGGTATCGGAACCTTGGTATCCCTCTCCTGTGCCGTTCCATCTCTCTCACTGCCGACAACTCACACCCCGCCTCACGCTGGCTCGCGTGTGGATAATCATGTCTCCGCTCCCTTCCCTATCCTCTCTCCTGCTATCACCCACTACCGCGCATCGTCCGATACCCTTCTATCCACCTCATCTGGTACCCTTCTGTCCACCTCATCAAACCTTTCGCTCTCGCAGGAACGCGTCCTCAAAGATTCCGAGCAGATGATCCCCCGGACACGCAAATCCCTCGAGGACGCCGTACTCGCTCTGCAGGATATGGTGGTGAGTTGACCGTTGACCACGCCCAAATCGACGTCACGTCGTCCCACCCGCCCGCTCGGCCGCTGATGATGTTCACCTCTTCACCCCTTCACCTCTTCGCTGGTCTTTTCACATCTACCGCATCATGCCGCAATCCATCTTGTCGCTCGATTCTGTCGGGCGGCCCGCCTTTCGATCGTCTGCGCTCGTCTTGGACCCATCAACATCCGCGCTCGCACTGCCGATACCCACGCTCTCACTGCTGATACCCACGCTCCCACGACCGATACCCACGCTCACGCTCACCCCACACCTCATCCCTGCTTCGGCCGCGGCCTCGTGTTCACAACCCACATCTCCACGCGCTCATCAATCCCCCCCCCCCCCCCCCTTTCCCCTTCTGGGTTCCTGCATCTGTTCCTGCTCTCGACCCCCCGCTTCTCCCCGCAGGACGCCCTCGCCGCCGAACCATCCCTATCCGAAACGCCCGAGTACACCGCCGCCAAGTTACAGCTTGAGGAAGTGGACGCGGCGTGGAAGGTCAACGGGGCATGATGGGGTCACCCATCGCTGGCACTTGACTAGCAGCAGGGCGGATAGCATGCAGCGGCTGCATGTGCCAGTAGCGAAGACCGCTCCGGCCTTCAATCTTAGATCCAGGTGGTCCCGGTGGTCAAGGTCAGGTCCAAGCCGAGCCGAGCCGGGTGTGACACTTCCCTTCCCACGTTGCGTTTCAGGCGGTGCAAGGCAATGAAGGGCAGGGCAGGCCGCGGCGCGGTCAGGTCGACGTGGTCTTGTTTGGCTGGATTGCGTCTCGTTTCGTCTCGTCTCGTTTCGTTTCGTTTCGGTTCGCTTCGCGTCATCTCGCGTCGTTTCATGCGTGATCGTCCTCGCTGCGCGCAGAACTATATGCGCGCTCCGGCATGTGTTATGACATATGAGAAACAGGATCGTGTTTTGAGTGAGAACGAAAGAGACACACGGAGCCGGAGCCGTTTATTCACATTCCCACTGTTTGTTTGTTGCTGTCAACAAACAGTGTAGCCCCCCTCGCTGCGTTTCATGTGACCTGTTACAGAGTGTACGAGTCCGCTGTGTAACAACAAAACACAGGCAAAGGGTTGGGTCGGTCATGAGGGATCTCGTGTCAGGCAGGCAGGCGTGAGACATGCTCGCGTGTCCAGACGGGGTCTTTTACCAGGAACATTCCGTATTGTCTCACCGAGCGGTGACAATAACAATGGGGGCGGTGTCGGACTAACTCGCTCGACTCGGTATTACTTCACAGAGGGTCCACCGTCCTGTATCCTGTCCGCGCATGGACTCTTTACGCCTGCGCCGCGTGCAATCGGCGAGGCGGCGATGCATCATGCCATAGTAATCATGCTAGGTGCGCAGGGTGCTACTGTGGATTGGGGTCTGTGGAATTTGTGTATGTCTACGATGCCGTTACGATGTTACGATCCTGATCTGGACCTACGTGGGTGGCGCCGAGAAGAGAAGAACAAAGCTGAGGGGCCGAATCGCAGACTCTCTCCCCATTCTCTCACCGCTCACCGTTTGTGACCCCGGAATAAAATAGGTTCTGTCTGTGTCCGAGCATCCAAGCCGAGCAGAACTCGGGCGTGTATCTCATGCGATTTGTTCTCGTCGTGCTCTACGTTGTTTACTCTTCCCACCAGCCTCCTGCCCTGCCCCTTGGACCTCGCATGTTGCCCAAGCTCAAGAAACAAGAAGCTTTGGGCTGATATCGTTGATCATCTTGGGCCTCCCGCATGATCGCCCAACGTCTCCAACGTCTCGTCGCCTTCTCTCCTCGTGCTCATGCTCGCGCTATTCGCTTCAGCGTCGTCGTCTCCGGCCTCGTCCTCGCCCTCCCCCACCCTCGGTCGGCGCTTTGTTCGGGTTGTTTTGCTTGATTACCGTTGTTTGCTTGATGTAACGTTTCGGCGATAAAAAAAAGCCAATGAACCCCTCGTTCCTGCTCCCTGCTCCTTGCTCCCTGCTCATCAAACACCTCGAGTCCACTCCTGTCTCTAGCTCTGACCACTGTCACCCTCGCCGTCACCGTCAGCAGTTGTGCTCCAAGCGCGCTCTCGTCATCCTGCGCGCCTCGCACAGTGTCCCACTCTACTGGTACACTCCGGCTCCAAACCCAGGACCGATACCCTGCGCTCAGTTACCTACCCTAGCGAAACACCACGCACCACGCACTGCGCAACGCCGCATTGACGCCGTGGTGTCGTGCTGTGTTGCTGTTTTGTGTTGCAGGATCTCGGAGATACTCACCTACCTCCCCAACTCCCCCCCACCCCCAACCCCACCTGACCTCTGGGCCTTGCCCTGAACTGAGACGCTAAGTCCATCCTCGAGAAGACGACGACGACATGGTCTGCAGTGCAATGCATGCGCCGCGACTGTTGCATGTCCTGCATGTTCCGCTGTCCGTTGGCCGCTGGCCGCTCTCTGCTTCCCTCCTTCTCTGCTTCTCTGCTTCGCTGCTTCTTCTGCTTCTGCTTGGGTGCGATGCTGTGCCCAGGGCTCTCCCTCTCTCCGCATGCTTACTCGCCCTTGCCCCGTGTCTCTCTCCGGCTAACACCACCACTGACACCGAGCGTCGACACCGAGCGCTGCCCAAAGTATGTGAGAGCGCTCGAGCCTCAAGCCTTGTGGGAATGGGAACGCGCACACAAAAGACTACTTACATATAACCACCGCGCCAAGGGGTCTGTGTACTCACCAACCATCGAACGTCAACCGAAAGTATAGCAACAGGTCCATCAAGTTCCTCAACGAGTCCCCTCCCCCCGCTCAGCTCGGATCGATCAACATCAACCGAACCTACCAAACCTACCGAGCCTACCAGACCAGGCCTACCGCATATATACAGCTCATACCGCTGGTCCTGTCCCACTCCCCCTCTTGCTCTCGCAACACCACCCTCCGTCCCTCCTTCGCTCACTCAACATGCTGGTCCTCGCCATTCTCTCACTCGTCCTCGCCTCCATCTCCTCCACCCTCGCACGCCCCGCCCCAGTGCCCGCGACTGTCCTCGCCGCAAGAGGTCCTCCGGCCGTAGGCCCACGGAAGACCAGGTCGTACGGGTACCAGCCGATCCGGTGGCTCACACGCTTTGGCGGTGAGGTGGTCGCGGACGGGTCGATCGATCTGGAATGGACAGGAGGGTCAGGACAGGGCTACGAGGTGTACTTTATCCCCCAATGGCCAGAGCTGGAGCAGTACTACGTGAGTTACGTGCCCTTCACCCTTCGCTGTGTAGTCAGATCGGCCGTGACAAAGACTGACTCCACAGCCCGTCGATATCGTCTCGACCACGGACACATCATACAAGTGGCGGGCACCCAAGATTGACGAGTACCCGCAAGGTACGACCTTGTGAGTGCCCGTGCTACCCAAACACTTCAGCCGATTCCCATCCGCTTCGCACCGCGACCACCGCTGACTCGCGCAGCATCCTCGCCGTCAACGATGTTGTCAGCGGAATCGGTTCGGCATGGTACGACGTCACGCAGCTGCAAGACTTTGTTGAGGACAAGGAGTTCGAGGATCAGGAAGCGGGTTCGCTGTTCGGCTTCTTCCATCTGTAGAACCGGGACTGTAGAAGGGACGCCCATTTGCTCTATGCCAGAGTACTGTAGTGGTCGCTTTGTGTCCTCGATTACTGTGGACTTTGGTATATAATGTCTGCCTGTTGTTCTGCCTGCACATCAAAGTTGAGGATAGCGCATATCACGTCGACGCCACGCCCAACGCGAAGGCTGATAACCATGCATTGTCGATATTGTCCCTTGATAGCGTCAACGCCGGGGTATATGGCTCTATGCGCAGCGCCGTGTGCCACCGGTACGGTACGCGGACAGCAAATGAGACATGTCTCACCGGGCATGCTCACGGTACTGTATGTACTCGTACGGTGCTCGTACTTGAGTGTATGCAGACGCCTTCTACGTTCCTGGCCACGACAGATAGTTCCAATCCGTCAGATGCCCCAACCCGTAGATATTCGCCATGAGCTCTTCGAGATCATACCACTCTGTCCTGCCCCACGGGTTTCTCAGCGTCACCGTCCTATTCCCACCGCCGTAGTCGTTCGTGTACATCACTGCGTAATTGTGGTTCGCTCCAATCTGGTACGGCGTGGTGGTCCCAACGCTTCCGTATGTGGAAAGCACCACCGGCGTCCAGTACCCTTTGGAGCAGTCTGAAAAGAACTCGTCGGAGCTGGTGTAATTTGTCGTTGCCCTCCGAAGAGCGGGGTAGCCAGTGAGGGCGGAAAGCGCCAGATAACCACTTCCCCCATTCGGGTCGATACCCCCAGCCGAGGTGATGCCGTCGACATAAGTCACGGTGCCCAGGAGCTGCACCGCCTGGGTCATTGCCGAATGCCACCATACCCCTCCCGGGTCGTCCTCCGTGGTCGACTCGTTGGCGATGGTGGTGGTAAAATTGTGCGCCACGTACGAGGTCGGATCGAATACCGTGACCACCGCGAGGTCCGAGGAAGGGTACGAGAAATTCGCCATGGAACTGCCGTTGGGGAAGTAGTACATGTTCTCGACCCAGGATGGGGAGGTGATCACCACGGCGAGAGACGCGGCGACGAGCCAGCAGTCGAGGACTTTGACTGAGGGAGCGGATTAGTGAGCATCAGGTTAACAACCCCCGACTTGTGCGTGTCCTATGTCGCACGCCATAGGCCGCGTCGCCCCGGGCTCACCTTGCTGGAGGTCCTTCCACGACGGCGTGTTGTTCCACAACACAGTGTAGTTGAAGGTCGACACCGTTGCATTATCGCTGGAGTCTCTCGCCGAGATCCTCGTCCTCGTCAGACCCCGCTCGGTCACTGTGTCGGGTACAAAGTCGGGCGGGGGCACTGCACGACACCTGCTTCAGCGTGGACACTTTACGCAGTGCTCGTACTGCACCGAGGATGGGAGTTTGAGAGCTGGGAACAGTCAACAGTCGGACCTACGAGCAGCAAGAGCTTTGCCTGTTAGCGTCCACACGACACGCCACGACAAGCCACGAGGCGCCACGCGCGTACCCAGTCGTTTGCCAGGCGGACCAACATCACACCGGTCCGGTCCACTCACCGAGTTTCGAGAGCAGGAGGAGCTGGAGGAAGGGGCTCAATACCCAGACCAAAAACGTCAGGGCCCTCATCGGATCGGATCAGAGACACCAGTCGCACTGGAAGCAGTTGGCAGGTGGCAGGTGGCAGGTGGCAGGTGAACGAGTGTGAGGTCGAGTACAATCATGCAGTACTCGCCATGGTCAGCAAAACACCAACCCAGCGGTATGAGTACAGTAACAAAGTCCCGTGAGCGTGTCAGTAGTCAACACGGTGAACTCGTGACAATGTGATGTAGCAGATGGCAGTCTGACGCGACGAATCGACTATGGCCTGTAGCACTCCTCGACGCGACACTGAAAGGAGGTTGAGACGCGACGGTCCGCGGGGCCATAAAGGAGGAGCGCGACGATCACTTGATGATACGCGGTGTTCTGCACCTGTTTCAGTGAGTGTCGTGGGGTGTCGGGAGCGCAGATCCAAAGGATCTCGAGAAGGTCTGAGGGTTTTCGGTTGACCAGCGGTAATGGCCGTGCACCTTGTCGGCCGTGGCTACATGAGTTTGCCGAGATTCGCGCCGGTACCCATCACCCCTTCTGACCCCGGGACGACGTCGCAGCTGACCATCTCTGAGAGATCTCTATTCCGGTGCATCCCGGTGCATCAAGCATCTGCCGCTTCCTCATCCAGATCCTTCCGCCCCGCCTTTGACTCCAGCTCCGTCTCCGGCTCCAGCTCCAGATCAGAGCGCGCCTCTGGCTCTGGCGCCTTCTCATCCGACCACCCTCTCCAGTCCCCATCCCACTCACTTCCCGCCCATCTAGGTAACGGTGTCTCCCACCTCCCCAGGTTCTCCGTCGTGTACCGTAACGCATGTAGGTAGATGAACAGACCCTCCGGATCTGGGTCGTCGGGAAGTGGGACGAAACATTGCTCGCAGAATCCGGGGGGGAGATAATCCGGTCGGCGGAGGGGAGAGGGGGTGTCGTCTGGAAGCGGTTCGGGAAGGACGCGTTTGGAAGGTCGTTTGCCTCGGGGGCCGGTCTTGACTCGGTGCGAGAGCACGGGGCCGGGCGGGAGCACCGACGAGGATGTGGATGTGGACGCGGATGTGGGAGGGGGGGTGGGAGTGTCGGTGGGATCAGCAGAGGAGGTAGCGGCAGTGGAGGAGGCGAGGGCCTGAGCAGGGTCTTCCGGAGCAGGTGTTGGGGGGTGAGAAGGGACGGGTGTTGGGTGGATGGAGACATCAGGGGTGGAAGCTTCCGACTGGTCCTGCTGGTTCTGCTGTTTTTGCTCCATGGCCGCTTCGATCCGATCTTGCGCTGCCTTGGCGGTGAACACTACTTCCTTCCATCTGACAGCTTGTCAGTCCCGACACAACATGCGCAAGGAGCCGGGTTCGCGGGGACAGCGTCGCCGAGCCAAGCGGTGTAACGTCGACAGCGCGGAAGCAGTCCACCTGATTTGAGGTCATCGGTCGGACCGTCCGACTCACTTGATCCAGTCCTCCTGCTCGTCCCTCATCTTTCTGAGCTTTGCAATGATATCCTTTGCCTGCCGACTCAGCCGGATCGGGCTGGTGATATCGATGTTTTCATACTCTCTATCTCTGAGATCGAGTTTGCCCGCTTTGATCGCCAGGGTATCTTCGTCTGGCGGGAGCTCCTGACCGGCAAGTCTTGCCGAGTCGTCCGGGACGGGTCGCGCGTGTGCGAGAGAAGCAGCGGAGCTAGACGCTGGTGGTGGTGGGGCAGAGCCCCGCGGACCTGGATTAGGGATGATTTGCCGCCGCGAGAGCTGCTCGGCTTGGTATGTCGATGATGATTCTCCGGGAGGAGCGAGCTCGATACCCCCCCGCCCGAGATTTGAGCCCCATACAGAGGTGAGGCCGTACAGCGGGTCATTGGCGATGGGGTATCCCAGGTATTGGAGGTGTACCCGGATTTGATGTGCTGAGACGCATCAGCGCGCGGGATGACATGCACGGATGCGGGATAGCTCACTTCTACCGGTTTGCGGTCGGCCTGTATTACCGTCAGCATGGATCAGCCATTATAGACCAGCAGGAGCAGGCCCCCTCCGAAGGGAGAGTCACCTCCACGGCCAAGGAGCAGGCCCTATCCGAGCGGAGGGCGGAAGAGACGCGGTGACGCGGCGACGCTTGACACGGAGACACTCACAGTGTACCACACTCTGACCTCTCTTCGCATCGTAGGAGAGCCGCTTGAAGATCGTCTTGGCCTCCTTGCCCTCGGGAGTGACTATGACGAGGCCCATCTGCCGGTCAACCGACAGCAGGGGTTGGTCGACGGTGATTTCTCCTCTGACAGATTAGTGTGAGATCGGAGCCGTCTTCGTCTTCGCAGGCCCGTCCGAGAGATCTTTCGGGTGGGGGAGACTGAAATCTCTCCCTCGTTGCCATTGCGGTCAAGGACCAATCGGGCTATCGGCGACCTCTGACTCCGACACTGAGGGATCGATTGAAACGCGACAAGGATACGCGCGACAATTCCAAGACAGTCGCAGATGCCAGCTCGAGCTGGGTCACTCACTCTGGGAACTTGCCCCACACTCTCGCGACATACTCCTTCCGGACCGTCCCCTCCCTGAACTCCGTGGCGAGTCGCCCAGCCGCCGAGCCAGACAGCGCGAGGATCATGAGTCCCGAAGTGAGCCGGTCTAGGCGGTTCACCGCTGCGAGGGTTGGTCAGCTACATTCGGCAACTATCTTGTCCCACAGCAGACGGATGGGTGATGTGTGATGGTTGGTGGGCGGTGGGTGGTGATCGGTGGTAGGTGGTAGGTGGTAGGTGGTAGGTGGTAGGTGGTGATGGTGGATGGACCCACAGTACGCCTTGATCCCGTGATCGAGCTCGAGCAGCTCGAGGACCGTGTGTCGGTAGTACCGTCCCGTTGCGTGCACGGGCTACGACACGGCGTCAGCGGCTGGACCAGGCGAGTCCGGAATCACGGGGCGAGGATGGGGCGAGACCAAAGGGGCGGCACGTTACAGAGAGAGGCAGGAGAAAGACCCAGTCGGGGTGGGTAGAGAGATATGTGTACGCGTACGCTGCACGTCGCGGTTCGGCCATGTAACTCACAATCGAGCCGGGCTTGGAGATCACGATGAACTCCTTCTCCCGATCGATGTGGAGTAGCAGGATAGGGTCGTTGGTGATTGGCGGTTCGTGTCGGTGGACTGTGTTACTGGTGTGTGGATCGGCGTGAGCGATTACCAGACTGAGATCGACCTCAGACCATGTGTCGCAAAGCACCACGCCGGTCGCAGAGGCCTTGTACTTTGATCAAGAGCCTCCGCGACGAGCTCCTGAGCTCGTGAGACAGAAATGTCTCGAGTATCGAGACTCGGTATGCGGCTCCCCAACATGGATAGGGATAGGTAGGGTGCCGGATCCACGGGGTGCACCACTTCGACTCACTCCACACGGTCCCCATCGCGCAGGATCAAATCGGGCGAGGCGATATGCCCATTGACCTTGGTCACCCCCGACTCGAGCGCATGTCGCTATCAATGCGAAGAGGAGTCAGCGTCTCTCCTCGAAGCCGGAGCCTGGGAGCTGGAGCCAGGAGCCAGGACCGGGTGGAGCGAGCTATATCTTATCCAGAACACCGCGGGCGAAACGAAACGCGTCGGATCCACGCACGTAATAGTCGACTGATCGGTCTCGGAACTCGGTGGATACGACTTCCAGGAGTTGTCGTCCGATCCATCTGAAGAGATGGTAAGCATATCGCTCCGATAACGTTTTCCCCTCGCCCGTTCGCCCGAGGATAGAAGCACCAGAGATCCAGAGGATCAGAGGTCCGGAGGAGCAGAGGTTAAGAAGGAGAAAAAGTGCGGAGGAGCAGACGTCCCGCCCGAGCACGCTGGCTGCCCGTCCGGCCCATGGCACAGTGCGATCCGTAGAAGGACAGTCACCCAAATCCCCAGAGCCGACGGAACACGGCACCGCTCACCGTTTCTTCACGTAGGTCATGTATGGCCACCAGTACGGCTTGATGTACCTCAACTTTGGATTCTCGCCATTCGGATACACCTTCGATTGTGTCTCGAAAGCTCCGTCTCCGTCTGCGCGTGTTGAGCCCGCGTCCACTCCTTCACGAGGGGGATAAACCGACGCCACGGTGTGCGCGCTATCTGCGCTGTGCTCGAGCTCGGACATGGTGATGCGTGAGTTGAAAGAGGATTGAGGATAACACTATCGTTGATTCGGGTTGCCGTTGCCGTCACCAACTTTTTGCCGGTGTCGCGTGGCCCGCCTCCACTCGCGGCGAGCCACACTACGAGTACGTCTTATTCGTCCGATATCTCAACGACGACATGGCTCCAGTACGCTGCACCGTCGACACAGCACTGTGTGATATGCATGCTCGGCCGTCAGACCATGTATACACCCAAACTGTCCGGTATCGTAATAGTCGTCACGCGAGAAGATGAGTAAAACGAGACGCGCGACTGTCGACCCGGCGGAACCTCTCCACAACCTCCCCTCCCTCCTCTTTGCGGCCACTCCTGGGCAGCTCAGCCCCACGCACGCCTCAACGAATATATACACAAAACGAAACTATGAACTACGCGACGACGAGGCGACGAGACGATGAATCGATGAATCGATGGGGAGCAAGAGTCTATAGGTTGTTGGAGAGACGAGGAGGCTTGCGTGTATGTGGGATAGCTACAGAGAAGCAGGGGAAACTGGGAAACGATCGGATTTTATAATTTTCGGAAGTAAGAGTCAGTCTGGGGAAGAGAACCAAGTGATTGTCTGGTTTGAGAAGAAAAGTCCTTGTTCGCGGATCAAAGTGTCCTGGATACGAGATGGATTTGAGCTGGCGGCGGGCGGGCTCCCAGCGGGTTTGCCACGAGTCGCCGGCCGACAGAGGGATACGCCACGCCTCGATCACCTAATGCGCCGCGACGATTGACACGGCTTCGCTCGGATGAATCGTCTCGTTGGAACTCTTTGAGCTCTCCCTCTCTGGTGACAGCAAGTCGTCGTCGTCGTCGCCCAACACCGCCGACTCGCGCTTGTAGCTCCCCTCGGCGCCTTCCAAGCCCAAGGGCTTGGACCCATCCGAGGTCATCGAGCTCTTCCTGCTTGATTCGAACGGGCTGGCGACGTCAGAGTTGGTGAGCCTGTCGTTTGAGTGCGTCGAGGTGGAGAGGTGCGAGTTGACCTGGCTCAGTCCCGAGCTGGCCGAGAGGGGTGGCTGAGCATGATGGCCTACCCCGGGCGACTCGAGCGTCGAGGGGGTCATGAGTGGGGCCGAGTTGGAGGTGGAGGTGGCGGTGCTGAATGGGAAGCTAGAAGGGCTGGCCTGAGCAAAGGAAGCCGAGGCGGGGGAAGCGTCGACTCCGCTCGCGGATCGTTGAGACACGACGGAAGCGGGCCTATGCGTGCCCGAAGAGGGTCGCATCGGACGAGGACCGACAAGAGACGATCGGCTTCGCTGGAGCGAGCTTGGTGAGTTGCCCCGATCAGGGGTTTCGTGAGAGATCGATTTGGTCAGGATCGGCGGAGGGGGCGTCGAGGTGTGTTGGAAGCTGCTGCTTCGAGGCGGCAGACCCGGCGAGGAGACCGGGGCGGGAACAGAACTGTTCGCAGCGATGGCGACGGCGGCAACCGGTGCGATCGCAGGATTCTGACGAGGTGGCGTGGCTGGACCGAGGGCCTGCTGTGGAGCGGCCGGCGCGAACATGGGGTTCTGGACAGCACTCTGGATCGGGGTGGGAGCGGCGGCCTGGCGCTGGACAGGCGCAGACGCCTCGCCACCAGACTGTGGCTTGAGCGGCTCCATGACTGAAAGACGCTTCTTGATGGTGCCAAGGAAGCCGAGCTTGTTTCTCGGCTTCGACTGGGGCTCATCGCGCACCGGCGCCGACGTGGGCGGTGGCACAGCCGACTGCGACCCCAGCGGCATTGAGAGCCGAGGGGTCCTCGTCTGCGCGGGTGGTGCGGTAGACAGCACGGTCTGGCTCTGCGTCGCCCTATGCGTCGGTGCCGGGTTGGCGTTCGCGTGGACTGGCCCGCCTGCGCCTGTTGGGACCGGTGGTCGTCCAAAATTGGACGAAAGTCGACGCGAGAGTGCAGGCGGTGGCGCGCTCGTGGGCGCCAATGTCTTTGACGACTTTGCTTTCTTCTCCGCCTTTCTCCTCTCCTTGTCCTCCCTTTCCTTGCGCTTGGCCTCGTCTTTCTCTTTTGCCGCGGCCTCGCGCTGCTGCTGCCTCTTGATCGCCGCCTGCCTTGCACTCTCGGCCTTTTCTCGGGACAAACGAGTCGCCTCGGCCTTTTCGGCCACCTTGGCCTCCTTCTTCATCTCCTTTTTGGACTTCTTCGGGCTGAGCGTCGGCTGGGCAACCGCGGTTGGGATTGGCGGGATCGGGACCGAGTTGGGCGGTGGCGAACGGGTATCAACGACGGATCGACTGAGAGGGCTGGGGTTGATCGGCAAGGTCGAAGGCGGTTGCAGGGCGGGTACGTCGGTGTCAAGTCGCGCCTGCGGGACCACGCTTGGGGAGGTCATCGGCGACGCGGACGGCGACGACGCCGGAGAAGCTCCGGCGGGAAGAGGTGCAATATGAATCTCCTCGGCAGGGGGCGATGGGTCGGATGAGCTGTATTGACCTGAGAGATTCGACGTCACAGACGGAGAAGAACTACCATATCCTCGGGATGGAAGTTCTACACTGTCAGCGACGCACTTGAATCGTCGATGGCGAGATGGCTCACCTCTCCCCCGTCGAGACTCCATCGGCCCATGCCCGCGCTCTTGGACACTGGCGCACGGCTCGGCGAACGATGTCCACCGTCGTACACCGAGCTCCGGCGTCGCTCTTCTGCTGCATTTGTGCCGACAAATCCAAGTCCGTTGCCCATCGCTGCTGCAACTGCGTACCCGCCTTCGCGGGGCGCGAGGCTGCTGAGGAAATCGCGCGAGTAGTACGCCGACGGCGGTCGTCCGTTGAGCGAAGCGAGCGATTTGTTCGTTGTAAGAGGATGCGAGCTGAGCGACGTCGAGGACGAGTGGGCAGATGAGAGGAGGGTCGAGTCGGTCTTGAGCGCCACGGGAGACGAAGGGTCCGACTTTGCCTGCTGGTACGGGCTCTTGCCCGGTTGCGCCGCGTCCACGGAACCCTGACGGACCGTGCGTTTGCGACCGAGAATGGACGAGGGTTTGCGCGAGAGCGACGAGACGTTGTTGTACGACTTTGATTTGAGGGCTGCGCCAAACTCATCCGCCGGCGGCGGTGCAGCGGGCCCTGCGACATTAGCGAGAAGAATCGGTTAGACAGATGCGTTGACACGCACAGATCACATCGAACGGCAGACCCGTCTGCCACGATTGCTCCGACTGCTTGCTTATCCTTCGCACCGTGTCGAGTGGTCTCTCGGCGGCTTTCCGCTCCGGGTTGCTCATGTCGGGCACGGCCTCGCCGTCCAGCTGCCACAGATCCTCGCTGGTCATCCCACTCATGTCGGACGTGCTGATGATGGATGATCGGTTTGAGCTGTTCCCGTTGCCTGTGCGTCGTCTGAAGGGCGGTTGAGGCAGGGGCAAGTCGTCGGCGAGCGAGGTGGAGGAGCCGTTGGGCGACTCGTGGAGGAACATCTGCGGGGGCAGCGGCATTCGGACGCTAGACGTCATGGTGAGGTTTGGATGTCTTCGTGAGGGGGGTGGACCGCGGTGTGACGACGACTCGGAAGGTGAGCGATAAGGACGGACTCCAGTTCCCAGTGGAGCACCAGGCTGGACGAGACCTCGAGACTCGCTGGAGGAGCTGGTGCGAGATGTGACCGAGGGACGACGCTTCCACGCTGGGGGAGGGACGTCGGGGTCGCCAGAGAGAGTTCGATGGAGGGTGTTGGTGGTGTTGACGGGGGAAGGCGGGCCGTTGGGGATGCCGTTGTCGCTGCGTTGTGGTGAACGAGAGCGGGCGGGGCGGAGGGCGTCGAAAGGGTTCACTGCGCGCTCCTCTATCGGAGATGGGGATTGGTTCTGGGGACGATGTCAGCAGGGCGGGGTGGGCGGGGCGGGCGAGGCTTTGCGATATCAACGAGGCGATGTTTGCAGCCGATCAACGACGAGCGAGAGAGGTGTTGGAAGAAGCACGGGCAGGATGAGCGGCTGTGCACACAAAGCACAAAGCAGAGAACGACCTGGGCGGTGCTACGTGTCCGAGCGAGTATGTGAGAGAGAATTGACAAAGGAAGGGAAGGGAAGGGAGGAAGGGAATTGGGTTGAGGCTGTGACTGCGGGGGAAGGTGATGACGAGACGGGATGGCTCAAGCGCGGTCGAGCAGAATTATAGAGATGGGACAGTGATGCGTGGTAGTGGAGATGATGTTTGGATTGAGGAGACGTCTGCTCGAGCCGTGGCCAAAGTCATTGCCATTGCCATTGCCATTGCCGCTGCCGCTGCCCCTGTCACTGCCGACGCCGCCGCTACTGTGGTACCCCTGAGATGGGACATGGTGCGATGACCAGGTTCACCAGGGGGACGAGTAGGTTATTACCAGGAAGAGATAGAGAGGGGGCGACGAGACGAGATGAGGTGCGCTCCAGCTCGCTTGTCCCAGCCATCACTCAGGGATATCTCGCTCGCTCCAGGGGAAGCATCCAACGCATCCATCGTATCACACTCGCACTCACCTCCTCAAAAGGCTGCAGCTGCGTGGCGAATATCGAGCTGGCCATCTTGACTCGTCCACCAGATGCTCGGGTCCTCGGCTCGCCTGAACGGTAGATTGGCTGGATGCAAAGTGTCTGTCGATGGAGAGGTGGGTGGAGGGTGGTGATTGGTGAGAAGGAGATCGGTGGTGGTGACGAACGTTGGCTCGGTGCGGCGTGTGCGGCTTGCGGCTTGCGGCGTGCCCCGTTTCGACGTTTCGAGCGGGCAAGGGCAAGGTACCCTCCGACCCCTGCAGGTGGTTTGGTTGGTTTAGTGGAGGAGGAGAGATTCGGATACGAGGGGGAGAGGATAACGCTTGGCGGCTTGGAATCGGTGACGATGAGAGCGAGGGTGGGCCGGGTGGGGCGAGGTGGATAGGTGATACCCACAAAAAGCCAAAGCCAAAGCGACCTGTTCCAAGGCGAGGAGGAGAACAAGGAGCAGCACGCAGCGCAGTGGTGCAACTGGTGCAACTAGCGATTGCTTGGGTCTGGGCTGGTACCGACCAAGGGGCTGTGCCGGGTTTTCAGGGCTGCAGGGAGGGACGGATGGCTGTTGGCGATGGTGCGCCGCAGTCCTAGCTCGATTGCAATTGCAAGAGACCGATTCTATTGATGCGTTGCGATAGCTTGACCAGTCGAGGGTAAAGAGCGAGGACCAGTTGGACGGATGAGGGTGAGGTGGGTCTGGGTCTCGGTCCGCGGTGTTGGCGTTGTCGCTCTGGTTGGCGTAGACGCTGCGACGAATGGTCCATCCGATAGTTGGGCTATGCGTTTTGCCGATTATGTTGTTTTATTGCGATGTGCGGGCTCGCGGCTGACTTGCGGCTTTTACGCCGTCACACTCGTCGACTCCTCTTGGGACTCCTCTTTCCGGCCCGACGTCGTGCGGGGGGGTGACAAAACTCAAAAGATGGATGCGACACGACGGGACGACGGGCTACTACCACTACTACTGTTGATGCTGACGACGGGCTGTTTCATTGACATGGATTGATCACCCCAGACCCTCTCAGCTACGATACCGCACGAGCACCCCCCAATGGGCCATCGTGTCGTTATGACTGGCGCCCTGGGTGTCATCGACGAATATTGATTCCAAGGGCACCGGCGCCACGACTGATTTGCATGCATGCGAGCACCTCGACAGGCACCCAGAAGCGGGCAGGAGAGCCGAAGAAGCGGGTGACTACAGGGGCCAAGGCGAAGGAGGGGAGAAGGAGCGGGGTGGGAGCACGAAGCCAAGCAGAAGGTAGAGTGACGACAGTGGTGTGCATACTGCGCGCCTCCGCAGTTGAATCGGGTAAGAAACACAGAGGGGGTCGCGACGGGAATAGACACGACGACAGGAGCACCTCGCGGGGAGAGGTGTCGACTACCAAGCATGCATCAGCATGGGGTACTATGACTTGTCTCTGTTGGGCAATTCGCCTCTGCCAACAACTCTTTACCCGCTTCTGGTGGGCTCGGAGAGAATGAGCGACAGACCGACGTATCGCCCGACGAATCCCCTTGCGGCAGAGATTTCGACTTGCAGGGGGTCACGCGGTACCACCAGGAGGAGATACCCTACTGGGGGGATGTACTATGTGCGTATTGATTGTGTCTTGCCCGTCAAAATGATAATCGTACAAGCCATGAGGGGACTCGCTGCGCCGGGACGCTGCGCATCCCCCTCTGAGGCTCTGATTGACCCAACGTCACAGGTCCCGCAAGACAAATTACCCAGACTGGCTGCACTGGGCCGATTCAGGGAAACCCCCCTGTTCAAAGGGGTAAATCAGGGGCAAGTCCGACCCGGCACGACGTCAAGGGCAGGGCCAAGGAACCGGCGGCAGAACATGCCGAACGGGTACAACAGGGGTATGACGTAGCGCCGCTCAAAGTGGCACGAGGTGGCAGGATGGTAGATTCCAGATTGCTTTTGTGAGTGGGAATCCAGTATGCTGGTGCTGGCGTCAACGTAAAGTCTGGCTTTATGGCTTATCGCTGCGGGCCGATGCATGTGTGGAGTGAGCTCAAGCTCAACCTTAGATACGGGCCCGAGCTAACGGGTTTATCCGAAAAGAGGATCGAGCGTGGAACATGCGGCAGGTGGGGGACGGACTAGTACTCTGGAGGGTTTGTGGCGACTACAAGCACAAGAGAACAGGCCGTAAGATGTCGAGCATAGCCATCATCGTCATGACCAGAGTCCCCCTCCACTGCGTTTGGCACATTCCGATGCGCCTGGGTGACTGGCCATCATATTCCTTCTCATGCTTATCAACATGACACCGTTCCCACACCCACGCCGAGCTTCCCAGACTTGACCCCCGAGATCGCCGGATGCGATCCGGCGGCACGGGTTCCTCGGACCTGCTCGTTCATGAGAGAAAAGGTGTAATAGGCTACACCCTATGTGATGTGCTTTCCCACGTTTATCATTGAGTTCTTGTAGAGCTGAACGGAATGTGCGAATGTGCCGGTAGGGTAATGGTGCTCGGTACTCACCTACATGCCACTCGCCGTTCACTACGGTGGTTTCGTGGCGTGTGGGACGGAGTGGCATTCGTGCACCAGGTCGGCGTAATTTGATCGCTAGGCGTTGGCTGAGGGGTGGCCGTCATGAGAATCTGCCAAGCACGCTAATGTATCGCCACGCAACATGCACAGCTGCCCCACGCCCTCGCCCCTCGCGAATTGTCGACCTCGTCGTCAGAGAGTTTCCCACGCACAGCCTTGGAGTGGACTTACTGGACTATGTGGAGCGAAGGGCAAAAGTAGGCGGCGACATCAAAATCGCCGAAACAATTTCTCGTCGAAATCGGCGTTAAGCCTATGACCGAAACTCCGCCCGGTTCCAGCTTGTGCCACACTGCCGTTCGTCCTGTTTGATTCTTACCCAATCGGGTAATCCATACGTCCAACCAAACCTCTTCGCACCCCAGCCAGACCAGCCAGACCCTCCTGCAACCCCGCCGTCCAGACCGCTCATATCCTTCTCATCGTCGTCGGTCTCCATCCTCCATCCCCACAACACATATCAAAATGGTCAGTCGCCGTCTTCCTCTCTCACCCACGTACTCGGGCCGGCCGTGTGGCTGGGCGCTTCCTCTGGTTGTTCCACGAGACGCTTTGGGCCGTTGCTGATGGTTCGCAGGAAGGTCAGGCCAAGCAGCCCGTCAAGCTCGCGCGTGTTCTCAAGGTGAGCGAGGCGGCGTGTATGGTCATTGGTCGGTGCAGCGGCGGGGGGATATGCAGAGTGGGGTCGTGGAACATTGGGAGTGAGGGGTGTGATGGATAGCGGGGCGTTTGGATGAGATCAAGGCGGGTCGGAATGTTGAGTCGGACGACGCGTGGGGGTGTAGGAGGGTTTGTCGTCGGAGAGTCCTGCAGTGGTAGAGGAGGAGGGAGACGATTCGAGGATTGCCCGTGCTGCTGTTGAGCAAGTGGAAGGAACGGGAGAGCCCACGCTCGGGCTACCGCGAATCACGCCTTTGGAGATGTTGAACGAGGACATCGCTGACAGTGCTTCTTCTTGTTCTGCCCACTCTCGATCTGTCATGCTTCCATCCCACACGCTCACCCACAACCTTCCTCTCGCCACGTACGCGTACTCCATCTCCCACGTCACCCTCGAATCTGTCGATGGCTCCTTCCCCCTCGCGAATACTCAACCTCCGCATCTCTTCACCCTCGCTCTCGACAAATTTCCGTCCATCCATTCTCGATCGTCTGCCTCTCTGCTCCCCGCCCCGCCGCACTCGAAACAGGTCCTCGGCCGCACTGGATCCCGTGGTGGTGTCACCCAGGTCCGCGTCGAGTTCATGGACGACACCTCGCGTTCGATCATCCGAAACGTCAAGGGCCCCGTCCGGGTCAACGACATCCTCGCCCTGCTCGAGTCGGAGCGTGAGGCCCGGTGAGTGGGGATCTGATTTGCGTTACATTGCGCTGCGACGTGCCGGGGCTGGGGTCGTGTTGCACGTGACTGGCGGGGGCGGACTTGGGGGTTTGCACGGTGGTCGTGGTGTCGAAGGAGGCGTCTGGTGTGACATGGGCGAGATGAAGCGTGGACGACGCGTAGCAAGGGAGGGCACTGTGGTTGCGTTGCGAACCACCTGCCGCCTGCCTCGGTGTTGGACTGGGATTAACTCAGCCCGCCCAAGCCGCAAAGACGTCGCGATTGTCGCGTGCACGTCGCGGCACACGGAGCGGACCCCACACCCCATTCACCCGAGCCGAACCCCAACCTCAATCGCCTCCGCCCCGATGGCCAACAGCGAGCCTCATATCAATATCGAACCGTGCTGACCATACCTAGCCGACTCCGCTAATCGCCCCGTTCGTCGAGGTGGCGTAGGGAGAGCAGGATGGAGGGGTAGAGTCGTCATGTAGTCTCTTTTACGTGATGCGACACGGCACTGCATATATCCCAGATCTCCGAGGGTGGGACGTGGCGACGTGGCGACGTGGCGACGTGGTGCTTCTGCGGTTCGACACTGGCAGATGGTCTTCGGTCATTTCACTAGGTCCTGGAATTGGACGACGAGACGAGAGTGAAAAGACTCTGCCCGTGGTGTCCACGGCATCAACGTGAAGCGCTCAACGACTGGTCTCTGGGTCCCGGGGCAATGGTCATTGGACCAGAGTCGCGTCTTCTACCGCATTGATATTGAAACCCGATCCACGAACTGCACCCACGCTGATGGACCTCTCTCAATCGCCTTGTCGTCGCATACCGAAGCTAAAGATATTTCCCGCTCGATTACCAACAGCATTCTCATCGTTGTGCGCGTCGACGCATTGGGAGGTGGGAACGGTTTACCCGACCGGTTGGCGAAAAGCTAATTCCCCAGACTGTAAACCACCTTTTAGCTGGGTTATTTGTTATTCGCCAACCACCCCCTTCCCTCGGTTCCCGCTCCTCTACTCATCCGCTTCTCACCAGCTTGACCTTGACCAGACCACTGTAGCACCGAAGAATGCAGGTGCTAGCTGCTGGCTGCTGCTGGCCGACTGTCTTGCGTCTCTTGGCGCGAAGGTTGCCCCTATCCTGCTGAATCCGACCCCACCAAATACAAGCCAGCCAGTCTCAACTCTCTGCCGGGTATGGACGGTCGCGATGTACCAGTACCTCGACAGTTAATGCCGACAGTTAATGCCAGATGTCCTTTTCCCACGATGCGGCTCACGGGTGACGGGTCCGGTTCATCGCTCATCGACGTGACCTGACTGCTGACCCCATCCCCATCTGAAGTGACTGCTTACCCCACCGTCACCCCGGATCCCAAGCTTTCATCTATCTGCTCGCTCCGAGCTGCAGCTCTGCAGCAGCACATTGCTTGTTGGTTCATTCTTGCTTCCTCTCATCGGTGCCCCTCGGCTTCGAGTGCTCGTGTCCACTCTCGAACTCACACTCACACTCCCATCCAGGTCATTCCCACGTTCAATTAGAGATCTTCCTCGCCTCATGCGTACCGCACGCTACACCCTCCTCGTCGTCCTCTCCATCCTCGGCAGTATCATTCTCGTTGCTCGTCATATCTCACTGGACGAGCGAGAAGGGGACCATCCCGAGACAAGAGCTTCTTCCTCCCTACATTCAACCCTCTCTTCCGGTCGGTGGCCGGACGACAATGACTCTACGAGGGGAACAGGTCTCCTAGCTGGGTTTTCACAACGACTTTACGATCGACCAGCTCATGCCGGCAGTGGCGGGGGTTCCTGGTGGTCGTGGAACCATAAAGACCAAGACCAGGACGGGAACCATGACGAGCATCAGTACGAGGACCAGTACGACCACGGCGCCGAGCCGTCACCCCGCGAGTTGTGGGATGATATCCCCGTTTCCGACCCCAGCGACTTCTGGGCGTGGACAAAGACCGAGAACAGGCGGCTCGGAGGTCAGCGCCGCAGAGCGAGTCGAGGGGGGTTGATGGCCCAAGGCGCGAAGCCTCGCATCAGGGATAACCTCAGAGATGACAGGAGGTACTTTGCCACGGGTCCTGTTGGAGGGTGAGTGCGGGTGTGGGTGCAGTGTCGGATTCGGGGTCGAATTCGCGGTGCGGCGCGGTACCGAACACTGTAAGATGGGCAGACCGGACACTGTAAGATGGTGGGAATACGGGTCTCCCTGCGTGCGACTGTGTACCAGTACTGCTGAGCTGAGACTGAGCCTCGTGCAGGTTCAACAATCAGTTCATGACTATCGCGAACGGTGGGTCTCATCGGCGGTCTCGAGCTCTCCGCCCCGTCCTTTCATTCAGCTCCTGGTTCGCCTGCACCGCCCACTGACACGCCACCCGCCGTAGCGCTGTGGATCGCCCAACACTCGGATCACATCCCAATCATCTTTCCCTTCATTGCCATCTCGTTCCAGTTCGGCGGGGAAGACTTTGACATCGCCGTCTCGGACGTGTTCGACCTGGACCGTCTCCGGCTCGTGCTCGACGGTCCGCCAATCGTCGAGCTGCACGAGCTGCGCCAGTACAAGAACGAGCCCCCGCACCTCTTGTCAGTGGCTTATGACGGAGAGTTCCCGCAAACGGACAGCGACGGTCTGCAGCTCCAGGTTGGGGATCTCATCCCCGCCGAAGAAGCAGATGCGGATGACGGGGAAACACTTGGATGTTGGGCGTGGGGACAGGCATTTGGGGATGCTCCCGGCGTCCTGTTCCGCTGGCCAGGTGCGACGCATTCCTTTCGCCCATCTCTTCATTCCCGATGCCTCGCGCCCGTCGTCCAAAGCAAAGTCAAGTCATGCCCGGTCCCAACGGTGCGACCAAGGATGACTGCTCACTCGTGCAGAGGCCAGCTGGACTCCCGTCCCGCGCAGCGTCTTCCTCGCCGGGGCAAGACCAGGGATGCACGGGACCGACCTCTCCGACATCCGCAGGTTCTCCAACTTCGTTGCCGACACCTTGTCCATCCCCGAGGAGTCTCTCGCGATGCTCGACAACCTCAGCCTGCCGCACCCAGAGGTGCAGCCCGACCCGCATCTCTTCTGCGTGGACTCCGTCTACTGGCAACACATCCAGCCGGAGCTATCGGATCTCCACACCAGTTGGCGCCAAGGCACAGGCGTGTGGCAGAGCGTAGGCCAGTACATGAAGTTTCAGCCGGCGTTGGTACGACTCGCAGAGGGGTATCTGCGTTACCTGTTTGGTACCCCGCGAGATAGCCCGCTGCCGCCGTTCTTCGCCGTCCACGTTCGACGAGGGGGTGAGTCAGTCCCGTTTCCGTGCCATGAATTGAGGCCCCCCGAGAGGTTCGCCGGACTGAAGCCCGTACAGATTTCACCCCAGACTGGCTAGCGATGGACGCAAGCGTCTGGGCGCACGCCGCTTGGGAAGCAATGCAGGACCTACACAGTTTCGGAATCGACGTCCAACACGTCGTCTTCACCACCGACGAGCGGGACCCCGAGTGGAGGTGAGTTGGCCGCGGAGTTGGAGTTTGCGTCAAGCCGGCCGGCGCCGGCGCCGGCACTGACAAGCCACAGGGCACCGCTGCTGGAGTACGGGTGGAAGTTCATCGACCACGAGGTGGCCAAAACGGGGGAGAGGTTCGGTTGGTGGTGAGTGGAATCACTCGAACGACCCGTTTTCTTCGGATCCCCCAACCGCGCCGATTGCGCCGAAATCGTCGCCCGTCCCTGTGAAGCCGCAGCTGAAATCTTCCCGCAGGCTGCCAACTCTGCTCGACGCCGTCATCCTTTCTCGCGCCTCGGGCTTCCTCGGTGGCGAAAGCAGTACCAGTGAGCAAATCCCCGTTTCGGCGGTTCGGCTGCACTCTCGCTCGATCAGCGCTGACCAGTACTATTCTCGTTCCCAGTGAGCATCCTCGCGTACAGGAGAGTGGTAGACTGGAACGGCGGTCTGGGCCGATGGTTGAGTTACGGTCACCACGTCCCCGAGGGCTGGGTGTGGACGTGGTGATGGCGTTGGCGAAGGTGATTGCCACCGCGATCGCGATTGGGGTGGCGTGGTCTGTGCGGTTTGAGTTCCATGAATGTTGTTTTACGGGCATCGGAAAGATCAAGGCATGATAGGGCAGGAGTTCATCTAGTACCATCTGACATACGTGGGGTTCGAGACAAAAATCGCCTCGTCTACGATGCAGTACAATGCAGAGCGACATCGCGTGAGGCAGACGGCAGATGGCAGATGGCAGATGGCAGATGGCAGATGGCAGACGTTGTACGGCAGCCGAGCACGGGCAAACGAATCGCTCATCCCCACCCCAGAGCGCTGTGTCCCGTTGCAGCTGATCTGAGACCGAACGCCGTACCGAGCGCAGGTCCAGAAATGCTCGCGGTCAGAGATGGTACTCCTGCGGCCCGTTGACCTTGACGCCTCGCCTCTCCCACACACCCTCGATGTTCATGTTCTCGGTACCGCTGCGTGGTCAGCGTCCAAACGAGGCGGGTGATACTGCGTCTGTACGGTCGGCGACTCACTCGTCCTTCAGCTTGAACCAGGGTTCTGTCTCCCCTTGCGCCGCATCCGGATTGCGAAACACGGTGTTCTTGGTCTACAGTGGGCGCACAAGGATCAGCGCGAGTACCGTACGAGTAAGCTCACTAGGAGTACACAGGGTTGTGGAGAACCACGCCGGACTCACCAGTCCAAGACTCATATGGATCGCAGGCGGGGAAACCACGATCTTCTCCTCCGCCTGCTTTCCCTCCAAAAGCGCCACGACGTTCTTGGCCATCACCACCGCCTGGGCCCCACCGGGTCTCGCGGCCTTATGGGCGCCCGAGTCGGCCACATCCCCAAGCGCGAAGATGTGCGGGTAGGCACCGTCCGCGAGTTGTAGCGTGGGAAAGACCCGCACGAAGCCGGACGGAGTCAGGATGCCGGAGGGCGAAGTGGGAGATAGAGTAGAGAGGAAGGCAGTGTTGGGCGTTTGACCGGTGGCGGTGATTACTAGGTCGGCAGTGATGGATTGGCCAGAAGCAAGAGTCACGGTGGTCGGCTCGAGGGGGAAGCCGTTGGGCGGGATGACGGCGCGGGAACCGGTGACTAGTCTGCAAGTGTGAGTAATGGTCAACTATCGCCAGACTACAGTACTCGTATGTGCGAGTACAGCGCTGGGACTGGGACTGGGACTGGACTGGGCCTGGGACTGAGACCGGATCTGGGACCAGAGAAGGCGTTGCGTCGCGTCGCGCCGCAACCACTCACTTCACGCCAAGCTCGTCAAACCTCTTCTTGACGATCTCGTGCAGACCCTCGTGGAACCTCGACATGACCTTCTCCCGGCTCTGCACCAGCGTGACCTCCTTGTCGGGGTACACCTCGAGGATATCGCACGCCATCTGACACCCCACTGCGCCACCTCCGAGGATGACGATCCGCCGTGCGGTCTTGACCTTCTTCTGGTATTCCTGGAAATACGACACCGACAGGGGCTTGTCCTCATCCTGCATGGAGCCCGGCGACGGGAGTCGGGTACCCGTCGCGATGGCGAGGTAGTCGTATTCCAGCGATGTGGATCCTGAGAACGGACGGTCTAGAACCACTCGCGAAGGGTGGACCTCGAGTACAGAGGCTCGGACGACGCTGTGCAGAGACGGGTTGGGAGAAGCCGAGAAGAGGGAGGTGTAGGGGATAAACGCTTTGTGCTCGTGTGACGGGACGATGGCGAAGCGGGGCTGCGCGGTCAACGGTCAGAAGGGAGACGATTCACCACAGCGAGTTCGATGTCTGATGAACGGCAAGTGCGCGCCGGACCGACAGTCATCACACTCACAAAAGCAAAGAGGTGGTGGAAGTGCGAGTGCGGCTCGACGAGCAACACGCGGTGCGTCGCCGGTAACACATTCGCGAGTTCCTTTGCTGCGGCCTGCGACTCGTCAGTCCCGTCCCAGTCCCAGGGCGAAACCGAATTCCAAGACCACAGTATGCCTAGCACTCTCGGGCTCAACACCAGTCCCTCGACCACCTCTCATCGTGACACGTGCCGTACGTGGAGCAGCACTCACGCAGCCGACGTAGGACCCGCCGATGACAATCACGTTCTTGAGCGCTGTGACCATGTTGACGTTGTCGGGCTCTCGCTGTGGGGGATGCGGGATGAGTCTTGCGGCGAGTAGGATGACCAAGAGTGAGATACAAGCAGTAGCTAGAGAGTGAGAGGAGGGACGGGGCATGGGGACGCTGCCGCGGGAAGGAGATGTCGGGGTTCTTATGGGGATGTGTACGAGCCGACGAGACGTCTCTCGCTCTCTCTCGCAGCCGACGACCTCGGCCTTCGGTCCGATACGCACCCCTCCCCATTTTCGGAGTGTTCGACCGAGGTCCATGCTGATTCACCCCTGTCCTTCTCACGCCCCCACGCCCTCATGACCTTCCTGCCCCACACGCCAACAACACGACCATGGCGAGGAAACACGCAAGCAAGACGCCGACGCCGCAGGAAAAACGAAACCCGCAGTCGAGCTGCGGCGTATTCTTATCTGATAAAAACGGCCGTGCCGGGTGGCATCGGCCGAATTCGAGGCGACTCGCCTAGCTGGCTGCAAAACACCACAACCACAGCCGACCGTGCCGAGTTCGTGCAGCCGAGGCAGTCGAGGAGCACATGCTGCGTGTCGAAGACTCAAACCCTTAAGAGCCGGAGGAGCCCGGAGGGGACGCTCCTGCCTTTTCGCTTCAAGTCTTGACCGGTCTCAAGTCGGTCGGCAGCCTCTCGCCGCGCTCAGTCATTCGTGCGCTGTACGACTCCAAGCCGTGGTCTATCGGCCGACCACCGCGCAAGCTGATGCCAGATGAAGATCCGCAGGACCGCTTTGACGTGCCTCACGACTGACAACCCCACACCACACCTTCGAACAGCGCCTTGAACAACACAACTCCAACGCGATGCACCAACGCGATGCATGCAGTCTGCGGATCATGTGCATTATTCTCTACAAAATATCGCCCCCTCTACGGAGCAAGCCTCTTGGGGTCCCTTGGGAACAGCGAGGCCCGTCGGATGTTACCGAGCTTCAGGTAGAGCATGACGACACGCTCGAGGCCTGGGCGTGTCAGCGCATACGCAACATCCATGGCACGGCACGTCGCCTTTGAAGGGTTGAAGTCACGCTCGCCGTTTTTTGGACGACAGGCAGCGACAGGGATGCCCAAAACCCGTGAGACTCACCGATACCACCACCGCCATGGGGCGGCGCACCCAACTTGAACGCGTCGAGATAACCCTGCATCGAGGCCGGGTCGATCCCGGCCACCTTCATCCTCTCCACGAGGAAGTCCGCGTCGTGGATACGTTGCGCGCCGGAGAGGATCTCCTCGCCGCGCATGAAGAAATCGTACGAGTTGGACAGGGTCGAGTCGACCGCGTCGGGCATGGTGTAGAACGGTCGGATGGCGAGCGGGAACTTGTCGAGGATGAAGTAGTCGGTGTGGTATTTTTCCCGTACCAATCGGCCGAGGAGCTTCTCGTTCTCGGTGCTGCACGAATCAGGGCTATATTCGGGAACAGAACAGAAACAGTGTCGTTGCAATTCGACTCACCTCATGTCGTCCATCTCGCCAATGGGGTTTCCCTCGCTGTCGGTCGCACCGGCCTCACGGAGCATCTTCATTCCTTCCTTGAAAGGCAGGCGCAGCGTCTTCTCAAGGAAGAGGAAGTCGTCGCATGGGAACTGCTTCTTGATGACGTCGATCTCGTGCGAGAACGTCTCTTTGAGACCGCGGAAAATCGACAGGAACAGGTTGTCAAGCACATCGAGGACCTCGTGGTAGTGCTCCTCGATGGCCATCTCGAGGTCGAGACCGACAAACTCGGTCATGTGGCGATGGGTGTTTGAGTCCTCAGCGCGGAACACTGCAGATGTTCAGACACTTTTCGCCCTCCTGGTATGCAGCGTGAAACCACTTACCAGGAGCAATCTCGTACACTCGCTCCATGTCGCCGGCGATGCACATCTGCTTGGCCAACTGCGGGCTCTGTGCAAGGAAGGCGGTGGCTGATCTTTTAGCATGTGTTCGGCACTTGACCCCAATGCCGAGCCATATCACTCACAGTTGAAGTACTGAACCTTGAAGACGCTCGCACCCGACTCCGTCGCAGCACCTTGCAGCTTGGGAGAATGGATCTCGACGAAGCCTTCGGAGTTGAGGTAGTCGCGGAACAGCTGGCAGACGCCAGACTGCAGGCGGAAGATGGCTTGGTTGGTGGGTGTCTGAAGGGGGTGTGAGCTGGCGTGCCTCCCGTCATGCGCTGCTCGTTGGCTCGCAGCCGGACCAGGGCGAAGCCCAACTCACTCGGAGGTCCATGACACGGTTGTCGAGACGGGTAGGCAGGCTGACTCGAGCGAACTGGACATCCTCGGTCTCCATCTGAGCCAGCGTTAGCGTTCACCCAATGCTCTACGCATGGGTCCGCCTCGCTCACCCGCTGGAAGTCGGCCTCTGGTCGAGCGGCGTCGTCGATGGAGAATGGGAGCTCGTTGACCTCAACAGCGGTGAAGAGCTAGTCACGAGTGTTCAGCGAAAGTACCGCACAGTTGAAGAGCTCCTCGTACCTTGCGGACCTGGACCTCAGCGTCCTGGATAGTGCAGCTCTTGACTTCCGCCGCCTTGATGACACCTTCGACCAGCACGATGCTCTCGGACTGAATGCGTCAGCAGGGAGTCGAATAGTACAGTGCACTGTCAAAGCGACTATTTGAGGAATCCTCGACTCACCGGGATCGACTGGGCGTATTTGAGCATTTGCTTCGACACCTGGTGCTCGTCCTTCTCGCCCGAGATGACGAGGACACCCTGCATGGTATGCGTCTGCTGGCGGAAAGTGAGGAAGACGATCTTGGCGCCTGTGAGAGTGAGCGATGCTTCCAAGTGCTCTACGAGGTGGAGAGCAACCCACCTTGCGGTCTCATGTTGTGCAACCGAGCTCGGAAGATGACGGGCTGACCGACCAGATCCTTTGACAGCTTGTTGAACTTGAGGAAGGATCGTCCTGGCAAAGTCTCAGCGGCGGTCCGCTTTCACCCTTCCCGTCCGACGTATCGAGCGATCATCACCAGCCTCCAACTCGGAGGCGTATGTGTCTGTCTGCACGAGCCATCGCCTACGAGGCACATACAGCTGGGAGACCCTCCTCCTCACTCACCGTTCCTCTCCTGGCTCTGATGCAAGGGGAGCTTCCCGTAATTCTGCTTCGCATTGTCCAAGCTCTCCTTGGCTTCCCGGGCCTTGCGCTCCTCCTCCTCCCTCGCCGCCCGCTCCGCCGCCTTTTTGGCCTTCTCAGCCTCCTTGGCACGCTTCTTCAGCTCGGACTTTGACGGGCCGGCCGGAGCGTCGCTAGCAGCCGCGGCTCCAGCTTCGAGAGGGGTCGCCGGGACAGCGGCGGTCGCGGACTGCGCTGCGGCGAGGGCGTCGGTGGTCTTGGCTTCGTCGGTGGTCATGGTGTGTATTGGGATGAGGTGTGTGAGAGAGATAGAGCGGGGGTTCTTATCCGTCTGAATAGAACCTTTGATGGGTGCTCGTTGAGTCGAAAGTCAAAGTCGGAGGACAAGTGCCAATGACGAGTGATAAGGGCGGGGTGGGCGTTTAGCAGTAATGACGTGTCATACACCCCACTCACTACAAAATTGCTTCCGTTGCCCTTTCGAATTTCAGGATGGCCCTCCCATGCGGATTTGGGTGTACAAGTACAAACGAACACTGTCAACGTCTTTTGCTCTCTCCACCTTACGCAACACATCAACACCGCCGTCACCATGCACTTGATGTACACCATCGATGAGAAGGGTAACCGGTGAGTCGATCGCTTCCCGGCTTGTGACTTCCTGGCAATCACTGTGCCCAATCCGCCCGACCCGCCCAATGAGCCTCTTTCTGGCAACCTCTTCACCGAGATCAGCGCAACTGACACGTCTCGCAGGTTATACACTCTGAAGGTCAGCCTCGAGTCTTGAATCTGATCGGGCACCCGCTTGATGTATGTCGGGAGCTCGGGACTGACGTGCCGCAGAAAGTGACCGCCCAAGGAAAGGTCGCGAAGTCTGCTCACCCTGGTGAGTCGTCGAGTCCCGTCATACACTTGCACGCATCATCTGAGCAGGAGTTCGCCAAGCTCGTTGTCCACGCCATGTTACCATCCGGACACTTTACTGACTCGGCTCAGCCCGCTTCTCCCCTGACGACAAGTTCTCCCGGCATCGCGTGACCATCAAGAAGCGGTGCGTTGGCTTCAGCGCCACCCGACTGGCGGGGAAGTCTGGGTGTTCAGTGCTGACTTTCTGCAGCTTCGGTATCCTCCCTACCCAGCTCCCGGCGAAGCCCTTGTAAAGATGTCACAGGGCGGGTTGTGAGGACGATCTGCTGGGCTGAGGAGGTGACGACCGTGGAGTTGATGAGTGGATGGATCAGCACTTAGACTTGTTGTACCATATCGTGCGGGGACATGCAGTATCCCTCATACTTCCCACACTGCACTGCTCTTCAGACTCCTACTTCAGCTGATTGGTGAGACTCCGTTGGATGAGTCGAAGTCGCTCATCACGAGCCCACAGAGTCGCCATGTGGTGGACGGGCGGCGATGGCCGATGAACCAGGTCCACAGCACATGCTGTCAACATGTACGACCGAGCTGTTGATCATCTTGAATCCTCGAACACGTCGTTTGATTGGAGTCGAAACGGCCTGAGAGCAATAGATGCTACGATCCTGAGGTGATATCTACGTTCTCCGCCTCTTGATCCCCGCAAGATGGTCTTGGCACCATGGCCCTCCGTGACGACACTAGCACTTATCCTCGGGTACGCTCATGACATCCACGATACGATACTTTGCTGCTGACACTTGCTCGCAGGCTAGTCGGTAGTGTCCGATCATTCACCCATGATGCACAGCACCCACTTCGCCCGGATCTACCAGCGATAAACGATCATCCGTCATATCCGCCCCGAGTAGATTATGCCGCGCTGTACCACGATGACGGGACGACACCCCCGCCTGACCGCATGGTACTTCACCCACTGCATATAAGCGGACCGGAGCAGGAGAGGGTGTCTCTGACGTTCTTCGCGGACGGTTGTGAGTGCACATTCCACTCTTGCAGCGGCGTCGTTCTTGCCCAGCGAGAGCTGAAGGCGGGTAGACGTCGCAGAGGAAGAGGGCAAGTTCGTCGCCGATGCTCAGGCTCTTACGGACGATATCGTGTCTCCCGGTGGGGCCATGGGACATGTATCCCGCCTGCTCAACATCTACGCCGTCTTCGTGCCTTCCAACACGGTAAGCCGATTCTAGCTCTGTGCCAGTGCTCCTGGGTTCGGAGGATCGACAACATCCGCCGGATCGCTACTGACCAACCCAGTCCGGGGTCGGGACATACGATAAGTCCCTGCCTGGCGCGGCGTTCGGACTTTACCGGCCCGGTCCAGAACTACGAGGCGTCTACGTGCGGCATCATAAGCGCGCCAGAGCGGCCTGTAGGTATTGGCGAGAAGAGGTCAAGGAAGGGGGCTGCGATCAGCCGATCTTGCTAGGTGAGCCACAAAGATCTCCCGTAGGAACCGCTCGGCGACGGACTTACAAATTAGGCAACGATCCGCTGTACGGTGGACTTGGTGGCGAGTTCACGTGCGTACCATGACATGAGTCGTTTCAAGTGAGGTACAAGAGGTACAAGCTGAGTGAACATGGGCAGGGTCATCACCGCGTCGGCGTTGAATGGACCGCTGGTTTTGCGTCACGAGTTGGGTCACAGCTTGATCCCGGTAGGCGAGGAGTACGAGGGCGGTGAGCCCACATCTCGATTCGGTCAAGATCCAAGGGCTGACTTGTAAGGCTTCGCTTACTTCGGGGCCAACTCGGACAAAGTGGCTCATGTCGGTGACCTCAAGTGGAAGAGCTTCCTGACTCTCCCGGAGGACGTCAGGGTGGAGGATGCCAAGGTGCCGTCACAGGAGTACCCGTGAGCCCCAAACGACGCTTCGTGAGGCGTGCTGAGCCAGAGTCAGGTGGTACAACCTCACCGAAGGACCATACAACATCACCTTCCAATCGTCCAACTCTGCACTCAAACCCGTTGTGTCTCATGGATCTAACGAATCTCCCTACCCTACGGCCCTGTTACGTCTCTCGCTCTCTTCCATCCCGCAACCAGGACACATCAACCTCACGCTCAACTCTCGCCACATCGATCTCTCTGCTGCTTTCCCAAAGTCTTGGGTTGGTTCCAAGGACAGGCGATGGGTCGAGGTACCGCTGGAGAACGGTTTACCCGCTGGAGAGAACGTTGTGGACGTGCGCCTCACCCAAGAGGGTGCGGAGGAACAGGAAGGGGAGGGCGGGAAGATGATCACGAGCCTTGAGATCATGGAGTATGGTAGGGAAGGGAGGTGCGTACATACTCGTGCTTCACATCGGTTTCGGAGAACTTGCTGATGTGCCAGGTTCAACGAATCTCTTGGTTTCATCGGTGCTTTCCCAACCTACTCGATGGATGGCAGAGTCACCCTCCGTCCTGTGAGTCATGTGGCAGACAGGTGCGAAGGTACCGTGCCGCCACTGATGCCTTTCAGACCAACGAGGAGTGTCTCATGAGGAAAGTGAACCATCCGAGTAGGTCCCTCGTGACGAGGCCAACATGGCGCAGCATGCTGATCGCTCGCCAGCTTTCTGTCCAGTCTGCGCTGCAGCTCTAGAACAGTCTTTGTTGGGGAAGATCGAACGGAAAAACAAGAACCAGGGCGCAAAGCAAGAGCCATAGTCCGTTCACATCGAACATGCATCTCGCCTCCTGCCGACATTCAACGCAGTACCTGATCTTTTCTGCGTCCGCACCGTGTCTCATCCACCGAAATCGGCTGGTCCTGGTCCCAATGTCGGTATCAACGCTACGCGCTGCCCGAATCGCGGTATTCTCGATACCAATCCGCGACGAGTCCCTTAGCCTCCTCGCGATACGTCGACTCCTCCGGTTTCAGCTGCTTCTGACTCTTCGCAAGCTGCCAGACGGACTTGACGACCCATTCCAGATCCTCTCGCGGGTGCAGCATCTCGAGCAGCGTCTCGGTCGGTGTATCGCCCGGGAGGTGGAGGTAATCAAATGTGTTGATCGCCGAGACGAGCTGCGTCAACTCTGATCTCATCTCCATTGGCCCGCAGGCGACGAGCATGCCTCTTGCGAAACACGAAGTCACGAACCTGCATACTGTAAATCGCATAGTGCATACTCCGGGGAAGTGGGTGGTCGCAGCAATTCCGCGGCAAAGAGAAGGCGCCCAGTCTCTGAGCCTCGGCAGTGTCTGCGAAAGGCTTCGTCTGCGTCTACGAGGTTTTGCACAGTGCAAGTAATACTGTGCATGACAGACGCAAAGCCCTGATCCATCGCAGCTCACGAACACACGGATACATGTGGAAGTACAGAGCATACGAAGGATCCACGTCAGAGGTTCAAGCGAGACGCGCGGGAGGTGATCTTCGCTAACAGCCGTGATGGCTTTCGAAGGAGTTTCCCTGTTACACCACCCCGTGAGCTCGAGCTGCCTTCGCGATCCGACTTTGCGTCGGCTACAGACCACCAAGTCCCCCGTGAGACCAGCACCGCTTTAGTCCCAGGATCGGCTTCGCTCGATTCCGGCTGGTATGATCCGCCGGGTTCTCCGCGAGGATCCAATGGGCCCTGATTGCGCCAGTACTCCCAGTCTGTGACGTAGCTGCGCGCCATCCCTTGGGTCCCGGTCAAGTCCTTCTGGAAGATGGAGGCGCAATGAGCAGAGTACCATGCCTCTCGAACAAAAGGTACTACCGAATGGTCGAGCCCGCTCGTGACCTTGTCGGGAAGGCGCAACATGGACATTTTGGATTTGTTGCCCACTAAAAGGCGTCGACAGGTATTTAGCGCCGAGATGTATTGCAGAATCTCTCTGCTTTCTTGGTCCACCATGCACCCCTCTTTCTCAGCGGCGGACAGGAGACATGCGAGTCGTTCGGTAAAGCACGAGATGACAATGTCGCGTTGCTCCTTCTCGGTCGTTGCGCTGCTGAAGGCTTCACGCCGGGAGGTCCATTCGAAATCCAGTTGATCAGGGTCGTCGATGTGTGAGACCCAATCTGATCCGGCGAGTGGCACAGAGCCCCATCCTGCAATCAAACGACACAGGTGAGTATATACCGTATGTAGGTGGGTGCCAACCAAAGGAAGGGACGGTCATGTCCAGAGGGACCCTTGAGCTCACCAGTTGACGCACCACTCGGCATTGAAGTAACGATGACTCCGTGTTTGCTCATTACGCAATCAAGTATGTACACTGTACTCGTGTCAAGGACCTGGGCAGGAAGTGCACTGCTCGTGATGTTCAGGATTGATTGCGTTTGCATTTCTATCTTTCCGAGTACTGCAAGCACCGAACTTCGAATATCTCAAAATCATCTCCTTTCAATGTAGAGCCCGGCTCGAGGTTCACACCAAGGCACTTCCGTTCATCAACCTGCAATAGCAACTACTAGATGTCCGACCCGTAACTCCGACCGACTTCCTGCTGCGGTGTTGCGCCGAGAGTGTGAGTACATACCACCCATACATGCGACGCGCCGCAAAAAGTCCCGGCTCACTGGCCCCCGGTGTTTGTTCCATCCCCGTACGGTGCGGGACCTTGGGTGCGGATCGTCGGCCAGTCACTCAGCCACTCCTGACCTTCTTGGGCCAAAGCGTCCCACCTTGTCCACGTTTCCTCATCCGCTTCGTCAGTCCGAGGGTAGTTCCTGACATGATAGAGGACCTTGTCGACAAACGGCTTCAACTCTGCCGTCACTCCCGCCGTGTGCAGGAGACGGGGGTCCTCGGGGAGCTCGTGGAAAGGAAGATTCGTGCACATCCCGAAGAGCGACACGATATGAATCCTTTCCTTGTCATATTCATCAGTTGGCTCGTTGATCGAGCAGTACTCAGTCAGCTGCTCAGCGAACGAGTCGAAGAATTCATTCGCGAATTCCACTTTGTCTGGAACCTCCTCCGACGAGGATTCGTAGCCAATGCGGTATATTTCCAGCTCGTGTGTCCGATGATCGTGTCTCTTGAGCAAGTCTGACCAATCCACGGGACCTTGGAAAAACAAGTACGGTATCAGCGATTGCCAAGCCTGCTTCCATAGCTATGTACTCCACGAGTACAGTACCAGTCCAGCACGGTGCGGGTAAGACTCGGCATGCAGTCTCTGCTCACCTTCCAACTCGGACTCATAGCCGTCATCGCTTCCCACGGCGGTAGCCGAGTCTTGTCCGTTCCCAGTTGAAACAATGGTAGTCGACAGTGACCCGGCGTCATCATGATCAGTAAGGTTTTGGGTAGTCGACATCGTGTGCTTTGAATAGTCTGCGTGGAGAATGTGTCTCAGTCGTGTAGAGGGGTGCTGGTGGGCGAGAGATACAGTAAGTGCAGGAGGGAGAGCGTCCGAGAACTATCAGGCGTGCCGCTTATGCAGCTTATGTAGCTCGTCTGCAGCCGAGGGAAGACCACAATCTGAGCCAACTGAATCCTTTCATTTGGAATGTGAACTGCAGCCTCACTGTCTCTGCACAAAGGATAGTCGCCGGCTTCTCTCCCCGGAAGACCCACTCTGCAGCGCTCCCACGGTCAGACAAGGGAGACGGCTACTGCTTCGGTCCACGGGTTGGGCCGAAGCCGGAACATCAATCGCCCATTTGAGACAAGTGCCTGCAGTAGCATCTCATGCTGCTATCACAGTGATGGTGGCACAACCTTGGTCGCCTATTCGTGCAAATGCAATGGAGACTCGAAATGCCGATCAGCGATCAGCCGCGCATCCCGCGCATCCCGCTCATGTCGGGCTTGCACGGTGTACACCATAGTCACTTTAGACTGGTACGTCGCGTGGACACTGTATATTCATTGTGCAGGTGTTCAGTATCTGTATTGTATGTAGTCGCAGTATCAACACGAGCTCCCTTAACGCATGTATGAGGTCGTCTACAGGGACGCAATCGCATCATTCGAGACCTCAGCCGACAGCTCGCTGATAAGCTGAGGTCTCTCTACCCGGACTGACGGCCAATCGTCCAGCCACTCCCCACCCTGTCGGATGAGTTGTGACCGCAAAAGTTCGCGTTTTGCCTCATCTTCCTCCTCAGACGCAGTCCTCGAAATTGTATACACAGCACGTACGAACGGCTCCAGCACTTCGCGTGGTTCTAGAATTTCCACGAGAGGCGAGCCCTCGCTGTCCCTGTCCCCATCGAGGTCTCCATCGAGGCTGAGCTTCTCGGTCGGCAGGTTCAAGCACGTCACGAACGCCGAGATTAGCTGGAGACGTTCGTGCTCGTACTCCCCTCCAATCGGAATGTCAGCCAACTCGGAGAGTTTCAGGTTCGTCATACACAGGCCGAAAAGGGTGCTGACGGCGGTGAGCCTATCAGCGTCGCTCAGATCTTGGTTGATGAACCAGTCCCGGAGGTCGTTCCACTTGTCCTTGTGTTGGGCATGCCTCGAGAGAACCTGAGCCCACTGCACCTCCCGCTCGGGCGTGGATGAGCTAGCTGACTGCCCCGGTGTCGACGCCGCCGACTGTTTGGTGGACTCGAGTCGAGTATTTGTTGCTTGAGTGGTCCTCCCAGAATTGGCCAGACCGAGGCTGGGAATTGAAAGTCTGGCCAGTATTCGAGACCAGGCATCGTCGCGTGACGTGGAAGGGGAAGAATCCTCGAGAAGCGTCGTAGATGCCTGATCACCAGAGCTGATTCCTTCAGCGACTGACTCTGGCTTGTGCGAAGGGACGCTCATTGGTGCGGTAGTGAACTTGTTCAGCGGTGAACAGGACCAAAAATGGAGCAAAGTAGCCTACAAGTCGGTCGGTGTAAGAGAGAGGAATTGGAAGACTCCCGCAACTCGGCCGCTCAGCTTGACCCTTTATACGCAGCGTGTCAGGAGCCCTTAACATCCTGCATTGCGTCCACGCTCGGGTACTGCAACAGTACTGTAGAAGATCCTTTCACCTGACCTCTTGTACCCTTTACGCCCCGTCAGAGCTGCCGCCTAGCCTTTGTGATACTGATGGCGCTCCTCTATCCTCTCTTCATCATATCACCTCTCTCGCTCCCTTCCAGCCCCTCCCCACCCCTCTCCCACATGCATCAAAGACAGCGCTTATGCGACATGGCAGAGGTCTCCTGTGGCACTCTTCCTCTGTGCCGCCACAGATGATCCCGCCACTTGCCCTCTTCCAGGCACTGCGTGTTTGACCCTGACCAAAGAGTTGTCCCCCCCCCCCCCCCCAACGCGCTTTGGACTTTTGCGACGACCACATCGTATCATCGTATCATCCTTCCCAGCCATCCTCACTTCCGTCCTCTCCATCTTCGGCACTGCATCGCTCCTCGCCTTGGTCCCTCGCTCTCTTGACACCTGACCCTCAGTCACTCGTTCATTGCCCCTCGCCCCTCGCTCCGATCACCTGCAACCTGTAACTCAATCTGGCACCATGCCCGTCTACGAGGCCACCGCGACCGCCCCGGTCAACATTGCTTGTATCAAGTGAGTCCCCGTCGGCGACTCTTGTGCTGGCTTCGAAGCCCATCACATCATCCTGACATCGCCAGGTACTGGGGCAAGCGTGACACCTCGCTCATCCTCCCTACCAACTCGTCCCTCTCCGTCACGCTCGACCAGGACCACCTCCGCTCGACGACGACCTCGCGCGCGGACGCCAGCTTCGAGAAGGGGGACAGGCTGTGGCTGAACGGTACGGAGGAGAGCATCAAGGAGGGTGGGAGACTCGCGGTTTGCATCAAGGAGCTCCGAGGCTGGCGCAGGGAGATGGAGGAGAAGGACGGGGGCTTGCCCAAGGTGCGTCTGCGTCGGAACTGGTCGAGCCGCAAGCCGCATTCGACACTCCGACACCCGAAGGAATGGAATGAGAAGAGCTAATCTCGCCGCAGCTGTCGTCGTGGCCCCTCCGCATCGCATCGTACAACAACTTCCCCACCGCTGCTGGACTTGCGTCGTCCGCATCTGGACTCGCCGCCCTTGTCGCCTCCCTGTCTCAGCTGTACGAGCTCCCCCAGACCCCCTCCGAGCTCTCCCGCATCGCGCGTCAAGGCTCGGGGTCGGCGTGTCGCTCGCTCTTCGGCGGCTTCGTCGCCTGGCGCGAGGGCAAGCTCGCGGACGGCTCCGACTCGCTGGCCGAGGAAGTTGCCCCGCGCGACCACTGGCCCGAGATGCACGCCCTGATCTGCGTCGTCTCTGACGCCAAGAAGGGCACGTCCTCCACCTCGGGAATGCAGCGCACCGTCGAGACCTCTCCCCTCCTCCAGCACCGCCTCAAGGTCGTTCCCGACCGGATGGACAAGATCTCAAAGGCCATCCTGGAGAAGGACTTTGACACCTTCGCTCAAATCACCATGGCCGACTCGAACCAGTTCCACGCCGTCTGCCTCGATACCTCCCCGCCAATCTTCTACCTCAACGACGTCTCCCGCTCACTCATCGCGCTCATCGAGGAGTTGAATCGCGCGGCAATGTTGACCACCGGTCACCTCGTCGCGGCCTACACATTCGATGCCGGACCCAACTGCGTGATCTACGCCCTTGAGCCCACCATGCGCCTCATCATCTCCACGGTCAACAGGTTCTTCCCGCAAGAAGGCCACTTCCCGGATCCATTCGGCCTGTTCGAGGGTCAGAGCATGGAGGAGACGGCGTTGCTCAACGGCTTCAACGGCGGTGTGATCAGGACGGGAGGCTGGGAGAAGGGCGCGGTCAAGAGCTTGATCCACACTCGGGTCGGGGACGGTCCGAGGCGGCTTGGAAAGGAGGAGAGTCTTCTGAAGGCGGACGGGACGCCAAAGACCTTGGCGTGAGCGAGCGTAGAGACTCGGACATCGAGACGAGACGAGAGGAGATAATGGCAAGGCTAGCTCCCCGTAGACGGTCACTGGTCATGGACAACTGGTAATACATGCAAGCAAGCAAGCATGATCATGTGACTGTTGATACAATTTGACAGAGTCTGGCTACGGACACAGGCAACATCGCGACAATCTTCCTTCCTTCCTCCACCTGCACCTCTCCTCACGACCTCAGATCAGATACACAGTTTCGTCTCGTCGTGATCCGCCCAGCGGATACGCCGACGTCGACGAGTCACGCGTCATTCGGCAAAGGAGACAGGTCGGATGGATCTGGGAAGTGCTCAACGCCTAGCGCCTGCTGAGAGAGCACTTTGGCGCGGCGGCAGCGGCGGCGGCACGGGTGATCTTGTTTCGCAGGGCGGACTCAGTCCATTGCGGGTTGTACGTCTTGAGACTGGGTGCCATGGCGGGTGTCTGGGCGATGGGCTTGGTCGCGAGCGTGGAGGACAGTCCGGGGCTGAAATGCGATGTCAGATATGGAAATGACATTGGAGGGCGTCGACGCCAACTCACTTTTGCCTGCAGAGATGGGCGAGCTGACGGCCAGTGAAGTTCACTGCCTGGGCGGAGGAGATCATAGCGGGTCTCACTGGGGTGTGTTAGTGCGGGTTGAGAGCGGATTCAGTGCGGGGCGCGGGGCCAGGACCTTGTTGCTGCAGCAATTGAGAGCGCGATGGACGAGGACGGTTACGTGACGATGACGGACGTGGATCAGATGGACGATACGGAGTATGTCTGGTGGCGAGTGGCAACAAGGGAGCAGGCACTCACTGTTGTATAAGTGTTCTTGCGGTGAACTCGAAGTGGGCAGATTCTGATGGGATCCGATGGCGCGATACGATACGATGGGATGTCCTTCTTATATGTGAAGCTTCAGTGTTGGTCGCGGTGGTCAGATCGGTCCTTTGATCGTGTGAGACGGGACGAGACGGTATCCGCGTGGGTAGAAGAGAAGGCAGGTCAGGTCGTGGGGTGTGTGAACACTGCCGATCCTTTGGCGGACGACGGAGACGACGGCTCGGGGTGGGTTTGTGGTTTTCTTTGATCGGCAAACGCCCCGATCAGTGTGTGGCGTTGACGTGTGGAACGTCCAATGTCGGAGGTATGCACAAACAGTCGACGAGAGGGAAGAGCTAGGTAGCTACAGAAACACAGAGTCGCACGACACGAACGACGAGACGAAACGAGACAGACGAGAGGAGAGGAGATATGTGTGGTGTGTGTAGTGTGAGGGGGTTACCCACGCAGGCGATCGAGGGGGTTGTTATATCATCCATCTCATCTCGTGACCCGATCCAACCCCAGTGCTGGAGTCGCTCCAGTGCTGCCCGGCCCGGAGCCTCGGGAGGGACCCGGGCGATACGTCTGCCTGTTCACGCGGGGCACATACACATACATGCAGGGAACGAGTGAGTTCCTCGCACAAAGAGGGTACCAACGTCCCCCGATTCCTGGCTGGCGCCACGCCACGCCGTTATGAGCGATTTAGGGTGGATTAGACTCCAGGGTTTCATGTCTTTACGCAAAACGGGGGTCGTAACTCGTCACTCGTTCGGCGTGTGACGACATTATTCCGGGGGGGGGGCGAGAGCAGCGTCGGCAGCGTCGGAGCACCTTGCCGGAGACCACACGGAGGATGAATGCTTCGTTGCTCTGTTTCGGCGTAGTCGAGCGAGCGGGCGAGCATCGGGCCCGTCGGGATGGAACGGAATCATGGCGATAGCAACACGGCGCGTCGGTCCAAGCGCCGAGATGACCACCACGATTGCTTATGACCGCCGTGACTGCTTTGCTCGTCACGATAGATATCTTTTAGACGAACCACATCACCATCCCGTTCTCGAGCGGGCCTCTACGAGGCTCTACGAAACGAGACTCTGCGAGCAATATGCATTACGCTATGTGACGCCGGGCCGAGGTGACATATCACAACATCGGTCCCGTCGGCCAAGTGCGACAGGCGGTCTTCCATCATTGTCCGTCTCGTCTATTTACGTCCTCGCACAGTGCCGGGTTCCCGACACTCCCACTCATCTCCACCACTCCGTCCTGGTCAGACATACTACGACTTTGCGTCCCAACATCTCGCCGCCGCATCCGCACCTGAACGGACTTCGCCATGACCAAACTCCGCATAGCCATTTTGGACGACTACAACGACCTCGCGCCGGGCCACATCTCGGGTCTCCTCGCCGACGCCGACATCACGATTTACAGGGACACGATCCTCCCCTACCCGGACCCCAAGCCACTATTAGAGAGACTGGAGCCGTACGATGTGCTCGTGACTATGCGGGAGAGGACGCCTCTCCCCGCAGAGGTGATCGCCGGGTTGCCCCAGCTCAAGATCGTGTTGACCACCGGAATGCATAATCGGGGGATCGACTTGGAGGCGTGTAAAGCCCGGGGAGTCATCGTTGCGGGCACTCCCGCCGCGCCTTCACCGTGAGCACCATGCCCAACCTTAGCCAACCTTACCCAACCTTACCCAACCTTACCCGACGTTACTTCTTTCCCAACCCCAACATACAGCCTCGCGCATCAGCTGTCTGTACTGGTGTGGTAAACGCTATACGAGACTGAGGCTGACCGGGTTCCGGGTTCGTTGGAGTGCAGCCCCGGCGCCCCGTCCGACTTCAGTGGGACAGTCCAGCACACCTGGGCGCTCATCCTCGCCCTCGTCAACAATATCCCGCGGGACCACTCCCTCATCCCCTCGGGCTCATGGACCCACCATCTACCTCTCAACACTTTTATCGGCGGCGCGACCCTCGGCCTCCTCGGGCTGGGCAAGCTCGGTTCCGGCGTGGCCCGCATAGCCTCACTGGCATTCGGCATGCGGATCATCGCTTGGTCCGAGAACCTCACGCAGTCCCGCGCAGACGACGCGGCGGCCGACGCCGGCCTACCCCGCGGGACATTCAAGTGCGTCCGCAAGACTGAGCTGTTTGAGCAATCCGATATCGTCTCGGTCCATCTCATTCTGTCGGACCGAACGAAAGGGATCGTAGGGAAAGACGAGCTGGCCAGGATGAAGTCAACGGGTTTCATCGTGAATACCAGTCGGGGACCGATTATCGACGAGAACGCACTGCTCGATACCCTCAATCGGGGAGAGATCAGGGGAGCAGCGCTAGACGTGTTTGATGTGGAACCCCTACCGCTCGATTCAAAGTGGAGGACCACTCCATGGGGCACAGAAGGCAGAGCAGAGGTCGTCTTCACTCCCCACACCGGATACTCGTTCGAGAAGCACCTCGAGGGCATGTGGAACGGCACCGCAGAGAACCTCCAGAGGATCATACGAGGCGAAGAAGTCATCCGGAGGATGGCGTGAGTCGGAGGGGCACAACCTACCGAGAAGTGACGCAGGAGAACGTCGAATGTTGCCGTAAGCGTCGTGTTGTGTTGTAGATATTGTACCAGTACAGGTACTGCCAATGTCACCCAATGTCACCCCACCGGTTTAATCGCGCAGGCTCCGTAAGCCTCCTTGGGCGTTCATCACCATTGCATCACGTTTAAGAAACATTCTCAAGCCTCCTGCTTCCCGCTGTGCCCGCTGTAACCGCGGTGCCAAACCTCGTGGCAGTTCTACGAGTCCGATATCGACAGATACGCCCAATGGTGTCAACCTGAAGCCAAGCCGGCCCCCCTCACACGTCGCTCCCACACCGCCCACATCGCCCTTCCAGGATCCCAAGACAGATCGAGCCAATATACTCGAGCCAATACGATCTCGCCAATACGGTGGAGCCTCACTCTACCCCCCCTCCCTTGCCTCCGCTCTGCCGCACTGAACCACCACGATCTCGATCAATGCACGCCATTCCCATTCGCGTGCTCCCACGAGAGGACTTCCGAACTAGGCGTCGGACACCGGAACATCTTGACCATCCCCGAAGCGTCGAACCCTCCCGCGGCGATGACCATCTCGTTCTGCCTCTATCAGCGCAGCTCAATTTGCACCAAAACCCAAACCATTCCTCACTACCCAGTGTGACGCGCTGCCCACTCACAGGATGGAAGACGAGAGACGACGCCGAGGGCATAGATGCCACTCTGTTCGGCGCGGCGTAGTTCGGGGCTAGGGGGATACCAATTTTGGACAACGTCTTTGGATTCTGTGGGTCCGAGAACCCCTGGAGCACGAGCCGCTGTCTTGTCGAATGCGGAGCGGGAGCAGACGTCCTGAAGTCGAACCGCATCAGTCATATGCACTCTGTACGTCCGTTGGAGAGGAGGAGAATAGCCTGGAAGAGGAAGTATCACTTACGTCGCAAAGACTGGTGCACCGGGATGCACCGCCAATGCCATCAGCCCGTCCTTCTGGACTGCGCGCTCATACAACGGCGCGTCGGGCGCGCGGACATCCCAAATCCGGACCTCGCCATTCATGCTGAGTCGAAAGGTCAGCAGTTGTCGGGACTTGAGAACCAGGGACCGGGCAGTGGACTACTCACCTTCCCGTAACCAGCTCCCTCTGACCCCCGCGCTGGAGATGCACCGACTGTATCCACGTATGATGCTTTCTCCATGTCCGGAGTACAACGCTACCGGCGTCGTCTGCTCGCTTGTCGAAAAGTCTCACGACACCGTCGCCGAACCCAGCGACAAAGACATTGCCGTCGGGTTCGTCCGATGCGAGAGCGGTGAGGTTGGCTCCGGCTTGAGTGGCAATGTCCTAAACACGGTCAGGATGTTGCTCGAGATTGACACCGGCACTCTTGTCCTGCACTACGCTTCCCTCCGCGCTAAATGAGGTGGATAGGTGAATAGGTGATAGGAGAGGTGGGCTAGGAGAGGTAGGTGCTGGGAGAAAAGTCACACCGACTCACTCGGAGATGCCGCTCAACCGTGGCGTCCCAAAGCCTAACCACCTTCATATCCCCGCCGACCAGAAGATGCCCCTTATTCTGCTCCCACGCCGTCAACACGCCACTACTGTGTCCGACGGGGTACGTGTCCGACACGGCGCGGAAGCTCGACGCGAGCTCTGTGCGTCCTGGCACCTCATAGTCCCGCCAGATACGGACGCTCCCCTCGGCTGGACATTGGTATCAGCAATGGTCTCATTTGCGTCTAATACAAAGACAGCCGATGTCTTTGCGAGACAACCAAGAGTGCAGGCGATAGGGTAGAATGAATGGAGACAAGTGTTTCGGAAAAGACCCCACTCACTCGACGCGGTCAACATGAGACTACTGGCCATCTCGTTGATAAAGTGCACGCTCGAGATGCTGCTCCCGTTCACATTCTGATTACTGAACTTGTTGAGCTTGGTGCGGGCCTTCCAATCCCAGACACTAAGTCGTCGTCAACACCGTCCATTATTGTGAGCAAATCCGCCCAGGCTCTATTTTGACCACTCACCAGACGTTATCCGCGTCGTCGGTAACGGCCATGAGAGGATCGAAGCTGTGGAAACACAATTGCAGGGGCCACGCGTCGTTGTGGAGCGTCCCAGCGTCCGCGTGCCACGGGTGGAGCGCTACCTCGGGTCAACCATGGTATCTTTGGGGGGCGTGTCGTCGTGTATTCGACTCACCAGCATACTCCTCGTTTGCCTGACTCTGGGACAAAAGATGCTCGTTCCGCGTATGCCGCCATGCCTGCTGGTTGTATGTCGTGCTGCCAGGTTCGTCTGCGTCGGGCGCCTACGGGGAGCGAGTCAGTATACGCCGTGTGATCGACTCCTTCTTCATCTCCGGCATCTCCTTCCGTTGATCTTAAGCATGAACCCAAATGCCGAACTCTTCCCTCGCCTTCACACTACGCCGCGCCGCCCGCAAGTCCAAAAACACATGCGAAGCTCAAGACGCCCATTCGAGACCGGATCCGCCTCACTCACCTTCATCTGCGGCTCCCTGAAGTACTCCATTGCCCAATCGTAGAACCCGCTCTTGAGTGGCAACACATCATCCTTGACCTCCTTTGCCACCATGCCGAGCCCCAAATCGTTTGGTCTCGCCAGACCGTTATTCGCCAACCTCCCATCCACGTCCCCGCCCGCCTGGGTGCCCCTGAGCCGCCTGATTCGGAGCCGCTCCATATCTTCCTCACTGAGCGCTTCGAGCACGTCCACAGCCCGTGCGGGCTCCATGTTCATCTCCGCTTGGTTTCTCCCGCTCATGGCGAGTCCAGCACCGACGCGACTCAGGCCACTGGTACCTGCGCTGGCACCATGGCCTGCCACTGCACCGCGAAGAATGCCGCCGCTGGAAGTTCGGACCGGACTGGCTTGATGTCCCTCGGGCAGGATTCGCTGGTGCGACGCATCGGGGTAGGGCGACTTGTATGCCGACACCGAACTCTGCACGTAGTCCTGCGCCTCCGGCTGGGCTTCCACGGGCGATGACGGCGTCTCCGGCGTGTCAGGGGACAAGAACCCCGTCATCGTCGCCAGACTCCGCAGGGCGTGGGCCACAGAGCCACTGCGCTTCAAACCTGGTAGCGTGCCGTTGACGGTGCCGGAGGGGTTGTCGGTCTCGGCACGCTTGGGTCCAGGAGGCACGCCGTTGGGTAGCCGTGAGCCATCGCCTTGCGCTGCGGCATACTGCCGGACGTTGAGTGGTGGGCGTCTCTTTGCGAGAAGACTCGGAACAGCCGAGCCCCGCACGCGGACGAACGCCGAGTCGAGCAGGAGAGCAATGATGTAGTCGACCACGCTCGATGCTTTGAGAGCGACTTCGGTATCGGGGTCGACCGAGAAGTCGAGCAGGGTCTCAAACAACACCTTGAATGAGCTCAGGAAGGTGAGGTTCCGCTGGTGCTCCTCCGGCGACAGATCGGGGTTCTGGACCCACTCGTCCAGCGCTTCGGTCACCACGCTCCGTATCCCACCGCCTTCGGTGTCGCTCGCCCCGCTCTCGGCCTTGGACAACGCCACCTCCTGCTCGTAATACACCCATGCGGCGCAGACGAGCCACCCCCGCCACTCGCGCACCACGCTCGAGATCACCACGACGAGCTCCTTGCGGACCATCGGGCTCGCATCCTCCTTGACCGACATCATGCACGCGAAAGCCAATCCCGCCTCGACCTCCATCTGCTGCATCTCGGTCATCCCCAGCTGAGCTCCAGTCCCTCCTCCGCCTTTGGCCTCGGACGAGTCGACCGGCGCGCTCGAGGCTCCCAGCAGCGTTCCGAAAGCATACAATGCCGCCGCGCGGACTTCAACCGCAGTGCTGCGCAGCGCCATGAGCAACTCGCCCTGCCGCGCAGGGTTGACCATGAAGAGCGACTTGGCGTCGTCGTTGTCCGCCCACAGCTGCGCGATGCACAGGAGACACCACGTCTTGAGCAGCCAGTCGTCCTCTTGCAATCTGGCCATGCACGCGTCAAAGACGTTGATGGCGAGACAAGCCGTCTGACCGGGCTTGAAGTTTCGGCACAGGATAGACAGGATGAAGGCACACATCGCACGATGCTCATTGGCGTTGGGGATGGCGAGTGGCGCGCCGCCAGGTCCGGCTCCGGGAGTATTGGGGTATGGCCCGAGGATTTGAGCAAAGTAGTTGTATCCCGCGTCGCGGAGAAGGTCAACTTGGCATGACTTGTCGACGGCGAGTATCCGAGCCCAGATGAAGATGAGCACTGGTTTGAGCTCGATCGCTGGCGATTGCAGCAGTTTTTGGACGTAGGGGAAGATACCGATCGACAGGGATAAGTGCACCGCCCACGGGCCGAGGTCGACGAAGCGCGAGAGGAGGATCAGGGCGCGCAGTCGATGCGCCTGGGATAGCAGCACCTGGAGCACGATGGGTAGTTGCTCGGGAGGTGCCCGATGGGCCGCACTCTTCCCATTCCCATTCGTTGTAGAATTCGCGAGCTTCGTGGATACCGCTCCGCCATGTTGGAGCCAGACCTCGAACGCCTGGAGATGCTGCGCAAAGAAGTTCGAGGGCCGGTACACGCTCATCGGAGAGACGTTTGACGTGCCAGCCTCGTTAGCAGCTTGAAGGTCGAGCAGTTCTGGTAGCTGGGCGAGACACGCGTCCACGGCTAGGTCCCATGAGTTCCAGAGTGGATGGTTGTGCGTCGAAGGGAGTTCCGGGATCGACATCGGCGTGCAGTGGTAGGTCTGCATGATCCTCTGCGCGAGAAGAAAGTTGCGGAACAGCGCGGCGACGAGTAGGTCCTGTCGGAACAACCGGTTGAAGATGTCTCTTGGGAAAGACGACCACGCAATTGTATCCGTCACGGCTGTGAAGATCCAGTTGAGTTCTCCGAGTGGTGTCCGCCGATCCTTCAGGTCCCCTGGAATACGCATGACCATGTCCACAGTCACTCTCGATCTCGGGTCGTTGCTGCTCGTCGAGATGTTCCGCCGCAGTGGATCCTGGAGCACAAAGTGGCGGAGGGACGTCTCGATGGGTGAAGTGAGACAACAGGTGAATAGGTCGGCGGGGAGGTCGGGAGACATCGGCAAGATCTGAGTCGCCTGACACGCCGCGAGGTGGATCGCATCGGAGAAGGACGAACCGGGCAGGTCGGCAGCGGGGTGCGAAGAGTCTCGAGCGGCGTTCTGGGTTGCCTGCGCTTGGCGCAATTCCGAGTCCTTTCGCTCCGCTGCTTTCGCGAAATTGTTGAGAATGTTGCCCGCGCCAGAGCACTCCCAGACGTAGACCGTGGGGCTAGACCATCAATCTCCACCAATCACAGAGTGTGCGGAGCGGAGCCGACTCACCTGCCAAGCCACTCCTGCAGGTCATACAAGCTAACAGGGATGTACTGGGTGTAGTCTGCACCCATCAGCACGAGTCGGGATCAAGTCCACATCGAGAGCCGACGGAGTTGGTCACTCACTCTTGTTAAACACCCAGATCTCGCCCGAAGGCGTCGGCTTCGGCACGCCGTGCCCATTATAGTAGAACACTGTGCGCTCCTCCCGCGCGACCTTCCGTAGCCCGATGCACTGCTTCTTGGTCTCTTCCACCGACGGATCAAGGAACTGAGTTGACCTCAGCCAAGGTCGGGGAAAGCAACAGTGTGGAGAAAAGACTGCAACTCACCGCCTTGAACTTGACTTTAGGGTTGAGCGTCTCAAACTGCTGGTGCAAATCTGCCCAACGTAAGCATGGTCTGCTCTCCGACCCCGGCACCTTGACCAATACGACGGCCGACAACGAGCGGGATGAAGAACGAGCGGGAAGGGATGTATGGGCATGTGTACGATGGAAGGTGTACGGTGTGTCCAACGAGACGTCGTTATAGCCGATCCGAAACCACTCACTCCGCCCAATCGCCTCGATGGCCTTGGTCGAAGGCAAAGCCGTCGGGTCGAGCCAGCACTCGAGCTTGGCGCAAGGGTTGGTCTTGACGATATCTGGTGGGTCGACGCCGATGTTGAGGCATATGAACATGCCCGCGTTGAGGGTCTTTGACCGACTTCGGAGCCGCCATGGCACTGCGCCGACTCTATTAGCGACCTCAACCGAGGCGGGGACTTCATCTCCTCCCTCCTCTCCTCCCTCCTCCCATCACATCTGAATCCACGTAGCGACATCCCCAACCACTCACAGTACTCCTCATCCCCCTTCTCTTTGCCTTTGCCTCTCCGATGCCTCGGTGCCGTCCAATACTGCAGCGCCGCCCCGGACATTTCCGCCTCGGACATCTCCTCCACCTCGCCCATCAGCTCCGTGTCCGGCGAGTCGCCCGCATAGTTCGGGTACGCAGAGAGGTGCTGGGAAGTGGAGGCCTCGTCGCGGGCGTAAGGGAGCGAAGGGGGAGGGACGGACATGGCGAGGTGGGCTGCGAGGGGCGATGGTCGGGTGACCGCACTGGCAGTCGGATTACTAGCGACGGCGTTGAGGAGAACGTGGGTAGGGTTGCGGTAGATGGGAGATGGGCGGTGTCACCCAGCTCCCTGCTCGATTGGGAGTGATGAGTGATGATAGGTGGGTGTATGGTTATATGTGTGTGGTTGGACGTTGGCTGTGGACTGCTCGTCACTGCTCGTCGCTGCTGCTTCCCTCAATCCACCTCCCACCTCGAGGCGGTCACGTGCACCGCACCACCGTAACCGATGGTCATTTGATGCCGTATCTGCGTCCCCCACTTTGCCTCGCCTCCACTCGAGCCGGTCACCTACCTGCACCCCGCCTACTCACCGTCTCTCTTACCTCTCTCTTATCCTATATCAACGAGTTGCTGACGACCCTACAATTATCGAAGACACTGCGTTCTCGTAGGAACGGATACATCGCTCCACCAACTCGAAACCCGCTTGACCCGCCGCCATGTCCGACGACGAGTTCATGATGGAGGTGAGCTGAACACCGCTGTCTGTACCACGCACGCTTCGACGTCGCTGATGATCGCAGGATGCCGCGGACGACGAGGTGGGTCATCCGTTTTCGACCTCTGGTGGTATAGCCGGAGGAGTGACCGAGCTTTCTCTACTGAGATGTGAACGCTGATGCCCCGTGCCAGGAATACGACTTTGACTATGACGACGACGACGACGCGGGCATGGAGGATGATGCCGGGGACGTGGAGAACCAGTACTACAAGGCAAAATGTGAGCCTAACCCCCTCTTGAAGCTTGACCAGCCAGAGGGTATCAGCTCATGTGAGCTAGCTCTCAAGGAGGAGAACGCCGAGGGCGCGTTGAAGGCGTTCAGGACCATTGTGGATGAGCAGCCCGAGAAAGCGGAATGGTGAGGCATTTCCCAGCTCGTTCTCCATTATGCAGAGCGCGCCACAACCCGCTAGCGTGCGGCTGCGATGGGGGCATCGAGCTGACGAGGCTACAGGGGCTTCAAGGCGCTCAAGCAGATGACCAAGATGAATTACCTGTTCCTGCATCGGCCAGACGAGGCGCTCGCAACGTATAGAGAGTTGCTCGGGTATACCAAGGTGAGCACGGACGCTCAGAGAGAAGCCAAACAGGCTACCACAATGTCACGTTCTGTGCTCACGGCACCAGAGCCACGTCACGAGGAACTACGCGGAGAAGTCGATCAATAACATCTTGGACTACGTTGGCGGGGAAGGGAAGGTCAGTCTCATCTCACCTTGATATAACACGGGTAGAGCTATGAAGCTCGCTTGTGACCTGTCTCGCTGAGATAAGTAGCACGCAAACATATCCCCGAAAGTCCCGCTGGACACGCTGGAGAAGTTCTACGAGGCCACCCGCGTCGCATGCGAGGAAGCGAAGAACGAGGTGAGCCATCTCAATATCGCGGTATCGGCGCAGATCGTGGTTGGATCTATCCGCTGTCATGCTGATGCGAGCTCGTGCAGAGATTATCGACGAAATCGAATTTGAAGTTGGCAAAGCTCTGGTTGGACAGGAAGGAGTATGCTCGATTACAGCCTGTAGGTTATGCGTCTGCATTCGGAGCTCGGCAGAGCATGCCGGGCATGAAGAATGCGCTGACTTGCAAAGATTCTCAAATCCTTGCATGCGACCTGTGCGCCCGGGAACGGTGCCAGCTCATCCGAGGACCAGACCAAGGGCTCCTTGCGTGCGTCTGCTCTTCCAGAGGCGTCTCATGACCGTTGGGTCCCCCGGGTCGCTTCGCTGACATGGGAAGTGCTCGAGCTGTATGCGATCGAGATCCAGATGTATAGCGACCTCAAGGAGAACCGGAAGCTCAAAGTGGGTCGTATCGGCTAAATAGCTTCGACGATACGTACACTGACATCGGTGTGCTTCAGGAGATATACAACGCCGCGATGCAGGTCAAGAATGCCATCCCCCATCCGCGGATCATGGGTGTTATCCGCGAATCAGGAGGCAAGATGTGGATGATGGAACGTGAGTTTGGCGAATCATGGATCAACGCCGCTCTCCACGCGGTGGTGGTCGGATGGGACAGCAGGCTGAGTTGTGATCCACCGCATACAGGCTCGTGGGACAAGGCATCAACGGACCTGTTCGAGTCGTTTAGGCAATACGACGAGTCGGGCTCGCCTCAGCGGATCCAGGTGCTCAAGTACCTCGTCCTCACGTACATGCTCATGGGGAGCGAGATCAACCCGTTCGACTCGCAGGAGACCAAGCCGTGAGCTAGTTGTTCAGCGCCGTCGGCTGTCAATGTCGAATTTGCGCGAGGCTGATAGCTCGTTGCAGGTACAAGAATGACCCGCAGATCATCGCTATGACGAGTCTTGTGTCGGCGTATCAGACGAGAGATGTGCAAGAGGCCGAGCGGATCCTCAAGGGTGCGTCAACGGCGTCGAAGTCGAGGAGCTGGTTAAGCTGTTAGTAACACGGCGCTTGCTCACCCTCTCCCAGCCAACCGCGCAACCATCGGCGCCGACCCGTTCATCCAATACTTCATCGACGACCTCCTCCGTTCGCTCCGAACCCAGTATATCGTCGACACCATCAAGCCTTATACGCGTATGGAGCTCGACCACCTCGCCAAGACGCTCAACGTCACTCGGGCGGAGGCTGAGGGGCTCGTAGTCTCCCTGATCCTGGATGGGAGGATCAAGGGGAAGATTGATCAGGTGCAGGGGTTGCTTGTCCTCGAGCGATTGTGAGTGGCACGAAAAATACCCACGCGGGGCGGTGTGTGGACTATGGCGCTGACGAGATGGATTTCTCAGTCATGCGGAGGAGAACAAGAAGTACAGAGCGATGGATTCGATGACGACCGAGCTGGCGAGATTGTCGAGAGCCGTCATCGCGGAGAAGGTGGCCCGCGACGGGAGGGGAGGAGGGGCTTGGGGAGCCGGTGTCCCCGCGTTTGGCTAGACGCCACAGCCACGGTCACGGCCACGACGAGGTGATGCGTAGATGGCGCGTTGTGCAAAGCATCTTGTTGTAACATAGATGACCGAACGATAATGCATGGGGTGATATCCTGCGAGAGGAGACGGGCGACGAGGTCGGAGGCAGCGTGAAACAAGGTTGCGGAAAGCAGTGAGAGCAGTGCGTGACGTCACGACGAGATGGGCCGTGCCGTGTTGATGGTTGTGAAGTCACCAGTCAAGTGACGAGGAACGGTATGCATATGATGGTACTTAGTTGTACAGTCAACTGGGCAGAGGGATATGCATATATAACCAGCCAATGCACAATGATCCACCAGCGCTCGCCACCAAGAACTCCATCATCATCACCTATATCCGCATCAACGACAAGCCAGAGACCGCCCAACCCGACTGAAGCAATGGTGAGTGGCGGCAGTGATAGGAGCGATGGTAGTGACTAGCTCGCTCGTTGCGAAAGAAACCAAATGCCAAAGGCTGACACCCCCGCAAGACCTCGCATGAGAAGCAAGCTGGGGAGGTGAGTGATGGGTCCCCCGATCCTTGGACAAGGCTTTCAATTGCACCTCCTTCGGTCCAATTGCAAGGGCACCTCAATTACACCTCCCTCGGTCCCATTCACGACAGCATCCTTGCTTCCCCACCACCCCGTCGCTGCCCCCGATCGTCCAGCATCGATGATCGTCCTTCCCGTTCCAACACCGTCCCCACCAGTACCCCAGTGCCTGCTCTCACTGACACGCCGGCTGCAGACGCACGAGCACAGGCCCGGTCACGCCCACCCGCACAACGCCCATCCGGGTTACGAGAAGCATGATCATCACCTGCACGAAGGGGACAACGACGGTCGGATCCTAGGTGGTTTCAAGGCGTGAGTGGGTGTGACTTTGATTCGTCATCAGTTTGAGTACCGCTTCACGACCACATCACCCGTCAGGACCACTGTGACCTAGCACCTTGTTTGCCTGGCACTCTGGCCGGTCCTGCCAGCCCAGGGCCGGTGGGCCTCACTCTTTATCGTTCTCCTCCCTCATCCACACCCGCCTCGTTTGGTGTCGTTCCGCGGCATGACCCGCCTCGCTAACACTTTCAAGCACCCTGCACAACCCCAACGTCTCTGTCGAAGCCAAGGAGCACGCCGCAAGCGTCCTCATCGAGAACGGCGCGTCACTGTCCACAGACAAGCCAAGCTGAGCGCGGCGTGCGGCGCCACTGCACCGCACTATCGGGGACGCGGGGACGCAGGGGATCACATTCATGAGGAGGACGAGGTGGTCGAGGCGATACCCTCGGTGCCGTGCGAGACGGGTGGGATATATAGGTGGTGCGCGGTGGTTGACTAGCTGCACCCGGGATCTGGGGAAGGCTTTCTTCGTAGATAGTTGGCAGGTCCTCGGGGCAGCAATATCCGATGATCGTTTGATCGTTTGATCGTTTGCTATGCACACGATCAATAGCACAAGGGCTCCTGCGTTTCAGTGCTCCGACCTTGTGCGCAGTGATTCCCGTCAAAGCGGTCAAAAGCTCTGGTTCGTCGCGACTGATCTTGATCTTTCTTAATCTTTCTTGATCTTTCTTGTCGTCTGCCCGAGTTAAGGCCCCTCGGCCGTATGCTTGAATCCAAGCGATCGCGCTGGAATCCTCCGAACGGTGTGCGCCCTCTCGTGCTTCTAGCTTTGTCTCTGTCCCTGGCCCACTGTCGACGCATCCCGTAACTGGCACGACCAATACCGGCTATAGCCTCAACCCCACGCCGAGCGGCTGACTACTGCTGACCTACTGACTGACTGGCCGAAATAATACAGACCGACGCAGACCACGCAGACGCATCCCGCCCCGCATTTTGCGTCTTTCTCATGCTTGTGCAAGTCTTTCCCTCCCATTAGTCTCTCAGGCTGAGGCTCCGTCACTTCCTTGGTACCGCTCGCGAGGACACCTTGGGAGACTTGATCGCATCATTCCCGTAGCTCTTGCTTCTCCCGTCTTTCTTCGACCCTCTTCCATCTTCCCGCTATTTATTTTTTCCCTTGCCCATTCGGCGCGCATTGTGTCAATCCGCATCATTCGGCACCCCAGCACTTCCGCAGCACACGGAAGACACTCAGAGCATACCGCTCAAGAGACGCACTCTTGACCGCTCCAGCTCCAGCTTCAGGTCCGACCCCGTCTCAAGCTTCAGCTGGCTTCAAAACTCCGCCGGGCGTCCCGCAACGATCGCCCTGCGCACTACGCACGAATCCGGAATCCTATACGACCCGTGACCCTCTTAACGAGACAGGGCGAGCACCACTACCACTCCGCGATGGGCGCGTTCGACGGGCTTCGTGGTGGTCAGATATCCTCGGGATGTGAGTGGTGCTCCGAGAGCTCTGTCGAGCGGCCGAAGGGCAAGCGTTTGGGCTGGGTCATGGGCCGGGAGGAGAGGTCAGAGCTGACGAGGACCAGATTGGGGGAATCATACCGGTACGATAGACTGGTGGGTCGGTGGGCTTTACCACGGATATGGCCCGCATCTGGCCATGGGCGAGGACGAGGACGAGAGAGTCGTCGCGTGCCACTGTGCCGCTGGCACCTTGCACTTGGCACCTGGCACCTGGTTCAGTCGTCGTGCGCCAGCCAGAGACACACCAGACACCCTGGCACAGCGCGTGGGCCTCGTCGACACCTGACCACCTACCTCATGTCTCGCTTGATCCACACTAACCACGCTTCCCAGGTGCGAGCTCAACTACACCCACTCCCCCTCATCGCCGAGTTCTACAACACGCTCACCAACCTCCCCGTGATCCTCCTCGGGGTGTATGGCGCGCTCAACACCGCCTCCTCGGGCGTCCAGTGGCGGTTCGCGCTGCTCTACCTCGGGCTATCCCTTATTGGGATAGGGAGTTTCGGGTTCCATGCGAGCTTGAGGTGGGAGTGGCAGTTGATGGATGAGTTGCCTATGGTGGGTGTCTCCGTCGACTCTGCGCTCGGCGCTTGGATGCGACTCTGCGCTTCCATGCGACTCTGCGCTTCCATACGATTCTGCGCTTTCATACGACTCGGCACTTTCGGATACATGGAAGGAGAGGAACAAGGGGAGAAGGGAGTAGGCGGAGGAGAAGCAGGAGGAAACCTCATTCTCCGCCGGGTGGAAATGGGAACGGGTCGGAACGAAATCAGTGTCAGAGTATCGGGTCGGAGACAGGAATCTGGACGAGCTGGCAATAGGACCCGGACAAGGATCGAGACGACGATGCGACCAGCTCTGGATACGTTCCGCCTCGTACTGATCCCACCGCAGATCTACGTCGTCTCGTACGCCGCGTACCTCGTCCTCGACACCCTCCCCTCGTTCAAGCCGAGGTTCGGGCTCTGGGGCCCTCTCGTGCTTCTGTCATGGGACGTGTTCGTCACGCTGTCCTAGTGAGTGATTAGTGCTGGCCGATTCGGTTCGGCCTTTGCAGCCCACTTCGCATGGCATGCGTGTACAGCCAGCCAGTCGTCGGGAAGAGGACAGTGCCACGGAGTTGGCTTGGAGAAGGATACATCGCCCGAATGAAAACCGCCCGCGGCGAAGTATCATTCTCGCGGCAGAGTATCATTCTCGTCGCTGTTCGTTCGAGTAGCCAAACCGAGGGATCGCGCTGACACTGACTTCCCCCCGCTTCCCGCTTCCGCTTGTCCGGCACAGCATCTGCCTCCCCAACCCAATCTATCACCAAGTCGCCTTCGCCTTCATCCTCCTCTCTTGCATTCTCCGCAACGTCTTCCTCCTCCGTGGTCTTCCCCCGCGCACCGCCCACCCCGCCCGATCCATGGTCACGAGGTACATGATCATGGGGATCCTGACGTTTGCGGCTGGGTTTGCGATCTGGAATGTGGATAATATCTTTTGTGAACATCTCAGGAGGGCTAGAGTACCGCTCGGACCGTGGGGGTTCTTGCTGCAAGGTGAGCGCGAGCGAACGGGCGATGAGCACGGGACTCCCTCCCATTCCCAGTGATCGGTGCTCGATGCTCGATCCCACGTCGTATTCCAGGTCCGTAGTGAACCCAACCCAACCCCAGTCCAACTGAATGAGACTTCTCCCTTCCCCCCTTCCCCCCAACCCCCCGCCCGCCATGGCAGTGTGAGGGGCCGCACACTACCTAAAAGAGGTGGCAGAAGTGGAAGAAGGCGGAGTGGCACGCTGTACACCGCTGACCAACCCCCCTCTCCCAGGCCACGGCTACTGGCATCTGATGACCGGCGTCGGCTCCTTCTGGATCTTCACTGCTTCTATCTGTAAGTGCCCTCTTCCGAGTCACCCAGCTCGGACCATTCGAGATAGATCCGCACAAGTTGCTCGAGCTCCTCTCGCGAAGCCAGGCGATGTCGACACATCTTCCTCTTCCTCTTCCTTTTCCTCTTCCTCTTCCTCTTCCTCTTCCTCTTCCTCTTCCTCTTCCTCTTCCTCTTCCTCTTCCTCTTCCTCTTCCTCTTCCTCTTCCTCTTCCTCTTCCTCTTCCTCTTCCTCTTCCTCTTCCTCTTCCTCTTCCTCTCCCTCCTCACACGCTTCCGCATCTGCTGTCCACATTCATCTCCATCCTTCGTCGCTCGTCGCCAGTCGCTCGTTGCTGGAATTTTGACGACTCGATGACTCCGACGACCCACCCCCACCCCGCACGCTGACCCCCGCAGACCTCCAGCTCTCGGTCAAAGTCTCGCCACAGGCATATACCTTCGACGACACCGCGTGGTTCCCCACTGTCCGCGCCGTCCTGCCTGCCAAAGGCCCGGGTGGGGCGCGTGAAGTCGGCAAGGCGCCGGTGGATACCGCGGCCGTACCCGGAATGAACGGCGAGGCCATCGCGCGTCAGACCGGTGCGAACGAGGGGAAAGACAGGAAGAACGAGAAGAAAAAGGACGAACAAATGCATGGAAAGGTCAAGGTCAAGGCTGGCAAGCAATGATCGGAACTCAAGCATGGATCGACTTCGAGCGCATGTGTGAGGGAATAAAGGTTTTGTGGGAGATCGTGTGATGCGGTGTTCATTTTCGGCAGAACCGTCAAATCGTCAAATGCATTGCATGGATCTTAACCGGATTTTCACCAGTCTCATTCACAAGTTGGTCAGCCCGCCGACGGAACATGGATTATGGGGAACAGCGCTACCAGTGCCGGACGAGGAGCGACTATCTTCGAAGTGCGGCGCAGCAAGCGAAACATCTTTGAGCTCAGGTCACCTTGATTCATCCACTACGCTTAGGCTACGGATAACATCTGTGCACCATCTTCGCACTCCGCCCAGTATGGCTCTGGCTCAGATCGCCGCGCCAAGCACCTTCAAACCTTTGCAGGCAGCTCAGTACCTCGGCCTCTCGTCGTAGCTGAGCGTATCAGCTCTGTCTCGACACGTCGCACATCGAACGTATATCTTGGTATTGCCCTGAACATGGAACCCGCACTCACCGAGGCCTGTCGTCTCGGGGGTCACGCCTGTCGTAGCCGCCACGGTCGCCGCTACGGTAATAAGGGTCACTGTGTCAGGGTCGAGGACGATAGATCCCATACGTCAAAATCCCCATCCAAGTGAAACAGGTCGACGACATTGTCAGATGAAATGGTCCGAGCAGACTCACCGGTCCATCGGAGGAGGGCCGCTGCGGTAGTCGTCGTACCTGTCACGACCGTAGTCGCGACGGTCATCGTAGCGACGGTCATCACGGCGGTCATCGTATCGCCTGTCGTCGTCTATCCACGGGTTAGCCACGGTTTCTCTCATGCACAAAAGGGAAGAGACGGCCACCACCGCCACCGCGCGAGAGGGCGAGAGGGCGACAAGCCTCGAAGAACCGATTTGTAAACAGTACTCACAGTAGCCACCGCCCCTCGGGGGCGGGCCTCGGTCCGAGTAACGCGAGTCGTACGAGCGAGGCTGGTAAGGCCTGTCCTGGCCATAACCGCCACCACCGTAGCCGCCGCCGCCATAGCGCGGACCAGTCTCTACCTTGACACCGTGGTATCTGCCGGGAGTCGGCGTGCGGGCACGACCTCGGCGGGCCTGAAAGCCGTCAGCTCCAGCGGGATCCCGGTAAGCCGGCGCGACGCAGAACAAATCCCTCACGTGAGCAACGGTCATGACCTTGCCCTCTTGGTTGGTGCCGTTGAACTGCTCAATGGCGGCGTTGGCGTCATCCGAGCTGAAGAACTTGACGAAGCCAAAGCCACGAGACTCCTCTGAGCGGGGTCAGCGGCGTCAAATCAAGCTTTGACATCAGCTGCAGAAGCCGACGCACGAGTGTGAGGGTCGAACATGACCTCGGCCTTGTCGATCTGAAAGCAAGTGAGCGTCGACGGACAACGGGCGCCGGCAGCAAGCGATAGCGTTGACCCGAACGCACCTTGCCGACCTTGGAGAACATGTCCTCGAGCATGCGGTTGTCGATGACCCTCGCGAGGCCACTGATGTGGAGGTTGTTCCCCTGGTTGCTCTCCTCCGGCCCCCTGCGAACCCGCATCAGCACGGTACCCGGCGTCGGCTCGAGCGCCGACTCCCGACTCCCGACTCACCTGCCTCGGTCTCCACCGCCACCGCCGCCGGCCGGCGCGCCGTTACGCGCCGGACTGCGACTACGGTCCCTGCGGGGGGAACGCATGTCGACGTCGCGACGAGGAGGAGGGGAACGCGACTCGTACCCGTCCTTGGGGGCCGAGTTTTGCCAGACTGAGAAAGGGGTTGATCAGTCGAACGCGAAAATTGCGCGAGTGCGAGTGCGAGTGCGAGTGCGAGTCGGGTCAGTGAGGCGAGGCGAAGCTAAGCGAAGCTCGAGGCGAGGACGAAGATGCGGTGCGAAGCGGAGCGGTGCGATGCGGTGCGGAGCGATGGGGTGCAAACCATTTGAGCGAGGCGGGAAGGTGAGTGGGTTGAGAGAGTGTTTCGGACGCGAAGCCGAAGACAGCGGCGACGACGACGACGACGACGATGATGATGACGTGTCGCAGAAGCGGCGTGACAGAAAAGTTGAACGACTGATCCGACGTGGACAACACATCGACGGGAGCGGCACGGAGCGGAGCAGCGCAGGGCAGGGGTGACAAGGTTAGGAAAGCGCAACCGCACAAGCGCGGGCGGGGAGCACGGGCGCAGCACGATCCCAGGCCGAGACTGAGACCAAGACCGAGACCGAGACCAATATTCGATCGTTGTCAAACACTGCCGCGCCGCCGCGATGGGAAGCTGACTATTGCTGATGGATGATCGAAGCAAGGTGCAATCGGGGCTGGGGGCTGGGCTGGGGCTGGAGCGCGCGAAGGGGACCGACGCGCGACTAGCGACGACCGAAAAGCGACAACCGCTGATCGCGAGATCGTGATTTCAACGCGTGCGGGCGGGCTCTACTCGCAGATGGGCGCAACGTGGAAGCGAGAGCTGGTACCGCCCGCCGACACGGTGAAGGCTGGAGCTGCCGAGGCGCAGACTGAGGCTGTGGATGGAGGTGGAGGTGGAGTTGCGGTCGGGGCTGTATTCGTATTTGGGAGCTGGAGTGAGGTGGACATACCGTCGTTGGGGTCGGACATTACTGGAGTGTTTGTTTGGCTGGGTGGGGTGTATTTTGGCGGAGCGATTGGCGCGTAGTTGAAAGATCAGATGAGAGGTCAAGAGGAGGCGGGGGCTGGGGTGGTAGGGCAAGACAGGGTTGGCAGCGGGAGCAATTTCGGCATTTCGGAGATTTGCCATCGGTTGTGGCGAGCGGGTAGCTTGTGGCGGCTGTTTGTTGGAGCCCCGTGTGTGTGTGCGCGTCCCGCGTGGTCTGTGCGCGAGGCACGTCGCGGTGCGATGCGAATGCGAATGCGGGAATGGAAATAGAATGGGAAGGGATTCATCGCTCCTTCCTTTCTTTCATCCTTTCCATTTCACGTCTACCTCACTCTTGTACTCACGTCGTTAGGAAATAGGACACCCAACTCTAGGCCGCTCTACATTACTCAACACCGTTTCAGTCCGAGACGCGCCGTGCCCACCATGTCCGAGTACGAGCACCAGCCGGCCATCTACTCCATCGCGTGGGCGTGCCTGTGCGTGACATGACAACCTACTCGGAGGCAGCCTGGGGCGTTGGCCGAGCTAATCAGCGCAGGTCGTCGTGGTATTGTGCGTTGAGACGTGATTTCTCTGGCTGTAGTCCTCGGAATCGGGCGGGATATGGTAAAGCGACAGCGAGCCAGGGCTGTTACGGAGACGCGTGAAAAGGCGGTGGTTGCGGCAGGAGACGAGCGGACGAGCGGATGTCATCCACTCGGACCCTCCATGCTCTGCTCCTCAAGTGGAGCAAAGGACGCCGATGCACATGCCGAGGAGAAGCTCGTGCCATGACACCCGGCTCAGGCTCAGACAAATCCTCATTCGCATTGATCAATAAACTAACCTACATTTGCAGACGGCTATCACCTCTCCGAGCTCAACTTCCCCGTCACCTCGCTCACGTGTCTCTCCCCCGCCTTCCCTCCCCCGTCCCGCCTCCCACTGTGTCTCGGCCTCACAGCTCCGCGATACAGCTTCGTCACCGCCGTGTTCACGGTCGGCGGACTGGTCGGGAGTCTGATCTCGAGCTGGGTCGTGCTCAAGGAGGGAGTGAAAGGGGGATTGCATGGACCGGGTACCTAAATCTGTTCGGGGTTATTGCGATGGGCATGGCGCCGCATTGGTATATCCTCGCAGCGGGAAGGTGAGTGCGGAAGTGATGAAGTGAAAAATGGCTATATATACTTCGCGAGTGGGAGATACAACGAGAGAGAGAGAGAGGTTGAGGCAGAGGTAGTGGAAGAGGGAGTGGACGTGGAAATGGAAGTGGAAGTGGAAGTGGAAGTGGAAGTGGAAGTGGGAGTGGAAGTGGAAGTGGAAGTGGAAATAGAAGAGACGGAGCTGACGCGATCCTCACAGATTCATCGTCGGCGTCTCGTCGGGAATCGCAGTCTGCCTCGTCCCGCCGTTCTTATCCATGATTGCGCGATCGTCATCCGAGCTCGCACCTCGTTCCGGCCAGATCGGAACGCTCCACCAACTCGGTATCGTCCTCGGCCTCTTTTCGGCTCAGGTCTTCGGCTGGATCTTCACTGGCGAGGTGAGTCGTAATATCCCTCTCTCATTGAACTCCTAGACGCGTCCTGCATCCCGGCGTCCCTACGGGATTGTGGTGGTCGTGATGGTCTTCGCTGACTCCTTGGTAGAAGGGCGACACGCCCGGTAACTGGCGATACGTCGTGGCCATCTCTGGTGTCGCCGCTGCGGCTCAGATCGTCCTCGCCAACCGGGTCTTCACTCCTCCAAACGAGCTTCCCAAGCACCCTGCCGAACCAGCGGACGCCGACGACATCGAGGAAGGCGCCAGCCACCTTGCCCCTCCCGCCGACGATCCAGTTGACGAGGGTGCGTTTGCTCCGTACCATATTCCCCAGTCTCGTCCCCTTGCCTGATCCCCCAGCCTCGTCCTTCGGCCCCAGGTCCATGCTGACACAAGTCTAGTAGACTCGCCCCTCCTGGCCACGGGAACCGGTGTCGAGGGTCAAGTCCCCGTCCGAGACCTCCTGTCCAACACCGCTCTTCGCGGCCCGGCAATCCTCTGCGCGGCAGTCATGTGTCTCCAGCAGTTCTCGGGCGTGAACGCGGTCATGTTCTACTCCACGCCTGTCCTCCGTCCTTTGCTGCCCGGTTCGGCGGGCCTCATCGGGATCGGAATCACACTCGTCAACGCGATCATGACTCTTCCAGCTATCTTCCTCGTCGACGTGAGTGCGGAACGGCCTGTCGCCTATCACCTGTTTCAAACCTCATGTTGACTGGCTCCGCAGCGCGTGGGAAGGAGGAACCTACTCTTGGCTTCGGCAGCTTGGATGGGCACAATGAGTGCCCTGCTTGCCTACGCTTTGGATGCGCATCATCAGCTCATCAGCGCGTTCGCCATCGTATCATTCATCGTGAGCGGGAGAGTACCCCTGCGTACGAGCCTCGAACCAATGCATAGCTGACATCGGACAGGCTGCTTTCTCCATCGGACTTGGGCCTGTACCGTTCCTTCTTGTCTCCGAGCTGGTCCCGCCACCAGTGAGTGTTGTCGATCTTGCCTCTCAAACAGGGGACCCACCAATCTATCATCTCCCTGTCCCATCCTCCCATCGACTCGGTCTCTTACCCCTTGTTCCCCCTCTCACCTTAAGCCTCTCTTTCCCTTCCAATTTATCCCAACACTTCCCGTGTCTCTGTGCCCCTTGCGCCTTGGCCTCGCGCCAGCTTACAATCCCCGTAGGCCGTCCCCGCCCTGTCCTCCCTCTCCTTGTCGTGCAACTGGATCGCCAACTTCTTCGTCGCCCTACTCTTCCTGCCCCTCCGAGACGCACTCTCCTCACCCGTCGACCCTCGCGACCCCCTCTCGGCGCGGAGGGGTGAGGGCAGGGTGTTCTACCTCTTCACCCTCGTGTGTGCCGGGTTGAGCATGTTGGTTTGGAGAGGGTTGCCGCAGAGGTCTGGCAGTGGTTCGGCGTGAGGCCGGGACGCCGGTAGAGCTGCGGTCCGGATCGAATGAGATCTGAATGGACTCTTGGCTGGGCTGAGCAGATTGGGTATACTGTACGCGCGACGATATGGGATACCTATGTAACGCGAAGATTGGCTACATCTTTCACCCGCGCTGGTGTCGCTCGGGTGTGCTGAGCAACATCTCGCAAGTGGCATGGGGTTCGGGAGGTGTAGTCAACCATGAAGAGCACGATCGCAGGTATATCATCCAGCGAGCACAGCGCAGCTCCTCGTACGTGGTGAAAGCGGTGGATCGGACTCGGTGGTCGAGTGCTGAGCAGTAAATTCATCCAAAGCCAGGGCCAAGTAGCCCGACAACCGTTTTGTCTCTAAAGGACTGTGAGAAATGTATAACTGTATTACGTCTAATCAACGATGAGTGTCTGCCTAATCTAAGCCGCGGCGGTAGGACACGCCACGGATCTCGTATGCGTATGTGTCGCATCGATACGTCGCCGCCTAGGTGGCGTTGTTGGCGCAGCTAAACGCTCCTCCGATCTGACCGTCTGCGTACGCCTTGATGATCTCGAGGATGACGGCGTAGGTACCCGATACGAGGAAGAAGGCTCCGAGGAAGAAGAGGAAGACGTTGAGAGCCCACTCGAGTTTCTGTCCAATGGTCCCCGACTTGATGACAGTCTTGTTGTCGTAGAAGTAGAAGACGGCGGGGAGCATGAGTGCAAGCGGGGCGAAGCAGATTGATCCGACGAGCGCGACGAGGTAGTTGAACACGGGGATAGCCTCGGCGAGGATGAATGAGATGGCGCACAACCCGAGAGAGCACCCGAACCAGGTCATCCAGTGAAGCGGGGTCTTTTCCTGGAGATGACGGCTGTTGCGCAGGATTCGGACGAAGAGGTACTTGGCGCCGACGTGGGCGTAGATGACACCCGAGACGAGCAGACCGAGCAGACCGATACCATAGGAGATCTTCTCGATGGTAGGCCCGGCAGACTGGGACGAATGTCAGCGACTGTGCACTGGACACACACGACAAACATTCGAGTACACCGAAGTGCGATCGCACTGCTGGGTTTGATTATGGTAGAGACGGAAAGAAAGATCCACTCACTCCGAGAGATGGCGAGGCGACGTACTGCCCGCACCAGCGGTAGACGACGAGGGAGAAGGCGAGGTAACAAGCCGTGACGAAGCCCATGCAGGTGTACAGGGCCTTGTAGAAGTCCTGAGGACGGCGCATCTCCGAGATGACGGGGATGAACGCCGAGGTGCCGGCCGAGGAGACAAAGATGGTGACGCAGGCGGTGACGCCGGCGGCGAAGCTGGCGGGGACTGGCGGGATGGCGTAGTAGCCAAAGTCGGTGACGTCGGCGGGGGCGGCGTAGGGGCGGTCGTATCGCGTCACGCCGCAGACGACGATGAAGACGGCGATGAAGATGGAGAAGAAGCCCTGGGCTGATCAGTGTGGTTCGGGATTGGTGCACACGGGTATGGATGTTTTCGTGGAGTAGGCATGGGCGTGAAAGAGGTTGCGCGGAGGTTCACTCACCGCCCAGGTGAGCCATCCGATCTGGTGAAACTTGGGGAACGAGGCCATGAGGGCGATAGCGACAGTGGCGATGAACGACCACCAGACGGTGCAGGCTGCGTGGCTAGACAAAGCGTTGATGCCGATCGAAGTACCGAGGATACCAGTGCCGGCACAAAGGGTGTAGGCGATGAGGTACAGCGCGCCGACGAGCTCACGGAACCAAGCGCCCCCGACGTGGTATGCCATGTCGGCGACGGTGTGGCATCCCGGGTGGGAGTTTCGAAACTTTCCGAGCGTGGTGGCCGTGTAGGTGTTGATGGCTCCCCAGCCGATGAGGCAGATCGCACCGCCAACAGCGCCGAGGGAGACCATGGCGGAAGGGATGGAGAGGACACCGGTGGCGAAGATAACCTTGAGGAAGATGACGGACGCGCGGGGCCAGCCCACGGTGCGGTAGTCGACACCGCCCTCGACGTGTTTGAACACCTCTACATGGGATCGCGGTCAGTACGGTTCAGGCCCAACTCGATCAGGATTCGATCAGGATGAGACGGAGGTGGAAAGAGAAGAGCAAGCATTCGGACTCACCGAAATCCTCGTCGCCCGCATGGGGCTTCTCGCCCCCGCTACCGGAAGCGCGCTCAGGCTCGACCTCGGGCTGGATGTAGGTGGCGACGCCTGCCTCGGCGTCCTTCTTGTACTCGGCCATGGCGCGGATCGCAGGCAGGTGGACAAGTCGGGTGTATACTATCAACGATGAAGCGAAGGTAAGCGACTCGGCGAGAGGACCTCTATCGAGTTGATGGGCGTCAAGCCCGGTGGTGATGGGTAAGTAAGGTGGGTAGGCGATGGGTGGTGGTTTTGGTTGGTCATCTCGGACCGGACTAGCGTGTCTATATATGTCCAACGTTCATGACAGTCATGTCATGCGAGTCGAACATCGTCAAACTCCACCGTGGTTGATAGGAACCACTCTCCGTCAGTTCGGGTCAGTCCTTCGGTATCTCTGCCGTCGACGATGTAGACGGGGTGCAGCGCGTACGCGTATCACGTATGGTGGAGGTGACGGTACGGGTACCGCCGGCGCCGGGCATGGAAACATGGAGCGTTTCGGACTGGCGCCCAGACGCTAGGCGCTTCCCCGGTGGCTTGGCCCGGACAGGTGACAAGTTGGTTGCGATTACGATCTGGGCTCTGCGCTCGCTCTGGGCTCTGCGCTCTGGGCTCCTGTCCCCGTGGTTGGGTTAAGCGAATGTCCACCTCCACCTGACCAATGGGGTTGGTTGCACGACTCCTCGCACTCTCGATCGGGACGGGCAGCGTCCGAGGGCGTCTGACGGGTGGGTGGGACATACCGGGCTCGAGAGCGGGGCATCGGGATGGTCAAGCGGTGGCTTATCTCGAGGACGTCGGCGAGGTCCACCACGCCGCCACGGTACTGGGGTTGGGTGTGCCCCCCTCTACGGCCCCCGCGCGGTGTGGTGTCGTGCCCTCGCTCGAATTAGAGCCCGAGGACGAGCACGCAAAGGCGAGTCGGGACAGGAGTGCTGACTCTCACCCGTCGGAGTTGTGCTCGTGAGCCCGAAAGGGATTGGACTGGGATTCAGAAACTCGTTCGAAACCGCGAGTCGAGAAACGGCAATGATTGGCTGAGAGGTCGATTCCTTATCTACGTCACGTGGCGAGCCGGCCTACAACGCGTTTTGAGTCCTGTGGCACCGGTATCCCGTACCGATGAGTCGAGTGGCGGTCGACGGCGGGCGGTGCCGATGGTGTGCGGGCTTATGCCTGCATGTACCGTACTGCTCGTACTGTATGGCGTGGCGACAAGTCGACTGTATGGCGGTGGCGACAAGTCGACCAGTGGCAGAAAGGCTTTGGGCGGTGTCCCAAGTGAAGAAATGAAAGGACCATCGACGTGGTTGGAGACGATAGTGGCCTCACGGTCACGGCGGTTACCGTACTCGCACTCACACTCGTACTCGTACTCGTCGTACTCGACTCGTGTGTGGGAGCCACGGCGCGGCTCACCGCGGCATTCAGAGCCCGTCGGGCTTTTGCCGGACTCGATGTGTGTGTCCAATCATCGACGGCCACAACGCGGCTTCCATGCCGTGTGAACGTCCATCCTTACGGCCAGAACACTGTACGCAGAACTATACGAGCACAATACTTGCTCGTGTATACCCGTCCCAGCTTGAGATTCGCCCACCGGCACCGACACGGCACACACTTGCGCTACCGCAAAGCCATGTCCTCGGCTGCTATGGTATTCTCGTCGACTTTCAACTGTGAATTCTGCAATGAAGCGCCCATCCAATACACGCGACACCCTGAGACTCGTAACTCGTACTATACCGACAGCTTCGGGTCAGGGGTCGGGGTATCCAATGTCCCGATGCGACAGGGTTGCGCTCCCCGGGTCCTGGTCAATCTTTTGGCGGTTGGGAAGCCGTCAAACGGACTCTCGGACGCTGGGCAAGGTCAGAGCGGCAGTTATGACTCCCGTACCGTCGTGCCGTCGTGGTTTCGGTACACGACCCGAAAACCTGCCGGTGCATCATTGGCGAGGTGAACCGTGTCCATCGCCTCCCACAGCATCGATGCGGTCCGTTTGTGCCGCCGCCATCCGCTCTGGCGTCGCGGTAAGCGGAAGCAGAAGGGGATCCCAACACGAAGATTCGGTTGCATTGACTTCCGACCGACTCCGTGAACGTACAATACCGCGTCGAAGACTCTGCGCTGGATTGGTTGAGACCTCGGGTGCCGGACCGGCCGAGCACCGTGTCGTTTTTGGCTCCTTGCTCATCTGCGCGGGCTCATTCCAATGAGAATTCCGTTAATCACATTCCTCCCAAGAAACGGAGCCCGTTCTGCGAAGCCTCCAGTGCGCGGACGGTTCTCAAGTGGCCTTGCTGCGTTGAGCCGGGTAACCTTACTGTATGTATATATCATTGCGGGCGCCCCACGAGCTCTCCGCCTTGCTTGCTTGCTTGCCTCCCCGACCGAGCCGAGCGGGGCCGACCCGATCCCTTCTGGCTCCGATTTACTGACGACCCAGAAGAGTCAGACAAGCAATTCATGAGTCAATCACGAGATGGTTGCTTCGGTTCATACCCTCCACGACGTTTTTGACAGGAAACGGGAACGGGGATGGGAGGCTCGTCTCACCTTACCTCTCTGACATTGCCATTGGGTGTGAGCGACGTCCACGCGACCTTCCGGTTGGGTCAACGAGATTCTGGAAAGCGGGATGAACGTCTCCTCGCAGATGCTACATCATGTATGACCGGCAAGTCAAGATACCGAATCGGAGTCTGTATACGCCGTGCTGGCTTTCCTGGCACGGGCACTTCAGCACTGCCATCCAGTGCTTTCCACGTAGGGCTGTGCCCTGTCTAACAGCAGAGTCAACAACAACATTCCAGTGGACTCCTCATGCCATCTTCCGCCGAGCCCGCACCGTGCGCACCGTTGCACGGTCGCACGGTTGCACCGCGTATCTGCTAGCTTGAGGCGGTGATAGATTGTCACAAACGAGCAGAGAGGCGGTGCGACGACGCCACGACACGATGCACTCACAAGCGATACGTACACGCCACGCCGGCGGAGCTTCGGGATCTTGCAAAGTGGCGTGCGCTTAGACGTATTTAGCAACATCTTCCTCGAGGGTGAGCGAGGGAGAGTGAGGTAGAGCGAGGTTGCAGCGCTGCCACGACCATGCCGTGGCCACTGGCACTCTGCAACATCTCAAGCTCGGGGACCCACAACAATCATCGCAATCCAGCGTATGACAGCAGAGGGGGACATAGGGGGAGACGTGCGTCGGTCATGGCAGTGACTCGTTTCCTACGTATTTTTATTCTTATTCTTCCGACTTATCTTGGCGCCTTGGCGGTGTGGCAGGCTGTCTCGATGCTACTGTAATCGTAATCGTCATATGACGCCAGGTACCCGCCGGCCGGTCTTGCGGCTTGCACCGTGACAAGTGCGCATACATCGTACCCGGCCATGCCATTCAAACGCCGCGGTCCGGGCGCAGACGCAGACGCTCGCCATGCAGTACGAGGAGTACTCACAGCACGGGGAAAGGGGGCAAAGGGGAAGAGTAGGGGCCGCCCACCTGGGGCGCGATCCTCAGAGGTAAAGGACCAAATGCGTTCGGAACCACAATGAACCCGGGCACGGCGTTTGCTCTGCGTCCTCCATCCCGAGAGTTGCTTACTGCAGACTGGAGGTAGACAACGACCTTCCACGGCTACTGTTTGTACCCGCCCTACTGTGCGAGTACGTGCTGGCTTGCCACCAGGATAGAGTCGGCGAGGTACAAGTACAAGTACATCTACCGGATCACTTCATATCAGCCCTGTCAGGTTCCTTGTATCGCACAAACACTGGCGCCCGGCTCGACTACACTCTCCACCTAGCCAAATACTCACCACTGAGTACTGTATTGAGCGCCAATCTGTCCTCGGCTCTCGAAACGTCCGAGAGGGCATATACTGTACCTTCGAGTACATATCGCAACACAGCCAGGCCGAAACCCGCCTGACCCCGCCTGGATCACGCGTGGCCACTCACACCCCCCTGTGGTCTCGCCTCCCCGCCGCGCCTCCGCCTCGTGTCAGTTGGGCGCGCCAATCACTCGCTGGACTCTGGATCTATTCCGCGGCGCCAAGAAACCTCGTTCACCTCGTGTTCCATTCTGTTGATCCTCGCTCATCCCCCTGCTCGTCCCGAAACAGCCATCATCCTACACGTCTGAAGCCCAAATCACTCATTGTATGACATTTACGCTCGTCACCATGGACCAAAGATATCACCGAGAACAAGAAGGCGAGTCGAGGAACACTCGAGCTCCCCCGACGACTACGGAGAAGGTGTACATGGGGATCGGTGAGTCCGAGTCGGAGTCGGTCTGTTCGACCCATCTGTCGCTGCTGCCTGCATCGTGGTATTGCTATCTGTATCGTGGTGTTCGGGAGGTGCGGGTTGCAGGCGATATAACGCCCCTTCGCCCCGGAAGGCTGCGCTGACCTGACATGAAGCCTTGGCTCAGGCGATCATCGAGGTGGCCATAGTCTTCACCGTCTTCGGCCTGGCGGTGGTACGTCCAACACACGCACTCATGGGATCCTCATCATCCCGAGTAGAGGGTCACTGGCTGACGATGATCTACCTACTCGTGCTCGCACACAGGCCAACGTCCCCGTGCCAGTGGGAAAAGCCAAGACCGTCCCCGTCTACCTCGCAATCTTCATAATGGGACAGTACGTCCGCGGCGTGGCGTCGGCGTTGGCGTCGGTGTCGGATGTCGGTTGCACAACCGCACCATAGTCCTTTCCTGACAGGCTGTTTCTGATCCACCGCTCACCTCCATCACAGGCTCTTCTGCGTGCTGTACATCTGGGACGCTCTCCGCCATCGCAATGTCGTCCAGCTGTTCCTGCAGCTCTGGTTCCAGCTCTCCATCCTCACCTACGCGATTCTCCAGATCCCGCAGTCGTACAACGCCCTCGACGAGCTGGATGACGAGCGCTGCGGCGCATTTGCGGTGCGTAACGGTCCGAAAACCTATCATACGATCCTGCACCCCCTCATCTCGCCTATCAGTTGTATCCGTCTACTGCACATGTATCAAGCTCAGTCGCGTCAATCTGACCCCCTCGTAGCGATGCGAAGGCCCTGGCAGCTTGTTCAACGTGCTTCGCTCCCTGCTCATCGTCACCCCCATCATCATGGGTCTCGCCGGGATCGCGTTCATCTTCCTCGCCCGGAGGATATACATCCAGTTCGGCTGGGCAGAGTTCCACCTCGTCAGCGCGAGTCCAGAAATGAGGCGTGAGTGGCGATACACATGCCCACTACCCACTGCGCATCACAGTTTACTCGCCGCCCAACATCCGCCCTGCCCAGGATCCGTGTCCGTGTCTGCATCCGCACCTGCGTCTGCCGAGCTAACCGAAACCAAGGGATGCACCGCCAATATCAGACTTTCGTGTCCTTGCTCAAGATGCAACTGTTCTTCTCCACGGCGTTCTGCCTCGCGGTGAGTCGCCTTGGATCCTGCACCGGGACCGTGGTTGTGGTTGTGGGTGCGGTGATTCCGCACGTTGGCTGATTCTTTGCTCCCCAGTTCCTCGTCCTCGTCGCGATCGGGACATCGCAAACCACCGAGCTGTACGTACAAGTCTCCTCTCATGCTGGCTCACCCGACATCCCGCCCGAGCTGTATCTGCACAATTGCTTGTGCGATCTTCACGAATGGACTGCCCTTTTCAGATGCGGCGACGGAGCGTTGACATACGTGCGCAGTGTCCTCGCCAGCGTTGCCCTTCCACTCAATATCGTGGTAGTAATCCTCGCCGCCTTCGTCGTCCGGCGCGAGATCAAATGGTGCGCACTGTACAGATACTCATCATGGTTTGGCAGCTTTTCCCTCTTCGTGGGCTCCGATCCCCTGCCGAGCTCATCGTGACGTGACAGCCCCGCTTCGAGCCGTGCTAACCCCGATCCCTCGCAGGCTCATGGGCTTGGTGCTCGTCCTCATGCTGGTCTGCTTGGCGTACTTCATGTGAGTCCGCAATGGAAATCTCGGGGTCCATACGGTCCAATGCAGTGCAGTGCAGAGCAGAGTAGAGCAGAGCAGGAGGAGGCGCCTGGGCTGACGAGTGTACCATAGATACAAGCTCGCGTCGATGTTCCTTCCCGCTACGGGATTCCTCTACATCAACACGAAGATCACAATGGCGTTGTTCTGTGAGTAATCGGGGTTTCCCGGAACATCGCGGTATGGCTGTAGTCACTTACAGTACTCTCAATCAGCCGCTTTCGCCATCATCATGCTGGTGCGTATTGTCTCATCGCGTGTTCTCCCACTAAGTGGTCTGCTGTCCTTCTGTCAAGGAATGATCCGGGGGCACCGTACTCGTTTCCTACTGTATCCCCATTCTCGCGAACACGACGAATCAGAGCACATTCTGCGGAATGGCTTTCGGGCAGAACGAGTACCGCATGTCTGACCCGAGCTCTTTTGCAGGTCGTCACCCTCGTCTTCGGCTTCATCTGCATATCCAACTTTGACAAAGGCCTCGCCGTGGCGCTACGTGAGGAATCCTCTCTTCTCCTGGAGAACACACTAACCGCGGTTTTGCATACAGAGAACCCCCACGCCACGACATCGCTCCTCACCCGCAAGAAAAGAAGACATCGGCTCTGCCGGAGAAGGTCCAGGCGCAGGAGCAGCGGATGGATCTTCTCGAGACGCCGCCGTCGGATTCTGGTCCCCAGATCGCGTGAGCCGCTGGGAACTGCTACTGTATCAAGCAAAGGTACTGTATTTCACCAAAAGAAGCGTTCTGCACGTAGGAAAGCGTATTGTAATATATCATGAGGGATCGTCTCGTATGGGCTTCCAGACGTCTAGGTACATATCAATGGAGCGGTGGCGCAACCCGGGTTTCTCTAATCACCACCGGATTGACTCTACGGTGTCGTTTCCACTGCCTCTCCCTGCTCCTTTCCCCCACTCGTCAACCCCGCCTCTTTCCTTCGTGGTCCGCGGGCAGATGCAGCTCTTGCTGCACCCGCTTGACCTCCTCCAGATCCCCCGTGTACTGAATTTATCAGCCTGGTTCTGGTTGGTCTCCAAGAGGCTTCATGAAGCGGTACGGCGAGGGCACGCGAGGGCACGCACCTTCCCCTTGTCGTCTGATAGCTTGACGCACGGCTTGCCGTCGATCTGGTTGAGTTTGATAACGATGTTCAGCGGCTTGGAGATCTCTGATGGGTCCGAGGCCTTGTTGAAGTCGTTGGTCAGGGAAGTCCCGATTCCAAACGCGGCTATGACAAACGCCATATCAGCTCTGTGCACGGTCCAAACTGCACCTGCACCTCCTCCACGTCCGTCGCCTTCTCCTCCGCTGCCGTATCGCTCACCTCCCACGCCATGCTCGTCACAGCCCTTTTGCAGGTCAATCGCCTTCTTCACATCCAGTCCATCACTGAACACTATCCTCCGGCCTTTGAGGATCCCATCGTGCTCGCTCATCCCTGCGAGTTTGCCGACCGTCATCCACGCCTCCTTTGCTTCCTTGACGAACTTGAATGGGTCGCCGGAATCTTGTCGGAGGGCAGTCCAGCGGAGAGCACGCTGTGGGTCGGCAATGAAGTCGACGAAAAAGGCTTGGGCGGTATACGTGTCGGTGAGCATGGTGAGTGGTGCGGCACCCGGACCTCGAGGGTACGCTACACGCCAGCGTGAGTTTCAAGACAAGGCGTGCAATGTCGACTCGCAGACTCACCTGCCTCCCATAGGTCCATCGCTCGCCCGTTTGCTCCTGTATACCCGTACTTCGCTCCGATTGCCATTATCCACTCGTGCGCAATCGTACCTGATGGCGGAACACCGTACTTGAGTGCGAGGTACACCTGCGACGGACGATAAGAACGGCTGGCGAGATATGGGATTAAAAGCCCAGTTTCAGAATTTGGGAGGACAGTAGCACACTCACATTGCTCGTCCCTGCCAACACGCCCCCCTTGGCCCCTCTGACTTTGTGCTCCTCGTATCCCTCCACAAGACCGCGCATCACCAGATCCTGCACATGAAACGATCTTCGTCGCCGGGTTCCAAATTCGGAGAAAATCAGAGGGGTGATACCGTTCGGTGGTGATAGCATGTCAAGCGCCTTCTGCTTGGCTTTCTCTGCAACGCTTTATCAGTCATCACACCGAGGAGAAAACGGCACAGTGATTGTAGTAGTCGTATTTGGGTGGCTGGGTAGCTGGAACGTACCGACTTGCCCGTCGAGGTTCCAGTCGGTATCGACGAATTTGAAGTAGCCCTCGCTCACTACGCACAGAGTCAGTGCCAGAGCGATGCAAGGGGAGTTGAGGAGTTGAGAATTGAGGACGCAGAGAGATGCTCGCAGTGCTCACTGATCGACATGATTGGCACCTCATACAAGATACATTCCCTCCAGAGCCCGGTGATCGCGCACTGGATCGTGCCCCAGTCGTTCTGCTCCGTGGGGTGGAAGGTCAACGCCACTTGTTCTTCCGGCTTGAGCACAAGACCGGCGAGGAAGTCGAGATACGAGTCCGGGAAGTAAGGGCATGCTTTGGCCAGAGCCTCGCGCTCGAATTGTTGGAGGCGGACGGTGGAGAGACCTGATATCGTCAGCAACCTCCTCAAGCAACTGTTCGAGGTCTCGCGCCGCCGCCCGCGCGATCAAGCACCGCATCGTGTTGCTTCAGTGGTACGGCCCGAGACACTCACGCATCACATGCTCCTTGATCCACTCAAAGCTCTCCTTGCTGAATAGCATCTGGGGCGACCGGTTGGTGAAGCGGATAACGACTCGGGCATCGTGGAAATGCTTCAGCACGGCATTCTGCATCGTGAACTGCGATGGGCACAAGATGTGAGCTCCAAGTTGTTCCGACAAGTCTGCTGGTTGCTGCCTGCTGACCGCTGTTCTCCAGGCCCGAACCCACCTTGTACAGGTCATTGTCGAGGATGCTGAACGGTATCTCGACTTGCTTCGAGGGGACGCGGAATGGGTGGGCCATGGCGTGGGTTGAGCGGCAGCTCCTAGGGTTTGCCTGCTACTGCGTATGTGATGTCGGCGCTGCAGCCGAGGTGATACTGATTATCCTGTCGAGCCAGCTGGCCCAGTGTCGGGTCGTATGCTGAGATGGGAGGGATGTCAACGGGCGAAGCATACATAGGCATCAGGCCGAGTCGACATCACACACACACACAGTGGAGGGGAAGCGGTCACGTGACTCTGTGAGCACGCGACTCAGGCACACTCCCTTCTCCTCCTCCCCCCACTTAAACCCCCCGTCGTTGAGCCATTTTTGATCCCGCTCCTCGACCCCCTCGACCTCTTTCGACCTTTGCGAAAGTCTCCGCTCTCAACGTCCACTCTCGCATCTGTCCAACCTCTCACTCACTTCGAGGTTCACTCAGCACTCTCGCTGGAACTCCACGTAGAAGAGTGCGGGCACACCACCTCTCGCGGCAACGGACGACGACCCGGCATTGAGCTTAGAGCGGACTTCCTCCCTGTTCAGCTCACAACCCATGGCTAGCATCGAGGTGAGTAGATCGCATCACCCATCTTCCTGCCTACCTCGAAACTCCGGTGGACTTCAACGCCTACTGCTACTGACGCCTCTCGCCTAGGTGATCTGATCCTGCCCCTCCCCCCTCCCCCCGCGCCATGCTCAATTCCGCGCGGCAAGGCTGTTCAAAAGCCTTGCCCGCTCGTACACTCCCCTCATCAACGAGCTGGTGTCAAGCCCTTCCCGCCGAGTCGTCCACCCAGGCGATCCTCCGTCTTTCGGCTCGCCCAGCTCCAGCACTACCACCACCACCACCATCTCGACCCCGACTACATCTGAGGCGCTCTTCATCTTCTCAGCCCGGTTTCATACCGCCTCGATCAGGTGTACGAGAGGTTCATGGCAAGGCGCAGTACTCTGCGGCGGCGGCTGTTGCTCATACCGATCGAGCCTCTCATTCCGAGTACCAATTCCCTTCGACGTCGAGTTGGAGTGAGAAACGCCGTCCCGCGGACTTCCTCCCACCCCGTCCGCCCGATCCGCCAACGCCAAGCGCAAGCGCGGGCGCCAGCGCTGCCGTGACCGCTGCCGCTGCCGCTGCCGCTGCCGCATCGAGACGGATACCGCAGGACGCCAGCGATCCGTCTCCGTATCCGGGTGCCTCCTCTCCATTACCTGCCAGACTGTCTTCCGATGATCCCGACCCAGATCCCGACTCCGACTCCGACTCTGACGCCTTGCCGACTACGGCGGACCAACTCAGCGTTCTTATCCACTCCAAGCCTCTCCGCGCTCTAGTCGCCCTTGGTCGCATACCTCTTCAAGACGTGTTGATACCGAACCTACGCGACATCGAGTCCCTCATATTCAATGCGCGAGCGGCATTTCGAAACCCCCGCGACAAATCTCTCGACCGCAACGACGCTGTCACCGGCTTGGGTGTGATCCGGACCTTGATGTACGCGGGCGAGCTCAAACGAGGACAGGAGAGTCTGTGGACTCCCAAATTCTCGGGGAAGAAGCTCAGCCGGTTTCTCGATCTCTGCGTGGAGCTGGGAGCCAACGAGCTGATGGCGGGAACCTTTCGCGAGCGGTTGCAGCATCGGAATCCGGATGGCTCGCTCTTGATCCGCTTGGACAGCTTTGTGAGAGTTTTGGCCGAATCTCGCAAGTGGCGCATGATCATCGCCCTCTTCTCTTCACCGGGCTTTCCTTTCGACAAGGCGACAAGTCTCGTCCTGGAAAATCTGATCCAGGCGCATCTGGCGATTCAGCAGCCTGAAGCGGTGCCTCGCTTGTTCGAACGCTTTGCCGCATTGGATCTCCCGCCAACTGCGAATGCCTTTGCCCACCTGACGCAAGCCTACCTCGACCTCGGTGACATGGCGGCAGCGCAGGAGACAGTGCAGAGGGCGAAGATCGAGGGCAGCTATGACGAGTCTGCGCAGCAGCTCGCATTACTTCGAGGATACCGGGTTTTGGGCCACGACGCCGAAGTCGAGAAGCGGGTTTTGACCGGGCTCGCACTCCTCAACATCGCGCCTCGAGCAGCGTTACTGAATGCTCTGATACGACTACGACTCGACCAGAACGATATCGAAGGCGCCGAACTCCTGCTGCAGTTTTTCGATCTCGAGCCGTTCACTTCCCATCGGTCGAAACGAGAAGATCGACTGCCGCCCACTGAGAACTCGGTCCATTTTGCCGTCGTGGTGCTGGCGCGTCGGACGGACCTGGCGGGCTTGCGTCGGGTCTTTGAATACTTGGGCCGCTCGGACCCATCGGTCGGCCTGCTCGACTCGACCGAGGCGTTCCAGGACAACATCCTCGCCGTGCTGGTCCGGACGCTGAGCCGAGCGAGGCGGATCAACGAGGCTTACGAGACGATCAAAGCCGCGATCATGGGCGCGCAGGGGCAGGGGCTGTGGCCGGTACCTCCGGGTGTCAAGCCGGGCAATCGTTCGCTCAACGCCCTCCTTCAAGGCATGACTACCGCCTACGGTCCCAACGGTATCGAAAAAGTTTACCCGCTGTTTGCCAAGTCTAATCTCAAGCCGGACGACACGACTCTTCGCATCGTCCTCGATTTCGCACAGGATCAACGGTCGGTCAACTCGATTGACCTCGTCAAAATCGTCTCACGGTTCATCGAGGAGAACCCGCACCTCCGTCCAAAGGTCTCCATGGTTGATCAGATCATGGCGCATGCTGTACGAGCGTCGGCCAAGGAGAAGAACAAGCGGCAACTACTCGGTAGCAGCGCTTCAGAAAGTCTGGGACCGGCAGCGGGACTTGGCGCGACCGATATCGGTGCGTTCAAGCAGCACATGCGACCGATCCTCCAATCCCTACGCGATCGCAATGCATGCTCGACCTCGCAATCGCTCGCCAATCGACTTCGACTCGACGCGCAGACGCTCTCTTCTGTCGGTCCAGTGCCGTCTGCCCGGGTGGTCTGGTCTGCTCTCCTTTCCCGGGGTTACAAGCCCACCCGAAGACACCTCCTCGCGCTTCTCCAGGGGTACGTCGATGCTGGAGAGATGAGCCAGGCGCAGGAGATGATGTCCCTTGCGGATGGTGTGGGCGTGCGAGTGACCAAGGCCATGTACATGGCTCTGATCGTGGGCTGGGGTCGTGCGGGCGAATACGAAAAGGCGAGGGCGTCCTACATGGCGGTCTCTCGAGGAACGACCCGAGGTGCCGATACGCCTACCGTGTGCGCGATGATCCAGGCCGCGTACCGTTGTCGCAAGTGGACTTCCGCAGCGAACTTTGCTCGGACGGATCTCCTCCAAAGGGATTATAACGGCCGATATATCGGTCGGAGGGGCAAGAGGCTCGGTCCTCAAGCTACTTTGGTCGCTTTCGAGGCGTTCCGTCGCGTCAAGGCGTTTGACGAAGCCATTTACGTGGCTGGACGTTCTGGCCCAGCGCTGAGCAGTCAACTCCGCAGGCAGCTTCGTCAATTGCATCGTTGGCTCGGCAGGTCGAACAGCGTCAAGAGCAAGGAACAACTTGACGAGGTCCGAAAGATCCTAGACGCCGATGATGTTGCGAGACCGGCGCACTCTAGGCACGCACCCTCGGGCAAGACTATTCGCAAGAAGCTCGCGAGGGTCGTCAAGGGCAGGTCGAAGCGGGGGGCGGGGACCAAGAAACTCTTGGCGAGGTTGGTGCAGGCTGCGGAGCGGGGGGATGCAGATCCGGCCGGGACCGTTGCGGAGCGGGACGTCAAGGGAGCATTACATGGCCAAGCAGTGAACGACAACGAGGGAGGGCACGAGCAGTCATCGGAGGCGCAAAAAGTGGAAAAGGCAGAGAGCGCCATCTGAGGAGGGAGGCCGTGGGCCGTGGGTTTGATTGGACGGGGATGCGCGACCGCATCGATCCAAGTCCATGCTACGCGGATCGCATCACCCCATACTTATTCCGCGCAACGACGACGACGACATCACCAACATCAATGGATTCTCACGCATGGCGACGTAGCATTCTAGCACTAGCACTAGCAGTATCAACTGGGGAACTGGCATCAAAATGCATGGTATTTCGCATTGCCGAGACGAGGGGTGCGTACACTTGCAAACAGCATTATAAACAGGTAGCGAAGACACGAAGACATCTGTGTCCATGCGTGACAGCCGCAGCCGCGTTGTTTCGATCAAGACGTCGCGTCGACGTCGACATCGACATGGTCGACCATTGCCGATCTTACCAAATGTGAGTACAAGAGATGCCGCAGCAGGTGCATCACGTCCATCACATCCATCACGTCGATCGAGACGGGGCTCTGACCGTCTGTAGCCTTCCATTCTCGTCGGTCTGCCACTGGACCTCCCTGCAGGGGCGAGATGCAAGTCAGCGTCTCGTGATCCCGATTAACCACTTGAGTACTTGGGTGTGTCACTCACCTCAATTGCGACCTCGATATCCTCCTCTTGTGCTTTGGCCGTTCCCTCTCCTCTCCCCGTATAGGTGTGTACGTCGGGGCATGTACCGACCCGTTCCCTCCCGACCCCGATGTTGACGCCGAGGCCGACGCCAGACTGATATTCGAACTTGCACTCGTGCTCGTGCTCGCGCTCGCGCTCACACTGGCACTCACGCCCGATGCCCTTCCTACCGTCTGACGAAGCTTCACTTCCCTCTCCCTTCCCTGCGTTCCTTCTCTAGTGTGCGCTTGTGCCTGCGCCTGCCTCTCGCGATACGACCCCACATCCACGACGCTCTCGCTCGTCGTCCTCCTCATCGAGCTGATTCTCTTCCCGACCAAGCCCATCCTTCCTTCCACTTCGCCACTTCCCACCACTCCAGATCCCATCCCGGTCCCAAGTCCCGATCTCCCCACCGTACCGCCCTCTTCGAAACTCGACGAGATATCCCCGCCGAAGAGAAGCGTCGGGTAGATCTCCTTTGCCAATTCCCGAACCAGGATCGCCTCGTCCTGCTTCGCCAGCCTGTCCACGATACTAGCCAGCGAGAACCTCGCGACGAGAGTGGCTCGGTCCGGGTGATGCTCGCATGCCACCCGGGTGATCCGCAGGAGGTTGAGCTTCGCCACGGCCTTGGACTTGGTTGATAGAGCGTCGGACAGACGGCGGAAGAAAGCCGGGGTGGACAGGGACGTGGTGAGTGCTGAGGACAGGCGGAAAATCTTGAGGTAGCTGAGGTGAGGGCGAAGAGTCAGCGTGATCCCCCCAAAGGAGTAAACAGTCTGCGACGTACGAGTCGAGGATTCCCTCAAAAGAGATCCCAGAGGCTTGGACGAAACACCGGACGAGACGATCGCTCGCACTCTTGTCCAGCAAAACTTCCTCGACCCGCGCAGTCTCGTCCTGCATCCTGCGAAAGTCAGTCCCTGTCCTGACTGGGATACATCGATCCGGACTTAAGAACCCACCATGCCAGGATCGCGTCGAGCGCACTGACTCTCCAGTACGGATCCTCAAGCAGATCAAGATACACTATGTGTTTGGTTGCCATCAGTCTCGGACCCTTATGAACTCTTTGGACCTGCCGCGCCTGCTGGGCCACTCACGCTTCATCCCTTCGTTCTGCCACAGCAACCTCCTCGACACTTTACCAGCGTTGGCAAGATCACACAGGATCGGCAACGCAAATTGCTTGAGGGGCGACTTATTCTGAATCACCTTTTTGAGCAAGGGGATCAGACCTGACGAGGCGGCCTCTTCCTGCCTCGCCTTCGACAGACGGCACATCGAATAGATGGTCTGGAAGATGTGCGAGCAGATCTCCTGGACGTCTCGTCAGCGTCCAGCCCCAACTCTGGCACGGCGACAATGGAGAATGTCGGAGGACGTCGAAGGTCTGGAGTCGCAATCAAAGTCTACAGCGCAAGGCGACGGGACGCACGTTGGCATGGGTACCCTTTATGGACTTGCCGAGCAGGGCGACGAGGATTTCCATGGCGTTCGAATTCTGCAGCACCTCGATGAGCTGCGGACTCGTCGATAGGTGCTTGATCGCCTTGATGGCAGTGACGAGGAGCTTCCTTGGCAGGAGATCACACGCCTTCAACAGGCCTATCATGTCAGTCAGCTGTAGCTCTCCATCCCTGGAGAATCTTGCAGCCAGCCGAGACCTCAGAGCAGAGTCCCGGGGTTACTCACGAATCATGATTGTCCTCGTTGCAAAGGCGTCTCGAACCCTCCCATCCGCTTGAGCGACCTGACAAAAGAGGAGCAACACATTGATCGCCCTCGTGCTCGACTCCTCATCCTCAATGGTGTCGTCCCTCAGGATCGCCAACAACGCTGTCGACAGCGGATCGAGTATACCCTCCCGCACGAACATGCGGCAAAAGTCGTTCCTTGGCGTCGGAGACTGCAGGTCGAAGACGCTACCAATCCCTTCGAGCGAGGAGAGGATGAGCGTCCTGTTGACCGAATAGTCTTCGTCCAGCAGCTCAACGAGGATCCGAAGGCCTCGACAGCTATACCGGCCATGATCAGCCGTACCACGAGAACATGGGGAAATGAATCACTTACGAGATGAACATCTGTAGCGTGATGGCTGACCGGGTGAGTTGTTGAATGAAGGTCGAAGCTTCGAGACGAGTCTCGAGCGAATGCTTCCTAGATGTGTATGGCTGCGAATGTCAATACCAAAAGACCGGTGGAAGCGCCTCGAAGGTAGTGACCCGACCCGACTCACGATGATGACCGGGATGCCGCCGATGAGACAGAACGACTCGAGCATGTCGACATCGGTGCCGACGATCTGACGAATCAGTCACCGCGGACTTTCGAGATCATGACACAGGCGAGAACTCACCAAATTGACAATCCTGAGGAGTCGCACCGCGACATCCCTGCTCAGCCTCGATTCAAGCACCTCGAGCACGCTTCGCACTCAATGTCAGCACGGTCCCATTGTCACATTCGTTCAACAACTCGAAGTAGCTCACGCAAGCATCCCATGACTAGCCACGAAATGGGTCTCGAGCCCCATGTCCGGACTCCCTTCCAGCATGCCCAACAGCTCATCGCATGTTTCTCGCAGTCCACCACCGGCCGTTCCCGCCACTGGATCCAGCTTTTCAATCAGCCTGCTCACGCTCGCGCATAACGTTGCCCGCTTGTCCCGGAGCAGGTTCGCGTCGATATCGTCGGCTCCGAACTCCAGCTCATCGTCTATTTCGGCGAACGGATCGGATTGATCGCCTTCTTCGTCACCTAGCCAGGAGCGGTTGGACCGCCGAGTGAGCTGAAGCGAGGTAGTCGACCGAGAACCTGATACAAACCATGTCAGCTGACTTCCTGCTTGGACGACCGCTCCGCCCATGATTCCAGTGCAGACGATTTCGGGCTCACCGATCGTCTCCTGACCTTGCTGGCCCTCAAACATGTCCGAGTAATCCTCATCCTCCTCCTCGGTATACTTTTGCAGCTCCAGCTGGCTCTCCGATGGCTCCCTGCTTCTCAGAGAGTTCTGCCGGGAGCTCGGCGGCGATTTCATAAGCGGTTTGGGGCTTTGCGGGGGTATCAATCCGGGTGACGCTATTCCTGAGGGCACGGCCGACCGAGCAGATTGGGCTCGGGAGGGCGTGGCAGGAGTGGCAGGGGTGACGGGGGTGGGAAGGGCCCAGGGAATCCGTTGGGGGATGGGTGCAGGAAGGGATTCAGTGATTCGCAGCTTGCGAAGATCGTCGGGATGCATGATACCTCGACGCGTCTTGTTCTTGAGCTGCAGCTGTCAGTCGAGATCTCACAGAGACTGCTTGAGGATCACCTTGAGATCCGCGAGCTTCTTGTCCAGGTCGGTCATGGAGTCACCCATGGCGATGTCAGAGTAATCCTCAAGCCTGAGACCAGGTCCACCTCTTGATGAGGAGGCCTCCGATCCTGGCGTCTCCCCCTGCGACTGCACTGTCGATCTGGGCGACTTGGTCGGGCGCAAAGTCATCTGATCAGGTTCTTCCGTTACGTTGACGTTGATGTTGGCGTTGACGTTGGCGTTGACGTTGTCCTCTTTCCGATCTATCTTCCCATTAGCGGACAATCACCATCCCAGTGAAAACTATGCCACTCACGTCCCAGCTTGGAGAGTGAGATGTCCGCTGCAAAGTCGTCGTCCCACGATTCTCCAGCACTCTCCCTCGCCCGGCTGAGCACGTCGCTAACATGCAGGTTCTTGTGCATGATACCGGGATGATGCGCGGGTGAAGGGTTCGAGGAACTCGACGGTTGGGCTGTGAGTGATTCCGCTGAAGACCGGGGCGCCAGACCTGGGAGGGAGAAGAGCCCGCGATGCTGATTTTGGGTGTCTGGTCGGGGTCTTTGGCCGACGGATAGCTTCCGAGATTGAGAGGGCTGGTTTGGCGGTAATCGGCGCATAGTTCCGAGAGCTTTAGGAGACGCTGATCCCTCATCAGTATGCAGAAGCAACAGTGGCTTAGTCCGTGGAAACGAGTAAGTGCAGATGTTGGCGGGTGTCCAACTCACCATTCAGCGCCTCATTCCACTCCTGGACCCGTTGGACCGCCTCGTCATACACCGTCAAAGGCTTCTTCGGCCTCATCGTCCCCGATTCCGCGGCTACCAGCGCGGCGCCTCGAGTATCACTCCCCTCAAGTCCGCCGTCTCGGATCCTTGACTCATTCGAGGGTACTCGTACTGAGCCTTTCGGCTTCGGCTCTGTTGCCGAAGGGACACGAGACTCGGGGCGGGATGAGGGCGGACTGGTAGCGAGTGTCCTCCGAGCGGACAGCATCCAGGGATGTCGAGCGAGCTTCTTGGCTGATACTCGGAGATTCGGGTCTTTCTGAAAACAGTGCAACAAGAAGTCTCTGACGATCTGCACATATGCACGTCAGCGATCACGGTGCTCATCGTCTCGAATGTCAAGACTACATCTGGGTTTCGACATACCGGACTCGCGCCGTCGGGGATCTTCATCGACTCGTCCTGGACTATCCGCCAGAGTGCCTGCATCGGCGCGAGCTCACCGTGGGGCGGTTTCCCTTCCAGTAACTCGACGACCACGCAGCCCACGCTCCAAATGTCGCTTGCCGTACTCGCTCCGCTCTGCTCAATCACCTCTGGCGCCATCCAATATGGCGATCCCACCACCTCGTTATCGTTCCCTTCCAACGCCGGTCCCGCGGTCCTCGACGACACCCCAAAGTCCGCGAGTTTGACGCTCCCATCCTTGTTGGTGAGGATGTTGGCTCCCTTGATATCCCGGTGGACCACACCCTGCTCGTGCAGGTATATGAGTCCCTCGAGGACCTGGGAGATATACACCGCCACCAGACTTTCGGGGAACTTGCCGAATTTCTTCAGGATAGTCTGGAGCGACCCGTTCTCGCAGTACTCGAGCACGATGAAGAGGTTGTCCTTGTCCCGCGCGAATCCCTTGTACTTGACGATGTTGGGGTGGTTTAGGTTCTTGAGCAGATCGATCTCGGACATGATGTCGGGGAGTGAGGAGGGAGCGAGGGTGAGCAGTGAGACCGACTTGATCGCGACGGTCTCTCCGGTGAGGAAGTTGAGCGCGCGGTAGACCGACCCGCTGGCTCCACGCCCGAGGAGGTCGCCCAGCTGGTAGTTGGACAGAGCGACGGCGGCGGCCATGTTGCATGATTCCGGCGCGCACGCAGCGCGGGGCAGAGCCGGGGAAGAGGATGCGAGCCCAGCCAACGGACGCGAGGGGCGGGATGACAGCAGCCGCTGAGAAGGCTGTCCCTGTCCGTGTAAGCGATAGCCTCTGGCAACTGCAAGCTGCTGCGCTGTGTTGACGGATGACAAGTCGATAGAACGAGTTGCAGTTGATCTTGATCTTTGCTCTGAAACCCATTTCCAGCCTGAAACCCACAACGACGCGTCCGAGCGGACACCGCCGCCACGCCACGCGGAAGGCGAGGGTGATAAATGTAGTTCCGCTGGTCCCGTGACTTTGTTTTGTTTACTTGCTTTGTTTGCCACGTCACAGTTTGTACTTTGGCGGCGTTCGGAACCCGATCCGAAACGAGCGATAACCCGGAAAGCACCTCCGAGAGCAGCCAAAAGGAGCCATTCAGAGCCAGGCTGACCAGCGATGCCGATGACGAGAGGAGAGCCCAAATCCCAGATCTGAGCGCACTCGCAACGAGCAAGAGCAAGAGCAAGAGCAAGAGCCTGGGCCACTCTATCCCATACCCTTACCCCGACGCCAATGCCAAAGTATTGATCGGCCGCATCGCGATTGGCGCTCATTTTTGGGTCAACTCGCCGACACTGCTCAGCCGGGAGGCAATCCGAGCGACCGGTACGGCCCACCGCTCTGGTCCTGCGTCGTGCCGACAGTCATGTCTTCTTCGGAGGTGAGCGTGTATGCTACCGAGAGGATCTGAGCATCTCGCTGAGGATCCAGTCAAATACTACTACATCGTATAGCCCTGCTCCTCCTACTCTTTCAGATCATAATCAGCCCTCTCAGCCTGCTGGCCTGCTCCGATTCGGACTTTCAAACGCATAGAGTGATAGACAAGGACAATCTCGACAAGCCACTCATACATCTACGGCCAACGTCTTTCGCTTGAAATTCGAAGCGGTATTGGATTCCTGCGACGATCTTCGACATCGACTAGCGGCGGTCCTACGACCGGGCCGCCCCCCTCCCCATCGCGTCCCTTCCTTCTTTGCCCCACCGCTCCTCATCCCCGGACTGCAACATGCCGCCATCTCAGTCACCACTCGCGGCAGGAGCCGTCCCGACCTCCTCCCCGTCATCGTCCCAGTCCACTCCACTCCCTTCTACCACCCACCTAGCCACTTTCGAACCGTCAATACCCCCTTCGCAGGTATCCACGCCGGACGCGAGCGAAAAACCTACGTCCTCGGACCTGGTCCCCACCCCCGATGCTTCCGACATGCCAAAGCTCAAGAAGTCCATCTCGATCCAGGACCAATCGACGCGGCTGCCTCTGCGCCGGATCCTCGTTATCTACGTCGGGATCGGTATCGCCCTAATGGTCTCTTTCATTGATCAGACGTCGGTATCCACCGCATCGCCAGTGATCGGCACAGCACTGGACGGCTCGGACAGCATCTCATGGGTTGGCACTGCCTTCTTCGTCGCAAAGTGGGTCTTCGCATCTTCCAACCGACATGCCGCTGTCGCTCCGCACCACATCCACATCACTCATCCGTGCACTTCGATGGCCGGGCGCGGGACTGGACTGACTTGCTGACTCGTTGACCAGCTGTGCATTGCACTTGGTATACGGACGACTATCAGACATCTTTGGCCGCAAGCAAATGCTTCAAATAGCAGTCTTCTTCCTCGCGTTCGGCAACCTTTTGTGCGGCTTCGCAAAGACGCCGGTCCAATTGTACATCTTCCGCGCGATCAGCGGTATGGGAGGCGGAGGTATCAATGGGATCGCCATGGTCATCGTCTCGGACATCGTGCCGCTCAAGGACCGGGGGAAGTATCAGGGGTTCATCTCGGCCGCTTGTTCGACCGGGTCGGCCATCGTGAGTCGAAGCGGACACCACCAATAATTGTCGAATACAGCTGAGCTGCGTAGGGACCTTTCCTTGGCGGTGGTCTGTCTTCTGCCGGTCAATGGCGATGGGTCTTCTGGTGAGTCGAATCTCTCAAACTCCAACAACGCTTCATATTGGCAGACAATCACTTCGTCAGCGTTACTCACACTTGTCTCAGGGTCACCACCATACTCGGCGTCATCTGCATTGTCATGGACCACTTCATCCTCCCCTCAAGCCCGTGACCGGCTCCGTCCGGAAGAAGCTTGCCCAGATCGACTACCTCGGCATCTTCCTCTCCGTCGCCGGAACTGTGCTCCTGCTCGTCCCCATCTCCGGTGGTGGCTCGACCTTCGCGTGGGACTCAGCTGTGGTCATCGCCCTGCTCATCGTCGGCAGTCTTTGCATGATCGGTTTCGTGCTCTGCCAATGGAAGTTTGCAAGGCTCCCGATCCTCCCTCGTAAGTCGAATCTCAATTCGCAGCGACTCCCACTGACAATGCGACACAGTGAGACTTTTTAAGGAGCGGACAACAGCTGTCGTTATGTTCCAATCCTTCTTCATCGGCATGACTTATTACGGAGTGAGTCCTATCTCAATCGCTGGCCACTTCGTTCTCGTCCTGGCTAAAACCGCTCAGAACATCTATTACGTCCCGCAATACTTCCAATACATCAAGGGTTACTCCTCCCTCATCTCTGGCGCGTGGGTTCTCGCATACACTTTCCCGGGCGCTTTCTGGGGCATCGCATCCGGCTTCTACATCTCCAAGACGAATCACTACAAGCGGGTCATCGTGAGTCTGTCTGCCTTCCTGGAATCGTGCAGTTCCAGTCTGATGTTGGTATAGATCATTGGCGGGATCCTATGGACTTTGTCGCAAGGACTGCAGATACTCTGGGGACCTGACACGAACATCGGAGAGGTCGTTGGGGTTCTTCAGATCAATACCATTGGGGTTGGCTTCCTCCTTCAGACCAGTGAGTGATACGGACCGCGGGACCGGGCCCCATGCTCCTCATATCCTCCGCCACATGGTATTAATCCCTCACCCTCTGCTGGGTGAGACCGCCCCCGCGTCGACCGCACACTGACACCCCAGCCCTCGTTGCTGCGCTCAACACCAGCGCCGCACCCGATCGCGCCGTCGTCACTTCGGGCCGCAACTTCTTCCGCACCATGGGCGGCGCTTTCGGTCTAGCCAGTGAGTCGACTCTGTCCATCAACCCGAATTTTGCTCTGTGGCCGTGATTCCTCCTCGTCTCATTACACCGGTTCTCACCCACCGCTTGTTACGTAGTTGTGTAGATGGCTGACGTGCTGTGCCGCGCAGTCGCCAACGCAGTCTACAACAACGTGGTATCTTCCCAACTGCAGCTCCTGCCTTTCACCGACGCCCAGCGCACCGCTCTCCTCACTTCGGCGCTCGACACGCTCGAGACCCTTTCCTCGTCTGAGAAGCGCATGGCGACCGAGGTGCTCGCGGACGGGCTGAGAAAAGTGTACATCATGTTCACGGTGATCGCCGGGACGACGCTTGTGTGCGCGTTCTTCATTCAGGTGCGTCCGGGTCTGAACCACCACTCTATCCTTGTCCCCATTCGCTGTTTTTACGTCATTAGACAGCGTACATACCAGCACCGCGTCCCTTCTTCGCTGTGGACTCAGTGTTGAGTTACTGACTCGCGTGTAGGAGGTTGTCTTCCGCCGTGATTCTCCGGAACTCGAAGCTGAGCGTCGTCGCGCCAAGGGTCTCCCAGAGAAAGACGCCGAGGAAGGACAAGGACAAACGACCCCTAGTGGAGGCGAAATCACAGAAGGGGGACCTCTACCCGCCGAAGGGCCCGCAGATCTAGTAGGTGGTGAACTGATCGAGAATCACCTGGACGAGAAGGATGAGGACAAGAAGGAGAGGCAGAGGGACCGGTTGATGAGCGTCGAAGAGGTCGTGGGGGACGATGAGAAGGTGAATGTCGAGAGGAGAGATTCGCCGGCCAGTGTGAGCCCGACGAGTACTCTGGCGGGCGTGCCGCTGGAGACGGAAGAGGTGGGGAGGGAACACTCGATCAAGAAAGCAGAATGAGGGTGGCGATGATGTGGAAGATTCAGCGATACATCTCTCGTGCCAATACATACTCTCGCCCTGTTCGCATGGCCACATGCCATCTTGCGAAATGTCAGTACATCTATGCATAGCTTGATCCATCCGCACCAAGTTCAGACACGCGCTCTGTCTGCCAACCACCTTGAAACGTGACACTCGACATCAATGCATGGGTGAATGACTATGGCGAAAGACTAGGCATCCGTGGTCAGGCATCGCCGCCAATCATCATGCAGGCTTGCAGATATCCGCCAGCGCATGCCCTATCGCTGGAGGGAACCGGAACGCCGACAGACTCGGTCCAAAGCGCTCCGATATACGCCGCATCGAGCCTTCGCAAGCTGCGCCGATTAGCTGGGACCCGGGGTCAATGAGAATGAAATCAATCTGCTCGCCTTCAATTGGCACTGCTAGCAGGAGCTTGGCTTCCTCTGCACCTGCCGCGCTGGAAGGACCTAAGGACGACGCGGCCATAACCAACTCGTTTTGCAGCGATACGAGGGCGGAGCGATAACGAACGATCGCCTCCATTGTCGCTGGCAGGACCTGTTGAACGTAGCCATACGTATCCTCTTCGATCGATGACACTGCAAGAGTTGCGAAAACTGTGGGTAATCGAGTGAGTGAAAAGGTCTCCTCATCGCCCGTCCTGCTGATATCGCTTGAACTCACTGTCGATGATCCAAAGAACCGACTCAACGTCAGGTAGGACCCCGTCGAATCTCCTCGTAGCCCAGGTTCTCCCCACCCAAGCATTCGTTCTCGCCGACCAGCCCTTCGCCTCGCTGACCACCTTGCTGCCTAGCGGGGTCGCCTCTATCCGGCCCACCACCTGCGCCTGGACATCTTCCGCGCTCTTCACAGCCCGCTGACGCACAATCATAGCCGCCTCCCCAACCTTCACCACGGGAGTGGGCGGAGTCGGACGGATCGGCCCATCTAAGACGTTCTGGAGCGCGAGTGAGAGCGTCGATTTCTGCTTGACGACCGGGCGGAAGATGTCTGCTTGTTTGATGGCGATCGAGCGGGGATCGGGACCGGTGCTCGCTGGCTTGATGGCGGAAGGAGGGCGGGACGCGGACGCAGAACCTCGCGATGAGAGGGTTTGGTAGGATCGCCCAAGGGAAAGGAGCATTTCCTGCCACAGAGAGTTGATCAGGGGAGGAGACCGGGACATGTCGGAGAAAATGGCCTTCCTCCGCGCAGGTGTGTGGGCGACGCGCAGCAGCTCCATCAACGTGAAATGCTGAGCATGTGTCAGAATCCGCTTATCCGGAGCCGGTGAAGACGAGGAGACTTACACGATAATAAGGCTCGTCCAACTTGAGAGCCATGAGGAGATATGTGTCCGGAGTATAAGGGCTCTTTGAGGTGAACGAGTCGAACGACAGCGGCTGTTCAATGAGCACGCGTGGCGCGCTTAGGCAAAGAATAGGAAACGTAACGCACCTGGGTCACGTAGGGCATGATCGCCGCGAATGGCATACTCGTAGCTAGAGCCATGGTCATGCGCAGGAGCAGGAGATGACCGATAAGCGAGTATGTGATGGTGTTGCGCGATGATTTGGCAAAGTTGATGACGAATGGGCTATGTATAATCAGCGTCAACTTCAGCTCCGGCGCCAGCCACGCTCCTCTTCGAGCTCATCCCGAGATCGACGTTCGCGGCGTTAGATTCCATGCGCGTGACTCACGTGAGCAGGCCGGCGGAATGTTGAACGAGAAATCGCCACGCCGACCTCCTCCCGAAGAAGTAGGTGAGCACGAAGAGGACAAATGACCCGCCAGTCATAGATGACGGGTTGAAGTCGTCCGGTCCTGGGAACGCCATGGCCAGGGCACTCTGCACGGCGCGCGAGAATGGTGACTATGTTTCTCAGTAAAAGGCCCCCTCCATTCCCGCGACAGAGGCTCTATGCTCACCCGTTTTAGAGGCCAGATAGGGCGGAAAGAGTGGGCGAAGACATCTTGCAACCCCGCCAACAGGAAGAGGGCCGAGTTGCCGAGGACGAGGAAGATGAAGCGTTCGTTGAGATGCCAGGGGTGTCGTCTGACAATACCCGAATCAGTCCCTGATCATCTGTGAAAGTAGGGGATGCAGATCGCAAAGAACGTACGGCGTAGGCGTCCATAACCCGAGGGCGGATTCTGGGCGATACCAGTCCAACGCCCAGCAGTAACCGGCCGCGAAGATCGCGCCGGCGAGGAAGTACGAGGCCAGCAGATGGACGAGCCGAGGGGAGAGGAGGATGCTGATCGTCGTTCCCGCAAGATTTTCGCTTGCGGCTAATCGAAGCGGGGCTGATGCGGGTCAAACCAGTCCAGTCCGGTTCAAGTGCACTTCGTTGAGACAAAGGTGTCACTCACAGGTGACGAATGATCGTCTGGTCCACAGGATTGGGTAGATTGCCAGTGCGAAGCCCACGAGCCCGAGTGCTGCTCCGGATGGCACGATGCTAGCTTGCCCACCTGCATCGCACCACCTGTCAGAAAGATCCTGCTGGAAAACGCACGCAGGGAGGCCTACATACCAGAAGCCGTGAACAGGGCCGAAGCAGTGACGGCCGAGCACAGGATTGCGGCGCGCCAAGAGAGACCCAGCCATCGTCTCGCCAGGAAGGTGCGATAGTGGCTTTCGATCCTCTTGAGCGGCTGCGAATGAAGAGGACCAGATCAGCTCAGATAGTCCTCTTCTCTCAGTGGTGGCGCAGGTCGATTGGGGCAAGAGCACAATAGTGAGAGAAGGGCGAAACAGCCGTTGTTACTTTGTCACTCACCTGGACCGCGGCGGGCTGCTGCGCTTGGAAAACAGTCGACATTTCCACAGCGCCTATGGGCTATATCCGCATCTCTGAGTCCCGGAACTGCTGCCTGTGCGGTGTGGGAGAGCTGTCGAGGCTCCGTTTTCGGTTAAGAGACGGGTGCAAGGTGTTGAGTCGTCAACCGAGTTCAAGAGTGGTTGGCGTTTGCTTTCGTTTCGCTCGTCACGGTTTGATCCCGTTACGGGTCAGGACTGTTTCAATTGCAACAACTCTCCTGCTGCTTTCTCTCCTACTCTACAAAGGCTGCAGTGCATTTCCCCCATCCTACAGCATGGGTCGATCTCGTAAGTCGCGTGTGCGTCGTGCTAGCCAGAAGGCGCTGATCCTGGTAGACGCCAAAAACAACACGACCCAGTCCACGCTCACGTACTATGAGCGCTCCCTCCTCCGGAAGGACGGTCAAGCCCGCCGAATCGGCGGTGACTCGATGAAACCCCTGGACAGCTGCTACCTGTGTTTATCGACGGTCAACGATCCTGTCTCATGCGGGAAGGGCCACATCTACTGCCGGGAATGCGCCATCTCGAACCTCATCACGCAGAAGGCCGGGATCGAGACGCAGCGGAGGGAGATGGAGCGGTGGGAAGCCAACGAGGCGCATCAGCGAGAAGAGGCCAGGGCCCGAGCGAGAGAAAGAGTCGTGCTGGATTTTGAAAAGGCGATGGGTCTGGGGAGTGTCACTGGGAGAAGGACCTTGGAGGACGTGAAGGCACAGGCGAGGGCGGGAGAGGGGTTCAAGTTGGATCAGGGGACTATGGACAAGGCGGCGACCGAAGCGGAGGCGAAGGCTATGGCGGTCATCGAGGCGGAGCAGGCAGAAGCGAGGAAGTCAAAACTTGCTGCGTTCTGGCTGCCAAGCTTGGCACCGGAGGCGAAACTCGGACCACTCAAAGATATCAAGCTGCAAACGCTGTGTCACGCCGGCGGCGAACAGCCGCACCCTTTCTCGTGAGTCGGCGAACACTCCATCTTGTGGCGGAGAGTAGCTTGGCACTCCTGGCGTCTGCTCGGGACTGACCTGTTCAGGCGAAAAACACTCCTCCCAGTCATCCTCACCTACCCACCATCATCCGGCCCTTCTTCATCCTCCAAACCCGTCTGTCCATCATGCCACAAAGAGCTCTCCAACGCCACCTCGTCCTTCCTCTTGTCCTCCCGCTCACCCGCTCCTTCCGACTCGGCCGTCACAGCCAACGGAGATGCAGACGAGGGGCGGAAGAAGAAGAAGGCGAAGAAGGACAAGGAGGACCCGTTCGTGTGCGGACATGTGGTCTGCAAGACCTGCGTGGACGCGATCGTGAGGCCCCAGGGGAGATGCTGCGTCTGCGAAGCAAAGTTGGAAGAAGGGGAAAAGGGGTTGATACCCCTCGGCAAGGAAGGTGCGTTGCTTTGCGTTGCGATTCGATGCGATGCGAGGCCGGCTCCGTGGACGGCAGTCCTTGCTGCGACTGCGATTCTGCGAGGGTGGTGATGGTCGTGTCATGATCGAGTGGTCGCTGATGGCTCCGGCTTCAGGCACGGGGTATGCAGCAGCGGGAGGAGCCGAGGTGAAGAAGTCGACAATCGCCTTCAGAGTGTAGTACCCAGCATGTTATCGTTTGATCAGCATGTGCGGACTTGCATCGGCGTCACAATCCAGCGTCACAACCCACAAGCCAGCTTCAGCAACTGCCCTCGAACGATGTCTCAAGCAGCATGGAATTCGTTTGGAATAGCCCGACACCCACCCCGACGCTTCGGATGCACGAGGTTCATCGCCGATAAGCCGGACTCCATCTTTTCCAGTCGTGATCGTTCCAAATCTGCGCTGCGGAGAGGGACGAGATGCTCGAGGTGCTCAAACACATCGTCCGTGGCACCCCCCGAAACACCTGACGTCAACATCCGCAACGCGGACAGGGGTCATCGGACCGAGCGCATCGTTTTGCATCGCATCTCACATCACATCACGTTCACATCAGAAAGATTTCGGCGCTAACAAGCAATATGCCCATGTCGCCGCATGGATCCTCGCTGATCGTCGTGAGGCAGAAACGATTGACCCCTCGACTCGACCCAAGCGTCTTGAAGTGATACCACTGATGCTCCGGCTTCAGCAACCAATCGACACTACATGATCCGACACGTCTGATCCTCCTTGTTATGCTGACCATGCTAACATGGGTCTGATGCTGATCGATTGGAGAGCTGATGAAGCAAAGGAGGGGGCGGACCCACGGTCGGGAGAGTTTCTCGCACTTGACTACCATCGCGGCAGGTCTCAGCGCGATGCCATCGCACATATAACACTGGTATGAGTCCAGCAGCTATGCTGTCTCATGCCCCCGATCCCTACTTTCCCGTCTTCCCCATAACCATCTAGCTCCGCTTTGACAATTCCTAGCTTCACCCCCCTCAACTAGCTCCACTTACTAGACCTCTCCGACACCACCTACCTTCCATCCCACTACCATGTCAACCAACGCAACGGAGGCTGCCATTGCGGCCGAGGCCGCAGCCAAAATCGCCCTCACCGCCAAGCCGGGCATATCGTTTGGGTCGTACATCCTCGGAATGTGGCTCGACGCTATCATGGGAGGCATCATGATCACTCAGCTGATCACGTACTTTTCTCATTCGCGGAATGAGAGGTGGTTGATCCGGATCATCGTGGTGAGTCCGGTGTACGGGGTGTGGAGCGTGGGGTGGGGGGGGGGGGGGAAATTGAGAGTTGGTCTCCTGGCGTGAACAGCAGCTTATCAAGCTTCTTCAGTATTGGATCACCGTGATCTCAACTGCTTTTACGGTGTTGTGAGTATCCGAAGCTCCGTGGAACCCGTGGCATTCGTGGCAACCGTGGGCAGATTTTGCCGACCCGACTGACTCGCTCAGCATCGTCGTTATGAACTTCCACTTCTTCGTCTATGGCTTCGGCTCTTACCTCCCATTTGAGTCTGTCGACTGTGAGTGCCAACCGCACCCAGACATAATTCGCCTTTGGGTCGTCGCTGATCACCTCGCGCCACAGGGATTGGCTGGCCGCCGCTCATGGACTCGTTCATCTCCACGGGTGTCCAAGCTTTCTACGTTGACCGGGCGTATCGCCTCAATGGGAAGAACAAGGGGCTCCTTATCGTTCTCATCGCTCTGCTGTGAGTCTCATGGTCTCAGTCACACGATCTGCGACGTCGCCGTTGTCAGTCCAACCCAATCGGTCCCGGTCCCTTATCGTCATGATCCCGTGAACGTCGGCACATCGCACCGCATTTGCTTGAACACAATGGCTGACATATACCTCTCCAGGGTCGCTTCGTTCGGTGCAGCGATCGGCACGAAGATCAAGTTTGGTCTCCTCGATGCAGAGTCGGACGCGGCGGTGGGTCTTGCCTGCACCTTTGTCCTTGCCCTCAGTACCCTGTATGGCTCGTGTAAACGCTGATCCCGACACAGCAAATCGACCCCTTCGTCTGGACATGGGTAAGTCGGGTGATCTGGTTTGCTGTACCAGCTTGGGCCTGACGTGTCCGTGTTTGTTCAGCTCGGAACTTGCATGGCTGCCGACATCCTCATCACCACTGCTGTCGCGTACGGCTTGCACAAGTCACGTACGGGGTGGTCCAGCACGGATGCTCTCGTCCAGCGGCTCATCCTGTGAGTGAGAGTCTTGTCCATACCACACAGTCCTCGTAGTCCTCAACCACGCACTCGTTTCTGCACCCCTCCTCACACTCGTTTCTGCACCCCATCTTCAGAGACCGCCGAGTCATCTTCGTCCACGCTCCTGCTCGTTGCTAATCACGACACTCAGTCTTTCTGCTGAGACGCAGCTGCCACCTGCACTCGTCACGCTCGGCTTCCTCGTGGAATTCTGCATCGACCCTCCGTCGTGAGTCGACTCACGCGCTACTGCCACCACTCCTCTCCTGCGCACAACCAGCCTGATCGCGTCGCAGATCCTTGGGTGTATTCTTCGAGTGCTTCCAGTCAAAGGTGTACTGCATCGGCTTGCTCTGTAGGCCTTCTCACACACTCATCACTCGAGCTCTGCGGATCCATAGCTGAACTCCCCCCTTAGACGTGTTGAACCACCGCTTCCACCTGCAACGGGGCGACGACTTCGCCGGAACCACCCACGAACGTCGTGGAGGAGTGAGTGGAGACACCAACCAATCTGCTCGATTCACCCCGCCTGCAGTGGTATGGCTAACGCGTCCCGCAGAAGAGCAACACCTTTGCCCTCGGATCGGCGGCGCTGCAGCAAGCTACCGTCAACGTGACCACCGACACATACGTCGAGGTGCGTGACACGTATTTCGCGTATGCTATCATATATCTCGTGAGTCGCTGAACCCGCCAGACGTTCCAGATGCAGCCCGAACGATTCCGGATCAACCGCAGCAACACCACGGACAAGGAGGATCTTGATTCGGAACACGACTCGAACCATCATCTCGACAAGGACTCGATCCAGATCGACTATAGCAGCTCGAGGACAGGCCTCACCGATGCTTCGCACCAGGTGTGAGAGACCTAGGGACAGGGACCTTTTGGGGGGGAGGGGGGGGAGGTGGAATCGTGTGGGAGTGGGTGGGGTCCGTGTGCGCGAAAAGGAAGAAAGCATGCACGGGGAATACGTGGAGAAGACGGCGCGAGCACTGCGAACGCTAACGTACTCGTACTGTATTCGTAGTTGAGAATTGGGGATACTCTACTGAACGTGCCCGACAACGGGTAACGTAACCGGGGGGCCGGGGGGTAGGCCGGGGGAGCCCGGGGGGGAGGGGGAAGGGGGGCCTACTCAGAGTCAGAGAGGCCTAGGATGCAGTGTCTGTCCAAGCTCTGTTTGATACAACATATATATGTTCAAGTTATTTATAGATTCAATGTCGCTCCATCCTGAGCAAGTACTTGTTTAAGTACGAGTACAACACCCAACGAGTGGCCCGTGGCCCCTGGTGGCGGTGGCGGTGTGGTACACATCTCTCCCAGAGGTGAGGTGATGCCTTCTGCTTGCACAGCTTGTTTTCCCAACGTATACTTCCTTCCCCTGTGCATTCACCTGGCAAGAGAGAGCACCTGGCAAGAGAGAGAGAAGTATGATGTGAGACGAGCTGAAGGATGGTTGTTCTAGGTACGGGCCGGCCAACCGGCCACACTTTGGTTTGGCTCCGTCCGTGTTACCTATGTAGTCGTCTCATCTATGAGCCTTCCTTTCATGCAGTTCATCAACTATATCCCCCACCTCCGAACGGGGCCATCGTCTTGATAGCTTATCCGCTCGCGGGTGATCACGACGGACACATCTGTTCTGTTTGGTTTGTAGACCAATCGCTGCTCTTTGCAGGTTCGGTTTCATATCGCCAGGCTCCGCTTTCCACGGTAGGCAGCCTTTGCTTTCAAGATGGGCGTCAGCACGGTTATTCCTGCCTCTCATCGAAAAACCGCCGCCTTCATCGCCGTCTGGATCTTCCTCGTCGTCGTGACCCTGACGCACCTGGCTGGATCCGGATCCAAGCTCCAGGCCTACCTGACCGGTACTACGACATATACGCCCCCCCGTATCCTAATCTTGCAGCAGATCCACTCGGGATCGGCACCAGCATCAAAGCGAGCGTACGGAGCGGCGCGGGAAGAACCGGATCGGCAAGCAGAAAGACAGGCGCTTTACGAGGCCAGCGTGTCCTCCCACAGGAGATATGCCGAGGAATGGGGATACGAGTACCGGTTGGACCGGAGGGAATGGGTCAGTGGTGCCGGCGGATTGCACTTCTTGAACAAGATCTATGCGCTGCTGGACGCGGTGGTCCAGGCGCTGGGAGATGAGCAAGGGCCGGAGTGGATAATGTGAGTGCCCGTTCGAGCTATGGAGCAGGGTGTCTAGACCAGGCCAGCCAGTGGCGGTTCTTCTCTTGTCTCACGACACCACGTCCCGTCTAGTCTGTGTCATGGCTACGATCACAACCTCACTCGCGACAGCCTGTCTCGTCCGGTCTACCTTTGGAACGCGCAAGCTTTCCTGCCCCTTTATCATCTCCCGTTATCACCACACACTATAACACCGCTCATCCCGACTCAGGCTCACCGATGCCGATTCCCTGATCCTCAACCCATCGATCCCGCTCCACGCCCTCCTCCCGCCTCCATTCTCGCCTCCGTCACCTCATGCCTTCACCCCTGCCCCACTTGAGCCTCCGCCTCTCATCCTGGGTAATCAAGATGGCAACGGCTTCAACGCGGGTGTCGTGATGTTCCGCGTGGACCCCCGACTTGCGGCGTTCATCATGTCCATGCTGGCCCACGAATCCGAGCTCGCGACCCTCCACAAATCGCATCCTTCCGACCAGTACCTTTTCGGGTACACGATCCAGCTCGAGGAGAACAAGGACGTCGCCGATGCCTTCTACGAGATACCCATGATGTGGATCAACGAGTACTGGCTCGACAACGACGAGGGCTCGCAGAGGCTCGATGGCGTCGGATGGACGCCACAGCTGCAGGTGCATCTGTGCAACGGCCGGTGGTGGTGGTCGACGCCGGACTGGAGAGAAAAGATTGTCGGCCATGCCAATGCTTTGTACGAAGAGGCCAATCTTCTTGGTCAGGGCAACATCCGCTCAGGCCTGGAATCCATGGAGGATGGACAGAAGACGGAATATGCGGTACGCAGATGGTGGCGGAAAGGCAACAGCGGGATAAAGCAGATCACGTTCACGGAGACGTAGTGTGACCATATCGCCAATAATTCGGGCATCTTGAGTGGATGTGTGAATGTGCAGTAGCCCCTGTACTCGCCCCAGAACCTGGTCAGCCTGCATGGTATATGCAACAACGTGACCTGTGCGAAGCATCTCTGGCCAAACCGTCGTCGGGTGGGAATGTCGCCCGCTCCCCGTGTGAGTCTCGTTCATGCGGACTCTCGTCGTGCCCAGGTTGGTCTCTCGATCCGCAGTTCCTGCATTGTGTCGCGGCTCCAGGAAGCGCGGCTCGTAAAGAATGCTGTGTTCCACTCACCTCATGCAGTTGCTGTCATGATATCGCGCAATGCCGACACTCGGGCATATCAACATCTGCTCATTTCGTTGCGCCACAGCGTTCTCACCCACGCTCGTCGGCTTGTTCCTGGCGAGGTCGTATGTTTAGAGCCGCCAAAACCTCCCATTTCGTGAGCCGGAGAGCCGGGAGGAAGGATTTGACCGAGAGCCACTTCCCCTGCATAAAGACGATGCCTCTACGACCGATCTGGCGCTCTGTGAGGGGGAGAATCTCGAGGATGAACTCTATTCTCGCTTCGAAGGGCTTCCTGGCATCGTTCACGTTGCGCAAGTATTGTCTGTGTCGGTGTCGTGGCCGGATGGGCGGTGCCGCCTCAGAGGCGGCTGGGACGCGGGAGGGGCACACGTCTTGGAGAACATTCCGCCTATACCATCGAGTTTGGCCGGCAAGGACATAAGCGGGCTGTCTACGGTCAGGGAGGGTGCCAAGGACGCTGCGGGGCGAAATCTGTTAACGTGATTAAACAAGGCAGCGTCCAGTCATGCTGCCGTGAATTCGGCCACAGTTGTGCATGTGAGCCACGAAAACCGGTCACACGACAAGCCCGCCTGGCCTCAATGGAAGAGGCGCCGTTTGTTTTACCGACAGCCTTGCCCGGTTGTCCCCTTGCCCCTTTGCCCTACACGGTACACACCCATGCACCGTGCGGCGACTAGTCCCTCGCAGCCCTCGGATTGGATGGTACACCCACTCTGTACGGGAGGGATGGTTGAGCTCAGCAAAGTCATGTCAGTAAAGCGCAAAGTCAGGGTGACTACCGAGGGATGACGTCGACGGCGCCACCGTGCCCCGATGCCGCCGGGTCGGTTGGTCGCCGTTGGTTTGGGTGGGTCGGGTTGTCGCTCTTGTAATGCTCGATTCATCTCGCTGCATGCATCCTCGTGCATCGTCCGTGTCTCGGCGCCCGGCGCCCGGGAGGCAATGCGCGTCCCGGATGGGGCATCGCATGCCCCTTCAACGAGCCACCGATTCCGCAGCCAGACGGGTCGAGTGCTTCGGCGCGCGCGAGATCACCCCATTCCATTCCAGAGAATCGAATCGAGTCGGCTCCACCAAGCCACCCCGAACCCCGTCGTCTCTCTCGGCCGTGACAACCGTGTGGTCAAACCTCCGAAACCTCCGACGGCCCACATCATATCACCAAGAGAAGAGCGAGCGCTCCGTGTTCATGAATTGGAGGGTACCCATGCCCCGTCAGGGTTCTCTGTCAGACCCGCATGACTCCGCGGAGGGCAACACAACACGCAGCCCGTCTTACCCTGTACCCTGTACGAGTACACTCGTATTCCGGTTGCGTCGATGGCAATGCTCTGAGCTGCGGCACTCAGCGACTCAGCCGGCCCGGACAGGTGGAGGTGGGGCCGACCACCCAATGAGCAGTGACGTGATGTCTTGACTGCGGGCCAGCGAGTAAAGAGTCAGGATCGAGAGTCTGTCGTGGTCCCCGTCGCAAATTTGCGCGGACGGAGCATCAGCGAAAACTTCGCCCCACGGAGATGCGTCGTCCCCCTCGGTGTCGTGAGCGACGGGGACGGACGACGGGAGCGTCACCTCGCGCCCCCCGGTGTGGTCCGCGACGAGGGATATATAAAGGTGGTGGACATGACGAATGAGAGGCAGCTTTCACCGTCTAACCGTCTTATTCCGCTACATAATCGTAGACATAAACAACTGACTTCGACATCGCCTCTATCCTGCTTCGCCTACATAGCATTATCATAAGCAAGCCATAGCAAGATGCCGCTCAAGATCCACGGGGCGGTGAGTGGCACTGTTCGAGGCTGTCCCGCTTTGGCTGACGGTCATGATGCAGCCCGTAGGCGCCCAGGCCATCATCCTGGCCGTGCTCGCCTCCATGGGCGGTTTCATCTTGTAAGTGCATCATACAGCATGCGATCTTTGTGGGGCTTGGCATTGGCTGACACCCGCGCAGCGGTTACGACACCGGTCAGATCTCGGACATCGTCCTCATGCCTGACTTCTTGGAACGGTTTGGTCAGCTCCAGTCCGACGGCAGCTATGCGTTCAGCAACGTCCGTGAGGGCCTCATTGTGGGTATGCTGTCGATTGGTACTCTCCTCGGTAAGTGATGATCCGACCTGTCCAACCCGGAGCTTGCTCTCAGGAGTGAGGGTGCATCCACTGACACTAATCAGGCGCCTTGGTCGGCAGTTACATCTCGAACTGGCTCGGCCGAACCAGGGCCATGAGCATCTTCTGCGCCTTCTTCTCGATCGGTGTGCTCATCCAAGTCACTGTGAGTGGGGTCGATGTGATGGGCGACAGCCCCGCTGACATCTGCACAGGCCATCTCGGACTGGGTGCAGATCATGATGGGTCGTTTCATCGCCGGGTGGGGTGTCGGTGCTCTGTCCGCCGCGGTGCCGGTGTACCAATCCGAGACCGCTCCCAAGGAGATCCGCGGTACCCTCGTCGCCACCTATCAGCTGCTCATCACCCTCGGTATCCTCGTCGCCTACTGCTTCTCCATCGCCACCCGTTCCGCCAACACGAACGGCGCCAACTGGCGCATCGTCGTCGCCCTCGGCTGGATCTGGGCGCTCATCCTCGGCGTCGGTATCCTTTTCATGCCCGAGTCCCCACGCTGGCTCGTCGCCAAGGGACGGTACGACGAGGCCAAGCGGTCCATCGCACGCGTCAAGGGCTGCACCATCGAGAGCGACCACGTCGAGTACACCTTTAGCGAGATCGTCACCGATGTCAAGAAGGAGGAGGCAGAGGGCGTCGGCACGTGGTTCGAGTGCCTCTTCGGCAAGAAGGGCATCCCCAAGCTCGCCTACAGGACGTATCTTCTCATGGTGCTTCAAGCCATCCAACAACTCACCGGGGCGAACTACTTCTTCTACTAGTGAGTGACAGCTCTCCCAGAAAGAGGGAAGCTGGCGAGGGCTCCACAAACGGCGCGCATCTCAGCGGAAGCTGACACCTCGCAGCGGCGCCACCAACTTCGTCTCCGTGGGTCTCAGCGACTCATATGTCACCCAGATCATCTTCGGAGCCATTGTGAGTGACCCTGTGCATTCCAGACTGTAACAATTGTTGATCCGTCGTAGAACTTCTTCTGCACCTTCTTCGGCCTCTACGTCATGGAGCGCTTCGGTCGTCGCTGGCCGCTCATCATCGGAGGTCTTTGGCAAGCCGCTTGGCTCTTCGCCTACGCCTCTGTCGGCGTCATCTACGACACCAACTCGAAGGGCACCGGGTCCTTCCTCATCGCCGCGGCCGCGCTCTTCATCTTCGGCTACGCGTCGACCTGGGCGCCCGGTATCTGGATTCTCACCGGCGAGTCCTTCCCTACCCGGACAAGGCAGAAGCAGGCTTCCCTCGCTGTTGCTGCGAACTGGACCTTTGTAAGTTCGCCTCGCCTCTTCTCCCTACTAGACTCATACTGGGAACTCGTATTGATGCGGATGTCACAGAACTTCCTCCTCGCGTTCTTCACGCCATTCATCACCAGCGCAATCGACTATGCCTACGGGTGAGTCATGATTCCCCAATCCGATGCCTATCACGCTAACACGTACCTCTCAGATACGTCTTCGCCGGGTGCAACCTCTTCGGAGCCATCTTCGTGTTCTTCTTTTTGTATGAGAGTTCTGACCTCTCCCTCGAGCAAGTCAACAAAATGTACGGCGCCCCCGGTCTCAAGCCATGGCGAAGCGAAAAGTGGCTCCCCGAGGGTTTCTCCTCCCGCTCGTCAGAAATGGAGGACGCAAAGTACACGGCCCGCCGTTTCGCCGAGCATCAGGAGAACGCCGGGAACGCACCCGCGGACACCATCCCCGCGCGCACGTCGGACGAGACCATGCACGACACCGGGGCCAACCCCGCTCTCGCGACCAAGGAGAAGCCCGTTGCCCAGCAGGTTTAACGGGACTCCAGTACTGTGTCCGCCACAGTACTCCTTCCGCCACAGTACTCGTACAGTACGAGTACTCACATTCTTTGCGCATTACGCACTGTAGCGATTAGTCAATGCTCTCGCAGTATACCCTCCCAGCCTGGAGAACAACTAATTATTGAGACCAAGTTACCCGAGTAAAGCAGAATGCATTCAGTATACTCTACAGTACTCGTACATGCTGCAGTCTATTCGTCCTCCGAGCGTGATAACACAATCCCTAGTGTCGACAACTAGATTCGACGAGTGGTCATATCATGGGTCTCAGCGCTGTATCTGGCGCCCACGCCAGAGGCGGTACACTCGCCGATCGCTCTTCTGCCCTGCCGAACAGCCCTTCCAACAACTTCCTGCCACGACTGACCTCTCTTCTTGCCGTCGGCGCTATGGGCCCACCCATTGCCCCGTCTTGTCCATTCACCTCGTCCACTTTGACTGCCGTTTGGAGCAACGTCGGTCGATCCTCCTTGCTCCTGGGCCGACCACGTTCAAGTTCTTCTTCCGCTTCGGCTGTCTCCTCGGGAGTAGGCGACGAGATTGGAGATTTGGGCGAACGGATCGGTAATCCTAATCCCTCCTCGCTCGATCCCATGTGCTTGACATTCAGAGCATTGCGAATGACCGAAATGGCTCTTGCGTCAGAGAGGACGATCCGGACTTTGGGTTCCGCACGCTTGCTTCTCCGTCTGCGACCTTGCCCTTGCCCTTGTCCTTGCTCTGGCGAAAGGGATAGGTCGACCAAAGTCTCCGGATCGCTGGCCTTTCGACTTCCAAGGTCGTTCCGGGTCGAACCGGCACTACTTGTTCCCGAGTTGGTCCTGCTCGGCGCTCGACTTCCAGCTCGCGACGGCACGCGTGAGAGAGCACGGGAGGGAGCTCTTCTCAGACCAGTTTCGTCGTCCGACGACGAATGTAGTGAGACCTGACGGCTGAGCGGAGAGAACGGGACCGGCCCTTCTCGCACTCGTGGGAGGCGGGAAGTGGACGCACCGCGTCGCGCGGGAGGACGAGAGAGCGCTGCCGACGCGGCGCTAAGAGTCTGCGACGTCGTTTGCGTAGGACTGGTCTTGATGCTGGCTGATGCCGACACCGACGTCGACGCCGATGGAGATGTGGGGCTTCGACTTCCCCCTTCATCTGGCAGTGACGTCTGGGCAGTCTCCGGGGTGGAGGGCCCGGAGGGTGTAGCGGCCGTCGTGGTCAGGCTGGGAGCAGTGATCGTCCTGGTGAGAGGGTTTCGCGATGTCGATGCCGATTTCGATCGCCCATTCACCTTCGGGCCAACGCTACGAGAGCTCATGACCGACGAGGCTGTACTTTTGCGACGGGGACGCGAGCGGTAGTTCACCGGCCAGTGAAACTCGATGCTCGCCCAACAACGTAGGTAGGCGTCTCTTCCCTTCTTGCCTGTCGAGGGGTTGGGGCTGGGCAGGACCTTCTCCCAAGGCGGGACCGAGGCTGAACGACCCGTACGTCGGAACAGGGCGGACACCCACGAGTCCTCAACTTTGGGAGCAGCGTCGAGAGGCTGTACGGGCTCGAATACCGGTGTTGGAGGAAGGGAGAGGACAAGTTGGAGTAGATTGGGAGCGGTGTCGGAGGATGACTCGCTGGTTGTAGGTGACGAGACGCTGGCGGAGACGATATGGTAGAGGATGCCAGACGAGCGGAAGAGGTATTTGAGGTAGGAGAGGACCCTCCGTTCCCCCTCGCCATTGGGGTTGGCGAGGTCCACGATGTGTCGCCCCCGCCCCTCGTCATCGAGGGATCTCTCATCTTCGGGGGCCAGGAGATGGAGAGGCAGCGTGTATTTGACCTCGGAGGGGACGAATGTCACTTGCTTGAAGCTATCGCCGGCCTTTCCCCCTTTCCAACTCCCCAACCTCCCCCTCAGCTCCTCTCCAATCTCGTACTTTGCAAAATTTCCCATCCGCTTCACCCCGTCCATCTCCAGGAAGTCCTTCATCGCCCGCCGGACCCTCCTCCAAGCTCGCCTCTCGAAAGTCTGCTCCGCTTCATCGAATGTGCGACCCGTATTCCGTGTGGCTCGCCACGGCGCATCGGGTGGGTAGTATTCGTCGAGCTCTTGCAGCCGGTCGAGCACCCGTTCCGCCATGACGTATCGGGATTGGTGAGACGGGCCGAGGGGGAAACGGACTTGAAGAAGGAGGGAGAGGAGGGTGAGGGCGATACACCATATATCGAGCTCGGGTCCGTAATAGCTGATCACGCCTGGAGGGTGGTTCAAGGCGTTCACAATCTCGGGGCTCTGAACGGGTCAGTCGATCTCAGCGCAGCGATGTGAAGCCACGAGTGGAAGGTGTCTCACGTGGAAGGCGGGCGAGCCACAGCAGGTGGTCAGTTTGGCTTCACTCATGGAAAAGTGCGTTGCAAGACCGAGGTCTGACACCGTCAGCGAAAGGAACTGGTACGCGTCAGAGATAGGAGACTCACCCAGCACCAAGATCTCGCCCGTGTTGACATCCACCAGCACATTCTCCCCTTTGAGATCGCGATGACACACTCGCCCCGCATGTAGACAGTCTCGCGTGACGGATACCAGCTGGTCGAGAATGTACGCCGCACGGGAGGGCAAGAGCGGCACGGGGTGTTCGACGAGTGCGACGTGGGATGTAGCGTACTCCTCTGTGCAGGCGGTCTCAGCGGTTCTTCAGAGGGAGGATCGGAGGGGAACCGGAACCCGAGTGGGTCGGGACTGGTGATAAGAGTCGCCTGCTCACCTATGAGGTAGAAGTGACCCTCTGTCCGAACCCAACCCTCCACACCAATCAAGCACGGATGCGGACTCAGCTGGGCCAGCAGTGTCGGCTCCCGGAGCAGCCTGGCAGCGATGAGCGGATGATGAGGGTGCAACGCCGTGTGCTTCAGTGCGTACTGTGGACCCGTTAGCGAGAAGATGTATATATGTGCACGGCAGCTCACATGTAGACCGTCGGTCCCCTTGACCTTGAAGACAGTGCTGAACTTGCCCCGACCGAGGACACCGCCTTCGTAATCCGGTATGAAGGTGTATTCGGCGACTCCCCTATGCAGCATCGCATCCGGCGAGGCAGTGATCATCGGATCCTCCACACTCGCCTTCTGAGCAACTGTCAGCACCCATCCATCCGTCCAGCCAATATCTCGGTTGGGAGGGTCCTCCCCTTGAGAACGGGTGAAGCCTCGCAGCTCGAGACCAGTCAACACGCTCACCTTGACCACGTCGTCCCACTCCGGAGGCCATCTCGCGTCCTCCCTCCTTCTCTCCCTGCTCCGCGAACCACCCCTGGACGCCGGTCTCGACCTGCTCCTCCTGGCCGACGCCGATTCGGAGCGCCGACTCGGTCCGGAGAGATGGACGTCTGGCGGGTCCAGACCGTAGACAAAATACGTGCCGGCGCCTGGGTGGTCCACCTCGCCTCGGGACTGGGGCGGCATGGCGAGGGCTCAGAGCGAGGTGCTCGCGGGTTCGGAGCGTCGTCAGATGCAGCTGGTCGTTGCGAAGGCTATGAGGAATGGGCCATGTTTGATGGGGGAACGGAGGTGGTTGGGAAAGGTTCTGATGCTGCAGGCGACGTCGATCCAAGTTGGTATATAGTTGCACGTGATTGTGACGGTCGTGAAAGAAAGGAAGGCCTGTGACAAGCGATGTGAAAGGTGATCAAAGCGTTACGACGTACCCAGCACAAGTCGAAGATGAGAGGTCTAGCAAGATGCTCCGAACGTCGTTGAAGGATTGACAGTCACACCTCGCGTCGTTATCGAGGCAAATCGTGCGACTCTCTATTCATCCGAACCCATCCGAGACCTGCGGGACCCGGTCGATGCCTCGATACGTCCACGGTCGATACGTTTTACGTGCGAGAAGTGCGCAGTGACGCCTCGATGTGGGGCCTCTGACCGTCCCGTCGGAACGCAGCGAACTGTCCAATGGTGCGGCGTTCCTCGTCTCGTCTTTGTCTCTGTTCGCTTGGCAACAAATGTGTCTGATACGCTGGCTTGCTCCCCTTGCCTCCTTACCTCCTGCCCCTTGCGCCCGTTGTATTTTCTCTCCGTGATCCTCGTCCTCCACCCCTGATTGACCTGCCTCTGCGTCATCTGCCTCGTCCCCTGCAAAGCCAGGCTGCCGCTGCTCAGCTGTCGTGCAACGTGTTGTCTCTGGAAGAGGTCTCACGAGGAGCAACACGCGAGGCAAGCAGGAGAGATAAGCGTTTTGAGGATAAGCAAACCTTGTTTACCTCGGGCCGGTGGCGCGCCAGCCAAAGGGCGCAAAGGGCCCAAAAGGACCCACACTGCGCTCAGGAACACACCCACACAAAGGGAGCCAAATTGATCGACACGCTCGGAACCAATCACAATGCGCCGAGGAGACTCCCACTCAAGCGAGGCGTAGGCTTCAACGTATGCCAAGCCCAGTGCGCTTCGTCACACTGTTCATGCGATGCCCCATCCTCTCTACATGGTCCCATGATATTGAGATTCCTTCCAACACGACATGCTTCGAATACAGGTTTTCCAGACACTCATCATACCGCTTTGTCTTTATCTTCCCCGCGAGAGTTCTTCGTCTTGACTCCTCCCGACTGCCAGCCCTTGTGACCGGTCCAACCACCCTCACCGCGCAGGAACCTGTGCCCACAGACCTGATCCGCGGTGGGCCGATCCCCTGCCTCCATCTCGAGACACCTCATGACCAGATCCGCCGCGTCCTCCAATCTCGCCCCTCCGTCCGTTTCTCTTCCCTCGTCCTTGTGCTCACCCCCTGTCCTCGCTTCCAATGCGTCAAAGGCGCTGCTGCCCGGATGCAATCCCTGGAGGACCTCATCCGGGAGATCCGAGAAAGGCGTCTCCCCGACCAACAGCACGTACATGACCGTGCCGAGGGCATAGACGTCCTGCTCCTTGCCGCCGTACATCTCGCCCCGGAGGATCTCGGGTGAAGCATAGTGGAGCGTGCCAGAGAACGTGTCCCATCGCTTGCCCGGTCGCCAGTGCGCCGCCGAGCCAAAGTCGATGAGCTGGCACCGGCCCGAGCCGTCAAGGATCACATTCTCGTCCTTGATGTCACGGTGGACGATGCCATTGGTGTGCAGGAACCGCACAGCGTCCGCCAGCTGACCCATGAGTGATCGGATGTCAAATGGGTCGAGCCCGTTTGGCGAAGCTTCGACTCGGTCGAACAGATCCAATCCGGTGCCAAAGCGAGGCATCACCACTGGGAAGGCGTCAGCACGAGTGCGAATCGACCCGTCACTACTCACTGTAGTAGAACTCGCGGTCTTCGAAGAAATCGAGCAGCTGGCAGATGTTCGGATGACCCCTCTCCGGCGAGATCTTCAGTTCGCCTTGAATGTACTTTTGCGTGGTCGAGAACAGGCCGGTCGAGCTCACTGATCGCGGGCTGGAGCGCGCAGAATCCGGCGTGATAGGAGCCACTCCTCCGACAGCGTCGAGGCGCTGGGGTGTCGCGCCCGCGTCAGCAGGCGTACCGATCGGGGTAGGGCTGGCGTCGTTGCTCCCGGGCCGACTCCGGGACGGATCCCAAGGATGAGGCTGTTTCGGGGCATGATAAATGAGGTGCCGGATCTGGTCCATCACGTGAACTGGGAAAGATCAGCACACGTGTTCACTGCCGCAGCCGCTTTGTGCTCACTCTCAACAGGAATAGGGCCAAGAGTCTTGTGCCTGCAATCATCAGCCACGCCGACGGGGAGGCAACGCAAGGGCTGCTCACTTCTTCCAACAATCGGCCAAGATGCGAGCCTTGACAATGTATTTGATTATGACCTCGTCCTGCCATGATGAGCGTGCTGACCAAGATCCAAGCACTCATGACTCACTCCGACCGGTTCACCCTTTGATCCCTTGACCTTTGCCCTCATCACGAGACCGTAAGCCCCTTTGCCAGCCTCCTTCAGGATCACATAGTCATCGATCCCCCTGCCGCCGACTCCACCCGCAGATTCTTCTGTCGGGGTGCCGACCTCGCTGGGAGCTCCCGTACTAGGCGCGACTGAGAAGGTCGAGTCGAATCGGCCGAAAGGAGGCGGTGTTGCCAGCCTGTTGGCCCCGAAGGACGGTGATAGGAAGGGTGAGAATGACGAGAAGCTTAGTTTCTTCGTGTGACCTTCACGCTCCGTTGCGTCAGCACCGGGAGGTAGTGCAGTAGATGGGGGTATCGCAAAAGGCTGCACGACACGGCCAGCAACGAGCGAAGGTCGGTTCGTATCTCTTCTTCGCGAGGTGGAAGCTCGAGGTAGAGGCACATCCTTGGTTTCTGGTGAAGTCGGTCGTGACGCCAGACTTCGCGCATAATGTCGGATGGTGTCCAGATTGGCCGCCTGCGCGGATGGCGACCGCGAGTGTGTGATGTCCAGAGCAGACTGGCCAAGGTCTTCGAGACCTGGTGACTCGTCCGAGGGGGTCGGCAGGCCCGAAGCCGCGTTCAGCGGAGACGCATTGAGAGGCGAGGGCTTGAGCGGGAGCGTCGGTGACAGGTGAATCGGCTTCGGCGCGATCGGCAAGGATTGCGTCTTTTGCTCGGGAAATTCGACCCGGATTGCGGCTGCTGTCGCATGTCCTGGCAGACTGTCCGCTTTCTGCATATCGGCAGGTCGCTCATGCCGAGGTCGGCCGTCTGTTATCGGTCCAACCGACGACGACCTGGAACCCAGTCCTCCTCCCTTTCCGATCTCCTGGACCCCCCACTTGTTCTCCACTGGCGAGCCAGACTCTCTGTCCGCCTCGAGCTCCTCATCCAGGTCTCGGAACAGCCGTTCCCTCTCCATCTCTCGCTTCGTCTTGGTCCTCGGGAGCTTTGGCGGCTCGCCAGGCTTCCTGACAGCTCGCAGACTCTCGCGACGGCCGATGCTCTCGAAACGCGCCGGGCTGTCATCCGGCGTGTTCTCCCGCTCAGCCTGCCGTTCCAGTTCTTCCACCGTACTTCTGGGTGAATACGCGGGGAGGGCCTTGGTGTCGATCCTCGGGGGCGAGGGTGTCTTGGCATCGCCGCAGAGAACGGGTGTCGGAGCGATCAGATTCTGACGGTACTCGTCGGGTACCGGAGACTGCTGGCGGGGTGTCGCTCCGGGAACCGCGGATCCTGGATCAGGAGAGTGAATTGCCTCCTTGCCGAGGACATCCACCGAGACTGCCTGACGAAGAGGTGGTCGTCCACTCATCGCCGAGACGGGCGTCGCGCCCTGTAGTCGTAGTTGAATCCCGGTCAACACCTCATCGTCCGCGCTGCCAGCACTACTCCTCCTTCCGTCGCTCGATCCCCCGCTGGATCCACTGGCCTCCGCATCTTCGATCGGGCCGGATGAGCCATCTCCCATGAGCTCCTTCCACTCTGCTGTTGTTGGAGTCAGGATGACCATGGGATGTGATGGCGCAGAGAGGGTCGCTTCGGGGCTGGAATGGGCGGACACTGCGAAAGGAAATGCGGGGGGCAGGTGGTGTTGCAGGAACTGATGGTTGGGGGAGTACGAGGCCGACAGACCACCGCCGCTGGGAGGTTGGTTCACGCTGTTCGGAGGAAGGGTGAGGTTGGTGAGGCTCCGACGGACGTAGATCGGGGACAAGGCCGGTGAGGATGAGGCTTCGCGAGAGTGAAACTTGGGCGAGTGGTGAGGCGATGTGGGACGGGAAGCGGGTTGGGATGGTGGACGTGAGGCTGGTCGAGAGTGGAGGTGGTGGTAGAAGCGTGCACTGGAGCGATCAGAACGTGGACCAATCCTTTGTCACCTTGCACCCACCTGTTGTCCCAGACCGCATCATCCGCCTCGGAGGCTCGTCTCGAAGGATCAGAAAACACCCGTTTCTCCTCGCGATGTGGAGCATCTGGATACGCTACTCGGTGCTGCCCTTCATCATGCGTTTCGCTCGGCTCCACAGAGCCGGTGCTCATCAATAGCCCTCCCGAGGACCCAACGACCGAAAGATCGCCCCAGGACTTGCTCGCCGTCATCGACAGACCGGCAGCCTTGAACGTTGCTCCGCCCGAGTTCGCGCGCACGCGGGACATGAGCACCCCGCTTCGATGTCTCCGCGGGTTTGCTGGAGGAGGGATCGACCTCGATCCGGACGGACCTGCTTCGTTGTGATCGTGCTCATGATCGTGCTCGTCTCCTTGCTCGTATTCATGCTCGTGCTCGTGCCCGTGTTCGTACCCGTGCTCGTCATGCTTGTCGTGTTGGTCATAGTCGAGCTCGGCGGGCTCCTCGACTTGCACGTGCTCGAAAGGGTTTGCCGGCTCCCGCAATTCGTTTGTCGGTGATGCAGCGTCCATCGCAACGGTAGAAGACGGAGGCGAGATCGGGGTGGGAGGCTGAGGGAAAGCGATCCCCGAGTCTATCGAGTGCTTGGAAGCGTGGGCGAAGGAGATCGGCGATGACAGTTGGTGAGTGGTATCTTCGGGGGAGTGAGGTGGAGGGGAGGCTCTGAAAGAATGAGATTGAGCCCGTCCGAGATTGTGCGATGGAATGGCGACGACGACCATGCCGTGCGTGTTGGAGGTCAAACTCGGGATGGGCCAGGTGGGACGAGCACCGTGTGGAGATGTGGAGATGTGAGAAGCCCGTCGAGAGGATTGGGGTTGGGAGGTGCAGTTCGGGGAAACCGATGATCCACCACCCCACGCTGGCGTTTTATTCGCCTCCTCGCCGATGCGGACGCTGTTTGTCGTGTCAGCGGGTAGCTTCTTCAGGACCGAGCGTCTGGGAGCCGCAGTAAAGGATCAGCAAGGCGGGGGCGTAGATGTGTGCGCGCGTGTGTATGTTTAGAAGAGACGATGCGGGTGCGGTGTTGCAGTAGGGTCCAGCAGCTTTTCGGGGGGTTCGAAGCGGCACCGAATAAGAACACTTTGACGACTTGAGTAGAGGACACGCGTAGGCGTTTCCGATCGCTCATGGTAGCGTCAAGTCGCGTCCTTTGTGGAATGGGAAGACCTCGACGGGAGAAATGATGATGATGAGGAGAGCATGGGGAGGCAAAAAGGATGCGGACAGGAAAGGTTGTCTGTCTGTCGACGGGGTTCGTTTCGAGTTTGAGTCGGCCATTTTGACTCACCGAGGAATATACACAAGCAGGTTGTTGCTCCTGGCAGTACGCCCCTGCCGCCGTGTTACGCGGACATGGTCCTCTCCTGTCGTCTCGATGCGGGCGGAGGTGACACGATACCGATGCGATGAGAAGGGAAGGGATGAGAGAGAGAGAGAGAGTGAGAATAGAGCCGTGGTGTTTGAATCGAGCCAGCCGGGTCCAATTAGAGCCGGTCCAACCTCGGTGCCGCCCCGTCATCATCGATCGAAATCCATTCCTCTCTCATTTGCTCTCATCGTCTCCATATCAAGTCATAGACCCGCCAATAACCCACCGGCTTGGACACCAGACAAGGCGGGCGACTACTGTGGAAACTCACAATCGTACCGCAACAGGTATATCTCCCGCACGACCTCTGTCTGTATACCCCGCATCTTAACCCATGGCCACCACGAAAAAGGCGTTGAAGTCGATCAAGAGCCAGCTCGAGGCGAAGAACCATGAGGCTGCACTGTATGAAGCGAGCGAGCTGAGGAAGAGGCTCAGCAAGGACGACCCGGAAGCTGCCCAGGTGTGAGTGGGACGATTCGTTCTGATACCTCTTCGGCGTTAGAAGCACACCGAGCTACTGGCCAGTTGGTGACAGCACTGACGCGGAGAATAGCCTCGTATACCAAGGCCTGGCATTGCTCAGCCTCGACAGGATTGAAGAAGCCGAGAAGGTGAGACTGCTGAAACTGCTGAGTCCTCCAGCAGGCTGTCCCTCGCTGACTCGACCAGAGCTACCTCATTGCCTACCGGTTGGATCCAAAGAACCCCTTCCCTTCCATGGGATTGCGAAGGTTATACGAGAAGAAAGAACAATGGGACAAGCTGGCCAAACTTCTGGAGGTTCTCGTCCAGACCGCGTATGAAGAGTACGCGTGGTATCCCCTCCAAGCTTTCACCGCACCGTATCTATTGCTAATGCCGACGTAGGGGCGATGCCGAGAAGTGCGCTTCGGTGCTGCAGGACCTCGTGCAACTTCGCGCAAAGCATGGACCAGAAGAAGACTTCCACCGCGCTCTTGGCCTGCTCCTCCCATCATCACCTCTGATTTCACTACTCCAACCACTCCCTCCTCCCCACGGAGCCTACGTCCCCTTCCCATCCCCAGTGTACCCACCATCAAACCTCGCCGCCCTGCCTCAGCTGCCCCGACCACTCCCCCATGTCATCCACTTACTCGCCTCGCTGCCACTACTCCTCAACCTCCTCATCCGCCAACAGGTCCTTGTCCACACGAGCATCGAAGCCAAGGTCAAAGCGGGCCGGACGAGGCTGGGGGCGGGCACAGAGAAGGATGTCCGGAGAAACGTCGAAGCGGAGGTCTTGGGCGGAGATCTGGGTATGGAGTTGGTAGATCTGCTGAGAGAAGTCAGCTCGCATCCCGCAGTCGAAGATAATGTGAGAAGGGAGGTGGAAGTTCGGGAGTTCGAGTTTTGGACGGCGCTGGTCGGCTCATTGTCGTGAGTGAAGAGAAATCCAGCAATGTGCCGGGCTGAGGTAGCAGCGCCGAGGAGGAGGCCAAAGACGGCAAGACCAAGGGGAAGTCCAAGCCTCAACCTCAGAATGCTACAGGAGACGCGAGCGAGTTGCCGCCCACACCACTCTTCAGCCCTTCGGCGCAGACCAGGCCTACGAAGGCGGAGGCTTTGACCCGTGCGGACGGCTTGGCTAAAGGTTTCGTGCTCCTTGAGCTCGGTGGACCGGCAGAATCAGGATGGTCATGGGTCATGGAAGGCATGGACGAGCCTACCATCTGTAAGTGACTGTCGGTCACTCCGTCGCCAAGTGGACTAACGTGGTGCTGACTGTGACAGTTTACGATCACGACTTGCTGCTCAAGTTCGCAAAGACATTTCCCGACTCGCCCCTAACCGACTTCATTGACGATTACTGCCGATGGTTCCATCTGCCTTTACCTGAACCGGAAGGGGAGGCGGCAGAGGACGCGGAACTCATCGATGGTGAAGGGGAGGCCAAACCGAAAGCGCCCGCGCCCAAAAAGAGCCGTGGGGGTAAACGGGGTCGTGCAGGCTTGAATGCGAGGGAACGGAGGAAAGCTCGAAGATTGGCGGAAAAGGATGGAGCCCTCTCTGAGGATCTGGACCAAGAGGAGCGCGATGAGCTGGTCGCTTCGATGACTGTAAGCTCGAGACTGGCCCCATGGATGCTCCCCAAGGATGCTGACTGCCGCAGAAACTACTGGACAAGTTGTCAAAGTCCATCTTTGCGCATCGAGTCATGGCGCGGATATCAATCCAGGAAGAAGACTGGGCGAACGCGGTCGCCTTTGCTGAAAAGGGTCGCACACTTGTCAAGGACGTCGAAGCCCAGCGAGGGACTTCACTGCCCAAGTGAGCCTCTTATCCCGAGCATGTCCATGTCGACTGTCGCTGATGTGGTCCCAGCGTGAGAGCTTCTTTAGACACCGCTCTCGGAGTGGCTTTGGTGCCATATTTCTCCCCGAAACACCACCCTCGAGCTACACGCCTCCTCAACGGCGTTCTCGGCGCCGATCCCACGAATTCCGAAGCGCGCTTCGCTCGGGCTCAGATCTTCCAAACCGCCGGAAACTGGTCGGAAGCCAGAAAGCATTTCCAGCAGATCCTTGATCAAGGGGGCGAGGAGAAGGATGTGGTCGCGGCGAGGGAGGAAGTCGGATGGTGTCTCGTCAATGAGGGCAAGTTGGAAGAAGGTAGAGATATCCTGGAAACCGTCGTCGAGATGAGGGATGCAAGGCAGGAGAAAGAGGGCAAGGATGACGAGGCGTTTCCACGGGCCAGGGCCTGGTGGCGCCTTGGCCAAACCGAGTGGATGATAGGAGGTGAGCATAAGCGTTGTCTTTGTGGACATTCTAGCAGTGCTAAGCAAACAGATGCTGAGAGCCGACAACATGCCGAGGACTGGTTCATGGCCTCTATTCGAGCACTACCAACCTTTGCACCCTCTTACACTTCGCTGGGTATCTGCTACTCGTCAGCCGATCTCCCCGACGAAGATCGCGCCCTCAAATGCTTCCAGAAGGCGTTCGAGCTCGACGCGACCGAGGCTGATGCGGCTCGTCGCCTCGCAATTGGCTACGCCGATGACGATGAATGGGCTCTGGTCAGAGCCATTGCGACTAGGGTGATGGAGGGCGAGGGAGGCGTGGAGGGCGTGGCCGGCGGGGAGGTCATGAATGCCAAGGGGCGGTTCGCGCCAAAGAATGGATGGGCCTGGAAGGCTCTGGGTTCGACTGAAATGGTGCGTGCGGAAGCGTGTCGTTTCAGATCAAACCAACAACTTCTGACATCTTTTTCAGTTCTATCGCAACTATGCCAAAGCGGCGCAAGCTCTGCAGATCGCACTCCGCGCCGAACCCGACGACGTCTCCATCTGGTTGCTGCTCGGGGAGTCGTACGTCAAATGCGGTCGTCATATTGCCGGTCTCAAGGCTCTGCAAAAGGCTCTTGAGCTTGATCCCGCCAATTGGATGGCGTGGTACGACATTGGCGAGATCTATGTTCAGCTCGCCACGTATGACAAGGCGGTCGAGGCGTACGAGAAAGTGCAGGAGATGACTGGCCGGAAGGAGCTGGGTGTGACGGCGGCGATGGCGGTGGCGACACTTGCTCTCGGCCAGCAATCTGCTGTCGGTGGTTTCCGAGAGAGGTCCAGAAGAGCCTTCCACTCGGCTGTTAGCTTGGCCGCCGAGGTCTTGCAGCAAGGAGAGGGACATCGCCCGTGGGGTTGGAAACTCATCGGCGACGCGGCTTTCGAGTTGGCTAATCATGAGCCCGAACTCGCCGAGGCGGAGCAGTCTGCCGCCGTGCTTCGCCCAGTACTAGAGCTGCTCGTCGCGGACGATGCGGACCGGCGAAGTACCGTCGAAGGACTCGGACTCGCGGGCAACCTCCTCCAGGCGTCTGTGGACGTGACTTTTTCGCTCAAGTCGTCTGTCTTTGCGTATGCGTATCGAGCGTACCTGTGCAGGAACGATCGGACGTCCGACTCGGCCCTGTACGACCTCGCGACTGCTCTGCATACCCTAGCGGGTCGAACGCTGGAGGACAATGAGAAGAAACCCTTGATGAAAGGCGCGATCTCCGCGATCCGGGTGGCTCTGGAGAAAGACGCCGGGGACGAGAGGTTGTGGAACGCACTTGGAGTCATCTGCGGCCAGGCTGGACCGCAGCTCGCTCAGCATGCCTTTGTAGTGTCACTGGAGCTGTACGCAAAGGTGAGCACAGGAGTCCGAAGCCGCCCCCCACCAGGTCAATGTGCTGACAAGTCTATGTAGGACCCGGTGACTTGGGCCAATTTGGGTTTCCTCTACCTCAGGCTAGATGACAGCGAGTTGGCAAATCAGTGCTTCCTCAAGGCTCAGATCATTGATCCCGACTACGCTCGCGCATGGCTCGGTCAGGGACTGATAGCGGAGCGGAACTGCGAGCCGGATCATGCGCGTGCCCTCTTCGCACATGCCGTCACGCTCTCGACGGGGTCTTTGGTGGGTTTCACCTACATCCGAGCGCTGGTGGATATTAGGTCGCGTGCTGATGTCTCTGTCAGCTCGAAGCGGATCTTGCCATGGCGGCGTCCGTCTTCGAACGCTTCCTCCGTCCCGGTCTTGTCGATCCGAACTCGCTACACCAGCCTGCCTTCGCGCTCAAACACTACTGTCATCAGCGTCCCCGCGATTCGGTCGCAGCGCACCTGCACGCGCTCATCTGCGAGAGGCTGGGCCTCGCGGACGACGCCTCTGCCGCTCTGGAGCGGGCTGCAGCTCTCCTGGAAGAAGAATACGAACGCACTGAATCATCCGACCTCGAGGTCCGCTACTCGATCGCACTGTGCAACTTGGGGAGAATCCGCTTGGGGGCAAAGCAATATGAACGCGCGCTCGAGGCGTTCACAAACTGCTGGGAGCTCATCGAGGGGAGTCAAAATGCGACGGCGACTTCTCTTAGGACGCAGGTCCGACTGGGGCAAGCGCTGTCGAGGTACTGGATCGGAGAAACGGAGGCGAGCCTGGAAGCTTTCCAGGTGGCACTGGACGAAGCGGAGGGGAGTGGCAAGCCTGGGCTCAAAGAGGAAGTAGCCGTGCTTCTAGCGAGAACGCTTTGGGGGCTTGGTGGAGAGGATGCCAGGGAGGCGGCCAAGACGCATCTCATGGAATGGTGAGCTCCTTCTCAAGGTCGTGGATGAAGGTCGATCGCACCAGCTGAAACGGCCGCAGCCTTTCAGGAGAACACCCACCCATCAAGGTCATCGCTACACTGGGGGCGATCGCTCTCGTGGAATCAGACCAAGACCTACTGGACGCTGCGCTCACTGAGCTCAACGCGCTACCTCTTGAACGCCGGCTCGCCGAGGACCCCAGCGGTCATGTCGAGCTCATTCTCTCTTCACATTCCCTCGCATCGGGAGACCGGGAAGAAGCGCTTTCGATCCTACAAGGCGCGATTCTTTCCAACCCCAGTGCCGTGACCGCTCGGAACAGGCTTGCCAGGCTGCTTCTGTCAGAGGGTAAACCCGAGGATGCGCTATCCGCGCTGATGGGACCTGGGGACGGAAAGACGATGAGGCTCAGAGGTGCGGCAAGGATGTTGAGCGGTGATGAGGCTGGTATGGGCGAGCTTCAGAAAGCCGTGCAGCTCGCGCCATGGGAAGTCAAGGGGTGGGAGGCGTTGGCGTGGGGAAAGAGAATCATGGAGGAGGCGGACAACGAAGGGGTAGCCGTGGCGGGAGTGGAGGCAGTGGAGGAGTAGGTTGGGACACCTGGATTGGGCGAAGTGCATGGAACGTGCAAGCCACAAATAGCAAGGGAGGCCGACGAGTCCGCGCGAACCGCAGCATCATCGCATTTCTGCATGGCATGAGCAATTTGAGACTTCTCGAGAGGTGAGGTCAGCTCTCTGAGATGCTGTCTGGACATTTTGACATGGAAACGACATGATGTTTCAAAGAATACGAGTATTCGCTGCAGCCGAAGCCGCCGAAGACGTCACGATTCGGAGTCTCGGACTGCCGCTCACCGGCGGAAGTACTTGATCAAATTGTCGGTCTGGGGTCCGGGATCTGCGATCTGCGCCATGACAAGCGAGCACGGCCAGCACAGGTGCCATCGTCGCACCGTCCTATCACGTTACGATGACAGCGATGTCGAGATACACGTTTGTGATGCAACCGATGCAACAGGGGGAATCAGAGATTGAGAAAGAAAGGGGGGGCGGCAAGGATAAAGAAGAGGAATGACCTCGCTGCGAAAGCGACCTGCGGCACTGCGGCACTGTAGCTTGTCCCACGTTTTTGATTTTTTAAATAGCCTGTCGGCGTGGCGTTTAATTCTCGTCCTCGTTCCCCGATCGGGCTTGGCTCCATTCTTGTTTCTCTTCTCTCTCTCGGAGTGTCCGGCTGGAGTGGAGTCGGTCGTCGGAGCAATCACGAGATGCATGAACAGCATGGTGTCGCAGCAATCCGGTGATAGGGGATAGCTATCAGGGTTCCGTCGCCCCGCCCTCCCCCTTATCCCTGGCGAGAGGTGATCCACAAGGTTGACAAAAAAAGGAGAACAGTCTCATCGAGTATGAGTAGCCAGCCCACTTCCGCGGAGCATAAGAACCGCATCACCTTTAGTGGCGAGCAGCAGCACCCCCCCCCCCCCCCTCTCCCTCGCTTTGAATCTCATCTGAACCGCACCGTATCCTCCCACACAGTTGAGGCCATCCGCAAGATGAAGATGCCCTGGAGCAAGAAGGTCCAGGAGATCAACCTCGAGCCGACCACCGGCGACGATGCGACGGCCAACAATGTCGTGGAGCGCAAGTTGGGCCTCGGCAAGATCGGGACGTGAGTGGCTGGCTTCGTTGCAGAAGTACTTCGTTGCTCCGTTGCTCCTTTGCTCCGTTGCCCCCGTTCCCCTTCATGTGTAGTGGACGTGAGAGCGGACTGGCCTGATATGAACGATGCTGATAACCCTGCTAGTATCTTTGCCTCGGTGAGATTCATGATCGGCTTCGCCTCGCTTAGCGAGAGATCAAGACCAATGTCAGGACCTGGCTAACCACCTCACCCTCCCAGGGCTCCGCGCTCTTCAGTGATGGGTGAGTCCTGCGGTTCTCGGTTCTCGGTTCTCGACACCTGCACCTCTGTGCCCACTGGCATCTGCGTTTACTCGAGCTCTTGGATACTTGTTGGGAGCCAGCGCTCACAGTCCGCAGCTATGCCAACGCCGCTATCGGCCCGGCCGAGACCATCCTCAAGACCTACATATACCCCGAGGCGTTCGCGGCTCCGTCGCAGAACTCGTCCCTCGTCTCCTCGATGGGCTTCGCCGGCATGGTGCTTGGTCAGCTGTGTGAGTGACCCCACCCCCCTCCCCTTTCTCCTTCTCTCCGGGGCGGGCGGCTAGCAGGTCAGCGACGAATCTGAGCGCGGCACACGCTGAGCATGTGTCAGCCTTTGGCTATGTGAGCGACAAGATTGGACGCAAGGTAGGTCTGCGTAATGGGAGTCGACCTCGCGGCCACTGAAGAACCACAGTTCGCCATGTTGCTCTGCACTGCGATCGTCTTTGTCTTCTCGGCTCTGTCGGCTGCGTCCAAGGGTCCTGGAGCTCAGGGGACTATCAACGCCCTCATGTGAGTGGGCACTCGGATGCGCCCTCTCGCCTGAATGCGGAGATGCTGATGGTGGAATAGTGCGTACCGTTTCTTGCTGGGCATCGGGATTGGCGGTGAATACCCGGCGGGCAGTGTTGCCGTGAGTGCAATTCCAGCTGGGATCACGTCGTGAAGCGACACTGACACTGACAATTACCAGGCCGCGGAGAGTACCGAGGACTCCAGCAGTATGTTGGCTCAACTGACCTGTTCACGGGACCCGATCGAGGTTAACCTCCTTCAGTCAGCAAGAACAAACAGCAGCGTCTCTTCGTGTTGGGTGAGTCGAGTCACTCGTCACTCGTCCCGACTCCCCGCTCCCTTTCGTGTGGAGTAGTCGCTGATCGCCTGTAGCCACCAACACCATGCTCGACTTTGCCTTTGCGATCGCCTACTTTGTCTGCCTCGTCCTGCTCTGGATCTTCGGCATGAATCACCTCAACGCCGTCTGGCGTATCACCCTCGGACTCGGTGTCGTGCCACCCATGTTCCTCATGTACTTCCGTCTCAAGATGCACGAGCCCGAAGTCTACAAGAAGGGCACGATGAGGAACGCCAGGATCCCGTGAGTCGAGGGACATCGTTATGCCAAATGCACGGCGAGTCAGCACTGACAAGGAACAGCTACTGGCTCATCATCAAGCGATAGTGCGTGCCGCGGTAGTAGAGGCTGGAAGCAATTCTGACACTAACTCGTTGTAGCTGGGTAAAACTCGCCGCGGTGTCGATCACTTGGTTCATCTACGACTGGATCACTTACCGTGAGGCTCAATGCTGCCCGTGAAGACGCGGCCTGCTGATCCAACCCAGCCTTCGGCATCTATTCGTCCATCATCACCGCCGAGGCCGTCACCGACTCGACGCTGTACACCTCCCTCGGCTGGGGCTGTCTTATCAATTTCTTCTACATTGTACGCGTCCCTCACCGCAGACGGATGTAGACCGCTGACACCCTCAGCCCGGTACCCTCGTCGGCGCGTTCATCGTTGACTACCTCGGACCGAAGGTGAGCAAGCTTACAAATCATCCGTGTCTCAAGTCTGCGGCTGATGGTGATAGTACTGCATGATCTTTGGTCTCCTCATGCAGGCCCTCTTCGGCTTCATCATGTCTGGCACTTACGAGCTGTGAGCTACATGTCCGAGTCAATCTTGGGCTGGACGCCTCGTTGACCATGCCACAGCTTGAAGAAGCACGTTGCTGGCTTTGCGATCATTTACGCCCTCTTCCTTGCCTTCGGAGTGAGTCGTCGTCGCCGTCCCCAATCGTGCGAACATGGCTAACAGACTCTCAGGAAGTCGGCCCCGGTAGTGAGCTAGCAGAGTTTCCTGACGCACATGGTATAGGTGCTGAGCATCACAGACAACCTCGGTCTTCTCGCCTCAAAGGCTGTCGGTCCTACGGCTGCCCGTGGGCAGATCTACGGCATCGCTGCTGCTATCGGCAAGGGTCAGTGGAGTCTTCCCCATTAATATGTCGCGCTCTGACTCGGTCTTCAGTCGGCGCGTTCATCGGCACCTACACCTTCCCCAACATCATCGCCAACCTCGGTGGCTCGGGCACCTACGGAGGCGACACGGTGAGCCTCACCTCAGCTCGGATATCCGGGTGTCAGCTCGACTGATCTGATCCAATCGCAGGGCGTCTTCTGGATCGGCTCGGGCCTCGCAATCGTCTCGGCTGCCATCACCTTTTTCTTCATCCCCAACATCAGAGCCGATGCTATGCGTGACGAGGACATCGCGGTGGGTAGCGCGTCACTACCGAGATTGGCTCGTGTCACTGATTGACGTTCAGTTCCGCGAGTACCTCGAGGAGAACGGCTACGACACTTCTCAGTGAGTCGCCGCCGCCTTGTTGGAGTTGCAAGTCGCTGATACCGACTCTCAGCATGGGCATGAAGGACCAGACCCACACCATTGACAGCGAGGCGGCGACCGTCACGGAGAATGTCGAGGACAAGTCTAAGCTTTAATGCGCCGGAGGGTTTCCGGCTGGACCTCATGGGCGGCCGTTCTGCCTTTTCGCGGTCCCCTCGCCAGATCTGTTACTGTTACTCCCAAAGCGACCTTAATCGGACATGCAGGTATCTAAGCTGCCTTGTAGGCTTCAACGCATGCATCGACCATGTCCTGCAGACTGAGAACCGATTATAAAGGTGCAAGCGGCTAATTATACCCAGTCACGCCTCATCGGTGGAGCGACTACCGCTAACTTTACGAAACACGGCGGTCATCTCGACCAGAGACCTCTCGCTGCTCGAACTCGATTCGGTGGACGATCGTTGAGGATCCGACTGACGCTGCACGAGCTTGACTGTTGTTGTGGTGTGCGAAGTCGAGCCGCCTTGTCCTCGCTGCTTGGTCTGGAACAGCCGAGAAAACGACGATGCCCGATTCATCGACGGTCGCGCGATGCCTGCGGGCAGTCCGGCCGGGAGGCTCCGTCGCTTGATGAGGTCGTCTGCAAAGGTCACACTGGCTTGCCTGGGCGCTAGCTGAGAGTCGGCAGTAGTAGAGCCAGACACCTCTCCGGGGACCTCGGGGTCGGGCAGGCTTCGAAGGTTGTTGAGGGACCGTCTGTTGAATTTCTTGGACTCGAGCTCGGTGGGGAATGTCGTCTGACGCCGGTAGGAAGGTCGTGCCGGGCTGTTTCTGTGCGCGTTGGCGTTAATGGCGATTGCTCTTGGTCGAATCTCTGTCAGAGACATTCCAAGGGCGGGCGCCCCGAGCACGGTCGATATCCGGCGATTGACCATCTCCTCGTTGTGCAGGAGCTCTGCCCGTAGATCCGGCGAGGTCATTTGAGGCACAGCCTTGCGAGAGACACTCGGTCGGAGCTGGGCAATTTCGGGCGACAACGATGGTGGCGACGCAGCCGGAATGGAGGAAGGCGGCGGTGACAGGGCGGGCGTGGATGCACTGCTGGGGAGGGGCGTGATCATGACCATTTTCCCGCTCTCTCTGCTCCCCGGACGAGAACTGGGACCCGATTCGGGCGATCGAGGGCTGTGATGCAACCTCGAGAGGGGGATGGAGTAGTCGCGGTATTCCGGCGGTGAGATCGGTCGTCCACGATCCATAATCCCAGTCCCCTTCTTGGGCGTTTGCGTCATAGTGGGGCTTGGAATACTCCTTTCCGTCTCTGCACCTGCACTGTGCGTAGCGCTGGACGCGGGAGACAGCGGGCAGATCATTGAAGCCGGTGTGGTCGGTGCGATAGATGGAGAGGTGGCGCGGCCGAAGAACGAGTCAAGGGGATTGAAACGCGGGGTGTAAGGCGTCGAGGCCGGAGTGTTAGCGGACGGGAACGTGAAGGCGGGCAAGACGATCGATGGCAGTTGGGGTCTCTTTGTGTTGCCTGGACTCGTCTCGGCAGACGAGGTCTCCGGGATCGCGTTGGGCCCATCGATGACGATCTGAGGACCGAGGTAGCCGTACTCGGATATGCTGACGATGGAGCTCTTCCTCGATCCACCCGCGGATGAGCGCCGACGGTCGGCAAGTGAGGTCCGTCGCTGGTCATTCAAGGATGATCGGCGAGAATCTGGGCCGGAGAGTCTGCGTATCTCGAGAGGGACGAGTGAGGACTTGCGACGAAGACTGCCGGATGATTCGCGCCGCGAGGGCGAGCTGCTGGCCCCGGAGCTTCGGCGGGCGCCCATCGAAGCTCGTCGCACGAGGCTCTCTTTGAGTGAAGCCCGTCGTTCCGCCAGGATATCAGATGGGTCGATGGAGGACGGCCGGCGCGAATCGCCGTCCGAAACGACAGACTGTCGACGCAAGGACTCTTGCAATGGAGACACTCCCAGAGGGACCGCTCGGGCCAAAGGAAACGAACCCGAGGCAAAGGCGTTCGAGGAGAAGATTGGCGGACCTGCCACACGCTTCTCCGAGATGATCGGCGGCTCTCTGTGTGGGGGCGCTGATGAGTAGATGGGCGTTGAAACCGACCGGCTGAAGATGGGACGAGGGGCAGCCGCACCGGGAGGCACGCCGGTACTTCGCGCGGGGAACTGGTAGTCTGTCGCGGCGCGGGGGCACGCCGGGCGACTTCGCTCTCGAAGAAGCATCGATGGCTGCGGCTGTGTGGGTGGAGTCGATGTCCCGTTGGTGGGCTGCGAAGGGGGCTGGCTGAAGACTGGGAGCCTGTGAGTCGGATAGATCGGAGACGAGGCACAAGAAGCATCGGCATCGCCGTCGTTGATCGCCGACGTGTTCGGGGCGGCAACCGAGGACAGGGGGAAGTTTGAAAGCACGGCGGGGATGGCAGAGTGGAGTTGAGGCGTAGGAAAATACGGTGCGGTGTGGATCTCCGAGTCGTCGTCGTCCATCGAAGATGCCGTGTAAGGCGACCACTGACTGACCGCGTTTCGAGCCAGAGCAACATCCTCCTCCTCCCCGTCGCTCGCCACAGTCACCTCGACGACCTCGGAGAAGCGTCTGCGCAGGAGCTCCATGCTCGCTATACTCCGCAGTCTGGCATCTTCGATCGGATCGACAGTCGAAAAGTTGGAGAGTCCCGAGGATCGTCTTCGAGTGCTCGAGCCCAGGCTGCGGGTGCTCGATCGTCTCCTCTGTTGTGCCAGATCAAAGCCCAGAAGACTCGCGTCGCTGTCTCTTCGATTGGCGCCCTCTGGCTGCTTCCCCTTTCCGCCATAGCTCGCCCTGGCGCTATTGTGATTGCTCAGGCTCCCTCTTGGCGACACCGAGATCAGAGATCCGCTCCCAGTAACGGAGTCTGGTGCGGGCGACCACGCCGGTCTGCCATGTATCGCCTCTGGCCATCTCCCCCACGCAGGCGTGTCCCAGCCGTCGTTCTCCGCCATCAGAGTTTCGTACTCGTCCTCATCGTGATGCGCCACCTCGACGTCCTCGTCCTCGACGTCGAAACCGAAAGGCTGGTCCGGAAGGGTCGGCGACGCACTCGAGTACGCCGAGTCGGGCGAGTCCGAGGACGAAGGCGAGTCGACCTGATACTGGTGGGTGAAGGTGTCGACGATCTGCTTCATCGTCGCAGGTGAGAGCACCGGGGCGGATCGGACGGGCCTGAAGGTGTGAGCGGTGTGTTTGTGCGGTTTGTCGTCTTTGGAACACCTACCTGTGCATTTTCGAAAGGTGATTGAGATGAAGTAGGGGTTCGGCAAGTGAGAGAAGTTCAGGTAGGAAAGGGTGTTTGACGTCCAGCGCCCAAGCAGATGTCAGAAAAGGTCTCAGAAGAAGGGCAAAACGTGGGGCGAAGTTCAGTGGGATGGACGAGGGTGGTATATAACCTAAGACAAGACGGCCAACTTCGATTGAGGTGGGCGTGGTAGTCGTCAGTGACAGCGTCACTGGGGAGTCGGGGCAACAGCAACAGGTCATTCTTCCGGGGAAGCCATCCGAACTTATCATCGTATCGAACAGGAGGTGGTTTGCCCGAGTAGTACCGCTCCCAACTTCATGCCACCACCACCTCTGGGTGGGCTCTGTCGAAAGCGGTACCAGGCACTTATTCGGCTGGGCTGATACAGCGTACGGCATGCATAGGGGGCTTCCTGGGGCGTCATGGATCTCAGGAAATGGCTGAGCTTAGTAGTGAGTACCCTATACCGTAAAGCTGATCGACCTGTACGGCAGGGTAGTGTCAACTCGTGGCTGCTGGGTGCTGTTGCTGTTTCGGCAGTGGACGTCCAGAGTACGGGGATGACCGGTTGAGCCCGCCCATAACAGTGGGGACTTGCACCGGCGGAGAATAGTCCGACAGCTCAGTGCGTGCCCGCAATCGGGCTTTGTCGCTTCGAGGATGTTTGATGCACGCCCCCGAGAACTTATGCGGCATGAAAGCAGAGGGAATACAACCAACTCTGAGATGGCTCGTCGGTCGGTACGCACGGGATGGCTGGACGAAATCGTCTTTGACCCTCTGCTCTCCCACCGGATGGGCCCAGATTGTCATGGTAAATGCTCCGATCCAAGCAGGCAGACTCAGCACCCAGCAGTTACCGGTCAGGATTCAGGTCCCCCCCTGTCGATCTGCCGGAGAGGTTGCAGCAGCTTTCCCCGAACCACCCTGCAAGCGGCCAGCTAGTCGCGAATCTTCTCTATACAGAAGTATTACTGTATCATATACGTCGTGAGCGCCTCCTAGTCCAGACCATCGCGTCGTAGAACAAAGAGAACAATCTGTAGATCATTCCGACCTAAAAGTCCAGGCCCTAATATCTCCGAGCAAACACCGTCGAGCGATCGACATTCACCTACACTCCTATGTCGCGTATCACTGGTGCGACACTCACGATGCAATGTACCTGGCAGGCTGGAACTGTATGTGCCAGTGCTCTTGATGACCGCAGAAGAATGCGCGTGCGTCTCGATCCCGAGAGAAGTGTGCGAATCGCGAGGGAGATCGAGAGTTCTGCATTATGGCCGGTGAAGGAGCTCTCAGCCCAGGCCTCCGAATAAGCCCGGGCATGCAGCCTCCGCCTCCTCGTTACTCTCTGACGTCGTGTCTACAGTATCGCCGCCATCCTCTCAAGTCAGGCCTCAAGGTGGTGAGCGAAGCATCCGTTTCGGACACATGTCACCAGGAATACCTTCCGCCTGTTCGGCTACCTTTGCTTCCTCTAGTGTGGCACCGTGCCACAGCCGCCAAAGCATGCTTGCGGCATGACCCAAGGGTAGCCCCCGTCAGCCACCGACTTCATTGATTCCAACTGAAGAGCTCGGTCCGAAATCAATAGGGCACGTTGCCCGGCGCGAAAGAGGCAAGCACGACACGGACAGCAACCCCCGACACGCCCGACACGCCCGACACGCCTGCCGAATATGAGAGAAGTCGAAAATGAGTTCAGCCATCTCCGTCTCCATCTATATATCCATCCGCGGACCGCCCTCGGCATCGCCGCTTCGGCATCCATTCATCGTGTAACGTGTTCACGTTCGAAAACGTAAGGAATGATGAAACGAGACGTGGTTCTAACACGAGCGACCGAATACTGCACCGAAGGCTCGCAGGGCTTTACGCCTCCTCGGGCCCGAACACACCGAACAACTCATACCCAGAGCCCACTGACTCCGGCGAGTCCTGTATACGTCTCGTGACAGCCTCTCACGTCAACGGTGGTGACTGCTGAGACAAGTGCATTCCCATGACGCTGTACCACATTGCTGGAACGAGGGGTTTGGTGTGGTATGGCTGAATGCCCTGTTGCACTTATCATCAGGCGGGTTACGACCAGCTTTGCGTTACATAACAGCTGCATAGCGGTCTTCTCGCGATATGGACATTGGTGGCGATGACCGAACTGTGACATAGATGAGGTACGTAGACAATGAGGTAGATGGTTTCCCCCAACTTGAGGGGAGGACGGAGATGGATGAGGGAGGTGGATGACACATGCCGTACACATTCGTATGGCCCCTCATTATGAGACACGCTGATGGCGGGATCGCCGCTTGGTGTCAGCTGAGAAGTGAGGCGTCGCTCGAGGGCACAGGTCCATCCGAGTCCCCAAGTGCGGAGCGACTCGAACAAGCGGGGTGTTCGGCGCCTCGCCAAGCCGTGCGCTCTGCGGTAGATGGGCTCGATGGCGCGACCGATGACAAGCCCACAAGCGGGTCCGCATCCTCGAGATTGGGCCTGCTGCTGGAGGTGGGTATGGCCAGTGCTTCCTCGTCACTGTCGGCGTCTGACCTGCCACCGTTGTTGTTGTTGTAGCCGAGACTGACGCTGCGGCTTTGACGTGCCGATGGGGTACTCGACTGCGTGGACCTGCCACACTCGATGTCCGATATAGATGTGCTCCTCTGCCAGGCGCGACGCTTGTGCCTCCTCTCGGAGATTCCTTCGGGAGATTGCACCTTTCCTCCCACCGAGTCCGGCTCCTCCCCGCCATCCTCGGTCCTCCCTTCTTTATTCTGATGTCCCTCCGCCCCCACCCACCGTCGATAACCCTGGCTCGCCGCTAACGCGAGTGCTCCAACCCCGATCACTCCCGTGCAGCCCAGAACCTCTGATGCCGTGGCTCTGCGTCGTTTGCCCTCCCCTCGATACGGCAGCACATCGGCCACTACAAAGCTCGTCCCCCCTTTCTGTCGATAACGAATGATCCCCGTGCCGTCCACGAGCGCCGAGATGCCTTCGCCAGATCGTCTGGATGACGCCGCGCAGATCAGAGCCGGTACGCCGTGAGTGGCGACAAGGGTCTGGACGTGGCCGACGAGTTGTTCCGCCAATTTTGGCGATGGGGATATAGCTGGGATAACGAAGATATCGGGTAAATTTCCCCAGGAGGGGAGAAGACCGTGATGGAAGGTGTCGAGGCAGATCAGCGGGGACACCCCGATCGGCCGGACGTGAGGGAGAGAGGACGTCCAGTCAGTCTTGTTGACCGCGGCGGACTGAGAGTCAACATTAGTCAAAGCCTCGGCATGCCCAAGTCGATTTCGACTTGACATACCAAGGCAGGGCTATATCCCAGACCGGAACAGGAGCGTGGCCTCTCGTCATCGGATAGGACTCCACCACTGCGCATGTCAGAAAAGAGAATCCGTGACGACCGCAAGACGACTTACGAGGTACCAGCTTCTGCTTTTCATACGATCCAAGCTCTCCTTCGGGACCGATAAGGACCGCCTCGTTGCTCTTCACCACCGTGCGCCCATCTCGTGAAGAGTTCACTCCTCCTCTCATCGGCGCCTGCGCCAGGCTGCTGACCTTGCGCGGAACGGAAGTCTTCCAACTCACCGCAACCTCAGCCCTGTCCGCTTCGTCCGCCTTGTTCGCCACATCCTCTTCACTCGCCAGCTGATGCTCATTCGTCGTCGTCTCGATTCCAAGCACCACCCAATCACCGTACTGAGCACAGACCCTCATACGGATCTTCTCGATCGCCTCTTCTCGCTCCTGGGCGCTATGCACACGGATTGCGCTTTCGGGCGTGACGATGATCCGGGCCGAAGACCCCACTTTCTCGATCGCTGCGACGAGGTTGTCGACTGGTGAGAGCTTGGAAAGGCCGGGAAGCACGCAGCCGAGTGTGAGAGGTGTGACTCCGGACACGGGGGAAGATAGGGAGATGGTATCGGCAGTGGATCGAGCTAGGAGGAAGAGGTAGATGACGCTGAATGCTATGGCGAGATCGCGGATGTTGGGGGCCAGTGGTTGGGCCCATGATGGACGGGAATCCGCGACGAGGACCTGTCGAGTGCCATCTCCCCCTCGGAGGAGGACAGCAGTCTGCCCGTCGGGCTCTGCACCTTGTCCTCCCTCGATCAACTCGAGTCGCGCTCCGCCTGCTCCGCCTTCGATCGGCCGGGTTGAGAGTCCTCCACAAAGCTGGACCGCAGGTGTCACCGACTAAATATAGCAAATAGGCCGTCATACCCAGGAAGAGATTGATCCCAGTGAGACCCGTCCATCGGAAGAGGGGCATCAGGGCTTGTACGTGCTCGGGGAAAGGTGCTGGTGAGCCCTGGACGGTTCAGCTTGTACTGTATGAGCCTCGTAAGGACGCGTGACGCGTCGCGGCGGAGGAGACGACTCACGTAGCTTCCGAATGGCGACAATGCGCCCCAAACCCCCCACGCCACACTCCACATCAAACCGAAGAGCAAAGCCGTCTCCCAGCCCTCCTTCATCCCTTGCCAGGGGACGAGCTTGTGATGTCCCCAGACAGGAAGCACTGCCGCTGCGGACTGACCAAGGGAGAGTAGCGACTGACCCGCAATCACCTCGGCCCTCTTAGCCAGGAGAGGCAGCACAGTCGTCATCGAATTGAGGGTCCTGGAGATTGCGAGCACAGAACCCGCCCGGAGGAGGAACGCGGTCGTCGGAAGATCCCGTGAAAGGCGGAGAAGTACAGGGAGAGAAGTGAATATGAAAGCGGGACTTGCGTTGGGGGTAAAGAAGAGGACCGAGGTGATCCCCAGGAGAGCCTCGTAGGGACTGGTCGTCCATAGCCAGCTATAGAGTCCCTCGACGATCCGAAGCCCTCGAGGTCCCAGCTCGGTGCGGAACGGCCAGAAGCGCATGCTGCGGCCAAAGTAACAGCCCTAGAGGAAGATCGATTCAGCCGCCCGAGAGAAGAAGAAAGTGAGAATCAGTTCCTTCCTTTGGAACCTCAACCCGTGTACGAGTACTGCATGGGGTCCGTGGCGAACGGACCACCGTGCGCATCTTCTCTTCCATTCCTCGATTGCGCTTCGCTTTGCTTGTACCATCACTTTGATACGCTCGATGCTTCCAATATATGCAGTAACTACTACAGCCTCTGCAGCCCATCGATCCTCCGCTTCACCTCGTCCTCCAACACCTTCAACTTCCTCTGCACCGCCGATTCCCCCTTCTCCGGCCCATCCCTTGCCGCTGCCATAACCCGGTCTATCAACGTATAAGGCACATCCGCCACATCGGCTCTCTTGGGAGGCAGAAGCTCGGGCGGGGTCTCTTTCCTCAGCAGGTCGACACTCCAGTCCAGAGCCTCCTCGATCCACCCCCATGTCAATGCACGCCCGATCCAGCCCTCGGGATCACGTGCCATCTCCCACTCGACAAGCCATCCGGGCATCTGCCACCCGCTCCGCTTGTCCTGGTTCATCTCGAAGAATGTGTCGGCCGCTGCTTCGCGGTATCGGTAATGCGTTTTGGGCGAGTCGTGCCGCTGCAGACTGGCTTGTAGGTACCGCAAGGCGAGGAGTGAAGGAGGTCCACGGAGACGGTTGGTCAGCGGAGACACCTGGAGGAAGGCGGCGGTCGACACGTCACTGGAGGATTGGTCAGCGCTCGTCAACCGTTCTCCCGAAGGCCAATGCACGCACGACTGAATGTCCGACAGCCTGGACAACTCGACACAACGCGTCGCCAGGGCCTGGAACAGACTGGTCATGTCGACTAGCAAGGACGCCGCTGCCGACTGAGCCTCGTCAAACATCCCTTGCTGGACGAACAGCCCCACGACTTCCTCGGGGGAGACCGAGACACCTGACTGTATCAGCGTCGGGTACAACGGCTGTGGAAAAGTGTCAGACACTGACCGTGCTCGTGCAAGTCGTGTAGGTGGCCGGACAGTCGCAAGTGGGAGAGGACCAATGCGTACTGCCTCTCAATATCCGACAGGGTGACGATATCAACAGGCCGTTTCTCCTTGGTGAACTCCTCTTCTGGGACAAAGGACGACACCATTCTACGCTTGACGCCCTGAGAAACATGAGCTAGGCGACCTTTTCATTACCCGAGACGGCCTCACCCTTAGCGCTTTCGGCGCCGCTGCCGGTACGCAGACCCAAGCGTTTCGCTTGTCCACCAGCGCCAACGCGTTGATTGCTGCCAGGAAGCTGCGCGCTTGCATTGCGGCGACTTCGAATGCCGGCAAGCGTGAACCAACTCCCTCGGCAAATCGTCTGCCTTGAAGGTACATGATCTCCCCAGCTAAGTCAATTGGATCAGGGCTGACTTCCCAGGTGATTTCTTCGAGCGACGGGAATGCACATACCGCTGCGATAGTCCCCTCGAGAGATGTGCCATGAATAGAGCACCTTGTAGTAATTTGGAAACCTCAGCGGATCCGAGTTTCGCGCCTTGAACGACAACATGTTCTCCACCTCCTTCTGGAACCCGACGAAGCCCAGCGAGTTGAGCCGCCCCACCTCGTTGCTCTCACACATGACCGAAATCAGCTGGCCGAGGAACTCGCGCTTCCTGAGCACATTATCAGTCCCAGGGCAAGCAGGACGCACATCAAGCAACTCACAGGTCGAGGTACGGTGCGCTGGTGAGAACAGAGTAGGCATCCTCATACAATCCCGCTGCAACGTTGGCCAGGAAGACTCGCGTCCAGAGATCCTTGCTTGCTTGGTGTCCCGGAGGTGTCGAGCGGATGGCGAGCAAGCCGAAATGTGCAACAGGGCCATCGAGACCGTGCTCGTGGAGTAGCTGAGCAACGTGACGGTAATACTCCGATAGGGCTCGGTCCCCTTTCACAGACGGCACAATCGTTTGCAAGACGCCATCTGTAGCGAGATGAGCCACAACTCGTTGCGGTCTGATCGTATGCACCCACCTTTGCAGCCCGCGGCGGCTTTCTCTAGATATCTCACGGCAAGATCAAGATCGCCCTGTTCCACCGATGCTCGTCCGCGCACATAAGCCATCCCCGCTGATTCAGGATAGAGATCCGCAACCCCGTATGCCAATGCCGGATGATCGTCCACGAGGATCACGTGCGCCAAGCGGACGTCCTCCACCCGAGGTTCGATCTCTGTTTGCTTCTTCTCGAGAATAGAAATCCTAGACAGATAGGCGATCGCGGTCTCGAGATAGGTGTCGACGGATTGTCGAGGGATCTTCTGAGTTGACTGCCGAGCGAGGAGTGAGTGGATCAAGGAGTACGAGGCATCGTAGCCGTCCGTGTCCAGGGCCTCGTCGGCCTCTCGCACGTTCAAGCTACCGAGACCTTCCGCCAGAGCATCGTCCCCTCCATTCAGCTTGCGCTTGTTACTCCGACGACCTGCGGCGCGTTCCTTGAATTCGTCGCCCGTTTGATCGCACACCCACTTGAGCACACGCATGCGGTGATACGCGACCATGATCTGCGCAACGACCTCGACGATGTCCTCTGCGTCGTCGCCTTCCTCGGCGATTAGGTCAGCAGAGTCAGTCAGGGTGAAGAGCGCGACAAGTAACAACTTGCGGGCGAGCGCGTAGCGGCTCTCAATGATCCGCGAGATGGTCGACGCCAGGATGGAGTTGCCGAAGCCAGAGAAGGCCAGGTCGGAAACGAGCATGCCGCGTAAAGGAAGAACGAAGTCGTAAATGAGGTGGAGGGTGACGCGGAATGCTGCGCGCACGTCCACGCATCCTAAAAGGATCCGACGCAGTGACATGCGATCCTCGTCGGACAGGAGCTGCTCGGCGGTATCGTCCCATAGCTGTCCGGCGATGAATTCGGCGGGCTGTTGAGGACCCGTAGAGAACGCCAGGTCTGCCTGGTTTACGAACAAGTCAAGGCCGGAGCCCTCGCCGTTCGGAGCATCACAATTGGCCAGAATGTCGACAGTCAAGCGCCCGGCGGTCGAGAGCGCCAACATGGAAGCTCTCGCCAGAGGTGGGGCGAGGGCAGGATGCAGGTGACGCAGCGCGCCGTCAGGAAGGTCCCTCAAGTCTCCACTGGCCTCTTGTGAATCTCCAAGACGATTGATGATGCCCACACCATCCTCAAGTACAGCCACAGAGACCCCTTCTCTGGCAATGATGGCCACGTGGCCGTCGATAAGTATCGTGGTGACCGGCCACCGCGCCTGCCTGTCCAGGTCTCGTACGGCTGCCCAGACACCCAGCCACTCGAGCCTGAGCTGCTGTCGATAAGCCTCGACGACTGGTGCGCCAGTCTGCGGGCTCAGCTCGAGCTCTAGATGACATCCGACGACAGCCTCGAACCGCCTCGAGAGGGTCGGAAAGGATGTAGAGGCGAGTGCAATGGCGTGCGTCCGGGGGAGTTGCTGAACGTATTCGTCCAGCGCGGTAGACAATGTCAGGGACGAGAAACGGCCTGGGTGGAAGAGATGCTCGAGGAAGGCGCGGCCAATGTCCGTGTTGTTGTAAGGTTCCGCGGGGTCTGGAGGAGCTGCGCCGAGGAGATTGTCGAAGTAGGCTGCGTCGAAGTGATCGGCCTCCGTATTTTGCGAGACGGGCTGCCAGTCAGACAGCAAGCTGACGCTATGGCTGGGCTCCACGTAAGGTGTAATCTGGAAGAGATGATCCAGTGTGACGACCTCAGCGGCGACTGAGCCTTTGCGATCCCAAGCCACAAACAATCTCCAACCAGTGTTCACTCCGTCCCAAGTGAAAGGAGGAATGACCTCGAAGCCCCGCAATGAGCATCCGATGGAGTACCCAGAACAAGGCTGCTCGCCAGCGAGAACAAGATCGTTGGCACCGTAGGCGTTACTCGAGCCGCGATACACGACAAAGGCGCCTGCCGAGGCGTTGCTGTGAGGCGTAGCGACGAAAGCGACGACCAGGTGAGAGTACTTGGAGGTCGAAGAAGGATGGCGTATGACGCGGATGTGCTGTACCGACGATGCCTCGGGGAAGCCGGAGGTCGATCCTGACGGTGCAGACGAGTCTCGGACGACCAAGTCCTGGGAAGTCGAGGAGAATCGAATATCGGCGGTCTTCAAACAAGCCCCAGTGGCCGTATTCCAGGTCCGTATCCTGCGATCTTCCGAAAGGGCGTACAGCAGGGGCATCGAGCCGTCGTCTTCAAATCTCGCAAAGCTGATGACCTGCTCGTCCGATGTTGAGCGGGAGAAAAGTGAAGGAAGCCGCATTCGCGATGATGGACGATGGTGAGCAGCTGTCCAGAACACTGAAGATTATTTCAGCCGACAGTCCATCATTCAGCATCGAAACGGTACTTACCATCGCCGCGCTGATCCGACCTCGCGAGTCTGATGATTCCTCCGTCTGTTCCGCCCAAGACGACCGTCTCAGGATCCACAACGTGCCAAGCCGAAACTGCTCCACAAGCCGCAATGACCTCCTCCGGCACCTCGTACTCCTCGCTCCAGTCATCTCCTTTCGTGGAGAATGCGATACGATGTCCGCTGTCTGGCTTGAACCCTCCTGCCGGGAACGAGAGTCGATACACCACGTTCTCCTGCGTCACCACGAGGATGTACACTCTCCCATCCTGGCGCGAGAAGACAATGCTGCTATCTACCAAAGGCCGGAGCGGGTCCGGGAAGAAGATCCGTACCGTTTCGGAGCCCGGGGCGTCGCCTTGCCTCGAGACGGAAATGGCTGAGGACACGGTACGTAGCTCGAGGACGTAACCATTGTGTATTGATCGCGCGAGAATGCCGGTCGCTGGGTCGTACGCGCTCGACTCGGCGTGATCGGGATGGAGCGGTTCAGCGAAGACCTCTGTCGACTGCGGGAATGCGCGGGACGAGGGGACGCGCAGCTCAGGAATACGACTGGGGATGGAAGGCGGACATGGTAAGTGGGCGTGTACGAGCTGAAGAGGGAGGTAGGCGGTAGACATCGTGATGCAGATGGATCGCTGTTTGGCGAGGTCGAGGGCGAGGGCTGGATGCCGAGCACCAAGTCTGTGCAGTCCAGTGCCCGCGCAATGGTCCTTCTGCGTCGGGTCGGCGTGAGTCGCGAAGTTCAGCCGATCCGGCCGGTATGCTACGCGAGTGGACTCGCTGCTGGGGTTTGGCGCTCGACTTGGGGAGCTGGATATGTGTCGAAGAGGGTTGAGAGACGCTCGAAGGCAGCGAGAAGCGCGACGATGCGATGTTGAGGTCAAACTGACGGAGATCGGACAATGTCCGTCGCCAACCAAGCTTCACCAGTCAATGTCCTCCATAGAACCCTCGTCACCATCGCCTTGTTCTCTTTGTTCTATGACCTGACAATACATGCGTGGTAGATAGCAGGAGGATCTCATCTGCCAGCCAGCTGCTTCCCATCGGTACTGCCGCTGCTGCCACGATGGACCCGAGACGGAGGAACGACCACCGCCCACCACCGCCTGCTTCTGGCGCAAATCCGACCCAATATGGCGCTGCTCCACCTCAGGCCTATTCCCAACAGGGTGGTTACAGCCAATCTCCCCAGCAACGGGATTACGGAACTCCTCCCGGTCCCCCTGTACAGGGATCATCTCAGCCTGGAGCATATCCGCCTTTCCCACCTGGACCACCACAGGATCCTCGTTTTGCCCAACCATCGGCCGCTCGACCTCCCTTCCCTCCCACATCCGGAATCCACGCGAACCCCCCAATGCCTGCTCCCGTCGCTTCGTACCCACAAGCGTCCCAACCACCGTTAGACCCTCGTCTTCGCGCTCAAGATCCTCGATCGCGCGCGAAACGCGATGACTCCGCAGCATTCAGTACACCCACACCGCCTCCTTCGGTCCCAACACCGCCCATTGCTTTTCCCCCACAGGCAGCCAGCTTTCCTCCAGCACCGGCTCCTGCCTCGCAAGCCGTCCCTTCGAGATCGGTCGCCTTGAGCGAACCAAAGCTGGATGGAATGGCTGGACCCAGTAACGGTGGGGATGTGGAGATGGCGAATGGGACGGACAAGGCCAAGAACCGTCCCCTATTCTGCGTCGTCTGCGCCAGCAACAATGCAAGTGCCTTGTCACGCATCATGGTGAATTTCTCGACCACTAGCTGACATCATGCAGAACCGATCTATGGAGGCTCATATGGTCTTGAGGTGTGTCCATGACCCGCAGCGAGACTGCTTCGCAATCCCACATTCATTGACTGACGACTGCAGCAAGGCCGCCGTGCGCGTCATGTCCGCTGGGACGGGTTCCGCCGTGCGTCTTCCCGGACCAGCAATAGACAAGCCCAACGTCTACCGCTTCGGCACGCCATACGACGAGATCTATCGTGATCTTGAATCAAAGGATAAAGCGCTGTAAGTCCCCCGTCCTCCCTTCGTCTCGCATCCGCCTGACTCACCGGTGTGCAGCTACTCCAGGAACGGCTTGTTACCGATGCTCGACCGAAATCGTCGAGTCAAGACAGCGCCCGAGAAATGGCAGGAACAGAAGGTCATCCTGGCCGATGTTGTCATTACGTGCGAGGAGCGGTGTTTCGATGCGGTTTGCGATGGTACGTGTCTCCACTCCACCTCCAGTCTCCCACCTGCCCTAGCTCCCCGTGCTGACCTATCGACCTCTGCAGACCTCTTGGCCCGTGGAGGCGAGTTCAATCGACCGATTCATATTATCAACTTTGAGATCAAGGACAATCCCGAGGAAGCGCACATTGCCGGCCAGTCGATTCTTGAGCTCGCCCAAAGAGTGAGTCCATCGGAAGAATATCTCGATATATTCAACTGTCAGAATCAGGGTTGCTTTGGTGGACAGCCGGCTGACGCTCTGCAGATCGAGAAAGCCAACGATATTGACAATGAGATCGACGACATCCTCGCAGTACACGCCGACAAACATCCTCATACGCTGCTCCACACAGTTGCCTTCTATTGATCGTCCCCCGCGTCCGAACATTCCCCCTCACGCCATCGAATCGATACGATCAGATACAGATCATGCCAGTTCGTGAAATGCATCGCATCATGAACAATCTCGTATGCCATGTACAGACGGGAATCAATGTCCGAATTCGAGTTGACCAACGTACCCGTATGACACCGAATAGAATCACATAGCCAATCCACGTGGCCCAGGCGCAGGCCCACACCACCCAGACCCCATTGTTACCCGCCCCTTTGAACGCCGGCACGAAGCAGTTCGAGCATGCCTGGCAAGAGCGAATTTTGCCTGCAGACAAGAACCAGTTCCTTCCCCGTCTGACACTCCATCATTCCTCCCGTCCTGTCCGTCGCATTCCCGGGCTTGTTGGCAATCAGCGGGCCCAAGTCCTTCTCGCCCTTCCCCGCGACCTCGGCGTACGCGATACTGACGCTCCCAGACCTCTCCAGCCTCGGTCGTCCGTCAAGTCTCTCTCTCTCCCTCTCCCTGTCCCAGTCACGGTCCCGGTCCCTCTCGGCCACCCGCTCCTCCTGCACAGGCGGGATGAGTGCATCCCGCAACACTTGCAGAGCCACAGCCTCTGCGGCTGCCCGGACTCGCTGCTCGGATGTCGACGGAGCAGCCGCACTGGCTTGTCGTGCGAGCATGATCTGGCGCGGTAGGGTGGCGGCCCACTTGGAGAGCACAGAACGCTCCGTCACGGAGAAGCAGTATTTTCGCTTGGATCCGAGGTGGTTGGAGAAGGACACCTGGAATGTGTGCTTCATAAAGGCTCGCTCGACGTTGAACACTCGAGCATTCCCCAATCCAGCATATAGCTTGCTGCGGGCCATCGTCAGTTAGGCCGCATTGAAACGGACAGGTGTCGATTTGACTTACGCGTGTTCTCCGACCCGATCGAAGAGGATCGACCTCGTGCCCAGAGCTCTGCCCCTCACTCTGAAAGTCGCAGTGCTACGAACGTGGAAGTCAAGCCGGGGCGGATCGAATTCCATCCCGTCTCCAAGCAACTCAATCTGGAAGTGCGGGTCCGGGTCGGCGATGCAGATCGTGATAGGATCGCTCCACGTATTGTACGTCAACCGAGTTGGTAACTTGGCAGGGCGGACCGAAATCTGCCTGGCCTGATCTGCCTGGTTGGCCGCGAGAGCTTGCGAGAGTGGCGAGTGTCTGATGGAGTCGTAGATGTCGGACAGGAGGCCATCGTCCACCAAACCTTGAGGGTCCTTGGAGCGGAACGCTGAAATGAAAATGTCGGGTCGAAGGCCCGGATTATGCAACGCGAAACCGAATTGACCGCCGTGGAGCGAGTCGTCCAGCTGCATGATGGCCAGAACCACCTCTGCCGCCAGATCGCGGCCGAAAGAGACAGACTCCTTATTGGCATCAGAGTATCGGTAGGCCAATCCTCGGAGCAACCGTTCTGCCGCGATTGGGTCACCGGGCAGACGTAACGAGAGGAGGAACATCCTGAGCGCATCGTCGATCCGAACCCCAGTGAAGTGGAACAGGTCGATAAACGCCCTCATAAGCGGCTCGTTCTCCGATAGGAGGGCGCCAATCTGAGTCTTGTCCAGCTCGGCCGTCTTGAATATCACAGAAGCCAGGTTCGCCGCATCGTCCTTCCACCGATTCCGCTCCAGCAGAAACCGGCACGCCGTGTGCGGGTCACGGGCGAAGCGCTCGATAAACTCGGCAATCACGGCGCTGCGTTCGGGCACCGAGGTCGACTCCTCGGCGAAACCATGGACGTGAAGTTTGTCGAGGGAGACGACAGACTTGACCACAAATTTCATGTCGAGCGTGGCGTTGATGCCCGAGGTGATGAGGGGCTTGGTGATAACCAGAATATCGTTGAACAAGAACAGGTACCGATCCTTGGCGGTCTGCGCGGTCAGTAAATATGATCCCGCCACTCGCCAGCGTCGGGACACCACTCACATGGACATTGACGACTTGAAGAACTTGGGTGGCCAGAAGCAGCTTCCGCGGAGGGTCGTCGAGAATGTCTGGCCTCGCAGGATCATCAGGTGCCAGCGCGAGGAGATTGTCCATTCGCTGCAGCACGTCCACCGATTGCGACGGCAGTGGTCCTCCGGTCTCCAGCCTTGGCTCTGGGACATGCATGGGGCCCATGTCCCGATGCATGGTGAACCGCGTGAGGCGACTGCCCTCCTCGCTCAACTCGGGGACGACCGACACTGTAGGTGATGCGACCCGAGGCCGCGATTTGCCGGATGGCGGAGGCGGGGCTGCAAACGGATCGTGATCGGGCACGGTGGTTGAGGGCTGGTTATCCGCGGACTGCCTGCGTACAGGCGAAATGTTGAGGTCAGATTTACTGCTCTTGCGGGAAGTACTTCCTGATGAGCGTGGAGAGGTCGCTTGTCCAAAAGCTTTGGCCAGCCAACTCCGCTTGGAGGCACTATCTCCCGAAGCGCGCCGGTCGTCCGTGGAAGCAGGGAGGGGCAACGAATAGATGTTATCGGCGACAGCTGGCGTAACTCGTTGTTGGCTAGGCACCTGTGAATCCGAATTTTGATGCACCAACTTTGGCGCTTCCGGTATAGCGGGCGGATCCGCCAGTCGATGTCCCCCTTCCAGATTGACAATCCCAGGGAACGGGGACAGCTTCGAACTGAGGATTCGCGGGTCGTTAGGATCCGGTCGAGGGAGGAAGCCGGTCGAGGTCGTAGGAGTCGACAGTTGATGTTGCAGAAGCAGACTGTTGGCCGATGACTCGGCAGGACCCGATGTAGACGGTGACAACGAAGATACCGAAGGCTGATGGTGTATCTGCTCCCCCTGCGGAATCATAGGCGAGCCTTTGGTGACAGACCGCATTCCACCGGCACTGGCTTGCGAAGGCGACACGCTCGACTCGGACCCTCGTCGGCTGAAGCTCTGGGCCGCAGCGCTGAGCCTGTCACCCAAGAGCCGCGGACTGGTCGGAGGTGAGGTGATCGAGGACGTCGCAGAGCCACGCGATTGGCTCCGCTTCCTCATCTTGGCTTTGACCGTCCTACCGAGCTTGGCAGAAATGCTGCCCGACTTCTTGTGGTAGCGTGTATCGCTCGGCACCTCACGGTCTGCCTCACCGCCGACTTCTTCCCATGACATGACGCTCGTGCGTCGAGAATGGGCGGGAGGGGTGAGATCGGGGTCGGTAGCTGAGGTGGGGGAGATCGAAGGTGGCTCAATAGGCTTGTCCGTCAGTGGACTCTGCGTCGGAGGTGACTCGGCCAATGCCGGAGGCTCTGATGCGGATCAGCAGGCGCGCAGGACTCTGACCGTGATAGTGATGAAGTACGTACGGGACATTTCCTTGCCCGGTGTTCCCCAATCACTGCTCCCATTCTCTTCAACTCCGACAGGCCAGCTGCCCTCACGAGGCCCCGTGGCGTTCGCCGTCGAGCTCCGACCACCCATTATGAACATCATTGAGCCCAGTGTCTCCCTGGACATGGTGGAGGTCCCGCTTGGCGACTGACTCCCCGCCGTATCGGTCGTCGAGCTTGACGGTTGAGGCGTATGCCGGATTGGCGTGGCGAATGCCGGTCTGGGAGGCTCGAGCGCCTCATCATCGTTAGACGAATGAAGGACATTTGCGGCGGTCATGCTCTCAACTTCTTCCGGCTGCGTCTGAAGTGGAGGTACAGCCTCGGTGACTGTCCCCATGGCGTTTCGGGCAGTGCGACTGGAAAGGGATCGGCGAAGATGTGCTTCGTACTCGAACGCCTCGTCTGTGGAATGTTGAGTGCTGCGCGACAGGGACCGAGGGGCGATGCCGAGCATGTCTTCGCCAGCGACAGGCAAGAGGTGAGTTGGCGGCGGCTCAACGGGAGACGTCCGCTTTAAGGTCGGAACTTCTGCGTGGTTCTCCCCGGTATCAGAGTCAGACTCGACCGCAACTTCGTCGTCGTTGTGAGTACGGTGCTGCCCTTCGCCGGTTGTACCCCGGCTCTCCTCCCACAGTCTCCGCACTTCGGCCTCTTCTTTCTCCCTTGCAGCCCTCCTCTCTGCAAGGCGCTCCACCATCCGACGACCAACCGCGCTTCGCCGCTCCTCGCCCATGTTCGAGGACGACACAGTGAAGCTTCTCTGCAATCTCGGTCTCGGTTCGGCAAAGCCCGTCGCCGTGGGGGTTCCGGCGACTTGGCATCTTTGGGAGCTGGTGGGGCGAGACGTGTCAGGGACATCCCGAGCGGTCGAGGTGCACCTAGTGAATCCGCTCTTTGCAGGCCCGGGCGCTCGAGCGGTCGATTAGAATGATCCTCGTCTGACGGCGTGTCCCTCCCTCCCGTCAACTTGGACATCGCATGAGCCCTCGCCGCATTCGAATTGGAGCGCTGCAACGTCCTCAACTCGCCCAAAGTCGGCAGAGGACTCGGCGTGTTTCGTCCCTGTCCCGGCACAGCCGTGAGACCAGCGATGAAGGGGCTTCCTCCGACAGGAACGGGTGACAGCGAAGGGAGGTATGATTGAGCGAGCTGCATAGCCGCCCAATCGGGAGTACCGGCAGGGGAAGGTGATGCCGGGAAGTACGGAGCTCCTTGAGACATTCCAAGATGAGGTGGCGTCGGCATGTGGAAAGACGACGAGGCGCTCGCGGAACGTTGCATCTGCAAGGCCTGTGCGTGAGCGTAGATGGCATTGTGGTCGAAAGACGAGTTGATCGGAGAGGGCGAGAGCATCTCTTGAGTATCTTGACCAGCCTGACTGTGCTGGTAAGTCGAAGGGCCTGGCTGATTCAGGTCGGTCGTCAGCGGGGCGGTGTCCTGAGTCCCCTGTGCGTCGTCATTGACAGCCTGACGAGTGGAAGGACGGCGTCCAGCAGGAGTGCGAGGCAAGGAGGCCGCCCGCTTCAGCTTGGCCACTGCCTGGGAGCGTACTTCGGCGGCACTTGGAGGTGAAGTCGGGCGGGAGGTGGACCGAGACGAAGGTCGAGAGGCGTAGTACCGTGTTGGCGAGGTGGACATGTTGGTTCGAGGCTATTCTTGGCGCGGTGATGGGAGGTGAAGGGTGGTGTGGGGAGATGGATGGAGAGCGAGGATCGGAGGGTGCGATTGGGCTACGGTCTCATGAGGATGTGGTGGCTCATGGACGCGATGAGACTGAGGCGGGGTGTCAAGGAAGAGAAGACGGAGCAGAGGTAGAGATAGTGTACGGATTGTGGATGTGTATAGTGATCGAGATTCCAGACCCAGCCAGGAACAACGTCGACGGGATCAAATGCGAAACGACCGAGCGACCGTCGACCAGCCAACGGAACAAGTCTGTGGGCTACTCCATCTCTCCTTCATCTTTCGCCTTCAATCCCAGCACAGCACGGGCACATCTCGACATCGCAAAGAGCGAGTGCGAGCAGTCCGGAAGCTGTAGCTCCTGCGAGAGCTATGATCACCCTTACGCCGCTTTCCGCTTCGGCTTCGTCCTCGTCCTCCTCGTCCGAACCGGTATGCTACCTCCTCGAGTTGGACGATGCTCGCATCTTGCTGGATCTGGGGCAGCGGGATTATCGGATTAGTGCGCAGCAGCACAGCTGGGAGTACGAGGAGAAGATCAGAGAGTGAGTAGGAGATTTGCTCTTCCCGCCTGTGGCCTGCCCCGTGTGCGCGACTGTGAAGCCGTAGATCGCGATGGATGCACGACGACGCCCCGGCTGATCATGTGCAGGCTTGCTCCGACGCTCTCGCTCGTGCTTCTCTCGCACTCACCCACAACCTACCTCTCGCTATATCCCTATGCCCGTGCGCGATGGGGTCTCAACTGCCCTGTATACGCCACCCAGCCTACTGTCGAGATGGGCCGGGTCGTTTGCTTAGCAGAAGCAGAGAGCTGGAGGTCGGAGTGTCTCGTCGAGGATGTTCTCCCATCGACAACCAACGGGGATACAGAGGATCACGAGATGGATGGCGAGGAAACGGCCATAGTAGAAACCGGCCAGAGCAAGGAGAAGGGAAAGACGCCGTTGAGGGGACCGTTCGTCCCCACTGTCGAGGAAGTTCACGAGGCGTTTGATTGGATCAAACCGATCCGGTATAATCAGCCTCTTCATCTCGGAGGTGAGTCGGAGCGGCCTCTCCACCCTCTGCCGGCTGGAAGCTGATAGTTTATCCTCCTCATAGGTGATTTGTCCATCTACTCCTTACGCCTTTTCCATCCGGCCACACGCTGGGAGGAACGCTCTTTAAGATTCGCTCGCCCACTTCGGGCACGGTGCTCTATGCTGTCGGCGTCAACCACACCGGCGAGCGGCATCTAGACGGGATGGTTGGTGGTGAGTACTCTGGCACCGACACAGCTGGGAGCGATCAGATGTTGATGAACAATTAGGACCTGGAGCTGGACCTTCCGGATACGCAGATGAGGTTCTGCGGCCTGATCTGCTCATCGTCGAAGGGGGTCGAAGCATGGTCGTCAACCCCAAGCGGCGAGACCGGGAAGCTGCTCTGATCAGTGTGTAGTCGTCCGCAAAAGGATGCCGGTTGTACACCGACGCTGACCGCCCCAGAACTCATCAATGGTACTCTCGAAAACTCCCGCTCCGTTCTCATGCCTTGCGACCCTCCCCGCGCTTACTCGAGCTTCTCGTTCTCCTCGACCAACACTGGTCTTTCAAGCTTACCGGCCAACAACGACGTCAGAACGGTCACGGACCCTCCAACAGAGATGTCTGGCCGTATCCCCTGTGCCTTGTCAGCCGTACCGCGCAAGACATGGTCGCCTTTGCGCGTAGTCTCATCGAGTGGATGGGCGGTGTTGTTCGGGATAGTGGCGTGGGCGCGGAAGATGTCGTGGGACGCAAGGGCAAGAAGGGAGGGAAGCGAAACAGAGGCGGTGCTGCAATCGGCTCAGAGTATGGCGCTTTGGATTTCAGGTGAGCAAACATCTCCTTTTGGTCTTACCCGCGCCCAATACGAGATCAGATACTGAATCCAGTAGCCATGTTCAATTCTTCAACTCGCCGGCCGAGCTACTGCAAGCTTTCCCGCTCGTGCAGCCGAAGCTCGTGCTCGCAGTCCCTTCGACGATGTCGCACGGTCCTTCGCGATGGCTTTTCACGGCGATGGCCAGCACCGAGGGGAACGTCATCATCCTCACTTCCCGAAGCGAGGACGGCACGCTCGCGCGGGACCTGTACTCGCGCTGGGAGACCCAGCAGGCTGACGGCACACGTTGGGGACAGGGAAAGATCGGTCGGGTGCATGCTATGCACGAACCTTTCGCCGTCGAGGTGAGTACTTTTGGCTTCCTTTCGTCGGAAATTGGAAATTGGGGGGTGCGCTGACCGTGATCAGATGAATTCGAAAGTCCCTCTGGTTGGCGCCGAGCTGGAGGCGCATTTCGAAGCGGAAAGAGCGCAGAAAGAGCGCGAAGCAGCGCATCAGGCTGCGGTGGATCGATCTCGCCGGATGCTCGAGGCCGACGACCTCGACTCGGATTCCGATTCCGAGTCGGAAGGCACGCCGGAGGACGGCATTGTCATTTCCCGAGCGCAGAACGCCAATGCGTATGCGGGAGATGGCGAGGATGTGCGACAAATGTCCTTTGACATCTTCGTCAAGGGTCAGCAAACCCGTGTGGGTCGGACTGGGGATCTGGGCGGCATGGCCCGATTCAGAATGTTCCCCTTCATCGAGAGAAGGGGTCGAAAGGTGGACGAGTACGGTGAAGGCCTCGATATCGGACAATGGGTCAGAAAGGGGAGAGAGATCGAGGAGGAGGGAGAGACGGAAGAAGTGCGTGATGCGAAGCGGAGAAAGGCCGAGGAGGAGGAAAAGCAGAAGGTCCCACCCGAGGCGCCGTCCAAGTTCGTCACGGAGCAGATCACGCTGGATGTGCGGGCATCGGTGTTTTATGTGGACCTGGAAGGCTTGCACGACGGGCAGGCCATCAAAACCATCATCCCGGATCTGCAGCCCCGCAAATTGGTATGTGGTCGGTGTGTCCATGATCACAATAGACTCGTCGGAACTCCTGTCCGAGGACGCAGAGCCATTTGGGCCCAGATATGAGCGCATAGATGCTGATTGTGATGTCTGGTAGATTGTCATCCGCTCGTCGGACGAGGCGACGTCAAACCTGGTCAGCTTCCTCGACTCGGTCGGGTCATTCACCAAAGATGTGTTCGCCCCGGGTCTGCTGCAGGAGATCAAGATCGGTGAACATGTCGCCTCATACTCGATTGTCTTGGGCGATACCATCACGAGTGGCCTTGGGTCGAAATGGTCAAAGGTATGTTGTGGCTCCGCCCGTGTGCCAACAGAGACTGACATGGCCAGTTCGAGGGGTATGAGGTTGCCATGCTCAATGGCAAGATTGCTTTCTCGGCGGGATCAACCGTCCCAATACTTGAGACGTCAACTGCGGTCCTTCCTCCTGCTCGAGAGAGCAAGACTGAGGAACCCGCCTCACACGAACACATCCCTTCTGTCCCCGCACCGGACGTCGAGGGTGACGAACCGTTCATCAAGACCGAGCCGGCTGGCGAACCCGAGACGTTGCTTCCGGACCCAACGCAAGTCGCCGAGGAAGTCAAGCCTATGCTCCCCCTCCCTCTCCCCTCATCCCTCTTCGTCGGCGATCTCCGGCTGGCCGCACTGAAAGCGCGCCTCGCAGCTAAGTCCATTCCGGCTGAGTTTGCCGGCGAGGGTGTTCTCATCTGCGGACCGGGGGTGAGTCTAGAGAGAGCAGAAGGGGATGATCTCAAAGGAGGGAGTATCGTCGCGGTGAGGAAGCTGGCCGAAGGGAGCATCGTGCTGGAAGGGAGTGTGGGGAAGGTGTACTTTGACGTCAGAAGGGAGCTGTACGGCGGACTGGCGCAGGTGGCAACGGCGTAGGAGAAGATTTGAAGTGCATCTCAGCATGAAGCTACAGTATAACGTGTCATTCGGATGTCACTGATTCGAGTGTTGCTGAGTTCGCTCTACGAGTGATGCGTGATGCTGCACCCTCAATTGCTGTGGCCTGACGAGCGTTCTTGCCTGATGACAGCGTCAAAGCGCACAGCATCCTCCTACGCGCAGGAACCCTCAATCCCCTGACTCCAGGCTTCTCGGGACTGAGAGAGCTCTCTCAAACGCGGTCACACGCGGTTTGACCTATGGTGGAGGAACAGCGTTGGTGTGCCTGGGCATTTGACCTTGTCATGCACCTCATCTTCCCTTACTGACGCAACGATGACATCTGGCATCTGTGATGCGGCATGTGTTCCTTGCATCGATGACATCTACAAGCACAGTACTCGTACAGATTGCGTCAATTCGTTCGTGTCCCACAACCCCCCTCCTCCCCCCGCCGTCGCAACGTATATATGTGAAGCAGCGCCCAACAGATGTCCAATTGCAGCTTCACGATCTCCCGACCTTTCAGTTCCAGCAGCAAACTCCAAGATGGCGACAGGACATTCCAAAGCTGGGTGAGTGGACACACATCTTTCGCAGACCCACACCCGCACCCACACCCACTCGAAGTTGAGACTGACTTGTACTCAGCTTCCAATCTGTTCTCGCGAGGGACGATACCTCTGCCGAGGCCAAGCAGCATGCCAAGGAGTGCGTATCGGCCCCGTACGTTTACGGGTGCCAAGCTCATTGCATCCCCTTTCCCCTCTCCGATAGGCAGCTCGGAATGAGTGATAAGGGCCACTCCCGCAAGTCTAGTTCTGGAGACGACATCGACGTCGACGACGACGATCAGCTCGCTGGTGGCGAGAACATAAGTCCCACTCGTACCGTCATCAGTTACCCTATTCCGTACGACAGTGGCCCCCGCAGCACTCGCGCATTCAGGTTGAGTTCTGATATACTGGGTATAGGAGAGAGTTCTTCGTGGACACAAAGCCGCGGTTCATAACCCCAACGTCAGCAAGCAGGCCAAGGAGCATTCTCGCCAGGTGGGTATCGACAACGTCAACGTCACAGGTCGAGTCTCAAGGTCGGCGAGCGCTACGGCTGATCCGCGCCTCCCTTCAGGTTCTCGAGGAGAATGATGCCGATTACTGAGCGGTGTACGAGGTGCGGCGGAATTTCGCAATGAACGAAAGGGAGGTGAAGTGTGTAAATTCTGAGAGAAGGGGCTGGATATGTATACGGTATGCTGCTATGCTGCCGCCATGAGATAGTGTGCTTCCAGTATGTAACACTTGGGGGACCACACCGAGCGGGGAGTCGGTACCCAACACCAGAATATTCACCAGTTTCGAGCTTCGGAAGACTCAGAACACACATGTCCCGCCCCTGATTGCCTCTCCGATCCCCTCTGGAGTAGCATGCATCGTCTGATTGGCGATCATTCTCGCAAAGTAGGCAGGGATTATGAGCAGCGTTACGAGTCTACATTACCAGGCGAGTGCCACAAACAGCGCGAGGGCAGCGTCAAGGTTTGCGTCATCGCATCGCAACCCCCTGGGCCCGGTACATACCCGGCCCATCCATCCAGCAGGTTTCCCAGTCGACCGTGTCGTCTCTGTCTCTCTGTCTCTTTCTTGTCTCTGCATCCGTCTCGTAGCTATATCGTCTCGCTTATAGTGCTCTACGCGCGCCAAGCCGTGCCGACGCCATGTGGTGGCCATTCCAATGGCTCGTCATATACGTGATTGGCGGTATCACCTTTGTGCCCCTCGTGGTCGTTGCTGTCATCTGTGAGTCCGAAGCATCCCTCGTATCACATCATCATCCCTCCAAGCACGTGTCCCCCGATCGTACGGGCACATGGCCATTTCAGCTGAGCCGCGATGCAGATTACGCTCTGACGTACGGGTCCACACCTGTCGGCGATGATGATCTCAACAAGCTCAAAAAGGCCAGGCTGCAACGGGACGAGGAGCTCCGAGAACAAACCGAGAGGAGCAAAGTCGCTGCCGCGACTGGGAAGCCATTGTCAGGATGGTTGACCATCCGAAGGCAATTCAGCCCGGGAGAGAAGACGGCGAGCTTGTTCTCCACGACGCCGACGACGGACTTGACTGGTGCGGAGGTTGACAAGGGGTCGGAAGACGGGGATGGGGAAGGAGACAAGAGCCAGGAGAAGGTTTCGGAGAAGGACAAGGACAGGGAGAAAGAAAAGGACAAAGAGAGCGTTAGAGAGAGCGGATCTGCCACGCCGAACGGTCCAAACGATCGATCATCAACCCCTTCAACTTACTCGGCACGCATCGCCCAGACCTATCGCCAGGTGATGGAGGCTCGCCAGAAGAAGGACGCTCCGCCCAAAGAGTACTTCTACTGCGTGCTCAAAGGATCAGTCCTGTTCCTGTACGAGGACGAGGAGCAGTCCGACTGCGTCGCGGCGATAGGGGTGGACAAGTATGTGGTCAGCGTGGAGAAGAAGGAAAGTGAAGGGGAGAAATGGCCAGGCAAGGATGCCGAGATGTTTGCGAAGAGGAACGCGGTGGTGCTGAGGATTGCGGAGGGGGATAAGGCGAAGAAAGGGTTACCGGTGCTGGCAAAGGGGATGCAGGACGGTGGGGCGGGGACCAAGGAGGAGACGCAGGAGATGGAGAATGCTCCGTGGTTTCTATTCTCAAAGTCGAACACGAAGTGAGCTCCCCTCCCTCCCCGTCCAGCTCGGTGCGGTTACTGCTCGGCTGATCGCAAGAGGTAAAGTACACTGACATGCGCAGGATGGAGGACTGGTACATCGCTCTGGCACAGGCGTCCGCATTGAAGCCCACCACGACAGACGTCTTCTCCACAGCCGACATGCGCTCGCTCGTCGACGTGATTGACACCGAACCCGATCCGATCCCAATGCGGTGGTTCAACGCGATGCTGGGGAGAGTCTTCTTTGGCGTATACAGGACCGCGGCGTTGGAAGAGGTATGGGCGCATCTTGACCCGCATGTTCTGTGTGTTCTGCCTAGGCATAGCTGACAAATCGCTCAGATGATTATCGGTAAAATCATGAAGAAGTTATCCAAGGTCCCTCGACCAAGCTTCCTCGGGCCCATCGTTGTTCGCGAGGTCAACGTGGGGACTTTCCCCCCGATGTAAGCGTCATCCCCGCCCCCGCTGCCGTATATGGCTGTAACTGATGAGCGGCCGTCAGCTTCTCCAAACCCATGCTCAAGGACCTCACCGCGGAAGGAACTGCCGCTTTCGAAGTCCACATGGCCTACAAGTCTCAGCCGAACCGTCCAAACTCCGAAGTCCGCATCACTATCGCCACCACCGCCACTATCCCCACCGGATTCAAGCCATATGTCGTCGATCTCGTCCTCGCCGTGGTACTAAAGAGCATAGAGGGGAACATGATCATGCAGATCAAGAAGCCGCCGAGTAACAGGGTGTGGTACGGATTCACGCACCCGCCCAAGATGGAGGTGGAGATCGTTCCGATTGTGAGCGAGAGGAAGATCCAGATTGGGATGGTCCTCAAGGCGATAGAGAAGCAGATGCGGGAGGTGGTGAGTGCATTCGAGCGAACCGCTGCCTTTGAAATGGAATTGACTAAACCTTGTTGTAGATCGCAGAAAGCGTCGTTCTGCCCAACATGGACGACATCGCCTTCTTCGACACCTCGCACCTGGAAGTCCGCGGCGGTATCTTCAGCGAAGCTGGCAAGCTGGAAGCGGCCGAAGAGGAAGGCGAACGGGTAGAGAAGCCCGCAGCCGACCTGTCCACCTCTGCAGAGGATCCATCATCCGCCACGGCAGAGACCGCAACGGTCAGGAAGCGGCGCCCTACAAAATCTCAGACCATGGACGCCAACCGTAGCTCCATCACTGCAGAGCCAGCAGAAGAAGAAGCGGAACCGACGCAAGGTATATCGAGGACCGAGACGGCGCCGGCTGGTCTTGCGACCGGACCGACAGTCAAGAAGACGGCTGCTATTCAAGCTACGAGGAAATGGTTTGCCCAGAACAGCCGGTCGGGTACCATGCCGATTCATGCTGGATCGTTCAAGAGCATGTCGACTGACGATGTGGCCAAGCGATCCGGATCGGACAGTTCAGGCAAGAGCGGGAAGCTCGCAGAGGCGTTCTCAGAACACCCGCCCGGCGCTGCGGAGACGGCTCACCTGGCGGCCTCCTCAACGCCTGAACTGACTGGTTCGGAGCGGGAGAGCGATTCCGTCGTCTCCGTGCCTGCGGAAATCCCCAGCTCCACGTCGTCACGCTCCATCGAACACTCCGCCGACAGCGCTTCGGATGCCGCCTCAGTCTCGTCCGACGTGACCGCCACTTCGCGGGATCCATCCCTGTCCTCGTCAAGCCTGATCAGCACTTTGCGTACCCGCGACAAGAAGGCTATCCAGAGCCAGGTCAACCTCGCCAAGGATAACCTCAAGAAAGGCTGGGCCAACTTTGCGGCCAAGCGGCGCTCCGGACTCAAAAGTCACCTTGACGAGCGGGACGAAGACAAGCCCGCGGCACTGTATCACCCGCCAGACGAAGATGCGGATGTCAAGGCGAGCGGGGGTCGGGCATCCGGCGAGTACAAATCGTTCAAGGAGAGACTGGATGCTGCGGCGCATGCGACAGCTTTGGCATCGGGATCGGGATCGGGCTCTGGTTCTGCCCCGCTGGCGATTCCCAATAGCAGGGAAAGGAGTAACACGGCATCATCAAAGGGATCGATTACGTCCCGGCCGAGCTTGCTATCATCGCCGTCCAAGACCGCTTCGGTGAACACAGACATGTCGACTTCGCCGCAACAGTGGGCACCTACGACTAGCCGACCGACGACTGAGATCCAAAAGGATTCGGCATCAGCTACTCCCCTCGCTTCGACGCCCCCCTCCAAGTCTCCCGCGCCGCAGATGATGGCCGCCTCGACGGGGAGGAGGACCTCGAACGGCAGTGCGACCGTCATGCTCCAGCCCTCGGCTGGCAGAGGGATGGTGGTCCCCCGCGTGCCGAAGAGGCCTGGAGAGGTCACTGGCCTGGGCAGTCACCCGACTCAGGGGATGACTCGTCGGATTTCCGGCGACGACGGGGACGAAGGGCCGGGGGGTGAGGGAAGGGTAGTTGGGGGTGGTAAAAGGAGTGGGAGTGGGAGTGGGTGTGGGAGTGGGAGTGGGAGCAGTGGGGCAGCAACTCCAGTGGTGGCTCATATCAAAGATGTGCCGCCGCCATTACCTCCTCGAAAATCGGGTGAGGAAGCGCGACACGCCGCTCCGGCCATCCCGGCTATCCCGCCGCCTCTCCCGCCCAGGACTGCATCCCCAGCTTCTATCAGGAATGGGGATGCCGCCAAAGAGGGTGGACACGAGGAACGACACGAGGAACAAACCAATCTGCCAGCGAACGTGCCATCGGCAGACGAAGTACCCTCCACGTCGGAGGTGCCGGAGACTCCAGAAGTACTGGAAACCGAGACTCCATCCGGGGTTGACGAGGCGACCAGTCCCCATCGACCCCCCTCTGGACTGTCACACCCACCCGCAGACCTGACAGAGGCGATCGAGGCGGACGTGGCTGTTCCGCCACCTGCACCGGACATCGAGGTGACATCGCCGAGTACAACGACACATGAGGACGGATCTACTGAAGTACTCGGTTCCGAAGAGCCGGCGTCGGCTGAAGAACCCTCTCCAAGCGCTGCAGTCCTGCCCGATACACCGAGCAGAGTCCAGTCCGGCGAAGTCACGCCTGGCTCCGGCGGTAGTCCCGGCTCGTCAGCCGAACATGCGCTGAGGAAAGTCGCGCAGAAGGACGAAGCGATTCGAGCGCAGGTACAGGTTGCGCAGGACAGCACCGAGCAGAGCGAGTAGACCCAGAACCACGAGCGAGCCGCGAGCAACTTTTGGTACCGGTTGCGAATGCGGGTGCGGCCCTGGGGATGTTGTCGCCACCACACACGTAGGCGTAGCTTCGATTTCGAAATTTTGGGCTTGTTGTACTTGGTAGGGCTATGCATCGGTGATAAATCTGTGATGTGCCATCCGTTTGAGCGTGGACGCACCGGAGCAGCAGCGATTGGCTGCTCACGCGATGTGCCCGAGGTAGGTAGTGCGACGTCGAGGCTGTTTGTATAGATAGATATCTGCGCCAATTTAGACAAATGCCGTCGCCGATGTCGTCGTCGTCGTCGTCGTCGTCGCAGTCGTCCCACTACTCCGACTAGTTGTCACTGAGCGATATCTATAATCCATTGCTCCAACCCGTAAGCGATACGAGGGCCACATCCCTCCGTCTCGATATATACATTGACTCGTACTCGGACGAGCAGGTTATCAAGTTCACGAATATCTGAAGTCGCCTCTAAATCCGATTATTCATACACTGCTCGTTCGGTTCGTCAACATCGCTTCCCGTTCGGATCGGCACGAGACTTCGATTGCCCGCTACTCGCAGCGGTCCATCTCACGACTGTATTAGCTCTGGCGATACCTCTCTCAACTACGGCAGGACGAGTCCGACACGAGTAATCGAGCTTGTGGTTCCCGATCCGTTTCCCTTCCCCACTCCCACTCCCACTCCGCCGTCCCTCCTCGGCGCCGCCACCCCCTCTTTCTTCGTTTCTCCATCGGGGCGGCCCATCCTCACCACCGGTCCTAACTGTTACCGTTACGAACCCCGAGTTCCCGCACCGCTCGACGGCGACCACACCTCTTCCAGCGCCAGCGCCTCTGTCCCCACCAGCGACATGTCATCGAACAACAATGGCAGCGGGTTCGGTACCGCTGCGACATACCAATCGATCATCATTGCGCTTGTCGCCGGGGGGATACTCGCCACTGGTATAGTCAGTATCATCTGGCGGAGAAGGAGGTACCGAGAGATCGAGAGGGCGCTGCACGATGCTACGATCAGGGGAACGAGGACTCGGAGGAAAGGGGGAAAGGAACCGGGCAAGATGCCGGGGATATGGGACGTGGTGGTGGGTCAAGGCGGGGAGGAGATCGAGGGCGAGGGAGGAAGAGGAAAGCGGATAGAGGAGCAGGAGCGACATGGACGGAACGGGGCGAGGAGAGAAGAGGGCGAGCCAGAACCAGATGCTAGCGGGGCGATGGCAGAGGGGTGGAATGTGAGTGAGAAAGAAATCGTCGTGAAGCGTTACCACGTCCTTGCAGTGGCCATGCTCATGTTTCAGCCCACATCCATCGCACTGGTCTCGCAACCAAGGACAACTACCGAACCATATCCCGAATCCGCCAACCAACTCGATCCGACCACCCTCGAGATCGTTGTCCTCATCGCCATGCCCTCTCCCGATCGACCCCTGATCTCACGCGCCTCTTCATCCTCCTCCTCATCCTCCACCTCATACCCCCGTAAACCCACACATCTCGTCGATTATCCCGTGCTGTATACAACACCGAGCGAGGCGGACTGGTTCCCCCCGCTAGAGCTGGCGAGCGCGCGGATCCCACTGCCGATACGAGACGCGCAGGAGGGTAGAGAGGTGGAGCGCCTGATGCGCTTGGCAACGGAGAGGAGAGCGGCACCGAGCAGACCGCCTTCGCCGTCCATGCGGGTAGAGCGTTGAGCTACGAGTTGGAAACGTGCTTGTTTGCCGCTGCTCCGGCAGGTGCTATGCAGGTTGTACTCCTCGAGAACCACGCAACGGCAGTTGCTCTCGGAGACGTTGTGATTATACTCGACTGGCATGATCAGACTCATATGAACAACCCGCTTCAGCACCTTCTGCTCTCTGCTCGTTGACACGCCTTCAACTCCGTTCGAACACTGTGCTTCCTGTTCGACCTCCCTCCTCAGTCTTCACCGATGACCTCCACATCCTCCTCATCGCCCTCCCGCTCGTCTTCCCTCCGCTTCTTCCGCTTCTCGTATTCGTCCGCCTGCTTCTGCCATTTCTCGTTGCGCTGCGGCGTCGTAAGCCCTGCCCTGGGACCGGACATCACTGCGATTTTGATCTGCGACTCACCCTCAGCCCGTCTTTGGTGACTTTGGCATTGCAACCGGGCTCGGGACACTTCATGGCCTGCCTTCGGCCATTCACCATCCTGCCCTGTTCCAGCAGCTGGGTGATGGCTGTCCCAGAGTACGAGTGGCCGCATTCGGGGCTGGAGAGTATCAGCTTTGCGCGAGAAGGATGCAGGCAGGCATGTGACAATGCAGAGGTGGAAACGTGATAGATGGGTTACAAGATCCTGATCTTGGAACATACTTGGTGTGAGCATCTTGCAACGTCAGAAGCGTGAGCGGGCATCGGTAATTCTGCGTCGTCCCGCCCATCTCGAAATCGCTCTCGTCGTCGTCGTCTGGCCCCTTCTCCAACCAGTGGGAGACCGGCGGGCAGCCCTGCTCGGGGTGATTGACCTCCTGCAGCCGATGAGCACATCGCATGATGATAGTGACAAGGGTTGTAGGCGACCCACCCAGATGGCTTGTCGAAAGTCCTGATAGTCTTCCGAGTCCTTGACTGCTAAGCGTCAGTCACTGATCGCTAGGGCCGTGGCATCAGAACGTGACTTACACTTCGCCCGTTGTGATCTGGCCATGTATTCGTCCGTCAAACGATCACTCTCCGTCTTGAATTGCTTCTCCACGTCGACCTGGTCCGATCAGCACTCCGCACCAATGCGACGCCGGGGACATACCATTTGTTCACCCCTCTGCAGCCTCTGCGACAAGTCGGAGAGCACGTCGATTTTGATCTGTATGATCTGTCTCTGTTCCAATGCTCTTCGGTAGCCGGCATCTATGCCATCGATCATCTGAACAGAGCCGAGTCAGCGATGTCATCCCCACACCGATTGCGTCGTCGCCGCGCTCGCTCACCTCGTCGTCTTCCTCCACGTCCTCTATCATCTTGGCCATCTCTTTGCTCCTCTCCATACCATCCTCTATCTTGCTCTGCATTTCCTTCAACTTGTCCTGGGTGTTGCGCAGCTACGCCGATCAGACCCCATCAGAACACCAGGCTGCAGTGGGGGAAGCCCGGGGAACGAGCTTGACTCACCGAAGTGATGGTTGGCCCAGCCCGGGTGACTGGCCTGGGTTGATAGGTCTGCACCGTCCATCCTTCCTCATCGACGACTTCCGAAGACGTCGCAGTATGCCCGTTGACGCCGTCACCGTTGACCTCACTGGCTAAACCCGCGGGAGGGACCGCCCGACCCTTGCCCTTATCCCGGGCGGCCGGCTGGACTTCCGCGCCGTCCTCGTCGTCTTCGATGGGGTCGGAGACGCCACGGCCTCGTGTCTGCTGGCGGGAGGAGGATGCCGGGGCTGTTCTGATGGGCATGATGCATGTGAGGAAAGGCAAAGATGTGAGGAAGAAGGAAGGAATCAAAAATGCACGTCCTGGCTGGGTGGAGGGGCATGTCATCACGACGCGTCGTCGACGCGCCAAATAAATCAGTACCAGGCCGGTTGACTCACCTCGTCTCGACGTTGACTCTCTGTTTCTCTCTCTCACTTACTCATCTTACTTTCCTCCTTGTCTTTGCGTCTCACCTCCCTACACGATCACAGAGACCCCACAACGCGAGACTCAACACCATGGCCAGCCCGCTATCTGTCGGCTTCTGCGAGAAGGTGTTCCATGCCGACGAGACACCCGAAGGGGAACAACCCGTCCTCCAGATCCTCAACGTCAAGAAGATCAACGCCCCGGGCGCATCAGGCGCGGACCGGTACAGGTGAGCCATGCGATACTGCCGGTGATGAACTCGGCTTCACCCCGAGCATGAGCATCACCGCCCCGAAGAAAGCTGGCTGACAGCCGCGCGTGCAGGATCATCCTCTCCGATGGACAGTACTTCATCCAGTCGATGCTCGCCACCCAGCTGAATGACAAGGTCGAGAACAAGGAGCTTGACAAGCACGTGGTGGTCAAGCTCACCCACTTTGTGCTCAACGCCGTGCAAGGTCGAAAGTGCGTTCGCACACCCCCGTACTTGCATGGTCCGCGACGGCGAGCAGACGACTGACGGATTGTCCCAGATTGATCATCATCCTCGATCTGAACGTGCAGCCTTGGAACGGAGAGAAGATCGGTGACCCCAAGAACGTCGAACAGCACTCGACCGCTCCTCCCGCGGCTGCTGCTGCGGCCGCCCCCGCACCTGCCGCCCCTGCCAGTAGGACGACTGGCGCCGCGCCAGCTAGGACGGGGAGCAACAACAGGTCAGCCGGACCGGGTAAGGACGGTATGGGTCCCCTATACCCCATTGAGGGCCTCAGTCCGTACCAGAACAAGTGAGTGCGGCTTCGCCCTACCGTCCAGTGCACCCACGCCCATGCTGACTCATCCAGGTGGACGATCAAAGCCCGCGTGACGCAAAAGTCGGATATCAAGCATTGGTCCAACCAGCGCGGAGAGGGCAAGTTGTTCAGCGTGACCTTCATGGACGAGACGGTGAGTCCTGCTCAGGGCAGAGCGCCAGAGGCCATTTGAGCTGAAGAATCCAGGGCGAGATCCGGGCAACGGGATTCAACGACGCCGTGGACAGGTTCTACGAGCTTCTCCAAGAAGGCAAGGTGAGCGGGCCGTTTGCCGATTCCTTGCACGTCGGTTCGGGTCTGACAGTGTCAAGGTGTACTTTGTCTCTCGCGCCCGCGTCAACATCGCCAAGAAGCAGTTCAGCAACGTCAACAACGAGTACGAGATCATGTTTGAGAACTCGACCGAGATCGACCCAGTGAGTCGTCGTGTCTCTCGCTGGTATTGCAGTGACCAGTCCGGCTGAGCAGAATCACAGTGCGACGACGACAGCGTCCCGCAGGTCAAGTACAACTTCAAGGGCATTGGCGAGCTTGGGGACTGCCAGAAGGACGAGTTGTGCGATGTCATTGGCGTGGTCAAGGAGGTGCACGAGCTGGGTTCGGTCACGTCCAAGGCGACCAACAAGCCCGTGAGTCGTGCTCCGTCCATCAAAATCCATTGGAGCTATTACTGATTTGCATGTAGTTTGCCAAGCGGGATATTCAGCTCGTCGACCAGTCTGGCCAGAGCGTCCGCCTCACCCTGTGGGGCAAGCAGGCCGAGACCTTCAACCATGAGGACCAGCCTGTGATCGCTTTCAAGGGGGTCAAGGTCGGAGACTTTGGCGGGAGGAGTCTGAGCATGTTCTCGTCGGCGACCATGAGTGTGAACCCGGACATTGCCGAGGCGCATGCTCTTCGTGGCTGGTGAGTATTCCTAGACGGACATGCCAAGCGAGTCAAGCGAGCTCGGTACTGACGACCACCAGGTACGACGCCGAGGGACAGAACAAGCAGTTCCAGGCTTACACCAACTCGATGGCTACTCGGAGTGACAACGCCGCTCCTCGACCTTCGGAGCTCAAGACGATCGGTCAGGCCAAGGATGAGCAGCTCGGTATGGGCGAGAAGACCGACTACTTCACCACCCAAGCGACCATCGCTTTCATCAAGAACGAGACGTTCTCTTATCCTGCTTGCGCGAACCCCGAGGGTTGCAACAAGAAGGTCCTGGACAATGGTGACGGGTGGTTGTGCGAGAAATGTGACAGGAAATGGGACTCTCCTATCCACCGGTACGTCCCTTCTGTTTGGCACAACGATAATGCACTAGTTTCTCGCACTGACATATGATCCAGATACATCCTCTCGCTCAATGTCCTGGACCACACCTCGTCGTTCTGGATCACCGCGTTCAACGAGGTCGCCGAGCAGATTATGGGTGTCTCCGCCAACGAGCTCATGCGGCTAAAGGTGGGTTTGACCTTCGACCTCGAGCACACCACGCCCTGCTCCTGCTGACCAGGTATAGGAGGAGGGTAACGACCCAGAGTTCTCAAAGTACTTCCAAAGCGCTGCGGCCAAGACCTGGACGTTCCAGATGATGGCGAAGCAAGATTCGTACAATGTGGGTGATAGCGCTTCTTGACTCAGACCGACGGAGCCTGACAGAGCAACAGGACCAGGTCCGAGTGCGATACCAGTGCCGACGCGCCGGACCGCCAGACTACCCCAACGACAGCGCCTACCTCGCGCAGATGATCAGCCAGATGGCATTCTGAGCGAATGCAAGCGCATCACCGATGTACCCCTGTCTGGTTGTGAAAGTGGTGGTGAGGGCCGCATAGTGGTGGAAAAGAGAGAGGTGCCGACAGACGGGTCGGTCGGTCGTGGTCGAAGCATACGAGTACGCATGTGATACGATACCCAGCCCTGTGTAGCATGTTCATGCAAAATACCATCTCCAAGTCGAATGCGCAATTATGAACAAGTACGAGCAGGAGCATCTCTGAGGTATAAACTACAATACAAACACGGCGACTAACCTCGAGCCAAACACGTTTAAAAAGGTCGTCAAGCCACTACTCCACTGTAGTCACACCACTGAGCTCTGCCGCATCACGCCCAAGAACCCAGCCGGGCCGTCAGCGCCGCTTTGGCCTTGGCCCCTATCTCGGCCCTCGCCTTCGTCTTCTCCTGCTCGCTCAACCCGCCCTCCGCCAGCTCGATCTCCACCTGGGCCCTGTCCACGGCAATGGGATCGAACTGGATTACCCTCCCATCCGACAACTTGATGCTGCTCAACTTCCTCCCGACACCATCAACGTCTTCTTCGTCACTCGCGCCTCCTGCCATTGCGCCCGGCACACCACCGCCAGTGAGAGATTGGCGGAAGAAGAGACTTGGGGCGCGTTTTGGGCGAGAGGGCTTACTACCCCCCAATCCCTCTGACCGGTTTGAGGCCTTTGACGAATGTTTCGACGCGAGTACTTGAGCCTCGTAAGCCTCCGGATCGGGTAGGGTCAAATCGCTATCGCTATCGCTGTCTCCTTCCGTTCCTTCGTCTTCCCCGTCATCGCCTCCGCCTGCATGTGCTCCGCGATCGTCCACTTTGGTCCTGTATGATCCGAACAGGGCGCCACGGGAAGGCTGCGAGTGACTGTGAGTATCGCCGTGCCCGACGGATGCGTGGGTGGGCGAGGGAACGGCGGTGTCGTAGGGGTTGGCAATGGGCGAGCCATTCATCGACATGAATGACTCGTTCCGGCGGGCTTTGCGGGGGATGAGAGGTGTAGAGGGGAGGTTTGGAGCAAAAGCGTGATCTTGGGGCAGAGACTGCGGACGCATAAGTCAGCTACCGCTTGGAAACAGCTGATGCGGAGCAGAGAAACGCTGTCGAGGAGTCGAAGTAGCACACCGGAAGTGAGAGATCAGCGCAGAGGTGACTCACACTTGGACCCTTGGAAGAAGATGCAACAGGCTTGGCTCGCTTGGAGGTTGAGGCAGCGGGCCGCCGTTTGGAGGAGCTCGCGTTGAGAATCTCCGTCGCGGCTGTCTTCGCTAATATTGTTCAGCTGCGAACATCGACGCCGGAGTCTACATCGGTATGACCCACCATTCTTCGCATTCCGGACAGGGGAGCTAGCGTTGGATGCGGTTCCGGTCCCCCGCTTCCTATTCCAGTCAGCGAACCTTCGTGGACCCAAACACCCAAATGGTGTTCCCCAACAAATCCCCGAGCACGCGGTGGCCACATAAGAGATGACTTCCCACTCACCTCTTGCCCTTGACCTGCTCCTCGGTCGCTTTCGCCGCCTCCTCCTTCTCCCTCTCCTCGAACCGTTCCCTCGTGATACGCTGCAACGTCCCCGCGAAGCTCCCGTCCCACTTGCCCTGCAGATCGCCAAGCTTCATCGCGCGCAGCTCTCGCGGCAGCTTGAGGATCTCGGTCTCCTGCCGGGTGAGGAAGGACGCGAGCGTCGCGGACAGCGTGGCATGGAAAGAGCGGGTCTTGTCGGCGACTACGAAGTGACGCGGGGGTCAGCAAAAGATATCTCTTGCGGAAAGTGTTTGGTGTCCATCGACTCACCTTCCAGGTCAAAGTTGTCTAACAAACCACGCTTCTCTTCCGCGGAATACACGCTCCGAGCCTTGTTTTGTTGCGGCGGCGTGGCCATGGCGACGGGTCTTCGTGTCTTTGTGGCCATGTCTATGACGTTGGGGCGGAATGCTTGTATCTGCAATGTCGAGGGCAGGATGGGGGCAAAGCAAGATGAGATACCACTTGTTACCTGCGCCTGGTTTGTGTTTTGAACATCAGTCGCGTTGGGTTGGCTCGGGGCGTTTGATTACGTATTAATTATCGAGGAAGCAGCGGGATCAAATCAGATGTGGCATGTGGCGGCGGACATGAAGTTGGTGGCAGTGGATGATTGCTCCTCTCCCTCGGGACCGATTTCGGGTCCTCGGAGCCGTAGAATGTCCTCTCAAGTTCCTCTCCAATCGGATGAAAGACGCTCTCGGTCAACTGCTACCCCCACAGTCCCCAGAAGCTCCGCCCGGACGTTATCAGGACCCGTGAAGCAGTCATCGCCACCAACCTTGTCCTGGTGGTATACCCGATTTACCGTCACGGCACAGCCCTCTGCCGGGTCGCCGCCACTCCGCTCTGGGGTATAAGAATCGTACCACTCCTGCCTCTTTCCAGAGATGCTCTGGCTATCACACCGTTTGCCACCCCCCAAGTTGACAGGTTGCTCCTGCACCACAGTTACAGTACGAGGACATTCGACAAGGAGGCAGATCTCGACATGTTCGATGCCAAGTTCGACACCAAGGTCGTGACGAAGATCTTGACCGACATCGTGAGGACAGCCATTGCGGCAACTGAAGTCCTCATCTCGGTGCTCGACGAGACCGAGGCTGGGATCACGATCTTCTTTCACCTCGACTCCACCACGATCCTACGCCTTGTGCTGGAGATAACGAAGGACGGCGTGCAGGCGGTGTGGTATACGTTCGAGATCCCCGTCATCATCTTCATTATCCTCGCCATCATCAAGTATGCCTTGAACGGTGTCTCCCGGCCCTTGCTGGACGGACCCGCGGTTGGCATGGTAATAGACGCTGCGCGTGCGCTGTGGTCTACCTCCAACTCGAACGACCTTTGGTCCGGCAACTACTTCTGGGACTGCCGATGCTCCTCGCAACGGGACTTCGTTTCGGCAACACACTCCAAGCCGCCACCCTCAGCGCGGTCGTGGTGGGAACCGGTCTGCTCGTTGCCGCCGCCGCTGGTTTCGACGCCCTGGTAGCCATCATCTGCCTGGCGGCCGTGGTCTCCTCGGCACGAGAACATGCTGCGGTTCTCGAAGTGTGCTTGGTGCTGGGCGTCAGCTCTCTCGCCTGGAACTTCGGTACGACAATAGGCGCCCTCGCCCCTCCGCAGATGGAGTGGGTCCACCGCGTGGCTCCGGTCGTGCTTGCTGCCATCGTAATCGGTATGTTCATCGCGAACAAGCTGCGACCCATCTGGCGGGAAACGATCGCAAGGCGCGGCCAATACCGAAGCCTGGCGGCATACAAACTCTCCTTGGGTTGGGGTACAATCTGGCATCGTGGTACCTTCACGACCATTTCGATGGCGACATTGCTGCCATCTTGTTTGAGGTCGACGATGCCCATTTCGACACCGGCTCGTTGTCGGTCAAGCTATACGCATACGACGCCTCGAATGTGACCGGAACCATCGGATTCATCGACCGCCCGGGCAACTATCACGATCCCTATGCAGATCCGTTGGTACCATGGCGATACCCCAACCACTCGGTCCCTGCGCCGACTGCCACGCTCCGTCCCCGACTATCCGTCAAGCAGGAAGACTTCGCTCCGGGCTACCTCCATTTCAACTCGGATGAGACTATCCGCTGCGAGATCAGCGGCTCGGCTTGGAGCACGCGTGGCGGCACCAACCCTAGCGTATACGTCTATATCATCGGGGAGGTTCAAGGCTCTGGAAGTCCCCACCAGGCCGGCCCGCGACGCTTCACCTCTGGAAGCCTTCCGCCTCGGGACAAAGTGATTGAGGTGATGTACCGCCCGCCCCCGAAGTGAGACGGTCTGTGACGTCGGGAAGGCGATGCATCCGGGGACTCGCGCGACGGTCTACGCTAGCGTTCATTTCACAAGCCTCGAGAGACCCTTGGAACGACTACTTTACGAGTACGTAGAGACATATGTTTGGGAAGCCGCAGTGGCAATATTGATTTACAACAATGAGAGGTTTGTTTGCTTCGTCAAACATACTCGTAGGACATACAGTAGCTCTGATTGCAAGCCCTTAGATGTTGTAGAAAGCGGTCCATATGCATTACATTGCAGAGTCGGATTGAACGAGCTCTCAACGCCTGCGCCTGCGACATCGCACTGACTATCATCTCGGGCTCGTTGGCTCCTCGACTTCCCGCACCTCGTGCCGCCTCAGGGTGGCGGGATGCTCCTTCCAGACCACACACATGCTATTCCCTTCACTGAACCGCTCATCGGACCTTGTTGGTCAAGCTTTCCTAATTGTGCAACGCCCCACGAGAGGAGATGTCGCGACCGGACCATGATCTAACTGGCTGAAGAACTGGGTGAGCTGGGATCGTCTTTCCGCCACCATCATCGCGCGACGCCATTCGTTAAACCACATATCACATCACGTCCTAGCCCGTTCCGAGGCCCGAGTCTGGGCCGCTGGTGCCCCGGTGACGAGGTCATAGAAGGAAGTCGACGATGTGTAGGTTGCACAGCATGTCACATCCGTGATGCAAGCATGTGCATAATTCTACGGCATGCGCACATTTCTACGCCTCCGTGCCCCCCTTCAACCCAGGAGGTCCGCATTCCCACTCGCGCTAATTGCGATAATCGTCTCGTCCTCGAGATACTTGCTCACGGCAATACTATCGCTCAAACCCTTTCTCCTCCTCGTCTTGAGCACCAGGTCCCTCGCGAGCGACTGGCCCGTGGCTGGCTCGAGCGGCCGGAGCTGGATGGACGTATCGGTCGGATCACCCGGAACGACCGACCAATGATCGAATGTCATCTGAGGGAAAGCCTGGCCCATTGTCGCTGTACGCAGATCCGTCTCGAACCCGTTCGCATCCAACACGGGGATGAAGGCTTTGACGGTGTACAGTGGAGAACCCGGTTTGGGGGTGTCGCGAGTGACGTGCCCTCTACGACGGGAGAGGACGGTGTACACTGCCGCAACGCAGTCGGCAGGCGCCTGCACCTCGACGTAGTACACCGGCTCGAGAAGGCGTGGAGTGGCCTAGAACAGGACATCAACAAGGTGCAAACTGTGACAATCGGAAACACGACGCCACTCACGAGCAGGAATGACGAGTAGCACACTCTTCGCGAGGTGGGGATGATCTGGCCACCACCTCGGTAGATCGGTTCCTGCGCCAGCTGTGCGTCCAGTATCCGGAACTTGACACCACGGATAGCTACACAAATCAACAAGGTCTCACTCCTGGACCGCCCGAAACCCGACTCACGCTCGTCACACAATGGACCTTCCCGCGTCGCCCATTGGAAGCCCTGCTTGACCGATTCCTTGACGCTCCCCAACAATCGCGTGTCGACCTGTCGATCATCAGCTCCTGAGTCTACCTCGCGAAATCCCAGTCGTGATCGGCGATCGCAGTAGCTGTGATCCAACCACGGTCTTACTCACCTCTGATGGCAACGTGTCGTTGATCAGCGCGTTGGGCCCATTATCATCCGGTCCAAACGCCCAGATGTTTCGCGACGCCAACAGATCCCATCCGTACTTCTCCTCAAAGAACTTGCCCCGCTCCTTGTTGGTCATCCGCATCGTGACTCTCCCTCCCTCGATGTCATTCGCAATGCCGGACTCGAGTGGTTCCGAGATCATCGTGACCTTGTTCCTGCACCGATGTAAGTATGCACACTTCACCTGGGCGCATCGTGGACTCACTTCTTGTTCGGCGTCTCGGCATAACACTTGAGCGCCGAAGTCTCCACCACCGTCTCGCAGAACTTTGTCACTGGATCCGACACCTTTATCTCAATCTCCGAGAACAACCTCCTCAGATCATGCAAGACACAGTCCATGTAGAGCTCGCCGGTACCGAGGATGATGTGCTCTCCCGACTCCTCAACCTTGGTCGTCAAGAGCGGATACGACTTGTTGACTTTTCGTAGACCGTCAAGCATCTTTGGAAGCTCGGAAGGGACGATCGGCTCGACGGCGACCTTGAGGACAGAGGTCGTCATGTGCTTGATTGGCCGGAAGATGTACAGGTCATCCTCGATATCTTTGGCGACGATTGTGGCCGTCTTGGAGATGGAGGCGTCGACGCCGGACAAGAGCACGAGATTACCAGCCCCAGCTCGCTCGATGTCCACGTTGTATCTGCGGACGTCAGCGAGTCCCTCGTCACGCCATGGCGGGAGGATGCAACCCACCTCGACTCATCAATCAACACCGCATCGACCGTAGCTGAAACCATATCCTCCTCGTCTTCCAACGAGTATCCTTCTCCAAGCACCTTGACAGCCTGGCCGCGCCTGACCGTGCCGCTCATGACCCTGCCAAACGCCCGGAACTCCTGCGCGTCGGACGTGTGGTACAGCTTCGTAACGTGGACGATGGTAGGACCTTCGGAGTCGCACTTGATCATCGAATCGGCGAGATCGGATGTCAGCGGGCCGGTGTACGATTGTCGGATCTACGTCACATTAGCGCGCATTCTGTGTCACAATTGGATGTCGGCCAAGCACCCACCTTCTCCTCAGCATTGTCAACAGGCGAGGGGATGAACTCGGTGATCATATCGACCAATCCCACCGACGGTCCGAAGAACGCTTCCAACACGACCTTGAGGAGCGGCCTGACATCCATCTTGTACGCCGATGCCTTGAGCGTGATCCGGAGGTCGGCCAGAGTCTCCCTGAGTGTGTCCGAATCCTCGCTGAGCACCTGGGTGTAGAGCTTGTACAGCGGTTCGAGGATGAAGTGGGTGAACGATCGCTTGCTCTCCGGGTCGGCGGGCTTGCGCGTGAACTTTCGTCGCTCCTGGTCAAAGTAGATGTTGCCCCATAATCTCTGGGCAAACTCGTCGACGTCAAAGGTCCCGAACGTGTCGGCGTACATCGAGGCAAAAGTCCGGAGGGTGAAACACCAGCCCATCTGGGTCGACGCGAAGGCGACATTACCCCTCTCGGGGGAAAGACGGTACGAGTCATCCGGGTCGATCGACCTAAACGACACGAACCGGGTCAGCCGAACCACGCGGTGTAGATGCTCAACTCACGCAATGACCGAGTTGACCTCCTCGATGGTGTGCTTGATCTTGAAGAACGCTTCGCTCGGTGGCAATCGCAGTTCGAGAATCAAGCGGTCCATCTTGTTCACCACCAGCACCATCTTGAGCTTCTCCTGCATAGCGTGCCGGATGAGAGCTTCCGTTCCGTGCATGACACCCTCCACGACATCCACGACGACGACCACTCCGTCGACGAGCCGCGCAATCGACCCGACCTCATCGGCAAAGTTGACGTGCCCTGGCGTGTCGATAATGTTGACGAGGGAGGATTTACCCTTTGAGTTGGGCAGGACGAGTGACATGGGGCCGGATTTGACGGAGATCCCTCGGGAACGGGACAGGACATGCGTATCGGTGTATCGGGTCTGTGCGAAGGTCAGCGCGACGCGCGACGCGCGATGGGGTGATCCGATCCAGATGACTTGCCTGCTTGTCGGCATCCCAGGTGAGCTGATGTGTCTCGAAAACCAGCATATCCAGGAGCGACGTCTTTCCGTGGTGGATATGGCCTCCAACCATCACATTCCGGATCATCGATGGGTAGCTCATCAAATCGATCATGAAACTGCACACCGCTCAGCCCTCACGTCCGACGCCGCGCCGCCAGACAGCCTTCGCACTCACCTCCTATCAAAGCGCGTGGTCGGAAGCCCCTTCTCCTCCACTGCAAACCTCCGTACCTTGACGGGCGCAATGATGGGCTCCGTGAGAGGCTGAAGATCTTCCTCTTGGACCATGGTCTCGACGTCCTCGCCATACACCTCTTGCGCAGACGAATAATACCGCTTGTCCTCATGCAACACCACCTGATTCCCTGCCGTTCCTTTTGCCCAGCATCAGCATCCGCGCACAACGCGCTTCCACAAGTGGTCCTGGAGCATGGAGCGGGGGGAGACCACTGACCGTCCACGCCGTGAAGAGTCATCTCCATCCCCGTCTCCTCTTCCTCTTCCATCTCCTCATCCTCGTCGAATCCTTCTAACGGGGCATAGCTCGGAGCCTGCGCAGGAGCGGTCGACGGTCCGGGAGCGGAAGGCGCCGAGGGGGCGATGTCAATGTCCGAATCATCCTCCGACTCGAGGTCGCCACCGATGTAGTTTCCGAACTCTGTGGAAGGGCATGAGCAGACGTTCAAGCACTTGGATCGGCGCACACGAATGGCGACTGACCGTCATAGTCTTCCGTCGACATCTTGGGTATGCACGATCGCTGGCCGGGTCACGTTGCGTTTTCGGAATGTCAGACGTCTAAGGGAACGCGTAGCTGTGTGGAAGCTACTGTACGCGTCCTTTTGATGCTCTGTTGGAAGCAATAACAGCCAGCGAACAGCAAGAGAGAGAGCTATAGAGAAGCAGCGAGATGAAAGAGACGAGTAGTAGCAAAGTCGGGGGATTATTTTTTGGTCCCCCTTTTTCGCATTTTATCCCGAGCAACGTCCAACGTCCAACTCTTTGTCCCAAAGTTCACCTAGTGCACCTTCAATCGCATTTCACAACTATTCGGACAAGCTCTCTTCTCGGATACTACCCCATCTGGCCGGCTCCCCAACATGGCCCTCCGCACCTCCATGCCTCTCCGACCGTTTCTCGGTGCTCGCGCGCTCCACACCGCTCCCGTCGTTCGCCAGGCTCCCGCCGTTCCCCCTCGGGCACCCCGCACAGCCGCCGAGCTCGGTTTCGACGGCAACCAGGACCGGACCCGGACGCTTGACCCGGCACTGACAAAGCCGCTCAAAATGTCCAACTCGTCGTATCTCCATCTCCCCAAAGAGTCCCAACACATCGGAACCGGCCGCAGGGAGGAGTATCTCGTGAGTTCCAGTTCGGCTTCAACCCTCTTACTCAACGTCACTGTCTCGAGATGCGCCGTGTGGATCTGGATCTGATTCTGACGACATGATTTCTCGTGTAGGGGCGGAAAGATAAGATGAGGAAGAGAAAGGAATCGGCGGTGGCCCGTTCGGGAGGAAGGGACTTTGCAGCGATTTCCAAGCAGGAGATGGAGTCTGAGACCGATTTCTTCGCTGGTAGCGACCTGCCGGTACGAGCGAGGGGCAGGAACCTCGAGCAGGTCGACATGTCCTTGACGGATCTGGCGCATCTCGCCGGACCTGCAGGGAGGCAGGATCGGGGTCAAGGTCGTAAGAACACCGCGGAGTCGTCTCGCGGAGGCAAAGGACGAGGGTCGAAGGACTCCAGGGAGAAGACAAGGAATGCTAGCCCTGTGCCGAGGAGAGTGGCCGTGCCAGAGGTGTATGATCAGAGCGAGGCGGCTCTCTTTGGGAAGAAGAGTCTTCTCATGCCTGCGTTGAGGGGTGCGAGGGAACCCGAGGCAAGCTTCTGGGCTCAAGGCATGGACGCTGCGGCTGGTGAGGGAGACTCTCATCACTCAGAACTATAGGACGCTCTTGCTAACCGGAACCAGCTCGCAAAGCCGACGCGCTCCGACTAGCGGGCTCATACGACATCTTCATCCCTACTGCTCCTCACCCTGCGACACTCGGACCGTCGTCACCGCCCGCCGAGCGCGCAAAGTCCATCGCGGCGTGGACACTTGGTCTGAACCCGAGTGCGGGGATGCGGAGGAGCAAACCGGCCGAGGACGTGTTCAAGTCGTTCCTCGGGTAATGAGTACCACTAGAGTCTTACAATGCACGCTGCTCCGTATCCTGCTATGTATTCGCACCGTTCAAAACCAGAGTGTGAGGCAGTCTGTGATTGGTCAGGATGCCACGCGACATGTGTCCCAGGTGGATCTCTGGATCTCACGGAGATGTCCGACAGATCGGTCTCTAAGCAATGTCCACTTTCGGTCCACATATACAACGCCGTCCAAACCCCATCCCCGTTTCTTTCCCTCTCGCCAAGCTAAACTGAACAGCTGCTCAACTCGAAAAGTCTCCCTGGCAACATGGACAAGTACACCTCCTCTCAGCCTCTCCTGCCGCACTCGTCCCTTCCCGAGCGGTCCTCATCCAAGAAATCGCTCGCACTCCTCCTCTGCCTCTTCGCTCTCCTGGCCCTGCTCGTCCCTTCTCCTCTCAACCCGCTCAACGCGTCACTCTCGTCCTGGACCCCTTCCGCCGCGCCTCTGAAGAACACATGCGGCCAAGCTGAGGCCATCATTCCCGATGTGGCCGTGCACGATATCGCTTCGGTATGGAAGGAGAAGGACAGGATTGTCAGCTGGCATCAGGGTGCGATCCGGGTCCCGACGCAAGTGTACGATGAGATGGGCGAGCCGGGGGAGGACCATCGATGGGACATTTTCCAAGAATTGCACGATTGTACGTCACACCTCGCCAGCGACAGTTGGGATACTCAATTCTTTAGTACGACTGTTGGACGCTGACCTCTGCTAGATCTCGAAAACGCCTACCCCTTGATGTGCGTTGCAAAGCTGAACAGGCTGAACATCGAGTTCGGGGCTCTTGTGACCATCCACTGACAATAGCACAGCCACAAGAACCTCAAGCGTACCAAGGTAGACACTTACGGCCTCATCTACGAATGGTTTGGCTCGGACGACTCGCTTCAGCCCCTCTTCCTCACCGCTCACCAAGGTAAGCGAAAGGGACCTTCCCTGCGTCCGCGGCGGCGATTGCCATCCTCAGCCCCATTCCCATTCCCACTCCCACTGCTGAATAGCCTGCAGACGTTGTGCCCGTTTTGCAGGACACGGTGTACCAGTGGAAGCAGGATCCGTTCAACGGGACTTACGACGGGACTTACATCTGGGGTCGAGGCAGCAACGATGACAAGTCGGGCTTGACTGCGATCATGTGAGCAAACCGTCGCCGCCCCGCCTTGATTCATCTGAAGTCCGGCGCTCACCTAGTCCTTTAGGTCCGCGATCGAGCTGCTGCTCCAGTCCTCTGATTTCCAACCCACCCGCACCGTCATCCTCGGTTTCGGGCACGACGAAGAACGCGGAGGTCAGCGTGGCGCGCCCGCGATCCGCGATTGGCTACTTGAGAACTATGGCCCCGACTCGATGTCCCTCCTCGTCGATGAAGGTTCTGGTATCTCCACCACCTGGGGCCGTAGCTTCGGTCTCCCCGCTGTAGCCGAGAAAGGCAAGTTCAACCTCAACATGACGGTATCGACTCTTGGCGGCCACTCGTCCATCCCGCCCAAACACACCAACATCGGGATGACCTCGCTGCTGGTTGCTGCGCTCGAGAAAAATCCGCACCCTGTCATCCTCGAGGAGGAAAGTCCTATTTGGGGGTTCCTGCAGTGTGCGGCAAACTACGCTCCGGACATGCCAAAGGGGCTGAAGAAGTCGGTGGGTAAAGCCCAAGGCAGCAAGAAGGCGTTCGAAGAGCTCCCCGAGGAAGTCATTGATGTGGGACTCGGGGGAGACTGGGCTACGGCCGGCATGGGAGACATGACTGAGGCGCTCCTCACTACGACTCAAGCTGCGGACATCATCTACGGAGGCGTCAAGGTGAACGCTCTGGTGCGTACCCATGCTGCTTGGACTAGTATCTCTTCCAAAAGCCCCGTGCTGACGTCCCTTCCCAGCCCGAGGTCGTCACCGTCATCGTCAACCATCGCATCAACATCGCCTCGACTCCCTCGGACGTCATCTCTCACATCTTCAACACCATCCTCCCCGTTGCCAAGGATCTCGGCCTGCGTATCTCCGGTCTGGGCCAGTCGTACACCCCCAAAGGCACGCTCCGCGGGCACATCACACTTGGCGACGCGTTCGAGCCGGCGCACGAACCCGCTCCGATCTCGCCTACGGACCTTGGAACTGCGGCGTGGAGGGTCCTGGCAGGGACGAGTCGGGGTGTCTGGGCGAGCAGGCCCGAGGTCAGCAAGGACGGGAAGATGGTGGACCTCCCGGAGAAGGAGGAGCTCATCATGGCCCCGTACATGGGCACGGGTGTGAGTGAAGTCGTTTGCCCGCCGGATGGTGTACATGTGGTCGCTGACGAGATCCCACAGAACACCGACACGAGAAGGTACTGGGACCTGACCCGCAACATCTACAGGTGGAGATACTTCCCCGACGCGGCTAACCAAGGGGTGAGTCGGGTTGATCTAGAGATCGGTTCAAATGCGCCCGGCATCGTCGCAGCGTAGTCGCGCCGTAGTAGCTGACAGATGTTCAGGCGCACACGATCAACGAGCGCGTGGTACGTGTCACGCCGCATTGGTGTACCAAGTCCCAGCCCGGGTCCGGGTCCGAGTTCGAGTCCGAGTCGCGCTAACAGCAGTAGAGCGCCGACGCTATGGTCGAGTTCGCGCGCTTCTACCAGGCGTTGATCCTCAATGTCGATGCGAGCAGGGACATGTGAGGCGAGCAGGCCAGGAGAGCCGGTCAACACCGCGGCAGCTTAGGCCGACCTTTGCCCTGTGGGCAGCTAGGGTGGGAGGGCTCGTCCACCTGTGACGTGGCCACCGGAATCGAAGTCGGGTCAGATGTAGAGAAGCACCAGTTGCAAAGTACAGTGGGGATATTGAATAGACGAACGGTAGTATCTGTTTTGATGCAAGGTATTGATTCGGTCGGTGGACCAGTGTATGCGACGACTCTGATCCAGCGCTCATCCCCATGTCTCTCTCCCCGTCCTCGTCGCCGTTCCCTTCGTTCTCCCAGGCTGCGCTGCCTCTGCCTTCCCTTGCTCTCACCCCTAACTCACCCTCCTCCCTCCTCCATCCCCATTTCACTCGATGTCAGCGCCCGACGCCTCAAAAGAGCCGATGTTGGAGGCAGGTGCTATTTGGAACGCCTGGAAGCAGCTTCGCGCCCCCCTCATTCTTCATTCCTCATCCATCTCCTCCCCCTCCTCACCACTCTCCACCCCTCGACCCCCATCCCCCCTCCCGCTCCGCCTATCTGTCCCTCATTCCCATCCTCCGCGGCATACGTCTCGTTCGGCACGGGCGCGTCGAACGGGTCTTGGGGTACGACAGGTGTGGATTGGCGTTGGCGGGCGTAGAGGTGTTGGAGGTGTATTGAGCGGGGGTCGGGGGTTTGGGTGGGTCGGAGTGAGGGGGAGGGCGGGGAGGGGGGACGTTTTGCGCCCTGGAAAGAGGGAGGAGTTAGCTGCGGTGCTTGGTCATATTGAGAGGCGGCGCTGCCAAGACCTTGGGAAGGAGCTGTTGCGAATGATGATGGGAAACGAATGATGGGCATTGGGCATCGGGATGAGGTAGAGTACAGGACAACCGAATGGTGATCCGCAACACCATCCGTGTCGTCACTCAGACTGCGATGGTATTGTGGTGTCGGTTCGCATATGCACATGTGACCCAGTTGAATTTCGACTCACCGCCATGCCCGGAGGTACCTCCTTGGTCCTCTCCACCTCGACGACGCCTCTCATCCCCAACTCATCCCATCTCTCCCCCCTCGCCCATCTCCCACCTAACCATTCCCCCGCACCTGCTCCCCCAAGTCCGCCCAGACCTCCTCCGACACCTCCACCACCTACTAGCCCCACGCCCACGCCCATCCCCATCCCACCCATGCCACCTGTCCCCAGACCTCCTGCCGAACCACCTTCCCGCCCCACCGTTCCGAGCAGGTTGGTCACCCCTCCCCCGGCCCAGGGTTTCGCCGGTCTGCCAATCGTAGGCGGCCGGCCAAAAGGGTAGCTCGGGTGGAGTTGGCTCGGCAGCGTCTCGTCCGCGTCGAGTCGAGGAGGCTCGAGGGACGCTGGGATGGGCAGAGACTCGTCGTACCCCGGCATCACGCCCCAGCCGGTTTCCGGCGGCTCATCGAAATCTAGAGACTGCAGGTGGCCCGCCGTGAAATGCAGAGATGTGAATCGCGCGTCCTGTGGGGTTTTGCATCAGTGGAGTCCAACGTAGTTATATGGAAGCTCACGGTGATGCTGGTTGTCATCGTGACGCAGCGTGCATTGATTTAACAGCCAAAGCTAAGCTGATCCACAACAAAGACGGATGTCGCGACTTGTAAGCGAGGCGCGTGATACGGTGGCACTTCACTTCGAGACGTGGCGGCAGCGGTCCAAAAGATGATCTCTCCTCGCATGCGGACACGCCCCACTGCCTCCTGGCCCATGTACGTTCCCGTATCATCCACAGACGAGCCGACGAGACTCTACTGCATGCAAGCATTGCTACGCGACCGCACCACCAGAACTCGTCTTCGCCTGCTCCACCGCCCGAGCCAGCGCCCCACTCTCGTCCCATTCCGTCCACACCTGCGCTACCTCCATCCCGAGCTTCTTGACGTCCGGCGACTCGAGCCTGGTCCAAGGACCGGGTATGGCCCCTCTTGTCGGGTGAATCAGGTAGAAGTATGGTGCGAGCTTTGTCGAGATCGCCTGGAAGGTCTATCATCGTCAGAGACAGCACGGGTTGTTTTGCTCCAGCCAACCGCACTCACCGAAGCCTCGAACAAGCTGAAGGGTGGCTCCAGTGGTGCCGTCCCTCTGAGACCCGTCTGCAGTAGGAACCGTAACAACCGCTGCGTGGCGGCCGGGTCCCGGCTTCCCAGCTCCCAAAGCGTCTTGGGCGTGCTCTCGAACCAGGTTCGCAGGAGACCGCGGAGTGGGGACGTCGTGGCCAGGAAGAATGGGTATTGGGGGTGCCGCCGCTCATGCACTTCTATCAGTCCGACGAGGAACTGATCGCCCAGGGAACGGATTGCCGAGGTTGACGATTGGCGCGAGAGATGCTGCAGAAAAGCAGTGCCCACTAGGAGGGGGATATCTGGTATTTCGTTCCCGGCTCCGGCTCCTCTTGGGGGCGGGGGCTGAGCGAGGAGGGGGAAGATGATGGGTAGCAAAGCGGCGTATGCGGATGGGGTGAGCGGAGGCGCCAGAGCGTCCTTTGGCTGGGACTGAAGAGTCAGTACGATATCAGATCAACAATCCAACAACCCCAACGATTCCAACAACCCCAACAGCCCCAACAACTACCGCCGCGTGGGCTGCGTGATGATCATCCTTCAAAAACTTACCAGGACATCCTCTACCCAGTTCGCAACCTCTTCGAGAGCCCAGATGTCCGCACCCACGCCTCCACTAGCCTTTCCTTTGCTTTTCGCCCTGCTTGCCTGATCGCGCATCGTCTTCCAAGCCTCCTCGACGGCTCTCACTCTGCCGCGTAATCCCAGCTCCCTCCTTCTTCCTCGTCCTCGCGGGAAGATAAGCCTCGCTGGTCTCGGCGCGAGTAACACCGCGAGTTTCGCATACGACAACGAGAGCGCGAATGCGGGGGACAGGCCCGACGAAGCAGTCGCAGTCCCGGCGCGGGGAAGATGGAACGGGAACCACGCTGCCATCCGACGGAGAAAGTCCGAGATACTGGATCGGACGGCGGGGATGTCTTCGAGAACGGCGGTGGCGGCGGTGGCGGAGGCGGGAGATGTCTCGGAGGAGAGGATGGTGCTAGCTAGGACTTCGGCGAGAGAGGCACAGACGGTGCAGAGTGCAAGAGATGTCTCTTCCGAGCTGGAGGATGCGGCGAGCGAGGATTGGGAGACGGAGAATGCCGTGGGCGCAGATTCGAGGAATGTGGACAAGAGGAGAGGGTGGAGCTGGAGGTACAGTTGCTGAGGCGATGAGTCAACGCTAATTTGAGGATGGTGGTGGCCGGGGCTGAACGACGACTCACAGACAAGGCCTGCACCACACCCTCTGTACCGCCGAGTTCGCCGCTTCCGCCGAGACGTCCTACCTCCCATGACGTGTTCGTCTTAACGTCAACACCCCAATCCGGAACACCGGCAAACCACCCCTGCTCAAACGAGTCGGGTGCCACGACTGCTCGCTCCTTCCCTCGATTCTTGGACTCCCTCTCCCCAGATGGCCTCCAGATACCGAATGTATCCCTGGGCAAAGTTGCTGTCGCCTCGTCCTCGCCTTTCGATGCCCCTCGCAGCGCGGCAGTCACGAAAGCCAGTAGCGCCTTTAGGATGACCAGCTTCCCCCCCGCGGACATCCGATTTTGCGCGCTGGTGGCCTTCTCCCCGCCCAACCCCAGCGCCAATCGCAGACCCTCTAGTATCGTCGACTCGCCGCTTGAGGCTCCGTCCAATGCCGCTTTGGAGGAGGAAGCGCAGTCGAGAGACTCTGCAGGCCATCCGGCGGTGACCTGTGACGGGACGTGTTGGAGGAGGAGGTGGACGAGCTTGGCTGCGTCGAGCCGGATCTCGGGGAAGATATTTGAGAGCGCTGACGATGTCTGGAGCAGGAGGAGTGGGAGATGCGGTTGAAGAAGCGAGTAAGGGTTCGCGGGGATATACCACCCGAATAGACCCAATAAAGATTTCCGGACGGTTGCGTCCTGTCCAAGCATGAGCAAGTGTTATCATTGGCCCAATCTCACCGCAACTCACATCATCCCCAATAAGAGCTCCCAAGGCTCTCAACACCTTTCCAATCTCCCTATCAGGCTGGCGCACCAGGATCTCCTTCAATCCACCTAGCGACTCCCTTCGTACCCCGGCATTAGGATGCCTGAACCGCACGAGGACCTCGTCCAGCGTCAGGCCTTGGGCCGTAATGCCCTCTCCAGACCCATCGGCCTGACGGTCCGCCAGAGCTCGGACTAGTGGGTTCTGTCCGGGTAGCGCGATCGCTACGAGTGAGAGTCTCCATCAGCTACGTCAGATGACGGGTCAATAGCGATCCCCTCACATCGCGCCTTGAAGGACGTGTCAGTCGCGTTGGAAGGGGCCTTCTTGCCCTTGCCAAGCTTGAGCTTGGCTTTCTGCGGGGAGGTCCTTCAGCACGGCACGGAAATGGATTCTCCCAGGCAGAGTCATCTCACCGTAAAGTCGGCATCCTTGTCCTTCTTCTTCTTGGTCGCTTTGGGCATGGTGGGGAGCTTGAGATGGATGGAGAAAGAACGTCAGACCTAGAACCAGGATTGTAACATTTCACGCAATCCGCGGACGTCAAAACAGCTCGGAAATTTTGCTTCCGTCAACGGCGTCGGGACGAGCAAGCCGGCATTGACATGCTGGCAGAAATGCTACATGCGCTGGCTTGAACAGTAGATACGAGGGGTGAATTCATGTATCGCATGTGTCGTGATACCGCAGGGGGTGGACAGAAGAGCTGTCAGAATGCATAACAGCCGGTCAACCTGCTTCGATAGCAGCAGGACCGCCGCCAGCGACATTACTCTCCTAAATACCACGCGAAGCAAGCGCTCTGGTCGTCAAAACCGCGCTCCCCGCGCTCAATGATCATCTATCACAGTAGAGCCTAGCCTATCCTGGCATCACCTCGCCTCGCCTCGCCTCGCCTCGCTTCGCCTCAAGCCAACATCTGCTTGACCGCCCCATCCAGTTCGGTCTTGCTCGTTCCCAACTCGCCATTGTTCACCGCCTCGATCACCCGCTTCAGCGCGATCGTCTCGCCCACACTGCCCGCTTTGACCCATATACGCCCGTTCATTCCGATGGCCGTCTCGAACGGGAACTGCCCTGCGAGAGTCTGCAGCAGCGGGTGTTTCGGGCTGAGCAGTCTACGCCATGTCGTCAGCCTGTGCCCCGCGCAATCAACCTGGCGAGACAGCTTTCAATGCGGGTTACGTCGCTGACGTACTGTCGACATAGTTCCAGGGAGACCGTGAGCAGCAATCCCCCTTTCAGCTCGCCGAACCCTTCGGCCTTGCCTGTCGCGGCGTCAAAGCACTCGATCTCAGGCTCCATATCCCGGTTGGCGAGTGATAACCTGGCGTACACCAATGTCCCGACCTGCACATTTCGTCAGCTTGGTTGACAAGCGGCCAGTTGAAACACGGCTGATCGCCGCGGACCAGTGCTGACCTTGAGATTGGGTTTGCTTCGCTTTGTCGCTCCCTCAAAAGCCAGTGCGTCGAGCGAAGCCATTTGTGACGAGCCGATGTCCACGCGATACCCCTCCGCATGCCTTGCAATAATAGTCCCGAGGACTAGCTCTTTCTGGGCGGGGATATACTACCCTTCGTTAGCGAGCGATCTCGTCGATTAAGTCTGCAAAGTCGGCTATGGCAAAAGTCCCCACTTACCCGCTTTGATCTCCCTTCGACCCACATCGACTCCCCCTTCTCTTTCCCCTTGGAGTTGGAGCCGAGGACACCCAGCTTCGTCGCAGCGAGTCTGGGCGCGGACGACTCATCGGGCTCAGACAGTAGGGATGAAGATGAGCGGGAGGAAGAGGCGGTGAGACCCGGGCCAAGGGTGAGGGATGAGGAGGCAGGGAGCGGGATGGCATCGCCAGGGAGGACAAGGGACATCGTGGCGGCACGGGTGGGTTGGCCGATCTGGAACGTGGATATGCGAGGTCTATCCGATAGAGACCCCGATCACCTTGAACTAGGCGAGCTGTGCGGTCGGAATCAGTGAGTATGAGAGCGACAAAGCAGACGATTGCAAGGCTATATTCCTCTACAGAGAGAGATCGACGACACCTCGAGACGTAGATATTGTGTGAGGAATCACGTGACTTTGGCACAATTTGCTTCCGTCGCACCCGTTGCCTCCACCCAACTCATCCATCACCATCACCGCCCAGCGCATCTCCACCACAGCTCCACATCATCCATACACATACTTCTCATCACATTACTCACTGCAGCACGTCACGTCACGTTTACGGAGAGTCCACCAGCTCGCAAGAGGCAGCCTTGACGTCTTGTGTAGGCCCCGAGCCAACGTCTCGCTCGAACCAGGCGGCCGAACCCCGTGTAGGATGATATCCTCGGACACCCTCCTGACTTGCGCAAAGGTATGCTCGAGCGTCTCAAACGTCATGGTCTCAGCCAACTGCCGTCACCCAACGTCTGCGAATGTGCACACTGAGCTTTGCGCTCACTACCTCCTATAGTACGCCGCTGGAGCATCTTTCGCCGGTCTGGGCCTCGCCGCTGGAGGGTTGTGGTACTTCCAACGGACGTTGATCTACCCCGCCTACGCCCCTTCTGGCTCCAGGCAGAGTGCGTGGTTTTCCCATCCCAAGCTTCTCTCCGCAGCTCTGCAGCTGTGCGGCTGTGCAACTGTAGCTCACGACTGTTCTGCACAGACGTGCCAAAGCCAACTGTCGTTGGCCTGCCATACGAAGATGTAACCCTCACAACCCCCGATAACCTCAGGATCAAGGCCTACGTGATACCCGCGCGGAAACACTTTGTGTCGACGGTGGAGCTACAGCAGATGGGCAAGGAGGAGAGGAAGAAGAGGATGGACCAAGAGATCGAGAGCTGGGCGGAGGAGATGGGGAAAGAGGATGCGGCGGAGGTGAGCGAAACGCAGTCTGCCCCAGATAGAGACAACTGGGGACTAGTCTCCCGCTGAGCACAAGCTGATACGGCCAAGTACGCGAGATCACGGCCTACCGTCATCATCTTCCATGCCAATGCCGGTATGTGCTTCACTATCACGTCGAGTCGCTCATTCGCAGGGGCAGGGGCACTAATTCAGAGCAGGCAACATGGGTCACCGAGTGCCGCTGGCGCGCAAGTTCAACGTCGACAATAGGTGCAACGTATTCATGCTCAGCTACAGAGGGTGAGTGCTCACGTCGTCGCAAAAGCTGCCTGGATCTACACGTACAGGAACAGACGTCTGACCCTTCCAGATACGGCCGATCAGAGGGTCATCCATCGGAACACGGTGAGATCCCATGTCGGAGGCGATGTCCATTGCTAACCCGCGGCGCTAGGTCTCAAAGTCGATGTCGAAGTGAGCACGGTGGCCCTTTCGTGAACCTGGAAGGAAGAGGCGTTCACTGATGATCCTCTCAGACCGCCCTGGAGTACATTTCCACCCACCCTCTTCTCGGCGGAACAAAAATCATCGTGGGTTCTTGTGGGCTTCACCGGCTCGGCTACAGATTTGGCCAGGTTTGCTCACATTTCGCAGTTGTATGGCCAATCGCTAGGCGGTGCTGTCTGTCTGTACGCCGCCAGCACACATCCAGATCTGGTGAGCTGCCCGGGAGTCTCTCCACCCACGAATGATTCTTCGTCTCATGCAGCTCAACTCTCAGGTCTCCGGCGTGATCGTCGAAAACACCTTCTTCTCCCTCTCCACCCTCATCCCACTCATCATGCCCCAGATCCCGCGGTTCTTCCTCCCCATCCTCCTCACCGAGCATTGGGACGCCAGCAAGACCCTCCCCCTCATCCCCTCATCCACGCCCATCCTCATGCTCTCGGGGAAACAGGATGCGCTCGTCCCCCAGACCCAGATGATCACCCTGAGGAACCTCCGGGGAGACGGACGATGCACCTGGAGGGAACTCAATGGGGAGCATAATGATACATGTCTGACGCCAGAGTATTGGGCGGAAGTAAAGGACTGGTTGACGAATGAGGTGGGTGTGGATGCGGTGCGTACGAGCGGGGGAAGTACAGATACAGAAGGGATCGTAGAGAAGGACAATTAGGCGGAGAAGGCATGAATGGCAGCCGTCGTGCGCGTGACGCGCGACTAGGCCAAGATACCGTACGAGTAGTGTAAAGTAATCCGCACAGGAGTCCGCACGAGACGAGGCGTCGAGGCGTCGAAGCGGGGAACTAACGCGAACTTGCGATTGCGGTCGAGACGTGTGCGCGGCCAGTAGCCGGAGCGGTCCGACCTCGCCATCAGCAGCACTTTGCGCGCCAGTCTTGGCAGTTGGCGTAGTTGCAGCAACATGTCCCGCCCCACTGAGAGCGGAAGGTCAGCACGGGTCCGGTAGCTCAGCGCTCTGTTTAAGTGTGCGAATTGAACGCAGGGGACAGCAGCGTAGGGTCGTGATGTCGAATTGTGGTTTGGACTCACGCCAGAGTATATGCGACAACCGCAGAACGTCCAGTCCCAGACGCAGCATGTTGGCGGGTCTTCAGTGCCGTCAAACACTGCCTCGCGTTTATGGGGATTCGAGCCCTCCTTGGCTTCGACGTCTGCGCCGCATCAGCACAAGCCCTGAGCAAGCGACTGGCCACCGAGATTGAGACCGGTGAGAGCGGCCCTGCAGATACAGATCTGGAGGGACATACTCGACTTCATAGGCGATGCCGCGGATGGCTGCTGGTCTACCACCGTCGGAGCCGTCGTCGTGCGCGATTCCGCGGGCTCGATGGGATTCGCGACCGCCGCGCGTATATCGCTTGGAGCGGGGTCGGCCTTGGGGGACATGATGCCAGCTTTGGATGTTCCGCTGGGCTTGTGTCTCCGTGGACTGCCTAAGCGGTGGATGAGCTAGGTCTGCTACGTGTATGCGTCGGAGCCGAGTGTGGACGTGAAGTAGTGAGTCTGCCTTCACAAGGGTGATGTGCGGATGTGCGAATCGTCGATAGTCAGAACACTCCGAGTACTTGTAGTACCTATGTGATATGGCATAGCAGCCCGTATACTTGAATAGGTGTGCTTTGGTGAAGCTCTTGACTCCTACTAGCTCGTGACCAGCTGACTGGGACAAGCGGAGCAGCTGCGTATGGTTTGATCTCATTCTCTTGGCCCGCTACTAACGTCCTCTGCTTATCGCTCGTCATAAGCTCTACCTGACCAACGAGAGGTGCGCGACCCGGACACTGGGCTCAAGGCGGCCGCGTCGACGCGCTGTTCAACATGGGAGGGGAAGCGCTGGGGAAGAGTCCCAACGCAGTGTGGTGGGAATGCGAGAGGAGTTTCTCGGTGGCAAATTACAGTGCGCGTACGAGTACGACGAGTACCCCCGCTGGGCCTGACGTCAGACGTCAGATGGAGCAGACCGAGCACCCTTCGGGCGAAGGATTGTCCATCCGTGCATGCATGCTGTTGGATTCAATCTCCCAAACCTACTCCGCCTCAGCCCGAACTTGTCTCGGGGAAGAGATGATGTCCCATCGCAAGACAATGCCGAGTTTTGGCGCTCGGCCCGCACCCGGATCGCTTCACTGTACACGTACTTGTATTGTGTCTGCGCCAGTCAACCGATCCACTGCCCATTGTTCTATCGCCAGTCAGCCCGAACCCCGGCCGTGACCGTCACCCCACTGAGACAACTCACCAGATGCATCATCTGCCCCGTCATGGCGTTGGAATCGTGGCTCGCGAGGAAGACTAGACAAAGGCAATTCAGTTCACTCGCACTCATTTCCATTTCTGATGGGCGGGCGTCCGGCGTCGGCCCGATTGCTCGAGCGGATTGCGCTCGACTCACCGTACGCCGGTCCCATCTCCGCTGGCATGTTGGCGCGCCCGTGGAGGGGGAGCGCGCCGACGGACCAGTCATCCATGTTGTCCGCTGGTCTCGAGGCGGGTTGCAGCGGTGTGTACACGGGTCCTGTATGAAACATCAACGTCCACGTCAACCCACGTCCTGCATCATCGAGATTGGCCTCGTTTCTGGCAGGGCACACCCCACCCACCTGGACAGACCGCGTTGACACGAATATGTTTCGGGGCGAGCTGCATCGCCAGAGACCGCGTGAAGGTCACGATGGCTCCCTTGGTAGCGCTATAGTCGACCATAGCTTGGCTGCCCTTGAACGCAACTACTGACGCAGAGTTGATGATGCTCGCGCCGGGCTTGAGGTGCGGCAGAGCGTGTTTGGTGAGAGCGAACATCTGGATGATGTTGCTCTGGAAGGTGGATTCGACGTTGGCGATCTGGCGAAGAGTTCAGCGTGATCCGACGACTGGGTCCTCAGCGCCTTCGCTCCTGATTCTTCGACTCGCCCGCCCCAAACCCCCTGCTCAAGGGCCGGTCAATCTTCTCCGAAGTGGATTGACTGGCCGGGGCACATAGCAGGGGTGGGAAAGATGAGGAAGGGTGAGGGAGGATGAGGAAGCAGGAAGACGAGGCAGCGTCACCGCCGCCGCCATGCAAAAAGCAAGCACAAGGCCCTCCCCCCACGCACATCAATATCCTCCAGATTCTTGCACATGATCTGCTTGCTCGCGTTGTTCACGAGTATGTCCAGTCTCCCGAACTTGCTCATGTGCTTCTCGATCGCCTTCTGGGTGTTGGACGTGTCCTCCAGATTGAGCGGGAGCTGGAGGCATTGTCGCCCGGATTTCTCGATGGAGGCTTTGGTGTTGTCGGCGCTGCGACATGTCAGCGGGCTGAATGGCGTGGAATCGGTCTTGTCGTCTCGGGAAGGCGGAGTGCGGACAAGCGGGGTGGAGAGATAGGGAGTGGGAGAAGGGGAGGGGTGGGAACAGGGCGGAGTCTTCTCGCTACGACGAGCGAGAGGGTCGACTAGCAAAGCTGGCTCCACCGCCTGGTATGCCTGGCTTGGGCGCACGCGCCGGTCACCCTTCCTCACTCTCACTCCGACCGTCACACCGAGGATATTTTCCACGCATCTGACACCGTTCCGCAGAGCAATCTCGAATACAACGAGTCGAGTAACCGCTCCCACTCACTCCTCCTGCTCCTGCTCGAGATACACAATCGACACGTCCGCTCCCTCCCTCGCGAACTGCTCTGCTACGGCTCTCCCGATCCCGGAATCTCCGCCCGTGATGAGCGCGACTTTGCCCTTGAGCTTGTCGGAGCCTTTGTACTGCGGGTGGAGCGTCAGACACCAAGGTTCAAGGTAAAGTCTCGGGCTGAAGATCTATGCGGTGGCTTGGGACTCGCGGATGGGTCATGGAGCAAGACTGCAGCCTCGCCTCACCTCGCCTCGCTGCACTCACCTCTGAGAGGTAGGGCTTTCCGTCCTGATCCCACGCTTCGAGCTTCGTGAACTCCGCGAGCGGGTCCATGGCCGTATCCTTCCCCGGGAGGTTCTGCTCCTGGGCACTGATGTTCTTGAGCGCCTATGTGGACTGGTGTCAACGGCTTTGGCATGTTCTTTCATCACGATCTCTGTCTCGATGACTAGTACTCGTGTTGTCCTTCCAGCCGTGCCGCGCTCTGAGGCAAAGACCACGCAGACGATGTCAGACTGCTGGGGCGGGCAAGCCGGTGACTGCAGTGCAGTACTTATGAGGAGCGAAATGCAATGCAGTACCCAGAGAGAGAGTATCGCCAGACCCACCTCATAGGCAGTGAGAATCTCCGATTTGTCCCCCATCTTGACAGCCGAGCTAGAAAACGTCTTCTGGGACCGGTGAAGGAGTCTGAGTGGTGGCGATCTATGGAACGCGGACGTGGACGTCCGAACTGAGGACGTAGCTCGTGCCAGTGTTGTGCGTATGAAAGAGATGGTGACGGTTGACATGAGAGGAATGGAAGACGCATGCATCTTTCTTATGTACCGGGCTGTTCTCTGCGTATGTACTCGTACAGACCTACCGTACCGAGGAGGATGTCATCGCGCCTCGCATGGTGCTGACGTCAAAGACAAGGCGAAAAAGAAACGAGATCGGTCATTATTTCTTGGCGTATGCGGCAAGTGCCTACTTATGACGCACGCGACTGCATCGATTCCCATGTAGCGGTACTGGGAATGTCATGCCACCGACCGACCATACTACAGTACTCGTACTCGTACGCGCACCCAACCTTGCAAGTCACGCCATTGAGCAGAGCACTCACAGCACCTGATGCTCAAACGGCTGAGCCTTTGCCTTCTGCAGGCGAGGGTCCGCAGCTTTGAGCTACAAGGCTTTCATACCACCGTAGACCACCGTAGACCAGACAGACGTGCTATGCACCCCACGAGTGAAAAGTGGGCTACAGGTTTTCATGCAAGGAAGTCGATACTTGATATACAGACTCTCACGACTCATACCCTCGTACAGTACTCGTACTTGTAGTAAACAGTAGCCGAACCTGCTGTCAGAGCCAACAGCCTCGGAGCCAGGTGAAATCTGAGTCGATGGGAAGCATTCAGTCGCGGCCGGGGCACTTCCAGGTCCATACCTGATAGTGCATATGCGGCACAAGAGTTTCGCTACCTACAATGTTGCTGAACGATCGGGGCCTGTAAAACATGATGTACATCATTGATACGGTTTGCCTGTTCTCTCGTAACTCTCTCACTCTCTGACAACGACAATCTTCCCTCCCGCATCCCCGGAATCCAGCAGCTCATGCGCCTTGCGGATGTCCTTCACGTCAAAAACGAACGCCGGCTTCGCATCCCATGCCCCTGCTGGATCTTCATTGCAATCTCCTGGAGCGGGATGTGGGACATGGGAAAGTCGGCTGTACCTAGGACCTTGCTGTGGAACAAGCTGAAATGTACGCCTGGCTTCATCTGCAACATGGGGTTGAAATCCTCGACCGGGGCCAGCCCGCCGAGCCATCCAGCCTGGAGCATCCGTCCTCCCACGCGTGTGATGTCGATGGATTCCAGCAGGACACGATTGCCCACGAGGTTGAGCACTTTGTCGAAGACCCTGTCTTTCGGCAGCTCGTTGGCTAGCCCGCCTCTCTCCGTGATCACCTCGGCAGCACCCATCTCGCGGAGCAGGTCGAAACGCGCCTGACGCCGCGTCGTCGCCGTGATTTTGGCGCCAGCATCAACCGCCAGGTGTAGGGCTGCTTGTCCGACGGTTGAGGTCGCTCCACGTATGAGGAGGGACTCACCCCGCTGCAGGTCCAGGATGGTGAACAAGCACGAAAACGCCGTAGCGTAGACCTCCGGAATCGCCGCGAGCTGCTGCCATGCCAGCCCAGTCTTGACGGTGACCACATTCGTCGCCGGGACACTGACAAACTCGCCGTACCCGCCCGATCGACTCCTCCCCATCCCACCCATCACGCCTACGACGGTCCTACCTACCGCAAACTCGCCGCCAGGACAGGCTTCGACAATGCCCGCGCACTCAATGCCGCTGATTGGGTTCCACTCGTCCCATTCGCCCTTCCGCATGTGGCTTTCGGCATGGTTGAGCCCGAAAGCTTTGACTCGGATGAGAACCTCTCCATTCGCTGGAACAGGTTTGGGAACCTGCCGGATTTCCAAAACCTCGGGCCCGCCAAACTTGGGGATGACGACGGCTTCCATGGTTGAAGATATGGTGGTGGGAGTCAGCGAATGGACGAGCTCTTGCAACCAAGACCGGCTTTCAGCGGGAGGCTCGTTGCGCAACAAGCGTAACGGCAGTGGTTCTGCGTGAGCCTGAAATCCAAAGGTCAGAGAGGAATGGATCATATTTGTATCTGCCGTGTCCCCCTAATGTTGGTCAGCAGATTACTAAGCAGAAACAATTCTGTCGGGGAGTCGGATCCGTGTGGGAAAAGAGAGTGCGTTGTTGATAGTCGTTCCGCGGCGGTTTTGCGGAGTCCGTCATCTACCGCAGCAGGAGCCCGATTTCGGTCCAAGAATCCCAAAGGCTCTCGCGACCCGGGGTGACTTGAGGTCCATTCGCCAATCTGCTTGGTGGTGACTGCCGGAACCAGTCGGCCCAGGCCGATTGGACACTTGCCTGCCCTTTATGACTTGGGTCGATGCAGCATAGCGTCACGCGAGCACTTGGCCCGAGCACAAGAACTAACAGGAGCCCCGACGGGAAGGCTGTCGGCGGACTCGAGCGGTGGCGGTGTCCTCGGCACCGTCGTCTTGTAGCGCACGCAGTGCACTGCTCCCGCACGAGTTACATGCAAACACAGCCCACACTCCACCCCGATAGATGATACTACACCGCTGTCATTGTCTACAGACTGCTTTCTGGCGATTGCGGCAGGAGATGCGCCGCCGTGGCCACGACACCTTCAGCTCTCTGGTTCCGTCTCCTGGCTTGCTCGACCTGTTTCTCGAGATCCCTGGAGAGCAGCGTCAGTCACGAGTCTCGCACACAGAGCCTGCCAAATCGTTTTCAAAGATTCCATTCCCGACGAAATGCCGGATGAGGCAGACGCAAGAGGTTCAGGAGGTTGAAGGGGTTGAAGAGGTCGACCGCTCTGACCGAAGACGAGGACGGAGCCCAGCCCGCACCACTCACCTGACCTGCCCCTCGAGCTGCGCCGCTCTCTCCTTCCCACCCTGCTTCTCCGTCTTGATCTTCTCTCCCGCGATCCTCAGCCTGTTCTCATACTCCTTGACTCTGGCCTCCCACTTCGCCTCCGCCTGCGCCGCCTTGGTCTGCAGCTCCGCAATCCTCGATTCGAGTAGCGAGAGCTGGTTGGTAGCGTTCCCAGCGCGTTTCTCGGCGGCTGCGGCTCGTTCGGTGAGGCCGCGGACGTGGGTCGAGGATTCGGTGGACGAGCTGGCTTTGGCGCCGGAGAGCTGTTGAGAGAGCTCGGCGATGCGGGCCTGGCAAGTCAGGTTAGCGCAAGCGTACGATGATCCGCCGCATGGAAGGGAATCATAGGGAGGGCTTCGTTGCGCGACAATGAGATCCAGCTCAGAGTCCCGACCCGCCCAACCCGCCGCAACCCACCTTGGCCGCCTCGAGCTCGCCATCCTTGATCGCATACTTGCTCCTCCACTGCGTCCGCGTGATCTCGAGCTTCTTAACCGCCGCCTCGAAGTTGTCGAGTGCGCGCCATTTCTGCTCGAGCTGCTTCTTGAGAGCACTGCAATTGTCAGCCTTGCATTTTACCTCTTCATAATCATCCGCGATTACGCGGACACCGCGGGACCCACTTCATTCGCTGTTCGACAGACCCCTCGGTGTCCTTGATTCGTTTTTCAAAGTCCGAGCGGACGCCATTGATCGCGCGTAGGCGAGATAGCAGCGTGTCGCGGAAGACCGAGAAATTGGCCGGTGTCGCGTGGTCCTACTACGTTCAGCAATCTCACTTCGGGGCAAGGGAAGGCCGACCCCGCTGCTCGTCCCGTGGGGGATGGGCCTGGAGATCAAAGAGAAACACCACTCACGTCCGTGCCGAGGAAGCGGTTGACGTCCTTGAACACACGGAGCAACAGCTCGCTCCTTTCCTGGCGCTGCTGCTCCGACTGTCGTTGCAGCTGGAACCTCTCCTGCTGCGTCTCGGTGAGTAGCGGCTCGAGCTCCTCGATCCTTTCGCGCAGCAGCGTCGCCTCGCGCTCGTACTTCTTCGCGGTCTGCGCGGAGTCAGCCTTGCCCGTGCTCTCCATACGACAGCATAGCCACGCGGAGCTTCACTTTTGCAGCCTCGTCGAGCTTGTCCGACATGTTGAGACGGCTTTGCCTCTCGCTCGCGATGAGCGATTCGAGCTCCCTCTGACGCTCAAGCTGTGCTGCATCAGCACTGCCTGTAACACTGCGACGATCCTGACCCATCGTCGACCGAATCGCCTCACCAGCTGGCCGTACTCGACGTCCCGGTCGTGTAGATCGGCCTTGGCTCTATCCAGCTCGTCCTCGCACTGCTCCAAATCACGCTTGACCCTCTCAATCTCCAGCTCGAGCGAGAACCTGTCGCTCGTGTGCTCGTCGCCGAGCTTCTTCCTGTCGTCCTCCAGACCCCGCAGTGCAGTCTGAACCGACGCCAAGTCCTTGTCGCGGAGCGACACGCGGTCCCTCGCGGCGTCGAGCTCGCTCTGTAATCGCGCGAGAAGCTGGTTCGGGAGTCAGCCACAAAACCAGTCCGCGAGTCTTAGTCCGTCGCCTTACCTGGTCTTTGTCTGCGAGAGCCCTCCGCTGCCGAGCGGCTTCGTCCGCCTTATCGCGCTGGAACCTCTCCCTCTCCGCCGCACGCTTCGCTTCCTCATCTTTCAGTAGACCAACCACATCCTCCTTCTCATCCTGCAACTTCTTCCTCGCCTCCTTGAGCGCCGCCACTAGGTTTTCGTAGTGCGTCTTGGCATTCTCGAACGCGTCGTCCGCCGAGCGCAGGTCGGCATTGAGGTCGGACTCGCGAGCCCGGAGCTCCTCGACGGCTTCTTCGAGCTCGTAAACCCGTTGCCCAAGCTAGAGCGACTGTCAGCTGGGGTTTCAAGCATTGCGCTGAAGCCACTTGTCGGGTGTCACGCTACACACCTCTTCAACTTCACGGTTCGCGGCAATGAGATCCGCGTCCTTGTCGTCATTGTCCCGCTCAATATTCTTGAGCGTCTCCTCGAGTCGGTCGTGCGTCTCATTCTGTACCGACTGGAGTTCGGCCACCCGGTCATTGGCGTACGCCAGCTCGTCCTCCCGCTCAAGCAGCGCTTCGCGGAGGTCCTTGACGTCCTGCTCCCTACCCTCGAGTTCCTACATCCCGAATTAGTCCTGTCGACTGTCGCATGGAAGCGACTATCGGATAGAAGCATCAAAAGCAAGGCGGACGCACCTCTCTGATCTCGTCGACCTGCGCACGAACCTCGAGCACCTCGTCCCGCCATCCGGCCTCCACCTGACCGAGCTCTTTCTCGTGCTCGCGCACCCTACCATCGAGCTCGGAGTTGAGCTCGTCGATCTCCTGATCCCTGCGATCGAGATCGAGCTGGACAGCCGCAAGCTTGTCGCGGAGCTCGTCGAAGCGCTGATAAAAGCAAAATCAGCATGCTGGACATAGCAGCGACAAGAGGTAGATCCTCGATGAACGGTCTCTCACATCCTGGAGTTCTTCAACATCGGCGCCGCCCCCCGCCTTGCGCAGCTCCTCCAGTTCTGCCTGAAGCGAGGCATTCGCCTAAACTGCATCAGCAATAGTCCACACAAACATAAGCCGATTTTCTCACCTGCTCGAGATCCGCCACCTTCTGCTGCAACCTCGCCTCTCTGCCCTTGCCAACGCCGATACTGTCTCCGAGACCCCTGGACACATCGGCATGCTGCGCCTGGAGCTTCTCCAGCTCCTCCTGCGCCCTATCCGCTGCGTCCCTCACCCTCTCCATCTCCTCCGCATGATCCTCGTTCGCCGCCTTGGCGTTCTCGAGCTCCTCTTCGAGTGTCTCACACCTGTTTCTCCATACCTGCTCTGACGCCTCGGTATCCTCCAGCCTATCCCTGAGCTGGGCGACATCCTCCCCTGCTGCACCTGCACTCGCACCACTAGCCAACTCTTCCTCCAGTCGCTTGTACTCCGACTCGGCCGCCTTCCTCCGCTCCTTCTCCTCCCGATAAAGCCTCTCCAACTCTCTCGCGTCCGAAGCCGCCTTGCCCCCTTTCCCATCCCCGTTTCGCGCCGCCTCGGCGAGGTCCCGGTCTTGTTGCAGAAGCAGCTTCTTGAGCTTCTTCATCTCCTTGGAGAGGTTGAGGATCTCAAGCTTGAGCTTGACGTTCTCCTTCAAAGCCGCCTCGATATGGTCGGGTGCCATGTTGGCGAGGCGCTCTTTCAGAAAGTGGTTCTCCAGCTGCAGGTTGAAGTTGTCTTTCTTCACGGAATCAAGCTCCTGCCGCCAACATCAGCGACATCGCATCATCCAGAAATGTGAAAGTGGCCAAGTTCCACTGTGCCGGCCCACGTACCTGCTCTTGCTCTCTGAGAGTCATAGGTCCCGTACCCGCCGCGACGCTATGTCTCCCACTCCGCTTACTCGGCCCCCTACTCCCCGCCATCCCGCCCTTCTTCGCCGGGCTGACATTGATACTCAGCGCCGAAAGCACATTCTCATCCTCATCGTCCGTGTTTCCATATCGGGCGTCGAGAGTGCTCTCGAAATCCGAGTCGGAGGCGGAGGATACTGAAGACTTTCGGAGGATGCGAGAGCGGCGAGGCGCCTGAGATCCCGGGGCGGTATCTGGTAGGGCCGAGTGGGAGGAGGTGCGGCGCACGGTGGTGGGTGGAGACAGGGAGAGGAGGGCAGAGGCTGGAGGGTGTTGAGGAGAAGGAGTCGAGAAAGAGGGGACGTCGCTCGACGAGGGGGATTGGAGTCGGTTCGCTTGGATCGAAAGTCAGTACAGGCGCACACGATGGGAAGAGAGCCGGATGTTCCATGGAGAAAGCTCTCACCTCTCGATGGGCCTGCTCTAGCACCACCAGCTCCCTGCGCCGCCGCCGCCGCCTCCTCTTCCTCGTCTGAACGGAAGCTCGAACCGAATGAGCCGAGAGTGATGTCCGGGAGTGTCTTGCCATTGGCGATGACAGTCGAGTCAGAGTACGCGGGCGACTGCATCAGCGCCGCGAGTGACGTAGCGGGCGGCATGTTGAGCGCTGGCGCCGGCGCTTGGCGGTCGCGGGCGGTGAAGCGAGTTGATCGACGGGTGTTGCGGTGTGTGCTGTGCTCGTCGACCGAAGCACTGCTAGCAGAGGCAGTCAGACCGGGCCCAGTAGCTTCCAGCAGGCTATGTGCTGCGGGGTTCGCTCGTTGCGACAGAAGCAAGAGGGATATGAGAATCCGAGATGTTGTAGTCGTTGTCGGTTGTTGTTGACACGCGCCGTGGTGGGTTGGTGGGTATCACGTCGTCCACCAAAAGTTGCCCGAAAAGGCAACTTTTACTCGAACGGTTTCGAAATCTCTCTTGACTTTCTAGACCAGCTACAACCATCCTCTCATATTGCTTCAGATTCTTCATACAGAGCAGCATGGCCTCATCTAGCTCTTCTTCATCTCCCGTCTCCTCGTCTTTGGGCAGTATGACCCCCTCCTCTGCCGCCTCCTCCTCCTCCTCGCTCACTTACCCGGTCGATCCCCACGCGCCCACATTCGTCGCCCAGGCCATCCTCGCCTCGGGTGGGTCGTCGCTCTCGCCAACGACACTCCTAACCCGGGTTAGGAAGGAAGTGGACGATGCATGCTGACTTCGCGGCGTAGCGAGTCTAGGAGCTGGGACGGGAGCGGTGATGGGTGTGCTTCAATCTGCTAACCCGTTTATCCTCTCCGTCAATATGGGTATCAATGCGGGCGTAGTCGGAGTGACCTTTTTCGGTGGGTCCGAGGTCGAGTGGAGTGGAGTTTGAACACACATTGAACACAGAACCCGCTGGCTTGATGTCAGACTCGATATGAGACGTAGTATACACTTACACGTTCAGGCCTGCGAGAATACCTCGTGTCACCACTCCTGCTCTCCGGACGAGCAACGACTTCGCACACCCGCCGACTCGCCGAGCTGTCGGAGAAACAGCGGGGCAAGCTGCCGCTGCCGCTGGCGTCCTCCTCGTCCATCGAGGAGCTCCGGTACGAGCGAGTTCTAGACTCGTCTATCGCCGGGGCCTTGACCGGCGGTCTGCTCTCGGGTGGTCTGCGTGAGTCCCACTCGGTCCATCCGGCGTCACTCGCGGCCTTGCGGACTCTTCGTCTCGTCATCGAAGATTAGTCCTTGACCCGGCGATCTCAAGCTGAAGATACAGGCGGACCGCGCACGATCGTCCCAGCAAGTGTGACGTTGGCGCTCATCGCATCTGCTTTGCAACTCTCCGTGAACCAGCTCCGGATCACGCGGCTACACCTGCTCGCCCGATCCACTCAGACCGGTGCGAACGCAGCCGAACTACCACCGCAAGACACGACCCCATCGCAGGAGCAGGGTTCGACACCAACACCAACAACCGCTTCGGGGTCGTTGAAGTCGACATCGCCTCCATCCGCACCTTCCCCTCGACCCAGCGTTGCATCCCAAATATACACACCCTCCTCAAACTCCGAGTCCAACTACACCATCATGTCCGACCCGACCCAGCCGGTCGCCGACCCCGAAAACTCCCTGCCGAGCCGCATCATGGGCTTCATGTCCGCTGTGCTACCCGTGCGGAGGCTTTCGGACGACGAGTATCTCGCCGCGTTGGAGAAGCAGCGGAAGGAGGTGGATGGGCGTCTGCGCGAGATAGCCGCGGAGGAGGAGAAGATCTCCGAGGGGATGACGCGGGCTTAGAAACGAACACTCGTCACGACTCGGAATTGATGTTGAAGATGGAGCAAACGGAGCAGATGGAGCAGATGGAGCAGATGGAGCAGATGGAGCAGATGGAGCGGACAGAGCGGACAGAACAGACAGAGCTGGACTGTCAATGCAAAGCCATTACAACCCCGCAGCCGATGCCATGCACATCTCTCATCTTGCATCTTGCGTCTACAACTTTCCAAATTTTTGACAACTTCAACACCTATCCCACCTCGGCTTACGCTTCGTCGAAGCTTGGACTCCTCCCTACTCGATGATAGGCAGAGGCACAGCGACGCCCGGCGCGGGCGATGCCCTTTCCCGATCGAGCGCCCGGCCACGGGACCTGCTCCGAGTAGAGAGACCTTGCTTGCCTTGAACAAACTCCTCGAAGCGGGCCTTGTCTAAACGCGGGGTCAGCGAGCTCCCGCCACCGCCTACTTCGTTACATCCACCGACACCGACGCAGTGGCGCCAGATGAGAACGAATACGGTCGTGGTCATGGGATGTAAGAGAACACGGAATGGAATGCACGTACAAGCCGGATGCCAGCGGGAGAGAGCGGGTCGGTTCTCGATGATATCCCGGAGGTTCCATTCGATTCTCGCCTTGTCGAGGGCCTGCGTGCGGGCTCAGCGAGGTCACCAAGGACATCGCGATGCAACCTCCGCATGAGCGCATGACGCTCAGAGGCGTACGCCAACGAGCCTGTACGAGCCTCTGTCCTGTCGAGTATGGCAAGGATGATCAGATTCGCCCAACTCACCGAAGACGTCTCGTTGTCCGGGCAAATGACGTAAAAGTCTCCCTCCTCAAACACCTTGTCGATCATGTACTCGACGGTCTGCTCGGCGGTCCACGCGCCAGCGGGCTTCGGCTTGGCCTGGTCCCCGCCGGCTGTCATGCCCGTGTGTGTCCATCCGGGGCTGCGGCGTCAGCAAGCGAAGCGCAGCGGATAGCGGGGCTACTCGCTACTCGCCCTCAGATTCGAGTGCGAGTTTTCGAGCGTTGACAGAAAGTGACGAGAAACACTCACACAAAGAGGTGAGCGGAGCAGGCGCAATCGGGAGCATTACGAAGCTCGTGCGCGACTGCGATGTCAGCGGGTCTCCAGCGGGTGAGATCAAACACGCCGGGTAGATGGCGGTGAACTCCCCGAGACGCGCCCACTCACGCTGCTCGGTGTACGTCTTGACGGCGCTCTTGGAGACGTTGTACCCCGCATTGCCCCTACGCGGAGAGTCAGCACGGCGGGCGAATACTCACGACGCGGCGCAGCGCGACTCAGCACGAGACGGTCGCCTTGGGAGGGAGTGCGGTATGGAGAAGGGCAGGAGACATGCCGCTGCGTGTGGCCGCGGTGTCCACACGGACGACCGGCCTAACGACGATATCGTCGTCGCTAGTGAAGCCGATCGAAGCAGCGCCGCTCATCCTCGTGTCCGAGCGACTCCGTCTCCGTCGCCTTCCGAAGCCGTCTACTCTTCCAGGCCCTCCCTCACTTCATCCTTCCCCCCCTGTCCTCCAGTTTCCCATATCCCGTCCACATGTCCCCATGCGCCCCTTCTCTCATTCGCCCGATTTCCCATCCCACCCCTCTCCCCCACCCCCACCCCCCTGCGCGCGCGCCGACTCACGGTGGACAAGTAATCCCCTGCTTACTCCCCGTACACACGATCACACTAGCATTCTCCTGCCTGGCCATATACGGCGCAAACGCCTGGGCGACGTTCATGATCCCGAAGAAGTTGGTGTCGAGCACGGCGTGCCAGTTGGCCTGGAGGTCCGCGAGGGGGTCGAGAGGGAGAAGGCGGGCGTGGGGAGGGATGTGCCGGCGTTGTTGAGGAGGACGTGGACCTGAGCGCGGAGCACCGAGCGTCAGCGAGGTGCGAGGTGCGAGATGCGGGTGTGAGGCGACGAATATCTTGTCAAAATCGAGAGGCAGGGTGGAAACCAGAGTTGAGTGGGGTGTGATAAGTTGTATGATGCTTAGCCAGAGCGGAGTTCGAGGATTTGAGGAGTCGGTGGATGGTGTTTTGGGATAAGAGGTGCAGGGGATGTGCGGGAAACAAGCTGTGCGGTTGAAAGCACGGCTGGACCACCCTGGGAATGAGTGCCAACGCGTCTTCCCAGCCTCTGGATCGGATCGGCAGGATGGCCCCCGCCGCGTCTTTGACAGACCCAACACCGACCCAGCCCGCTTATCCCCTGCGTCCGTTCACCTTGACCCGTCTTCACGTCCTCACGTCCTCACGTCCTCACGTCCTCGTGTTCACCTCCATCCATCCTCCATCCATCCCCTTCCCTCTTTGCTCCCCAAACGACGCCCCCCGCCCCCCCCTCCCTCGTCTCCCCTTCCAGCATCCCCGTTCCCGTTTCAGAAGCCCAGACCCCACTCACCTCCCCAAACAGATCCAACACCCTCTCCCTCATCGCCACCACCTCCTCGACTTTGCCCACATCGACCTTCATGCTCCCGACCTCCCCGACGCCGTCCACGGCCTGTATTTGCTTGACGGCCGCGTCGAGGTGCGGGGAGTAGTCCACTAGGAAGAGGGACATGCCGAGGGAGGCGAAGGAGTGGGCGGCGGCGAGACCTATTCCGGAGCTGTACGGGGGTTAGCGGGTCGTTTATGCCATGGGGCGGTTCTGCCGGTGAGAAGGGGAGTGCGGCGGAGGGAGGCGTGCAGAACGGACGGTGGGACGGTGGGATGGCGGTGGCATATGACAAGAGGTGGGGGGCGCATGATCCGTGTCATGCCATGCACGAGAAACCCGTGGTTTCATTGCCAACGAGCCAGCTTCGAACTGTTCCGACTGTTTCCAGCTCATTGCCAGTCGCCGCTCGCTGGTCGCTGGTCGCTGGTCGTGTGCGCGGTGGAGGCAACGGTAGCAACGCCGCAGGCACGTAGACTCGGCAGACGACTCGCCGACTCAACACTCACGCAGCACCGGTAATGACGGCGACGGCGCCCTTCTTGAGTGTGACGGCGGACATGGCGGCAGATATGTGGGTGGTAACGGTGACAGTGATGGTGATGGTGTTGACGAGTGAGGATGAGAAGGTGAGAAGGTGAGAAGGTGGAGACAAGTCGTGATAAGGCGGGCGGGCGGGCGGGCGAGGGTGAGCCGGTACGAAGCGGCAGAGAGGAACTCCTCCCCCTGATTGGGTCGGGTCGGCCGTTCCGGAATCGGCCCGGTGGCTTTTCCTACGTCACGGCACAGCACGACAGAATCCGGTTTATCCCTCATCCCGCAACAGCAAGCGACGGCAGCGGCAACGGCAACGGCAGCAACATGAGCGACGAGCAACAGCAACAGCAACAGCAGCAGCAGCTGCAGCTGCAACAGCCGCAGCAACAGCAGCAGCAGCGGCAGCAGCAGCAGCAGCGGGGGCAATGGCTCGTCGTCGACGCAGCGCTATTGACCCGGTGAAACCACCGCCAGGCAGAGAGCATGCACAAATGCACGCAGGGCATACATAACATACATCACGAGACAAAGTTGCAAACACACCGCAGACACATCCCATACATGTATCTCTACCAGGCCGCTCACGTCGCCAGCCCTCGATCCCGCTGCAACCCCTGGCCCGCTCTGCGCTGCAAAGCATCTCCGAGCCCCATATCACCCTTCTGATGGAACATAGTAACCCTCACATCCTCCCCTCCATACCTCTTGCGCATCTTCTCCTCCTGCTCATGCTCCCTCTGCTCGGTTTCGGCTCGTTGGGCCAGGGACCTTGTGCGCTGCTCATACAGCTCGGTGGCGGAGGATGACATCGCGGCGAGACGGGCTGCGCGCATGTCGTCGAGAGAGTTGCTGGGGGCGGCGCCCGCTCCAGTGGAGGATGAAGCAGGAGCAGGAGCAGGAGGACGAGTATGTGCGTGAGTGTGGGAAACCGAAGACGAGACGGGCCGATCGGCGAGATCCATAGCAGATGGTCGGCTTGAGTGAGACTTGATCTCGGGTTTGACGTCGCCTCTACCACTATGGCCGTGGCCGTTGCCGTTGCCGCTCGAGTAATGTCGGGGCGGAGGCACCCTGTCCCGATCGTCTCGATCGTCCCGATCATCGCGCCGACGCTCGGCATACCAATCGCCCCGGTACCCATCCCCATCACCATGACCATCCCTACCGTCCCTGCTCCGCCGAGGGCTTTCGTCCCTGTACCTCCTGGGCGAATTGTCTCTTCGCCTGTAGTCCCTGCTCCTCTCCCTCTCACGTTTGGGCGAAACCGACCTCGTGCTCTCCTTGTACTTCCTGTCCACCCTGTCCCTCGCACGATCGCGGTCAAACGAGTCCCTCCTCCTCGACTCCCTCGAATACTCCCTCTCATCGTCATCCGATCTCGGCGACCTCGGCGACCTCGAATCATCGCGATACCTCCTCTCTCTCCTCTCATGCCTCTCCCTCCTCCTCTCCTCCTTCTCCGCCTTCCTCTTGGCTCTCCTCTCCTCTTTACTCTCCCCACCAGCCTCCTTGGCCTTTGCCATCTCCTTGAGCTTCCGGCGGATGTCCGGCCGGTTCTTGAGCGCCTCGATCTGCGCGAGCTCTTGCCGCTTGATGGCGAGCAAAGGGTCTTCGCGGATCTTGGAAGCGGTGTCGCGAGCGGAATTGGCGTTCTGGACCGCGATGAAGTCTTTGTGCATGTTGCCGACCTGCAGGCATGGGTGTCAGCGATGATTCAGAACGATTCGTCTCGACGTGAAAGGCTTGTCCTCTTCTCTCCACGGGCGAGCACAGCCATTAACAATTGGATCAGACGCCACGGAACTCCAATGAGCCAGGAGTCGTCCGACCAGAAGTTGGGGCCAGAAGTCGTCCAGAGCGGGCACCGAGTATCCCTTCCCCCTCGTACCTCGCCGCTCGTACCAGTCCCACTCGCCGTCTTCACTCTCACGAGAAATCCTGCCTCTTCTTTCTTCGCCATCCCCGACCAGACGAGAACAAGTAAAAGCCCAACAAACATAGCCAACAATGAGTTCCCACTCACATTCTTATCTCCCTGAGCGAGCACCTCGTCCACCCTCCTCTTCCCCAACAGATACTCCTCCATCTCCCTATCCCCGATCCTCGCTCCGCCGAGCGCCCCGCCTTCCTGGCTCGGGGCGGCATACATCCAGTCGAGCTTGTCCACGCGTTTCTTGCCCGTCGAGGCTTCTTGCATGCGCTGGAGCTCGGCCAGCTGGCGTTCCTCCTCGCGCTCCTTGCGCAGTTGGGCGAGTTTCTTCTTCTCTTCGTTCTAGACGTTGGTCAGCTTGGCCAGCTGGGTGAACGAGGGGCCCGAGCAGGAGCATAGGGAGGACGCAATTGGGATGGAAGTGAGGATGGGTGAAGGAGGTGCTAGTAAGGGCAGAACAGGGAGAAAGGGGAGAGAAGCAAGAGGGGGGAGTGTTGCGTGCGAGATGAGGGAAGGGAATAGGCGAAGGGAGGGTGTGAAATGAGAAGGATCGTGGAGAAGGTTGGGCGGTATCACACTTCACACTCGCACTCACCACTTGCTTTTCAGCTTTCCACACCTTCTCCTGGTTGACCAGTAGCACGGGGTGCCACGACTTTTTCCTACACGAGTATCAGTATCAGCGTCGCTCCGAGCGCATCTCCGGGGAAGATAGTTTTAGTTGAACGTGACGAGGAGACAAGAGTGGTGTGGGCTGCTTACATGTTGAGATCTCCGCCGCCCATCTTGTCGAGTTTCTAAGGTCGATACGTGCCCGAGGCTGGTTGGGGTGAGCGTGGAAGCTCGATGTGACGAAGAGTCGATGTTGTGCGTTGAAAGAAGAGATGTAGAAGGGGAGAGCGAATTAGTACGGAGCTGTGAAGGATGCTGTGGATGGGTGGCGAGGGGCGGGATCAATTCGGGGTTAGGAAACCCAGGGAGGCTGAGTGTGGCGCGCTTGCGCGAGTGGCACGGCTGCTCGCGAACCCAAACCCTTTTGCGTGCGAGGGGTGTGGGTCGGGATGCATGATGATACCGTAGTGATATGCATGGAATACATGAATCAATCGCATCTACGTGAGGTCCGCGCCCTCACGACCTGATAGCATAGCAACCCACCACGAGGTGGACTGCTTGGCCTGGGCGATGTTAAACCCTTCCGACCCCGTCCTCCGCACTCCATACTCCGCCTGCGCGTGCATCATCCGTGGACCCTAGACCCTCGGCTCAGAGAACGCAGGCTTGTTGGAGGCTCGACTAAGCGAAGGCAGGCTTGTTCGGGGGTAGTGGCGGCGGCTCCGATCCTCTCCCGTACAAATGAGGGTATCGCATCTCGGTATGACCCGAGTGCTCGATGGGTCTCGACGCGGACGATGCGGAGGCGGTATTTCCGCCGCGTTTAGCTGATTCCATCTTAAGCTGGCGCGGGAGGAGGAAGATGAGCGAGGCGAGGTAGGCGAGGGCGGTGATCTGACGAACATAGTCAGCATCGGAATACAATCACGGATTGGCGGGGCGCGCGGCGCGATGTGGAAGCCGCAAATCCCCTGGATGTCTCCAGCGAAGCTGTCCGGGGCGAGGATAGACGGGGCGCCTCGAAATGTGAGGGTACGAGGGTTGTCGCGATCACGCGAGTGATTTATCACCGGGACTCGGGATGGAAGTAAGGAAGTACGAATATGAGTGACGGGAGTAACGGTGGAAAAGTGCTCGTACTCGTCGCTCGTATCCGTACAGTACTCACCGCGACAACCAAGCCCCATCCGACCTTCCATCCGACATTGGCCGCACCGGTACCAGACCAGAGTGGCCACTCGGAGTTGAGCCCTGCGGCGGATCAGCATCGTCCCTTCAGGCTAAAACTGCGTTTCAATGGTTTGGATTGGTTTCCCCTCCAGACGCCGATGCTGATGCACCGACAGCTCGACATGTCTCTCCGCTCTCCGCTCTCCTCTCTCCTCTCTCCTCTCTCCTCTCTCCTCTCTCCTCTCTCCTCTCTCCTCTCTCCTCTCTCCTCTCTCCTCTCTCCGCTTTCCTCCCTCCTCTCTCCTCTCTCGATCGTCCCAATCGTGCCAAGTCGGAACCCGCCGATAAACCACCCCAGCAAACCACTCACCCTCCCAAGCAGTCGCGAACCCCGTCGCTACAATCACCAGCCCGAACGCCATATGGATGAAGTTTGTCGGTCCGCGCCCGGGGCTCGTGCCGGTCTTGGGGACCCGGCCGCGCCCCCAATGAACGAATATCCCAAGGAGGACTTGGAAGATGATGAGGATGAAGAGGGAGAGGCCGAGTCTCTGCGATGGGTCAGCATTGGTTCTCCGGTTGAGGTGTGTTTTGATAGGTGTGATGGCTCCGACGAGGGGGACCGGGGAGTGAGGGGGACTGGGGATAGAGCTGCGGTCCCTGTGTTCCGAATCACAGGTGTCGTCGTCTCGTGAGAGGGGAGAAAGGGAGAGGCCAGCGTCGACCCGGGACGGAGAACAGGCCGCGAAGAAGTGACTGGATCATCCACGCCGAGTCGACTCACCCTGTGCTTCGAGTTGAACCTTCCTGGAAAGTACGTCCTGGCAATAGAAAACGCCGCGACGACGAACCCAAACGCGAAGATGCCCATCCCGGTGGAGTGTATGGGGAACCACCATCTCCTGCTTGACAGACCCCTCGCGATCCGCGGCACAAGTATCCCGGCCGGTAAAAAGAACATGGTGGCGAGTGCTCCACACACAATATGCGCGATGAGAATCAACCGGCTGGTCCCAGAGCTGGAAACGACACTTCCACTGCCACTTCCACTTCCACTTGCGGCGGCGCTGCTGTCGGTATCGGCAATACCCGAGATTGAGGTGTTCGTGATCGGGGCAAGCAGCGCGAGTTGAGCGTTCCCCGAAGCGAGATGCTGCAGGAGCGTAGCGCTCGCAGAGCTCGATTTGGGGTTGGTGGCGCCGTATGCCCAGATGAGGGAAGTGGTGTTGGTGACGGACGAGTTGGAGGGGAGGGTGAAAGTGATGCCGACGCCGGAGGTGTTCTTGAATGAGGAGGAAGTGACGAGGGTGGCTTTACGAGCGGGGTTGGGCACGACTGAGCGGGAGTGAGCGGGTGGTCGCGGTGCCAGTTTCCAATTTTCGCACCATGCAGGGAGGATCAAAATTGGGTGAGGCAGCGGCAGGGGTGGGACGGTGCAACGACTAGCCGGAGTAGGCCGGTGATGGCGTCGGTGTCGGGGAGAAAGGCTTGGACGCGACCCCGAACACGAAAGGGCACGAGAATGAAAGTAGCAGCGCGGAGAGCGAAAGAGCGAAGCCAAGGGCCGGGGGAGGACAGCAGAGTACCTCTATTGGGGGAACGTCGAATCGCCAGACTCACCCATCGGCATCGCCTGCTGGGTCGCCTGTCTCTGGCTGATCGTAAAGCTCCCATCCGAGTTTGGCCAGGCGATGATCATAGGCGAACCGACCATCTGGCTCCCGAGGCCCCTACAAGGGACGGGTTAGCCCAAGTCCGGTACCTCGTCGAGCTGGGACGCGCAGTCGGGCGCCGAAGTCTGCACGGAACGGAGGAGCGGACTTGTGCGGATAGGTTGCGAGCGGGCGATGGGAAGGGTGTAAACTTAGACATGAGAGACCAGGGGGGTGAAGGGTTCATGGGCCGAAGGGCCGAAGGGCTGAAGAGAAGCAAGTGTGCAAATGCAGCTCATATATATCGATTAAGGAAGGCTCGCTCGTCACTCACATTGCGATCCACCCGAAATCGCTAGGAGCGACCATCGAAGCCGTCGCGGAGAGCGTGTCTAGTATCCAGTGAGCTACTGCCACCGATCCAGTGAGAGACCGAGTCACTCACAAGTATCCGTTTTCGTCGCATTGTCGTGTAAGCCGGTCACGCAGACGTACTGGTGAGAGTCCAGTCAGCATCCCGGACAGTATACGCAGAACGGGGTGGGAGTGGGAGTGGGAGCCGGAGTGAGAGCCGCAGTGAGAGCCGGAGCCAAGTGCTGGGACCCACGTCGTTGCAGTACTGCTGGCCTGTGATTGTCGCGGCGGCAGAGAGAGCGTGCAGGGCGAGGGCGACGCCGAGGAGTAGTATGCGCTTCATGATGACTTAGAACCGCAGCGAGGGCGACCGAGATGTGGACGGGGTGACCGGGAGCTAGAATCGAGGTCCGCGCGTGTATTTGTACACAAAGGGAGGGCTGGCCTGCGCCGGCTCAGAGTTGATGGCACGACACGACACGACCTCAGCTGTGCTTGGTTGCCGGGGTAAGAAGGGAGTGGAGCGAGTGGAGGTTTGCGAAGGAGATGTTGAGGAACGAGAGGAATGTACTGATGCTGATGCTGCTGATGCTGCTGATGATCAAGACTGCATAGCCTCGCGCCATGAATACCTTTGACCGATACCTACGCTCGCAACGGGCGTTGGCGTTGGCGTTGGCGTCTGCGCTCCATGGCGACTGGCCGGTCTCCCGCCGCGTCCACGTCCACGTCCATGGCGCGTGTACCCGTCGTGCAGCCCTGCCTGGCCTTGCCTCCCGCCTTTGCTCTGCTCTGTTGTCTGTTTCAGAGAAGTACGCAACGACGAGCGAAAACGGGAAGAGGGCGGGAGACTTGGCTCAACAACATCCCACCCGGTTCCGGTTCCGGCTCCGGCGGACATCGCCGCGGGGTTAAATCACGTGCCAAATCAATCAGAATTACCCGATCAGGCGAGCCGCCACGTGTTTCTGGAATTTCGAACGAGGTCCGTTTTGCTTCCAGCACAGCAAAACGGCTCTTGACCTTTGTCGCTGTTGCGGTTCTCTTCCTCTCACATCTCTCGTCGCAAGTACACCTCCACCCGCACCCGCACTCGTACTCGCACCCGTAGCACGCTCAATCGGCCCCGCGGACGAAGGGAAGGGCGATATCACAGGCCCCGTGGTACGTTGGCAAAGGCACCAAACGATCGAGCGATCGAGCGATCAACGATACCTCGGATCCGACATCCAAACCAGACGACCAGGCCAAGACAAACCAACCCGGCAGCAGACACCGCACAGTCACGAACCACGGTGGAGCAGTCAGCGCCCCGAAGCCAGCAGTTGGGAACCATCACTCCGTGCCCAGCGTTCACCCGCGAGCTACCTCGCCCTCGCCTTCGGCATGTCGGGCATCCCCGCTTCGTTGCGCCCCGCAGCGCGAAGCGCTTATCGCGAGGTCCTCCGCGCGGCGCGAGTGACGTTCCAAGGTGAGTGGGCCGTCGCGGCGAGCCGCGCCGAGCTTGGCGACTCGGGGTCAGCACGCAGAACATGTCGTGAACGGTCTGCATCGGGGTGGGGAGCGGGGTTGAGCTTGGTTCGGGTCCGGGTCCGGGTCCGCTTCGGCGTTCGGGGTTGGTCGGACACGGGAGAAGGCTCCATGAAATCGAGGCGATTTCGATTCTGGACGCAGAGAGACGTCAATGTCGCTGGGCACACTTGCCTTACTCTTCATCGGTGTGGAATCGAGTTTGATCGTAGCGCCCCGCTCGCATTCCATCCTGCTCTTGCTCCTTCGCTTGCCCCTGCCCCTGCTTCTTCTCCAGCACTCGAATGACCTCGCCCGGAGACTGCGCAGAGCTCGTGATTCTTAGCGTACCACACCGCACACACCGCTAACTCCCCTCGCCCTTCTTCAGGCGACGCACCCCGCCGACTCGCCCTGACCCACGCCGTCCGACAGACCTTTTCATCCCCAACACTCACCCCTCCATCCCAGTCCCAACCCTCCGCATCAGCATCATCGTCAACCCCACCTCGCTCGGCTCCGGGTCCAGCGGGATCCACGGCCGCGGCGGACCCCGCGCCCTCTCCCGAAGAGCTTGCGAAGCGGATCGAGGAGTGGCGCGAGGTCGCGGTGTTTCTCAGGAGGAACGTCGTGCAGGGTGTGAAGGATGAGGAGGGGGCGTATCGTGAGTGAACTTGGCACCTGGCGCCTGGATCAGGACTCGGACAAGTTTTTTTTGGTGGAGTCGCGGAGGATTGGAACCTCGGTGGAGGCGAGCGGTAGAGGCGGTGTCGGAATCTCCCGGCTCGGCTTCGGGCCTACAGCTTCGAGGTCTCGGTGGTCTGGGACATGTTCTCGCGGAACCACGCACTTTCTCGACGGGGAACGAGGACTTTGCGAGAGGTGCATTCGCAAAAGCGGCGGGATGATGGGCGAGTCGAAGAGTGGAGATCCGGATAATCGAGCCGCCGTGTCGGGGATGTTGAGAAGGGTGCCGGGGGAGGGGGAGTGGGTGGAGGACAGACGGAGAGCGGGAGTGAACGGCGATGTCCACAGGTCATTTCTCAACGTCCCGAGGGGCCTTGATCGACCTGCTGCTGCGGTTTAGACACGTCGAGGGGAAACAAGGAGATGGGGATGGCGATCCTGTTGCGCTGGGGTGCGCTTCAGGACGTCGACGAGGGACAGACACATCCACATCCACATCTGTCCATGTTGTATGGTGTTGCGCTGCGGAGCGAGAAAACGAGATCAACTGTCCAGACGGCCTTTGATTTTGATCCCTCCTCCTTCCCCAGATTCAACACTAGCCGAGACCCGCTGCTTGACCCATCGCCCCATCCACCCCATCCAGCCCTCTTCCGGATGTCCTCGCTAACCCCGCAGGCCTGCGCGTCACGGAACACACCGAGCTAGGCGACAACGCCTCCATCCGCGATGCCTCGGCACTGCCCGTTACGCCTTTCCCGAACCGGAACCGGAATCGCAGGAGAAAGTCCTCGGATGAGTCTGCGGCTTCGTAGATTGCGCGACCGACTGCGCGACGCGACTTCCGGGCCCGTCTCACGTCTCCCGATCTCAGTTCCCGATCTCCGACCCCTGTTTGACGGACGGGCTGGACTTGTTGAGATCGGGAACACCCTCGGTCCCGCTCTCACCCCGCCGTCGAGCCGATTCCTCCGACCAGGATGTTCTCAACACGCCCCACGCTCCTCTCACCACTCTGAACGCTTCTGCGCTGCATATCACGCAACACTCATGATAAATGATTATGCATAGCCCCGCTTTTCGCGGGTCTCAACGGGTTCAATCTTCCGACGGAATAGCAAGCAGCAACCAAACAACATTGAAGGATTGTCACGAGCTGATGTCTGATATGGTTGATATGGTTGATAATGTCAATCTGATCAAACGCCTCACTGTTCGCTCCCCTCTTGCTGACATGCGTCCCGCATTCCTCTCCCCGCCAACCCGGAAACCAAGCACCAAATGAACCCATCCCGCTCACAGATCACAGATCAATGACCTCCCCGACGCAACACCGACACGACCCGCGGAAGTCCAGTTCATGGACCACGACCTGGACTCGGATATCGCCGCCTAGCATGACTGCTTCAGTCGGTGGTGATCCGCCGAACGCGGCATCTCCGGAGCGTCTCGTCGTCTTTGACAGATGCAGGTAATTGCCAAGTAATGACAGCGCCGCGGATGTCGACGACGTCCCAAATGACGCAGGTGTGCCGAAACCGCCGATGCCGTGGACCCCGCTTGGATCGCTGGTTGCGGTGACACCGCTCGCAGCGGAGCTGCTCGTCGTGGATAGACTTGTCGACCGATTCTGCGCTTTCGAATGAAGATCCAGCCTTGGCGTCGGTTCCGAAACGACCCGCAACGGTCCGCTCCCCATTCCACCTGGCGCTGTCGCTGTCGCTGAAACGGAAGTGGGAACACGACTTCCGGTGGAAAGAAAGGGCGAGGAAAAGCCGAATGGCGGGAGATCAACGCCTCCTTCCCCGCCGAGCATGTCTGTCGCACCGACAGAGCCTACTGGGGCCGCCGAGAGCCCAAAGAAACTATCTCGCTTGCTCGGTGCCCTAGATGGGATCGGGCCAGAGGGGAACCCCCAGGCTTTCATCCTATGCCGGTTCGGGTCCGGTGAGAGCTGAGATAGAGGCGACGGAGACGTCAGAGTTGGCGCCATGAAGTCGGCGTCGGCGCCGCCGCCACTGCTGCTGTGGATGTCGGTTTCTGGCGGGTCGGCGAATTGGAGGGGAGGGGAGAATGACTCGGGAAGGGGCGTAGCGGGAGTGACGATCGGCGTGGGTACGTCCATCCCCGGTTGTCGTTCGAACGACAGCCCAAACGCGGACATATCCATGTCGTCGAATTCGACATTGTCGGGACGCGAGTCGGTCTCACGGTATGGCGATACTCGCATCGCCGACAAGTCCTGCACGGCACCCTCCAGCGCAAGTCGCTGAGCTCTCTCCGCCTCGAGTTGGGCCTCTAGCGAAGCGAGACGAGTCAGAGCGTCACTCTTCTCCCGTCGTTCTCGCTCCAGAGTCGAGGCGAGGCTGAACAGCTGCGTGCGCATCTCGGCGATGGTGTCGGGACTCGCGGAGACGCGTTCAGGGGGGTGAGAGGTGGAGACTTTGGAGAGGCGGTCGCTGACTAGATGGGGTCAGCGAGTACACGAACTATACCACATCCCTTCCGTCCTCGCAAAAGCATCGAAGCTCGATGCGCGCTCGATGCGCAAAGGGTCCGACAGCCTGGTGGACTGGAGATCGTTCGCACCGAGCACCGCTCCCCGTCAAAGACGCCGCATACTCACGTTTCCTGACCCTATCGCGGAGGACGCCTGCCTCTTTTCTCTCCCCGTCCAGCCTCTCTTCGAGCCCTTTACACCTTTTCCTCCACAGCTGCACGTCCTCGCGGAGCGAATCCCTCTCCATCATCATCTCGAGGTTTGGGTCTCTCCACTGCGCGAAGCTCTCGGCGCTATCGCGGTCGACTTCGCTGCTTCCTCTGCCCGAGACCGCGTCCTCGGGAATGCCTGCGGCGATCTCCCCGAGACTCCCGCCCACACTCATTCCCGCCTGGTTGAAGCCTCGGAAGGGCATCGCAGCAAGCGGCAACGGAGCTGTAGATGGCCATCCGCCGATCCTGCTCGTCGAAGCCTCCTCCTCCGCTTCGGACACCTCGCCCAGTACCCTTCCTGAGCCGCGTCCTTCGATTCCAAGTCCAACGAGACTTCGCGGTCGCGGACAAGGTCGATTGGCATTTCCTCCACTTGTACGAGGCAGATTACCCCATCCGGTGAACTTTGGACTGAAGGAGAATGGCGGGCTCCCCACTTCCCTTGAAGTCGAGGAAAGAGACGGGGAACCCAGGCCTTTACTCCCTAGAGATCCCCAATCGCGGGATGAAGCCGAACCCGAACCAATCGAATCGCCGTCCTTCTTGTAGCTGATTGAGCTTCCCCTTGACCCCGATCCCGGAGCTCTTCGGCGGGACACAAGCATGGAAGCGCTCTTGGGCGTGCTGATACTACCAGTGAGTGGGCTCGAGGCGGTTGATGACGAGGCGAAGAAAGCTGACGAGCCGATTCCGGATAGGGGACGAGGTCTACCGCGGCCAATCGCACCGTAGCCTTTCGTCGGACTGATCGAGGGTGAGGGACGCGAGGGACGCGAGGGGCCATTAGCATTGACGCCGACGCCGGCTCCGGCACTGGGGACGGCATCGTCAGGGACATCTGCGCCGGTAATGGTGCCAGCGCGCCGTGAACCCGTTGACCCCGCGCTGAACGGGGCAATCCCGCTTGGAGATCGGACAGGCGTACCTGTAGAAGCGGACGATGCAAGCTGAAGTTCGCGCAACCTGCTTGGCGCGGGCGTGGTTGTCGGCGCGCTCTCGACTTCGTCCGCCACGGAAGTAGCTGGCTCGTTCAGTGACCCCTGTTCGATGTCCGACTGGAGGTACGGCGTGTCCTGCACAGCAGTAACGTTGTCGCTTGTCGTTTGATCGTCGTCGTCCTCATCCTCCTCCTCCTCCGTCTCGTCCTCCTCCGCCAGGACGCTCAATCCTCCCGCTGGACCCGTCATGCTTCCTCGCCTGTTGAGGCCCGAAGACCCGACGTCCAAGCCGAATCCGAGCCCGTCCTCTTTCAGTGATATACCAAACGGACCAAAAGTGCCGGACCATCGATCAGCCTTGGAACGAGTCTCGTCATTGGGCGACGCCCATCCCATCGGGGAGGATGAGCTGGAGGAAGAAGTCGAGCCCCAGGTCGAGCCGTTGGGATTCGTCGGCGAGGACTGGTTCGGACTGGATGCCAGCGAAGGTAACGGCAATGAGACGGGACGGGCGAATGAGAATGCCGAAGACCCAAAGATGCCCGACAAGGGTCTGACCGAAGACGAAGTCGAAGAGACGTCCTCGTCCTCATCGTCCAGTTCTGGCAGAGCGATTTCCGCGCGCCCCTGCGTCTCTCCTTGATCCATAGCACGAGTGTCCGCCCCGCCGCCAGTGAGCTTCTCCAGAGCTTTGCGTCGACTCTCGTTCCTCTCCATCTCCGCTTCAGCCCCTCGTCCGCTAGGCTCGAACTTAAGCCTTGTGCCGCTGATCACTCCTGACATTCGCGAACGCCCCTCGGCGGTGGGGCCAGGGGACGAGGGCGATCCGGGGAAGCTGGGCGTCGGTGATGGGACGCCGAGGGAGGTGGGTCGTCCAAGCTTGAGATTGGGCAAAGAGATGGAGTTGGATCGGGTATGACTGTGTCGTTTCCGCGCCAGTGTAGGGGGTGTTGAAGGCATGCTTTGGCCGTGACCGTTAGCGAGCTGTGAGTGCGAGGTCGCCCGGTTGGGATTCGAAGTGGAAGTTGGCGAGAACGGTGTGGGTGTGGGTTTGGTCAGGAGTAAGCTTGGTGGGCGAGAGAGAGGGGTCGATAGGCGGTGGGACATGGAGGTCGAGGATATTGGCGAGTGCGTGGGAGAAGGAGGGATGTGGTTTGTGTCGTGCGCGCGAAGAGCTAGGGAGGGTAGGAGGGGCTGACGTCGAGCGACGCGAGTGTTGGGTGATGGAGACCGCGAGCCGGGGTTTGGAGACTTGGATCCGAATGAAAAGGTCGAAAGTCGAGCACGAGTTGCCTGTTCGTCTCCCGGCCCTTGGTCATCGTCGTGAGAGCCGTCACCGGCCGCCACTGGCGCGGAGTGCAGATGCGTGTCGATGATCGGAGAGTCCATCAGAGGGGTCGCTGGCGTGGTGATGATCTCGCTCGGCATTGGTAGGCTCGAACTGGGACTCGGATTCGGCACGTCGAAACCCGACGCCAGGTCCAGAGAATGGGGAGTCGGGATCGTCGGGATCGGGGGCAGGTCAAGCATCCCCACCACCGATGTCCTCGTCCGCCCCATCGAGCTCGCCTGTCTTCTGTGGCGCCCATCCCGACTCGCTGACCGACGATGTCGGTGTCCTTTCTCTGTTTCTGATCCACCGCCGCCGCCGCCGCCGCCTTTGCCTTTCCCACTCAGGGACGCCCGAGGGGAGTGAGACGGCAAGCAGTTGTCCGCAGTGGATGGGGCGAGGGGAGGTGCGGTGGTGAGTGTGAGTGATGTATGGGGTGAGCGGGATACGGAGCGAGGTCGAGAGGTAGATGAAGAAGCCGCGTGGGTCGATGTCCCAGAGCGGGAAGCGCGAAAGGTCTTGAGCTGAGTAGGATGTTAGTCAACGTGACGAACTGCGTGTCTTCTTCGGCTTCGTCTTCGCCCTCGCCGCCCTTTCCGCTCGCACCCACCTTCTTCCTTGCCGACGCGAGCTTGGCCAGCCGGGCTTCCTCATTCTCCACCAGCACAGAACTCGACATGGTGCCGCTATCCACGGGACGGGAGATACAAGTCGAGGGCGCTACGAGAGGATCGCGAGGGTCCTTTCGTGGTCCAGGTGTCGGTGTCGGGGTCGGTTTCGGGAGTTAATTGAGTGTTCCGCGAAGATGTATTATGGGGATAGGAAGGTAAAGAACGTGGGTTCGTAAAGAGCGTGGAGGGTACTGTATGTAGATGATGGCGAAGCTAGGAAGACATGAGAGATGGATGGGATGGACGGATGAGAAGCTGTGGATAGTGGATGAATGGGGAAAGAGACAAGGATCGAGCGCGCCAACACCCGACGCGGTCCGGCCCAAACGTAAATCCTTTGCTATGACCGGGTTGGTTTGATTGATGGATGCACCGTATGCTCCGCGCAGATGGCGGTGGCTCGTGCAGCGGCAGCGGCGCAGCGTCCCGACCCCCGTGGGTCGTGTCGGTCGTTGATCTATACACAACGAGGGGCGAATCTAGCCTGCGCCTACGCGTTTGAGGGTCGCTTGGGACTGCCCGGAATGAGGAATGAGGAGTGGGGTATGGGGAAAGGGGTCGGCGTTGGCGTTGGACGCAATGCGGATCGCTCGATGGATGCCAATGACACCGCGGCGTGGTCGTGGCTGTGCGTCACGCGTCGAGCGAGGCCGAACAATCGGTCTTTCGATGGCAAGCTCGAAACACAGTCGCGTGGGTCGTCGCCGAGCGTTGTGTTGAGGGATCAATCGTCAAACGACGGATGATGATGATGATGATGATGAATGCTGTGAGGTGTTATGGGACAAGGCTGGATGTGGTATTGGGTAGCGAGCAAGCAAGGCTCGTCGGTGCACGTCGGATGGGACGGCCGTACCAGTACAATACCAGTTTAACCAGTACCATACAAAACGGGCAGAGTTGGCTTAGGCGCCGACGCCTCCCGCCCCGATCGCGTTTCGGTTTCAGCGCGTGAGAGGCACGGGCCGGTCAACCCAAACCTTGTTTCACTTCGGACATCACAAAGTCACGTGGGACGCGTCTCGTCAACCCCCGGGCGGGTGGCTTCGTCGGACAATGCAGAGCCGATCATGACAACAGTCACTGCTACTTACTGTCATAGTCATCGCCACACCGTCGAGTCGAGATTGAGGTGCGGTGGGCGACAAGCACATTTATCGATCTGATCAGGCTTGTCGGGCTGGAAATTTGTCGTCACGCTCTGGTCTCAGGCCAGGTGCGCTTGCACGCTCTTGCCCTGGTTAACATGTGTCTTGCGCACCTGACGTCGACCAGTGATCGTCGCGGATTGATGTCCGCATAGCGATCAAACGGCTGGGCAGTGCTGGTCTTCGACCTCATGGCAAGCGGACAGATGAGCGGTCGCTGACAAAAGCGCAGCGACGAGAGGCTGATGCCATGACATCCACTACTCACCGCATCCCCTTTCACCTCGTTTTCATTCTCCTCGATAGTCGCAGCGACTCCCTGACTTCCTTACTGACCCTTGCTCTGAAGACCATCCAAGAACCACGAACACATGGGCCCAGAGCCCACGACGCCGACCCGCTCTCATGCGGTTGTTCCGCTCACTCCTGCGTCGACCCCCAGGTCGCCTCTGCAGCTCTCCCCGGCGCCGACGCTGGTGGAGAGCAGTCCTCCGCCCTCGCCGCGGACTGACAAGCTCGCTGCGGCGTTCGCGATGCATGATTACCTCGTCCGCCAGGGGTACGTTATCCTTCCCTCTCTACCGCATACGCCCCTTCGTCGTCGAGAAGAGGGGGATAGTGGCTGACGAGATAGCCCGCCTGACCTGGACGTGCCATTCCCGTTCTTCGCGACGATCGGTGGACAGAGCGTCGGCAAGTCGAGCGGGTGAGTCTTCTAGGCAGGCCACAGCCACGCCGTGCCTTGTCACCTGCGTCAAACGTGCTGACTGAGTAGCCTTTCCGCCCTTCTGAATGTTGGTTACGTCTCACGGAGTCATCGTGAGGCCGTCGATGTGGCTGACGAGAAGGTGGTCCTTTGGAGCTCCTCGGGCACCGCGACCCAGTACGTACTCCGAAGCACCACTGCCATGCTCGCCGACGGCCCGCTGACGCGTTGCAGCGGGCCAACGCTTATCCACTCGTGCCATCGGCCAGGTGAAGGCTTCGAGTCCAGCATCGAAATCCAGATCACCGACCCCCAGCCCGCCTGTCCGAAGCGTGTTGCCTTCACCACCTCGCGAATCGAAAACCGTGGAGCTCTGGAGCAGGCTATGCGTTGGGCGGGAGACGAGGCGAGGAGAACGGGCAGAACTGGGGCCTGCAAGATCCGGTATGAAATGTGTTCCTCCCTCCGAGGATCCTCAAGCTGACGTCCTGAAGATCCTATAATGACCTCAAAGAGATGGGTGACTCCGAGCGTCAGCGCGATGCGGGCGATTGGCCCAGATTCACAACTAATGAGGTCCGCCTGACGGTGCGTATCCGGCGTTCCGTGATTGGCATTTCCAGGCTGATCTTGGGAACAGATCTCCGGGCCCCAGCAAAAGGACGTATCCATCGTCGATCTCTCTGGTAAGTCATGCCTATCCGGCTCTGTGTGATGTCATTCGGCGACTATTGACGTGAACCAGGGCTTCACGGAAACGACCAGACGGTCTACGGTGAGTAGAAGCTGGAGTATCGTTTGGTATCGTGGCTGAGGTGCGTCAGGTCTGGCCGAAACGTACATCTCCAAGCCAGAGTGTGTCGTCATTCTGTGTATACCCGCTGGAGGCAGTGAGTTTGAGAGCCATATCGATCTCGAAAGGGGTCTCGGCTGACCAATCGCAGAAGAGCCGTCCATCGGCGAGCCTGAAGTGGCTCTCGTCCAGAAGCATCGTCCTGAGGGCAAAGGTGTGATGGGTATGTCTTTGGCACGGCAGCATGGTAAATTCCCCATCTGACCTGCCAGGCATCATCACAAAAGCCGACAGTATCGGGGGTGACACTAGCGGACCTTACGGCAAGCTCATCGCGGGCACCAGTACCGACATGGGCGCTTTCACTCCCGAGCATGGCTGGTCGCCTTTGCGCCTCCGCACCTACGACGAGCGCGCCACGTCGGACGACGAGGTGCACATGATCCAAGCTTGTCTTTTCACCCAGCCCCACTGGGCCGCGCTCGCAAAGGAGACAGGCAAGGCGTTCGGGATCGACGCGACAGCGCAGGAGCTCAGCAGGATCAATGAGTCGGCTGTCCTTCAGAAGTACGTCTCCCCCGGACTCTCCTGGACACATGACGAGTGCGGCGTCGCTGACCATCGCGCTGTTGCAGTTTCAACGTGATTCGGACCCGCCTCAGCGACTTGAAACTCAAGAATGAGAAGCGGATGCACGCCCTTCCGGCCGAGGTGACCGACCCCGTTGGAACAACTCACGAGTTCATACACGACATTGCTGAGCGGCTCCAAGCTCGCTTCCTGCGCCAAGCTGTTGGTTCCGATGGGCTCTACGAGCTCCAGAAAGGCCTCATTGTCAAGCTTGGGGGGATTATTCCTCTCTTTCTCCCTTTCAGGGAAGGGGATGTCGAGCGAGGCGAGCTCTACAACGAGCTCTCCTTGCCTGACGTCTGGCTCGGCGAGACTCGGGGTAAGGATGTTTACCTTGAATCCGTGCGGGCCGAGGTCCACAAGTGAGTTACGAGATCATGTCCTCTTCAGCCGAGAATGCTAATGTGTACCGCAGAAACACGCAGAAGCGGAACGGAGAGTGCGACTGCGAAGCCGTGCGCATGTCATTCGCTGGGATGTGCACGCAAGAGTGGCAGACTTTGTGTCTCGCCAACATCGATGCCGTGTGGGAAGCGGTGAACAAGGGAGTCGAGGAGGTTGTCGACGATGTATGCGGGGACCTGAAGCTGGAGCTGGCTTCGCAAATGAAGTGAGTGTCGTTCGTTTCTGACCTCAGCTGAAACAGTTGGCGCGACTGACTGACATGCCGCAGGAGCATCCTCCGCGAGAAACAGCAATCGTTCCGACAACAGACCATCCAGCTCACCGACTCGCTCTGTGATTCCGAGAGTGAAGACCCGTGGCTCATCGACGTTCGCGAGGGCAAGGTCGGCGTCAGTATCGACCACGCGACCAAACACTTCTCGGACGAGTATGACAAGCTCTACAATCCTGCCCCTCCTGAACTCGGCAGGCCCTGCGCGTCTGACCCAATTGATCCACCGATGTCCGGCAAGGAAGCCAAACTCGTCTTCGAGGTGATGGCCAACGTCAGCGTGTATCTCATTTGTGGAGCGACCAGGCTTGGTAACGTCGTCGGACGTGAGACCCAGTCTCGCGTCGTGCGCTATCTCCGCCAAACGGCCTCAGCCCTTCGAAAAGGTCTCGAATTGGATGGACTCGAGCAGCAACGTTTGAAACGGATCAAGGGGCTACATGAGCCTGATCCCGAGGTGGTGCGGAACAGAGCCGATTGCTTCAAGACGCAACAACAACTCGAGACTTTTGAGTGAGTGCGAGCGCGAGTCTGAGTGCGATAGAGGGACGACAGTGCTGATGTGACGAGCAGAGGGATGCTGAGGCAAGCTTGATCATGATTGAGCAGCGGAGACTTGGAAAGCGATGGTGAGGCGTCACCGAGGGATGATAACCCCTACACCGTAGTATTATCGAAAGGGCAGCAGACGCGGCTGTGAGAGACATAACGACCTATGAAATGCTCGTACAATATTACAGTGACAGATATGCATCAGAGACGCATCCTATGATCTGTCTAGTACGCAGCCGCGGCGACCAGCTTGGTCAACTCTGCGACGAGTCAGCACACGAACCATCAGGACATGTTCCCAGTCTTCAGCGCGGGGTGCAACTCACGGCTCAACTCCACATGCTCCTTGACCACACCCGCCTTGACGTCGTTGTCCCCGTTCTTTGGCACCACGGCGACATCGCCCTCGACCGACCACTGCACGCCGGCACACCACTGCGAGACCTCGCTCTCGGGGAGGTCGAGCCATCGGGCGAGCTGGGCGAGTCGGACGCGGGAGAAGCATGAGGCGATAGAGGTGGCGAAGAGGACGCGGAAGGAGTCGACGAGGTGGGCGTGCTGCGGCGCGTAGCTCTCTCTCAGGACTGATGTGGTCAGCGGACAGGATAGCAACTTGGCATCATGAGATCAGACGGCAATTGGGTCGGAGGGAGGTAATGACGGAATCGGAGGACAGTGCATGGCGGATGAATGCACTGGTGCAGGTGCAGGTGCGAGTGAGGCAGAGCAATCGACTTACTCTGAGCAGCCTCGGATCCACCATTCCACTCGCTCCAGAACTTCGTGAACTGACAAGTCCGGACCAGCTCATGCAGCTTCTGCAAGAACGGCATGACGGCGACGAGCGACTGCTCGTCCGAGTCGATGTCATGGAGGATGGCCTACAGGGGCGATCAGTAACAAGCCCAGCTCGTGAGGCCCGCTGCGGCATGATAATCCACTGAGCCCGAAAACTGGGAAGCAGACCCACCGATGGTTCTCGGAGGACGGCGAGGCAGAGGTTGAAGTCGGGCCCGTGGACGGTCGCGGAAAGAGCTTTGAGGAGGATGTTGATGATAGCCTCGGGGTTACTCAGTTGCGGGTTGAACTGGTATCTGTGGCGATGCTCAGCAACGGAGACTGCGACATCACGGTCTCAAGGAAAGCTTGCACGCCCGAAGAGGAGACGCTCCACGCACAGTTTGAGGATGGCGAGGTTCGCGAACAAGTCGTACTCCCCATCGCGGACCTGCGACTGGAGGTACTCCTCCATCCAAGACAAGTTGCTCGGGTTATACCGGTCTGCCGAGTCAGCATTCACACTTACATCTGCTTCTGATCCGAGCACCGTCGATAGACCAGTTGGCATCGGAGCCCACCAGCTGGTATTGAAGCCCCAAAACCAAGAATGATCACAGTGCGCTACGCCTAGAAAAGCGGAGAGGGGATATCGATGAAAGAACGGAAGAACCCACCGACACCATGGATCAGCTCATGGATGACCTCTGTTCGGCTGGAGGGGGTGTGCCACTCCTTGAGATCCTTCGTTGGCACCGCGTTTGACAGGTCCGGCATTGTGTCGAGGTTTTGTTGGGTTCGAGTAGGATGTCAAACCTCAACAAATGCTTTCTCGACGTCTTGACCTCTGCGAACAAAGAGTTGGCGTCTCTCTGGTCGTCGAAAACGATCGACGTTAAAAAGCCCATCCTTTTATGATCACGTGGTGTCTCCCGGCGACATTTTGATCCCGTTGCTTTGTGTTTGGACGCGTCTGGTCTGAGCGTCACACCGGCTGAGAGATGTCCATGGCACCGTTACAGCTGCACAGCGATTGACATTCCTTCACTCCTACCTCCCGACGAGCAATGAGGACAACTACAAGATGACGACAATGGAAGTCCCCATAGGGGCAAGAGTACAGGTCACAGCCGGGGTCGGCGTGGTCCGCTGGGTCGGCTCAAATCCCCCTTTCGCAGCGGGCAAATGGGTCGGGGTGGAATTGTGAGTGGCCGCGAGATGGCTTCCCACAAGTGATAGTGATGGGAGCCAGAGCTGATGCGGTTGCGGTACGCAGGGAAGGACCGACGGGGAAGAACAACGGTTCCGTCAAGGGAGAGAGGTTCTTTCAGTGCAAGGAGAACCATGGTGTCTTCGTCAGGCCTAGCCAGGTCAAAATCCTCGAACCCCCCGCCGCTGCCCCGGCCCCGGCGAAAGCAGCTCCGCCGACGGTATGTCCACCGATAAGCTGTCTCCTGCACCGAGCCTAAGACTCATCGTCTGACCCCCCGAACAGCCTCGCGCTGGGACTATGCGACCCCCTCCCACGCCCGTCGCTGGTGCTCGCATGTCATCGACATCAGCTGCCCGCGTGTCATCCCCTCAGAAACCCGCAGCGGCGTCGACTTCTGCTCGAGCCAGTTCTGGTCCTGGCCCTTCCACGCCCCCTCGTATCGTTTCCCGGAGCTCTGCGGCTTCTGCGGCTGGATCACCACCTACCGTTTCCCGCAGACCATCTGCAACTACCGTGCCTCAGAACACCGCTGCCGCGGGTGTCGCGAGACCACCAAGCGCTGCGGGCAATATCTTCAAGCGGCCTCCTTCCGTCGCAGAATCTACTGCCTCCATCTCCGCCGCGGCGCGCGCACCAACACCCTCCACCGCCAATCAACCCCATCACGCTGAGAGGGCGGTCTCCCCCGCTCGACAAGTGTCATCCCCTCCACAAGATCTCGGTAGCGGCAAAGGGGGTGTCAGACCGGGACAGACACGCTCACTCTCCTCCGTCCTCTCACCGACCTTACCTCCCGTCACATCCCCTCGCGAGGGGGTATCGCAGCTTCCCGCATCGAGGCCCGCATCGCCAGACAAGGACACGGCCGTGGCTACTTTCGCGCACAAGAGGGAGCTGGAGGAGCTGCGGATCAAAATCCGCATACTCGAGAGTCGCAAGGCGGAAGACCAGGAACGGATCAAGTCGCTCGAATCGAAAGTCGGGGAAGCAGATGCACTTCGAGCAGCGAGAGTTAAGTTGCAAGGTGAGTCGTTCGGGTCGATGCCCGCAAACATGCATGTCGCATTGATGCTGATGAACTCCTCCCAGCCAAATTTCAGGAACTGCAATCATCGCTTGTTTCTGCGCAACGCCAGGCGCGAGATCTCCAGTCGGAGAACACTCACCTGGAGACACGAGCAACAGAGGCGCTGGACCAACTTGAGATGGCGGCGTTGGACAGAGAGGTCGCCGAGGAAAAAGCAGAAGCGGCCGAGGCCGAGCTGGCCAAGCTGAACGAGAAGATCTCGGAGCTGGAGCTGGAAGTTGCAGTGCTCCAGGAGGAGAATGGTGGGTCCTGCCCGATGTTGCGTTTGTCAGTCTACAGGGGTGCTGATCCCCGTAGCGGAATACGAGAAACCGGTCGGAGAAGCAGACGAGGGAAAGAGCTCGCTTGCATTTGTTCAACTGGAGAAGCATAACGAACGACTGAAAGAGGCTCTCATCAGGTAGGCTCGAACGTTCAACTACGCAAGGCACGCTGACGTGCGGGTGCGTTAGATTACGAGACGTGTCCACAGAGGCCGAGAGGGAACACAAGACCAAGATCTCGGATCTCGAAAGGGAACTCACATCGCAAGAGGAGCTCACCAGCCAGCTCGAGCTCGCCGAGGCGAAACTCGCGAATGCCGAGGCACAGGTGGAGGATCTGAAGCTTCAGCTGGACGACGCGCTGGGTGCCGAGGACATGCTCGAGCAGCTCACCGATCGCAATCTGCAACTAAGCGAGGTGCGTGCGATGTCTACCGATGAGACGATGAACGAGTTGCTGACTGGTGTCGTAGCGCCTCGAGGAGATGCGAGTGGCGATTGAGGACCTCGAGGCGCTGAAGGAGCTGAATGACGAGCTTGAAGAGAATCACGTCGAGGCAGAGAAGCAGCTCAATGAGGAGATCGGTGAGCAGCAACAGTGGCAGAGACAATATTCGTTGGGCTTGCTGAGACGGTTAGACAACCTCATTGGACAGCTCCGGGATGAGCGGTCGAGGTCTGGCGATCTAGACGGCGTGATACTTGACATGGAGGCCACCATTCTGCAATTTAGAGAGCTCGTCGCTGGCCTGCAGAGGTGAGCTAGGCTCGCTGCGGTGGACGCGGGAGCTGACTCGCGCCTTCAGCGAGATCGGCACGCTCAGGGTCCAGCAAGCGACGCAGGAGTTCGAGTCGGCGTCCACCTCGAAGGAAGCTCAGGCGCTGTTGAACTTGAATCTCAAGCTGCAATCGACGGCGACCAAGGCGCAGAGCAAGACCATTGATCTCGAGTTGAAGCGCCTGGAAGCATCGCAGCTTGCCGAGCACATGAAGATTGTCACGGTGAGTGCGGCGCCGTATGTTCGTCAGGTCGATCTCTAACCGCGTTTCTTCATCAGGCCTATCTCCCTGATCCCTACCACGAAACAGACGCCGACTCTACTACCCTCTACCTGTTTTTCCGCCGCCTTTCGTCCAAATCTGATCTCCTCATCAACGTCATGTCCGAAATCCACGGTCTCCCAAACTCGCTGCATACTGCTACCTCTGAAGTGCTCGTGGGAGCTTGCGAGCTCCGAGGCAGACTTCGCCACTTCTCGACCCTCAACAAGCGCTTTGGAGCGGTCATGTGCCGTACTGGACCTGCCGAGTGGGTCGCCCACGGGAAAGTGTTGGCGGAGCTGGCGGGGGTGGAGCAACGCGTGGACGGGTGGATCGAGATGGCCAAAGCCGACGAGTTCAATGAGGGCGAGTGTGCAAGAGATCTCGGAAGGTGAGTCGATTTCGCCTTGAGAAGCGCGATCATCGCCGGCTGAGAGCGGACTCAGCCTCGTGGCGCAATTCGATCACCTGGCTGCTACGACTTTCGACAGGCCGCAGCTGGATGCTGGCGAGGTGCAACTTGGTCTTGCATACAGCTTTGACCACGATCTCGATAACTTTGCGGCGGCAGTCGGCTTTGCGCGTCAGGCGATTGTCTCCCTTGCTCGAGAAGACGGTGAGTAGCGGGCGATGCGCCGCGCTCTTCGCCGAGCGGTCGATGCTGACGAGTACGAAGACGTCACGGTAGAGGTCGGAGAGTCGTCCCTAGAGGAAGGCGTCTATGAGCCGGTCCAGCGTATTCTTGACCAAGTCCGCGCCGCCAAGGTGCCGTCGAGGTAAGTCGGCTTGTCACTTCGAGCTCGATGTTTGCACACTTACGTCCCGCAGTAAGCTGGTTCTGCAGATTGAGGAAGTTGTGCAAGGCTCGACTGCGCTTCTGCCCGATGTGTCGGCGCTGCTCTCGGATCTTGCGGCATCCGTCTCCAACGCCGTCGATCTGGCTGTGCAGGTGAGCAGACTTCCGACTGGCCGTCCTGTCGTCGCGCTGACTTCGAGTAGCTCGCCCAGCGCATTGCTGCTCACGTCGCGGCCCTCCGTGCTTCCAAGCAGCCTCTGAGGTTGGAGGACATCGACCGCTTCCTCGTGGAGATCACTGCGCAGTCGTCCGCGGCTTCTGAACTGCCGCCGTGGGAACAGATAGGGATGTTTGTCTCCCGCCTGGGGGCGGACCTCGGCGTGGCTTTGCCGAAGATCCGAAGCGCGGTGAAGTCTGGTCAGACCGTCTCGAGTGGGTGCAACGGAAAGGCTACGGGGAGTTCGACAGTCATATGCTGATGTGTTCAGTGGACGTGCCTCCGCCGTGGCTCGCACGGGTCGCGCACATCAAGGCGGCTGCCCAATCCAACGTTGATACCGAGCGGAAGGTCGTTCGGCTCTCCGAGGAACTCAAGGACATGCTCCGCGAGATCAAGTTGAGAGTGAGTGTGGCGATGGCGATTGGCGATTGGCGATTGGCGATTAGTTCCAGGTCATCCGCTGGCGAGGGGAATTGCCTGACAATTGCGCAGGATCAGAGCTTGCAGGAAAGCGGGGTCAAGGTGGAGACGCTTGAGCGGAGGTTGGAAGCCACGCGCAAGCAGGCGGATCTGATCATCGAGCTGGAGAACGATGTGGCCAAGGCGAAGAAGCAGGAGAAGGTGTACGAGGATGCTATCGAGCAGCTCCAGGCGGAACAGGACGCACTGGAAGCGGAGAATGCGAGGTTGAGGAAAGGGCAGGGCACAGCGGATCGACAAGGTGAGTCGCGGTGCGCAATCCGCTGGTGGGGGATCGGTGCTTACTGCTCTTCATAGCCAACGCTTCGATGTCGCCCGAGCCGCTCATACTGGCTGGCGGTCAACTGGAGTCAGCTCAGGCGATCGAGCAGGTGCGTGAACTCATTCGATCAGCACCGAGACCGTCTGCTTACTTTGACTTTTGACCCAGATCGAGAACCTCCGCTCGGCGATTCGGTATCTCCGGAACGAGAACTCTCTGCTCAAATCCAAAGAGCTATACCACGACCTCCACGTTCTTCCCGCCTTACCCTACCGGTCGTCGCCGGAGCCGGAACCTGCCGTCCCTGAGCTCGATCCTTCGTCACCACTTTCCTCGCCCTCTTCCTCCCTCTCTGACTTGCCCGTGACCCCTACCCGCCATTCACTCGAGACGGAGGGAAAACTGCTCTTCAGGGAGATCACGGCGTTCCAAACGAGAAGCAAGATTGTGGATATTTCGAGTCTGCGGGGTGATCAGGGATGGATCAGCAGGAAGAGGAGTCCGGAAGTACAGGTCTGGGAGTGGAAGGAGGAAGGGAGGAGACTCGAGAGGAAAGTGGAAGGTCTGGCGGACAGGATGAGGAGGCTCGCAGTGGCTAGTGCGGGTCACAGCGGCCATGGCGGGGTGAGATGAGTCGAGTCAGGGTATGGAGGTATGATGAGAGACTGTAGTTGAGGCCGTTCTTCGGATGGGCGGGGCGGGCGACCCCTGCTGCATTGCATGATGATGATGAACGAAGTAGACGAGCGATGCTTGGTCGATGCATGTCTTGAATGCCGAAAAGTAGACTTGGCAATCGGCAATTGGTCGGCCCGATGGGCTTTGGCAGAGATTATCGGTAACTCGGACCACAGCGAACTCGCAGCGACGGAGCATCAAAATCATTCCTGATCGAGACGAGATTGAACGACTTGGCGATATCAGATTGGGAGGCCCAGCGGCGCACGCGGCGGACGGAATCGTTCCCTCTGCCGTTCCATGAGCGACACTTCTCATCGGTCGAACACCTCCCCACCCCGGAAACCCGCTTCACCTCTCAGCTTCGCCTCTCGTAGCTGCTTGACCCAGCGCGCGCCATGTCCCACCCAAGTCCCAACTTCGACCTAATCCGCTCCCTCCACTCCAAGCTATACAACAACCACCCCCAAACCCCACTCATACCCCTCCCAGACCTCGCGAGGCAGCTGGGCTGCGCGGGGGTGTACGTCAAGGACGAGTCGGAGCGGTTTGGTTTACCGGCTTTCAAGGTCCTCGGGGCGAGTTGGGGGCTGTGTTCTGCCCTGGCTGAGAGAGTTGGGGTTGATGTGCTGGATCTGGAGGGGGTGGGGAGGGAGGCGAGGGGTAGGGATATACGCGTGTATGCGGCGACGGACGGTGGGTCGGATGGATTGAAGTTGAGATGGCTTTCGACCACCGCTTTCAGCCTCGACCGTCTTGGGAGGAGAGAGAAATCACGATGGGGATAACGGAACCTGTGGGAAAGGGAGGGGGCGCGAGTCTCGTTACACTCCGAAGCTGACTCTGAACCACAGGTAACCACGGCAGGGCCGTCGCGCGAGTAGCCAAGCAGCTGGGCATTCCCGCGATCATCTACGTGCCGACATCCGTGAAGGAGTGGTCAAGAGAAGCAATACGCAGCGAAGGCGCTAACGTGGTCGTCGTCGATGGGAGCTATGACGAGGCTGTCCGTCGAGCTGCGGCGGACTGTGCTGGGGCGGGTGGACTGCTCGTGCAGGATACCTCGTGGGAGGGGTATGAGGACATTCCGTTGGTGCGTGCGCGGCTCCTGTGCATCCGCTCTGCGACACGTCTCGGTCCAGACAATCCAATGGGGGGCCAGCTCACCCGTGGCAGCGCATCGTCCACGGCTACTCGCAGCTGTTCTACGAGGTTGATTCTCAACTACCCCACGCCCAATCCGCTTCCCACGTCGTAGTACCCGTGGGCGTGGGCTCACTCGCACACGCCGCTGTGCTGTGGTACGGCCCCACCCTCACCGACATCATCACCGTCGAACCAACCACTGCGGCGTGTCTCCGCACCAGCCTGCTCGCCGGGGAAATCACGCCAATAGAAACGGGACACACCATCATGCCGGGTCTGAATTGCGGGACGGTGTCGCGCCTGGCCTGGCCGGATCTACGGGGGAAGATCAAGCTGGAGAACGCGCTGGTGGTGGGTGATGACGAGGTGGAGAGGGCGATGGAAGACTTGGAAAGCTGGGGGGTGATGGCGGGACCGTGTGGGGCAGCGAGCTTGGCGGGGTTGAGACAGCTTCAGCCGAGGCTGACGGGGTCGGATGTCGTCGTGCTGATTTGCACGGAGGGAAGGGGGAGGGAATGAGGCGGGTCGTGTGCGACAGAGCTTTCAGAGAGGTTCCGTCGTCCCAGGTCTAGGTTTGTTATGCATGTGCATTGATATCATACCGTGCTGCGTCCTAGTCTCAGGTGCGTCGCGACAGAGTGTCCCAGGTGGGTTCGTCGCCTAAAGCAAGCCACGCCTCGCCTTGATGAATCGAATCAAAGCGCTCTGTGCAACTCACGCCGCATTGGCAGTGTCAATACGCTCCGGCGAAGCCCTCGTCGAGCCAATCGCGGTCTCTTTCTCATCGAGCGCCTGTCGGTCACCGTTGGGACTTGTGATTGGCTTCTCACTCGGCTGGAGCGAGCCCAGGCTGCACGGATGAGCAATCTACGCCGCGACGTCGAGAACAAGCCGGAACAGATCACCCACTCCTCGCAGTATTCCCACCACTTTCGTAGCGTTCCTTTCCACAATGCCGTCCCGCCTACCCCAAGGATGACGGCTGGTATAGATAACGACGAGACGAGGAAGAACGAAGTTGCGTGATCCGCTTTCCCTCGGAGGAAGATGGGGAGCAGGCAGGCAATGGACACCGTTGCCGCCAGTGATATGACGCCTGCGTTGAAATGAGGTCTCGGGAACGGTAGCGGCTGCGGCGGGAGCAGGAAGGCGAAGAGGTTAGCACTGGCACGGGCGGCTCGGGCGGCTCGGATCTCCTCCTGCGAGATCTCCTCCTGCGACGGGACCGAGCCGCCAGCTCGAAAGAACTGCACGCAGTCGAACCTCAGTGTCTGTGCGAGCTGCGCAGAGGAGTTAGCCCGCAGATAGTGACGCTCCAAGGGGTCACGAGGTAGGACTCACGATGACTCCCGGCAGATAGGTTGGCGGCAGCGATCCTAGCTGGTTGGTCATACCCACCACCCATGGACTGGGTACGTGAGATGCCAGGGGCGTAACCACCGCGGCTTTGGACTTGCTCGATCTAGGACCGTACACCACCATCATAATGAACGTGGTCACGGCCGCCTACAAGTCAACAGGTCGGCATAGGCCATCGCTACCCCGTTCTGTCCCTTCCCGGGCTGCGGCACGACCCACTCACCGAGTATACCAATGAGACCTGGACGACCCTCTTTAGTCTGAACCCTGACGCCGAGAAGATGTTAAGACACAGGTAGGTCGTTGCGGCCACCATTGGCTCGTTAAGTACCTTGAGGCCACGCCAATTCGCGACGCACATGCCCAAAGCCAGAGTCGCTGCCACCACAAGGCGAGAGCGACTATTACCCAGAAGGTCATTGAGCGAATGTTTTCCTGTGGGAGACCGGAAGCCAGCTATAGCCTAAACCCCCATGAGCTCGAGCTCGTCAGAACAAGACGCGACAGCAACGTGTCGTATCCTTGGGATGCTCCGACTGACGAATAACACGTTGATCGTCATGAAGAAGATCATCACGAGACACGAGCCGATATCGATTGATATCTGTGAGCCCCATCGGGCCACCGCCAGGATGAGTAAAGCTCCCACCCAGCCCACGCCAAGGAGAAAGCCGTCGCTGTGCAGCCACCCCCTCGCTGGCGCGGACGCGGGCGGACCTGTCGCTCGAGTTGATTGTGCTTGATCATCCGCCGACGTCGATAGCGTGGATTGGTCCCCACCTTCTGGTAGCTCTCCAGAATGGTCTGGCCTCGGCAGGACCGACGCCGGTAACGACCGCTATATGGCGAGTTGGTCAGCGCTCCGATAACCGATAAGTGCACGCCGGTGCACGCCAGCGAGGGGGTGTAGGGCCTCACCCATAACGCCTGTTCGCTGGCTGTCGCTATCGCCAACACCCCAAGGCCGAAACCCAGGGCTTGTCCGATAGCGTCCATGCGAATGGACAGGCGTAGGCGTCTCTGGGTCGCCGAGTAATGAAAGTCTTGTGGAGGCTCTGAGCCGAGTGAGAGTTTTGCGAGTGCTCTGAGCTGCAATACTCGAATAAGTCAATCGCGAGCAGACAGGCCTGCACCGTGTCATCGCTAGACGTCCTGGCATTTCGGACCGTGCCGTCTCGGCTCGAACGCCTGCCTGCCCGTTTTGGCCTGTGCACATGCACAAGTAGTATATATGCCGAGACTCGAGGGTAAGTTAGCCAGTTCGGCGCTCCTTGCATTCGCAGGCGGTGCAGAGTAATCCAGGTATGCACGTATATGCAGAACGGCGAGCCCCACAGCCAATACGTTCTGATTCATAACAAATCTCGCCATCGCCATCGCCATCGCCATCGCCATCGCCATCGCCATCGCCATCGCCATCGCCATCGCCATCACCGTACTCATGGCGCTCTCGATTGTGGACAAGCTGCTCCACCGCTTCCGGGTCTTTGCGTACAATGTCCACTTGGGGCTCTCTGAGCAAGCTCAAGTCGCGGTATTCAACCGGAGCAGTGATGTCACCATTGTAAGGTCCGATTCCGCCCATCACTCATGCTCATGCGCATACCGTAATCGTACTACTGTACTCATACTCGTGTCGCAGCGCAGCTGATGTTTGGGTCCACATCGTAGGAGCTCGCATACACGTTATCCGGCGACCGCTCAATTGACGACCCGGCCGTCGAGGAGTGGATCGAGGATGTGCTGCGTTGGGAGAAGCTGGACCGAGGGTACAACCCCGAGTCGCTGAAAGAGCTGTTAGCTCTGAACAAGTCTTTCAAGGCGGTTTGGGACGAGTACAACCGGACAGGAGGAGCGGCACGGAGGATGAGGCGGAATATTGAGCTGTGGTACGACCTGGAAAAGGACGGTGAGTCGGGAGCGAGTCCGAGGGGGAATCACATGGCTTTGGGTTCGCTGAGTCTGCGAGTGCGGGTCGGGAGCGAGAGCGAGTGCTGACATGTGGTATAGCGGATGTGTCAACGAAAGGCCGGGATTACAACGACGACATCGCCGCGATGCATGCGCAGAACATAAAGCAGGTCCAGGTCAGCCACGAATACGACCACCCAGAGCAGAAGGCGCGTTTCGTCTTCTCACTCGAGATGGCGGTTCGGAACGTAGAGCTCGCGATCAAGTCTGTGGAAAAGGCAGAGCAAGACGGCCAACTTGATCGGCGGAAGCTGTTCCCCCGCGCTGAGATGGGGGGTACGCGAGCCACGAGCAAGTCAGGCAGGATGTCGTCGCTTTCACGATAGCCCGCAGGAGGGAATGGGAGGCGAGCGTCAAGGGCCTGTCGGCCCAGGCGAGGGAGAGGGAGTTCAGGGAGTACTTGCGCAGGACAGCGGGGAGTCGGAAGGAGGACCTGGAGGCGTGGAGGTGGAAGAGGCAGAAGAGCGGAGTTCCATGATGGAGTGGGAAGGTTGGAAGCGAACCATTGTACTCGGATGCGTGCTATACTTGTACAGACTACTGGAATCACCTCTAGCTCACACCAGTAAGCGAGAATGTGATGAACATGATTCATCCTGCAGGTACATGTACCTCGTCGCTCTCCTGGTGCCGAATCACAGCGCCGCGCCGCGCCCAGCTCTCATGCCACCCGCTTCGAGTCGTAGAGGAGCATCGCGTCCAGTAAGACCTGAGCTCCCATCGCGCTGGATCGAGTCAGCCCCGCCCGCATTCGACCTGGTTCACCTACCAGTCCTCTGGCGTCGAGTACTCCACGGGGTTGTGCGAGATGCCGTCCTTGCAGGGTATGAAGATCATGCCAGTTGGACAATGTCGGGCGGTCGAGCAGCTGCACAAGTACAGTATGAGAAAATCCCTTCATCAGCTCCTCTGTACGGGCGTGTGCGATACGCTCGCCGTCGCCGTCTCACCTGTCGTGTCCCGCCCCGCTGTAGATTGTCTGCGCGCCGCCTTCACCGAGATGCCTCTCTGCCGCCTCGGTGATAGCGCCCACACAGTCATCATGGAACATCACCGGCGCCTTCTGGAACGTCTTCTTCCACTCGATAGAACACCCATTCGTCCCCAGCCGCTTCGTGATCCCCTCTGCCTCGTCCAGGATCCTCGCCTCCATCTCATCCAGCTTCTCATCGGAGATATGCCGTATGTCCAGCGTCAGATCGACAGTACCCGGAATAGTGTTGATGCTTCCCGGTCGAAGGCTGAGGATACCGGTGGTAGCCACGCCGGACAAATCTCTCGCCACGGTATTCGCCAACTCCATCAGGCGCGCGGCACACAGGAGTGGATCCGCTCGGACGTCGAGAGGAGTGCTGCCCGCGTGAGACTCCCGGCCGGAGATATGGACGTCGAACCACCGATAGGCTTGGCCGCCGAGCACAACCCCAATTTGCGCTCCCGCGTCCTCGAGGATCGGTCCCTGTTCTGAAGAGAGGACTCAGCAACTCCCCCCTAGGTCTCGCTGTCACTGTTTCCGTGACCGTGCTATAGCAGGGGAAAAAGATGACCGCGACGGGACAAAGAGTCCGAGCCCGAGCTCGCTCACCAATGTGCAACTCAAAGTGCGCTGCGAGAGGATTCCGCGCGACATCCGCCGGAAGCGAGCCGCGGTACCCAATCCGTTCGAGGTCGTGACCCGCGGTGAGTCCTGGGGACTTGACATCCTCCAGTGCCAGAGCGTCTTTCAGTGAGAGATCCCCTGCCCAGACGGATGACCCGTGGAGTGATCGCGGGAATCGAGCTGGCGAGTCAGGTCTCCCGTCGCAATACTACTGTACGGGTACACGATCGATGACATGCGGAGTCACCCACCTCCTTCCTCACTGCGACTCAATCAGCTATGTACTGACCTCTCGTCGACACCACCAAGCACTCCCCACCTCCAACACGCCTCACTCACTTTGTCCAGTTCACCGCGCCGACGGGATACTCTGTCCGATGTCCCGCATCCCGAAGCGTCCGTAACGCTTCAAGAGCAGCCATGACCCCCAAGATCCCATCGTACCGTCCCCCGTAGGCTGCGTGTCGAGGTGCGAACCGGCTACTGTCGGAGCTCCGATGTGGTTCCCACTTCGTATCCCAAACATATTACCCATCTGATCCACCGAGACCTCGCATCCGGTCGCTTGCAACTCGGCGCCAAACCAGTCGCGCACGACCTTGTCCTCGTCGCTCAGTGCCAGCCGGCACATACCCGTGTCGGTGAGCGCTCTACAGGCGTACTCAGTATACTCAGTGGGGCACAGTACTCTACAGTCACTCGATTCGCAGGGCATGGACTTACGGCCCATGCTGTGCAGTCGCACCCCACTGGCAGGTGTGGTGAAGCGTGTCCATGAGTCGAGCGGCATTGATGCGTAAAGCGCCGGCACGGTACGACAGCCGAGTCGCCGTGGCCAGCATGCTGCTAGAGGCGATGGGGATATCCGCAGCGAGCTCAAGCGATCAGGCAAGCGAAACGCAGCTTGCTCTTGCTCAACTACCTCGCCTTCAGGTCTTTAAGTCGAGAGAGAAAGAGCAGATGCAACCTCAGGTAACTCCACATCCGCTAAGCTGCTAACAAGTCGTGTGCAGGATGCCAAGGATCTAGCGGATGTGACCGACATCATTCGGGTAATCGTGCCGGAATCTGCGGGAATGGTCCGGGTAGCCGTATAGTTGTTCACCTGACCAAGTGGTTCCCGCAGACAGGAAACAGGCCGCCATGTGTTGGAGTCGGCTGAGCCCACGCACGCCCGCACGCCCGCACACCCGCGAACGAGGCGCACGACAAGGAAGCAAAGCCAAGAACTGACAAACCGCCTCGTCCACGACCAAACCAAACCACAACGCAGGAGGATCGCAATGCTACATCATACAACCCGGTTCGCCTATTTGAAAAGGAACTGGCAGCTATACACCTTCTCGTCCGCGTCCCAGTGCTCCCAGATCGACTCGCCATCTTCCTCCTCGTCCACCATCTCTTTGGCGGGGATCGCGAACGCTATAGTCTCGTATGGTTCTGCTGCGAGCTGCACGGGGTTAGTGATTGGCACGAGAGGGTGACGGTCACGCAAGGGACACGAGAGGACGAGCTGAGAAGGGAACGGTAAACGATGAAGGTGCCGTGGATGCGGGGCCCGTGGATTTCAGGAATGAGACGATGTGACAAGTCGACTCCGGACTCACCACCATGTACTGGAACGCCCGGTTGGGAACCTCGCGCTTCTGCTCGAACGCCGACATGAATCGTCGCCGTGGTCGTTCCCCCGCCTTGATCTCGGGCAGCGAGACGGTGAAGAGCAGTCCCATGCGCTGAGATACAGGTTCACGGATCTTGATGATCTTGTATCCTACGAACGGTCAGAAACTGATTCCCTCCATTCCGCCAAAACCTGACGCCTATCGCCTCTGTGTTCGCTCGCTGGGTGGTATGCCGTGCTCACCTGGTCGCCCAATCTTCACGAACACCTTCTTTCGGACCTGAGGCGCACTAGACGGCGCCTGGATCATCAACGTCGACTCCTTGTTATCCCTCGCGGCTCGTCGGGCGAGGTTGGTCTGGTGCTTCTTCCCCTGGGTGTGGGCGAGGTAGGATCCCTCGTTGACGTGGAGGGTGAGACATAGTCGGCATTCGAGGGTACCCAAGTGGGTTCTAAAGGCGACGTGTCAGCGGCGAGCTCTTCGATTTATCCCGCAAATGGTGCAGGATACTCGGGATGAGAGTAGAGTCTAGTTCGTAACGTCGACAACTCACCGGAGGATATACGGGTCCTTGGCCAGATCAATCGTCTCCAGAGCGAGCTTCCGCAATCGTTCTCTCCGATCAATCGCTGTCTCGGAGCCCCCAGCCACGCCTCCCGACCCCTTGTTCGCGCCCGCACGATTTTGGTAGTCCATGCTGCTGCTGATGTGAGATGATGGACAACTAACGTAGCGTTGCTCGAAAGTGGAATAGGATAGGTGGCAAGAGGGGCGAGAAGCGGGAGCAAAATGCACGGAGATATGGCTCTGCACGGGGTTGTGGCACTCGATCAAACGGGCCCCGCAGCCGGACAAGATTTCGACGAGCGAGCTGCATTTCTGAAGGCGAATCACTCGAGCAAGTCATCATCTTCCTCGTTTACGTCTCCAGGTCGATTCTCCGACGCCATGTCGCTCTTCCCCTCCGCCTTTGACACCGCCGCGTCCACCTCTTTCACCGCCTCTCCTCTCCAGTCCGGCCCATCTCAGCCCAAGTCGCAGAAGCGCAAACGGCCTTCCGCGGGCGGGGTCGGGCCGGGGGGAGGGAAGCATGATCAGCTGCGCTCCACGCAGGCGAACTTGGAGAAACTGATGAGTCGGGTGGAGAAGGGTCAGGTGGGGACCAAGAATGAAGGGAGGGAGGAGATGGGTTTGGGAGCTGGAAAGGGGAAGAGGCATAAGAAGAATCAGGGAACGGAGAGGAGGGCGGAGATGGTGGAAGATCGACATGCCCACGGAGGGAGACCGGCGCATGGGCACGGAAGGGATGGGCACGGGAGGGAGGAGATGAAGGGAAGGAAACCGTTCGAAGGGACGCAGAGACCGAGGCAGGACCACGGAAAGGAGACTCGACCAAAAGCTCAAAATCAGGTTGGCGCGGTGTCATCCTCCGTGAAGCCTGCGCACTCCAACCAAGCTGGCAAGCCGGCTCCGGCAGAGTTGCCTCTCCCACATGCAATCTCCCCCGGCAAGGGCAAGAAGGCCGTGGACAGTGAGGACAGCGCTGGTCTCACGGATATGCAGAAGAACATGCGGACGAAGCTGGAAGGCGCTCGCTTCAGGTGAGCAGTGGGCGACCTGCATCCTTGGTCCGGGACTCAGGCAATCCCGAGATTAATGTCAGTCTTGCTTACGACTCAGGTGGATCAACGAGCAGCTGTACTCCACCCCCTCAACCGAGGCCGTCGCGATGATGAAGAAGGACCCGAAGATCTTTGCCGATGTGAGACTGAGCTCATCCATTGGTAACAGATAGTCTTCCTTGCTGACTTCGTTGCAGTACCACATGACCCACCGCGCGTTGACCTCCGCCTGGCCATCCCCGCCTCTACCGCACCTGATCGACCTCCTCGCGCCGCTCCCACCCAAGACTCTCATCGTCGACCTTGGATGCGGCGATGCGGGTCTCGCCCTCGCTCTCGTCCCCCAGGGAAAGATCGTGCTGAGCTACGACCTCGTGGGCGACTCTGGCGTACCCGGCGAAGGATCGGGCGGGGAGGGGTGGGTCACCGAGGCGGACTTCCTAGAGAAAGTGCCGCTTCCTGGTCGGCCTGGCGGGATCGGCGCGAGCACAGAGAGTACAGGAGGGGCGCCCGCCGGCGAGGGAAAGAAGAACAAGAAGCGACGCGGGAAGGATAGGGGGAACGACAGCGCCAGTGAGGTGGTCGATGTCGTTGTCTGTTGTCTGAGCTTGATGGGCGTCAACTGGGTCGGCGGGATCTACGAGGCGTGTCGGATACTCAAACAGTGGTGAGTGTAGAGTCGCCTCCGCCAAGTCTGCAGCGAGTGAGAGTGCTCCCTAATCCGTCGCAGTGGCACCCTCCACATCGCAGAGGTCACGTCCCGCTTCGTCTCCGTCCCCGACTTCATCGCCAAAG